>CM057749.1:5526427-6126427 GCA_030064425.1 Trapa bicornis
ACCTATCAGCAGAAGTTCCACAAAGAGAGGATAAGTGTCACGCCCCGACCCGCTTTGGTCAGATTCGCTTGATCAACCCGTCACACTCCCGGTTTATTAAAGGGTTTCCCCTTATTATATACTTTAAAGAGTAAGGCATCCTTTAAACCCACACCTTTTCCTGGAATAAGATAGATCAAAACTGCATAATATTTTAAAATTTATCATACCGGTTTGACAGGCGTCTTAGTTAATGGCCTTTAAGGGTAAGCTTTTCGGAATTTCCTAAAAGGGATATAAGGGAGGGGGTGAATACAACGACTCAGTGAATGGGTTTTCAAAATTTTTAACTTTTAGGAAAAAGATTCGTATTGGAGTGTGCCAGATTCTTTTCTTTAAAAAATCCTTTCATTTCAAATCTTGGATTTTACCACCATTTCTTATTAATCACGGTGTTTCATCACCCAACACACATCCTTCATCATGAAGGTCAAACACACATTTGTAGTACATCCATTGAACCCACTTGTGGTGTCGAAACGACTTTACCAGACACCTAGATAGAAGCACGTCCACTTCTACCCTTAGAATGAGTGGATGTACGTGACATCCGACCCTTAATCCCGAAATCAATTCTCCGTGTCCATATGAGGACAGAGACCTCATACCTTCCCCACCCCGGTCTCATGTGCTTGGTGCTACACCAAATTTCGCACGGTCACCTGGTATGCCGAACTGCCCCTATACTCACCAGGTCGTCCAGGGCCTTTAAGATGCATCACTACTCCTGATGGGCATCTTAATGATCCCGTAATCATAATGCATGCAAAATCAATATTTTCTTATCATTACATATAATCTGTGGTTCCACTAGTCCAATGGCCCTGACCTTCAACTCAACTTGTAGCTGCTTGTCTTGACTAGTCCGTAGACCTGTCGAGTCGCACTACCAACAATTGATTGAATATATCAGTCCTGTCTTAGTACCATGGCCAAACAATTCATTTATTAAAGTTTTATGGCACATATCTTATGTTTGTTTATGAGCTCCTGCTCGTGCCCACTGGCCTATGGCCCACTAGTTCGAGATTTTCAAAACCGGGCATAATAGCCCCCAAATTCCAAAACCGAGGCCCCCCGGCCTATAAGAGCTAATCGAGCTCAAGTCAAGAAGATCTCCCAAATCGTTTAAGAATTGACACACAGTCAGGGGAGAGCACTTTCGACAAAAATAAATTTTCAACTGTCCATCATACCAACAAAGGATGAGGACAACTCTGCTCATAACCGATGAACGGGTTTTCCACTTCCTTCGAGTAAGTTTCATCATACCAATGGGGTATGATCTACTTACAACTGGTAATTAGTTTTTTCGCGTGATTTTCACATCACTTCTCTAAGTTGTGATGTTTAAAATACCACTAAATAATGGGTTTTAATTTCTAGGTACTTATCATTCCCAACCAGGTATGACATAAAATCCCACTCACAACCGGTAAGTGGTTTTTACTTTTAGTTGTGCTCATCATCCCAACCGGGTATGATGTTAGTAAGCCCACTCACCCGTTAATGAAGTGAATTCCACTAGACCGGTTCTTTATATTCACGTGAACTTGTCCTTACTGACGTTCTCGATAATTTATGTTCCTAGACGGTATGAACATCCTTGTTCATTATCCCTCAGCCTAATAGCCTTCATTCGTTCCAAATGAATGAGAAAACCAAACTTTCTATTTATTTACTATTAGGTCCCTAAAGTTATTTTTCTTTAACTTTAATTCCCTAATGTCGGGTTTTCCTCAAATTGAGTCTTGAAACTTTTAAAATTTATCTTAGCACCTCAATTTATTGAAATTCACAAAATGAGGTTTAATTTCCCAAATTTCCCATTTGGTCCTCCAATTTTTCCAAAATAACCATTTTGCCCTTCCTTTACAAAAATGGTAAGTTTCACCCCAAAAATTCTAAAATTCCTCAATTGGCCCTCTAACATTCTTATCATGCCCAATTGACCCTCAATTTTATAAAATCACATCTTGGTCCTACAGCTTCATATGATTCAATAGCACTTTGAATCGCAAGTTTTGACGCTAGAATGAGCTCTAATGGAGCTTCGCCGAAAAATAGACTATAAAGAGAGAAAGTTTCAATTACTCATCGTTGGAGGAACGGCGATCCGAGCTTTTGATCTGGGCAGATAGCTCTCATTTTGAGGTTCATCCTAGAGTCAAGAATTGCATCAATTGATGCCGAATTGAGTTAGAATTTCATCATCGAAATTTTGCGATTCTCTCTCTAGCACCGGCCAAAAATTGTAGATGGGAGCCGATTTGGCTTACCTTTTTGTCTTAGTTCAACTGTGGGACGGTTGAGGAAGTGTTGGGAGGGCTTGATTTGGCCCGAGGAGGGCTCGAAATGGCCAATTTCAGCTTGACCAAAATAGGTCAGCTTTAGTCCGCCTTCACTGTTCCGGCATGCCGGCGCTTCTCCGGCGACCCTCGAAGCAAACGGAGACTACAAGCGTGTAGCTGACTTCTCCTCGGTTTTAAAGAACCCGACCTCGCCTTCTTTGTCAAAAAAATAGCTCTATATCAGAACTATAGTTCGAGCTTCATTAGATAACTAAGCAGCTGAGAGAGAGTGAGCTTTCAGGTGTGGAGAGGATGAATGGGGAGGGGCTCTTTATATAGGAAGCTCGGGGACTTCATGGCCATCCGATTGGCGCCTTAATGGCGGTCATTCATTGCCTAAAACTCCCTGGCCGGAGACTTTTCAGCTTCTTTGGAGCTGCGCAATTTTTCAGCGAGTGAACAGTACTATCATCTAAAGGAAGAAGACGACACTGTTCCGAACCGGACGGGTCCGAACCGGGTTCAAGGCTTAAATCAGCTGGTTCACCCCCCATTTGACTGAGTTTTTTAAATATAAAAATTTTTAAATTCATCTAAATTTATTTTCTATCAATTGGTGGCCTCAAATCTCAAATTTGAATTTTTAAAGCTACACAGAAAAATTAATTTAGAATCTGGTTCAATAGTGGTTTAAACCGGTTTAATCTGGTTCGGATACAGTTCACCTAAACCGGTTTGGTTTTCACCTCCAATTCATTCTCAAGTCCATTTCCATGTTTTTAGGGACTCTTTGGGTAACTTAAGATCGATCCATAAATTTCCCGGTTTACCCTTTCTCTACCGGTTCCAGTTCATGATCCGACTCGGTTCATAAAAAAGTTCAATCCAGTTGGATCCGGTTCGTCTAAATCAGTCTATTTTTTTGTTCCAATTTGTCCTAAGGTTCTTTTCCAAGGTTTTATGAACCCTTTGGATCACCTGGGAGTTGTAAATTTCCAAATTGCATGTTCCCAAATGATCGGGTTTGTGAACCAGTTCGGTTTTCTTACTCGATTTGATTAGTTTTTTTTCCTAGTTTTCCTTACTTAAAAGTGTAGGGTTTACAACTCTCCCATCCTTTTAGGAGATTTGTCTCCAAAACTTAATTAACAAACTTGCACGAGGAACTAATTCCTTTGATGTCCATTTGATATTTGCTTAACATGCAACTCTTATCTTGTTCTTTCAATTTACTCTTTTTACACCCTTCACTTAAGGAATTTCTTTTCCTTTATATTATTTACTCCCTCATGAAGTTTATGATAACAAGACAAACCTTACTTCAGGGTATATTATTAGATTCACATCTTTCTTTGCTTAGAGGAACATTTTTCCCTTTGAGGTCCTATACTCATGATTGGGAGTTCCAAGATACCTAACCATTCCCATGTCTAGTTAACCTCTTGGTCGTTGAAATCCTTAGCTCGACGTCCTTTAGAGCATTACGTACCTAGTTTCACAGATTTCCTCGTCATCACCTTTTTGTCCTATTTCGACTCTTCCTTCATCTGTTGCTCGTTACAATTCAATCCAAATTTTATATTTGACTTTCTCATGCCTATTAACTGACTCTTCCTTATTTTGAGTCATGTTTTCCTCGAGACTGTTGGGTTTACTTGCCCCTTACAACATGACGTTTTCTAGATTTTGTCCCTATGTCCTTTAGATTTCTAGAACACCTCCTTTAGGGTTATTCCCAACTTTCCCACCTGTGAGGGATTGTATAACTTCATCCCTATTTTCTTTTGGTAGTATTCCTCAATTACCTTTACCGTTGTCCAATGAACTTATAAAAACTGTGTGGGTTCTCCTTACCCACTCGTCCTTTCTCAACTTTGTTATTGAGTCTTTCCAGTTCCAATTATTTGGTTTCTAGGTGATTTACTGACATGTTGGGATTCTTTCCTTCTTAAGTCCATGGCATTTTTTATCCAAAGATTTTTTTCCTTAATCCACTTTTACTTACTCGTAATCATTTCATGATTCTTCATCCTAAAATAATCACTTTTGATCTATGTGTCGATTCCTTTGCTTGGGAAGGTTCCCTTCTTCCAATTTTGTTCTCTACTATGTCCCTCACAATAGAAACTTCCCTTTTTGGAGCTAATGCTCAACCTTCTTATTATTCCTTGTAGCATTCTTTCTTCTTTTCTTCGCACCCATATCTATGTTAGGGCATTTGCCCGTATTGGATTCTTCTTTATTCACAACTTCTGTTTTATCCCTTATTCCTTACTGGAGATACTTTTGATTTTCAGTCTTATTTCGTACACTTCACACTATGCTCATCCATCCACTCTTAAAGCTTCCTATGCGCGTGTGGACTATGACCTGTCTTACCAATTGTTGTTATTCCTCCTTAACCACATCTTATTTGGATGGCTTACTTTCCCAACGTTTCTCGGATCTTCTTTCCTTTATTACCTTATTATGGATAGTCCACTCATTCTTACTTGTCACAACATCCTTTGATGCTAACTTCCTATCTACTCATTAACTTATTTCCTTGAGTCCTCCTAGTATGCTTTCTTGGTTCTTTCACCTCAGTTGGCGCTTCATTTGAAAGTTTATTTCTTTGTCCTTTTTACTTGGTTCCATTATCTCTAAGTTGGGATACATATGCCTTTCCATGGTTTCCTTCCTCGGTAAGACTCCTTCCCTTTCTTCTGAATTTTTTTTCGTTTGTTCTAAGGAATAATATCTACCCCTAAATGGCATCGCTTGATGTCATCTTCTCCCGTTTACCTTTATTCCTCAAATCTTGCAGGCACATCTTTTATACTCTATCCACATCCTCATTTGTACCCAGTACCTGTCTATTTCTTTATGGAACGTTCAAATCTTCCTTGTTTCAAGGTTTCTTGACCATTATGTGAGAGGCTTGCCTATTCCTTTTATGGCTTGAGTTTAGTCATAAATTTTGCCTTTAGTCCTTTTAAGGATTTTTTTCATCCCTCTTTTCCCGAGTATTTGGCCTTTCCACTTCACTCTTATTTGTTGGAACTCAAGTTATGGCTTTCCTGTGTATTAGTTCGTTAACTGCCTCGCCTCCACCATTCTTTTGGTTTAAGTTTCTTAGGGTAGTTGTTTCTCGAGTCCTCCTATCCTTAACGTCCATCTCACTAACCTTTTTAGGGTGTAGTCCTTTCTACCTCCCGGTCTTCCTTAGGGTGTCATTTATTCTCTTTACTATCTTGTTGTAACGACTTATTTTTTTGTCATGTTGGTCTGAAATTCCTATTTGGCTTAATTGCTTTTTCCAAGGTGATTCATTGTTGTAATCCCAATACATCTCGTTTTGTCGTCAAACGTTCGTCTTGTCTTCTCTTGTGGTTGCTCTCCCTTCTTTGCTCCCAATATTTAGAATTTTCTTCTTTTAAGGGAGAATTCTCTTTGTTCTATTTGTGGTCTATTGAGGTCCTACCTTTAGTCCCCCCTTTTTTTTCTTCCTACAATTATGCTAGAATCTTGAAGAGCTTACTCTTGGATGTAATTGAAGTTCCGAGCAGGAGTTGTATTTCTAAGGATGGTATCCTTTCAACTTTCCTATAGCGGGGCATTATTCTTGGAAAATATTATCCTAACTCCTTGCAGTGTGGGACAGTTTATCACTTCGTATCCTATTCCCCTATAGGTTAACTTGATTCCTGTCATTAGTAGGGTTGGGCACTTCTCCACACAGTGTCCCTATTGTTCATACTTGTAATTATGTGAACATAAGTGGTTCCTCCTGGCATTTTTCTAGGGAATTGTTAGTTTTGTTGCTCCTTCGTCCTTGAGTCTAGATACCTTGAGAGTTTTTCTTGTGAAGCTTCTTTGTCAATTGATCACTCTATGAGTCCTCCTAGATTTCTCGATTTCCTAATTCAATTTCCTTAACTTGGATGGGATTCTCCTTAGTTTCTATGGTAGTATAGGCTTGTCTGGTCACTTTCTTTGGGGCCATCTTCCTTGAAGATCACATCCTTTGAGGAATAGGGTTCTTAGGAATTTGGAGTACTTCATTAATAGAGGAGTATAATATGTTGGGTGTTTTGGCCCTATTACAAAAAATGATCACAAAATAACTAGGGAGCTACGGGATTCTTGATAAGCATCCTCCTATGTAAGGTTATATGCCCTTTGCTGGCATTTATGGCTTCATGCTTGGCTTCCTTCATACTTTGAGCTGTGACCTCAATAGGTCCTAGCACCATCCTCTTGGATCCTCGTTTGGCTTTTGAGACTTCTACCATACCTCAGGCATTGGGAATCTTCTAGGGTTGTGTTCCTACGATGACAAGGTATTGAATAGAGTCATTACTAGTTTTCTTGATTCCTCTCCTTGGAGCCATATGAAAATTTAAAGATCAATCCTATTAGTTACTATCTTTTCTAGTCTTGATTATGTATCTGAGGAAACAGGCTCTGATACCACTCCAGTTGTCACCCCCCGACCCGGTTTGGTTGGATCCCCATGATCAACCTGCCACTCTCCCAATTTATTAAAGGGTTTTCCCTTATTATAAACTATAAAGAATAAGACTTCCTTTAAACTTGTACCTTTTCCTAGAATAACATAGATCAAAACATCATAGTATTTTAAAATTTATCATACCTGTTTGGCAGGCGTCTTAGTTGATGGTCTTTAAGGGTGGGCTTTTCGGAATTTCCTGAAAGGGATATAAGGGAGGGGGTGAGTATAACGACTTAGTGAATGGGTTTTCAAAATTTTTAACTTTTAGGAAAAAGATTCGTATTGGAGTGTGCCAGACTCCTTTATTTAAAAAATCCTTTCATTTCAAATCTTGAATTTTACCACCATTTCTTATTAATCACCACTGAACCGACTTGTGGCGCCGGAGTGACTTTACCGGCCACCTAGATAGAAGCACGTCCACTTCTACCTTGAGAATGAGTGGATATACGTGACATTCGACAGAGACCTCATCTCGTCCCCACCCTGGTCTCATGCACTTGGTGCTACTCCAAATTTCTCACGGTCACCTGGTATGACGAACTGCCCATATACTAACCAAGTCGTCTAGGGCCCTTAGGACGCATCACTACCCCTCTTGAACATCTTGATGGTCCCGTAATCATAGTGCATGCGCAATCAATATTTTCTTATTATGCTATATAATCTATAGTGCCACTAGTCCAATGGCCCTAACCTTCAACTCAACCTGTAGCTATTTGTCTTGACTTGTCCGGAGACCTATCGAGTCGTACTGCCACTAGTTGACTGAATATATCGGTCTTGTTTTGGTACCATGGCCAAATAATTCATTTATTAAAGTTTTATGAGCTCCTTCTCGTGCCCACTAGCTTATGGCCCACTTGTTCGAGATTTTCAAAACTGGGCATAATAGCCTCTAAGTTTCAAAACCGAGGCCCCCGACCTTTAAGAGCTAATTGAGCTCCCGTCAAGAAGGTCTCCCAAATCGTTTAAGCATTGGCACACAGTTAGGGGAGAGCACTTCCAACAAAAATATATTTTTAACTGTCCATCATACCAACCGAGTATGAGGACATCTCTGCTCATAATGGTTGAATGGGTTTTCCACTTCCTTCAAGTAAGTTTCATCATACCAACCGAGTATGATTTACTTACAACTGATAAGTAGTTTTTCCGCGTGATTTTCACATCACTTCTCTAAGTTGTGATGTTTAAAATACCACTAAATAGTGGGTTTTCATTTCGAGGTACTTATCATTCCCAACTAGGTAAGATATAAAATCCCACTCACAATCGGTAAGTAGTTTTTACTTTAAGTTTTGCTCATCATTCCGACCGGGTATGACGTTAGTAAGTCCACACACCCGTTAATGCACAGAATTGCACTAGACCGGTTCTTTGTATTCATGCGAACTTGTCCTTGCTGGCATTCCCAATACTTTGTGTTCCTACACGATATGAACATCCTTGTTCATTATCCCTTGGCTTAATAGCCTTCCTTCATTCCAAATGAATGAGAAAACCAAACATTCTATTTATTTGCAATTAGGTCCGTAAAGTTATTTTTCTTTAACTTTAAGTCCCTAATGCTGATATTTCCTCAAATTGAGTCCCGAAACTTTTAAAATTTATCTTAGGACCTCAATTTATTAAAATTCACAAAAAGGGATTTAATTTCCCAAATTTCCAATTTGGTCCTCCAATTTTTCCAAAATTACCATTTTGCCCTTCCTTTACAAAAATGGTAAGTCTCACCCCAAAAATTCTAAAATTCCTCAATTGGCCCTCTGTCCTAGTTCGACTGTGGGAGGGCTTGGTTTGGCCTGAGGAGGGCTCGAATTGGCTAATTTTATCTTGGCCGAAGTAGGGCAGCTTCGATCCGTTGGAGCTGCTTCACTATTCCATCACGCCGACACTTCTCCGGTGACCCTCAAAGAAAACGGAGACTGCAGGCGTGTTGCTGACTTCTTCTCGGTTCTAAAGAACCTAACCTCACCTTCTTTGGCTCAGAAATGACCCTATATCAGAGCTCTGGTTCAAGCTTCACCGGAAAGCTAAGTAGCTCAGAGAGAGTGAGCTTTTCAAGTGTGGAGAGGATGAATAGGGAGGGGCTCTTTATATAAGAAGCTCGGGACTTCTTGGCCATCCGATTGACGCCTTAATGATGGTCATTCATTGCCTGAAACTTTCTGGCCGGAGACTTTTTAGCATCGTCGGTGCTGCGCGATTTTTCAGCGAGTGAACAATGCTATCATCTGAAGGACAAAGACGACATTGTTCCAAACCGGATAGGGCCGGTTCAAACCAGGTTCAATGCTTAAACCGGTCGGTTAACCCCCCATTTGACCTAGTTTTTCAAATCTAAAAATTTCTAAATTTATTTAAATTAATTTTCTATCCAATGTGGCCTCAAATCTCATATTTGAATTTTTTAAGCCACCTAGAAAAATGAATTTATAATCCGGTCCAATAGTGGTTCATATCGGTCCAAACCGGTTCAATCCGGTTTGGATACGGTTCACCTAATCCAATTTGGTTTTCACCTCCAATTCATTCTCAAGTCCATTTCCATGACTTTAGGGACTCTTTGGGTCACTCGGAATCTATAAATTTCTTAGTTTACCCTTTCTCTATCGGTTTCGGTTCATGAAACGACTTGGTTCATAAACCGGTTCAATCTAGTTGGATCCGGTTCATCTAATCGGTCTGATTTTTCTCTTCCAATTTGTCTTAAGGTTCTTTTTCGAGGTTTTATGAACCCTTTGGATCACCCGGGAGTTGTAAATTTCCAAATTGCTTGTTCCCAAATGATCGGGTTTGTGAACCGGTTCAGTTTTCTTACTCGGTTTGACCAGTTCTTTTCCTGGTTTTCCTTGCTCAAAAGGGCGGGGTTTACAATGAGGAACAAAAAGAAGATGGAGGACATGGAAGGATAAAGAGTGGACAATAATACCGAGCTAAGAAGGGGGTAAGAAAGGAAAGAAGGAAAAGCCTCCAAAGACTATTAGGGAGGTTGAACTAGGACGGGAGTCCCTAGGTAGAAGGATAAAAGTTGGAAGTGAGATCTTAAAAAGGGAAGTTCCAAAGCTAAGGAACTACCAGAAGGATCATAAGAGTCTTAACCCGACATAAGGAACCTCATAAAGAACTATAAGTGGTTGAGGGTATATCGGGACGACCAAGTGTTACCTGTTTTGGAAGAGAAAAGAAACCAAATAGGGATTTCCAACGAATCTAGCAGAAGGAAGCAACTAGTAGCAACAGGATGGTCAAGGAGAATAAACGAGGCCCTAAGAAGGATCGGGAAGTAGTGGAGACTACACTCCAAAGAAGGGTAATAGGATGGTCATAGTGTTGAGTACACAAAATAAGACCCGATGATCGAAGATACCTTGGGCAGGAAAGTAAATGGTAAACTGGGAAATTATGGTCGGTGAATGATTAAAGGTGGACAAAAGCCCTAATTCAAAAGGGTGTAAGAATGTGAAGAAAGGAAACCTTCAAGGAGTAGTAAGAAATTTGAACATAGTAGAGAATGAAAATCATTAAAGGAGAACTCCCTAAACAAAGGAATCATGAAATGGTCACGAGCAAGTAATAGTAGGTTTAGGAAAAAAAAAGGAAAATCCTTGAGTAAAGGACGTCACTAGAAATGAAGAAGGACATAAGAAGGTAAGAATCCCAGTGTGTCAGTAAGTCATTAGGAAATGTAACGATTGGCACTAGAAAGACCCAATAAGGAAGTTGGGAAAGGATGAGTGGGTAAGGAAAGCCGACATAGTTGTGTAAGACATTTTGTCAAGGAATAAAGAATGATTGGATAATGGTAAAGGTAGTCGAGGAATACTACTGGATGAAAAGAGAAATGAAGTTATACAATCCTTGAAAGGTTGAAAAGTTGGGAACAACTCTAAAGGAGGTGTCTTAGAAGTCTAATGGATAGAGACATGTCCTAGAACATGTCATGTTGTAAGGAACATGTAAGCACCAACAGTCCCAAGGGAAATGTGACTCGAGTAAGGAAGAGTCAATTAGTAAGCATGACAAGGTCAAACATAGTTTAGACCGAAGTTATAATAAATAATGGAGGAAGATGTGAACCTAAGGATATACCCTTGAATTTGCAGGTAAGATAAGCTTAGCTAGGATAAACTCCATGGAATGAAAGGAAATTCCCTAAAGTGCGTGTTATTAATGGGCTAAGTGAAAATATCCAAAATGGTAGCATGTCCAACAAATGCCAAGTTGACATAAAGGGAAGTTAATTCCTATGCAAAGGATGTTGAATAAGTTTTGGGGACAAAACTCCTAAAAGGATGGGAGAGTTGTAAACCCCGTTCCTTAAAGATAAGGAAACCGAGGAAAGAATCAGTCAACCAAAGTGAGAAAACCAAATCAGTTCACGAAATCCAACTGTTAGAGAATGGGAAAATTGGGAAATTTACAAATCTTGAGTGACTCAAAGAGTCATAAAAGTCATGGAAAAGGATTTTGGGATGAATTGGAAGAGAAAACCAAACCGGTTCAAGTGAATCGGACCTGAATTGGATTGAACTGGTTTCTAAATTCATTTTTCTAGGTGGCTTAAAATATTCAAATTGGAGAATTAAAGCCACCATTGGATAGAGAATAAATTTAGAAATTATTAATTTTGAAAAAGTCGGTGAAATAAGGCCTGAACCGGCTAGTTTAAGCATTGAACCTGGTTCGTACTGGTACGGACTGGTTCGGAACAGTGTTGTCGTCTTCCTTCAGATGACAACATTGTTCACTCTTCAGAAAAGCGAGCAGCCCTGACGAAGATGAAAAGTCCCTGTTCAGGGTGTTTTAGGCAATAAATGATCACCATAAAAGCGCCAATCGGACAACCAAGGAGTCCTCGAGCTCCCTATATAAAGTGCTCCTCCTCATTCATCCTCATCACACCTGAAAACTCCCCTCTCTCTCTCTCTATTACACTAATTTTTAGTGAAGCTCGAGCCAAAGCTCCAACTTGGGCATTTTTCTAAGATAAAAAAAGGTGAGGTTGTGTTCCTTAGACTCGGGGAGAAATTAGCTACTCGATGGTGGTCACCATTCTATCCAAGGATCGCGTAGAAGTGCCAGCATAATCAAACAGTGAAGTAGCTTCGACGGACCGAACCTGCTCTATTTCGGCTGAGCTAAAAATGGCCAAATTGTTCCCTCCTCAAGCCAAACCAGGCTCTCCCAACACTTCCATAGCCCTCATAAGACCGAGTTAGAGATGAATGATAAGACAATTTGGCTCCCATCAATAAATTTTGATTAGTGTTAGAGAGAGAAACAACAAAACTTCACTGACCAAATTCTCACTCAATTTGACATGAATTGTTCCAATTCTTGATCCTAGGA
The DNA here is from genome assembly GCA_030064425.1 of Trapa bicornis. Taxonomy (NCBI): domain Eukaryota; kingdom Viridiplantae; phylum Streptophyta; class Magnoliopsida; order Myrtales; family Lythraceae; genus Trapa; species Trapa bicornis. The sequence goes on from CM057749.1 coordinate 5,538,608, forward strand.
AGATCCTCATGACGAGAGCTATCTACCTCGATCAAAAGCTCTAACGGCCGCACCTTCGATGGTAAGCTTTTGAAGTTTTCTTTCTCTAAGTACAGTTTTCCGAAGAAGCTCCATTTGAGCTCAATTCAAACCCAAACGATGTTATTCAAAGCTCTATTGAATCATGTGGAAATGTAGTAACTGATCTGTACATTCAATTGTATCAATTAACCATGATTAAATGGCCAATTTGATGAAATCAAATTTTGCCAGTGTGAAAGGAGGAAAATTGAGGAAAAAATTGGGGAAAATTGGGGATTTCGTAAAATTTAGTGACCAAAGTGCAATTTCCCAAATTTGAGGTCCAATTGGCTGAAAAATGATGTTGGAGGACCAATTGGTCAATTTTTGGAAATAATTGGGGTCAAATTGCCATATTTGTAAAGTAGTGCAAAATGGTAATTTTTGAAAAGTTGGGGACCAAATTGGAAATTTGGGAAACTTGAACCTCTTAAGTGATTTTGTGTAAGTTGAGGACCCAAAGTGAATTTTTGAAAGTTTCGTGACGTAGGGACCAAAATGCAAATAATAAAAGTTTGGGGGAATTTTTTTCATACGTGAGGAACGAAGGCTATTATGCTAAATGTTAATAAGTAAGTATATCCAAATCTTGTAGGGATATGAAGGACTGGAAAGCCAGCTAGGATAGGCTCGCGTGGAGGCAAAAAATCGATTAAGAGGAATACACTACACTTATCGAGCGAGTGGTATTTTTCACATCATACCCGGTTGGGATGATGAGTACTTTAGAAATGAAAAACCACTTTTATGTAGAATTTTAACATCACACTTGGTTGGAGTGATGTGGAAACTACCGGGAAAACTACTTACCCATTGTAAGTAGATCATACCCGGTTGGTATGATGAACTTCCTGGATGGAACTAGAAAACCTACTTACCGATTGTAAGCGTAGGTGTCATCACATCCGGTTGGTGTGATGGACAAGTTGAAAAGTTATTTTGTCAGAAGTGCTCTCCCCTGACTATGTGCCAATGCTTAAAAATTTTGGGAGACCTTCTTGATGAGAGCTCGAATAGCTTAGATAGGCTGGAGGCCTCAATTTTGGAACTTAGGGGCTAAACTGCTCGATTTTGGAAAATCATGTATAGTGGGCCCAAGGCTAGTTGGCACGTGCAGGAGCTCATAAACAAACATGATAAAAATTATTAATGAATGAATGATGTGATTTGGACATGGTACCAAGACATGACCAATATACTCAATGGACCGGCAGTAGTGCGGCAAGACCAAGTCGACGGACCGGTCTAGATAGATAGCTGTAGGTCAAGTTGAGAGTTGGGGTCGTTGGACCAGTGGCCCCAATGATTAATGGCTTTATGGAAAATTTTGTTTATGCATGCACTTGAGGTTCAGGATCATCAAGATGCCCAAGAGGGGTAATGATGCGTCCTAGGGGCTACTGGACGACATGGTGGAGATAAAGGAAGTTTGTCATGCCAGCAGTCACAGAAGCTCGACGTAGCTTCATGCGCATGAGACTGGGGTGGGGTTGGGATGTGGTCTTTGTCCTCATACAAACATGGAGTTGATTTCAAGTTTGAGGGTCGGATTTCGCGAACATCCACTTATTCCCAGGGTAGAAGTGGACGGGCTGGTAAAGTTGCTCTGATGCCACAAGTGGGTGCAATGGACGGGCTGCTTTGTGAATGTGTGATTCCCTTATTTATGATGGGCGTGTGTTGATTGTTAAACACATGTAATATGGAAATAAGGAAAATGGTTTGGATGAACCAAAAATTTAAGAAAAGAATATGTTTTTGTAAGAAATAAGGAGTCTAGCACACTCCGATTAAAGTTGTTTTTAAACACTCTCTCCCAACACCCATTAACTGAGTTGTTGAACTCACCCCTCCCCTAACCCTTTTTCAGGTAACCAAGGAAAAACCCACTTAAGGACCTACCTGTAGCTGAACCTGCAAGACAGGTATGTAAGGTTAAATTTATTCTGTTTTAATTAATGTTATTCTAGGAAAGCCAGGAAAAAGGACACCTTCCTCTTTGCGGTTTAGAAAAGGGCGAAACCCTTCATGAACCAAAGGGAGTGGTAGGTTGCTCACGGGAATCCGACTAAATCGGGTCGAGGCGTGACACTTGGTATGTTCCTTGAATGATTGATCCCTTTTTATGTGAAAAATGGTGTATGAATGTTTGTTTAATACAAATTTATGAGGGAAATAAAAGGGTTGAATTTAAAAATGTCCAATTCATCTCTTGAATTCTTGTACCTTGAATCCTACTCATTGAGTTGTTGAACTCACCCTCCTCTCCTAAATCCCTACAGGAAGACTTGGAAACCCTCAAGTGAAAGGTTATCTCAACCCGTGAATCAAAGTACGATGAAATGTTTATGATATGAAAATTGTAATAGTTTTGTGAATATTATTTTAGAAGAACACTTATGTTTCGAGCCTTTCTTCTATCTATTCCACTATGGTAGATAATACCATTTTAGTATAGCGAGGGGTGACAGGGTGATCATAGGGTCTTGACTAAACAAAGTTAGGGTGTGACAACTTAAGTAGTATTAGAGCTAAATATTTCCAAAACAAAATTTCAAAACTTTAAAAGAAGAATCTGAGATTACCTAGACGTAATACAAAACTTCTCTTGATATTTTAGATGGTCCCCAAAAGAGGAACCAAGAGCACTTGTGCTACTACTACTAGACCCACTACAAAACCGGTGGAAAATCTCATTCCCAACAATGAGATAAATATGGGAACATAAGACCCAAGGAGAACTCAAACCAGAGTAACCTAACTGGGGCTAGACCCCGAACGTCAAAAACTATACTGAGAGTTTGTGAGAGTGTTTGGAGAACCTAACCTCACTAATGGATAAGCTCTTCACTCCATTTGGAATTCATAACTAAAAAATGATGAGGTACAATCTGAAAACACCCCATCCTAACCACTTCCCTTTTTGATATCCCAAGACACTTGAAGACACCCCGACAATTGGGGAGTACAACTTTCAAAGGGAAAAGGATGCAGGGGCTGCTATGGATTGGATAACATGCATAAAAAAGTTCATGGGGTTATTAAGAATTTTACTAGAGGAGATGGTAACTATGGTAGAATTTTTCTTGGAATGAAATGCCAAGAGATGGTGAGAAAATGTAAGGAACCTCACTACCACTATACCAACATGGGAGGAATTTTAAGGGAGATTCTCATAGGAATACTTGGCTCCCCACATGATAAATGAAAAGAAACAAAATTTTTTCATGTTTTGTCAAGACTCCAGTACTATCTTTGAGTATGAAACTTGTTTTAACGAGTTACGATCGTTTGCTCTTGACCTGGCCAAACCAACGAATATATGTCAAAGATTCGTAGATGGTCTCAGTTTGGACATACGAGACTGAATGAGAGTAATTGGGAGACTCACTAATTTAGCAGCCATCATTAATGTGGTACATGAGTGTGAACGGTTGGTACAAGTACGATGTCATAGAATGGGGACTACGGACAAGAAGGAAGATATGAATAACCATCCTCAGGAAAACTGCAATCATTCCAAGATCCATAAAAATCCTCAAGGAGGAAAGAGTCTAAGGATGTAAGAAAGAATGAGAGTTCTGAAACTAAACAAGGAAAGGACAACAATGCACCAAAAAGAAGGCTCCCAACTGTTCCATGTGTCGAAAGAACCATGAAGGAGCATGTAAGAAGATAGCATGCTTCAGAATCGGACAATTGGGACATTATGCAAAGAATTGTTCGATATCATGAGGAAACATGGAAATACCTCCTAGAAACAACCCTAATCCATATGGTGGGTTTTAAGATATTAGAGGATAAGGAGCCAACACAACACATAGGATCCCAACAAGAGTATATAATCTGACACAAGAGAAAGCTCAAAGGGACCCTAGTGTAGTAGTGGGTACTTCTAGACCCCCTACCTAAGAATTTGTTTTTGATGGGATGAAATCCCAAAAAAATGTACTCCTTTCGAGTTATAATAAAATCAATTACCAAATTCCCATTTAATAAACCTTTATCTTTTAAATCAAGATATATCAAGTTATTTGGTAGTACATTTGCCCTCATCGACTCTAGAGTTGAAAAATCCTTTATTAAGTAGTCAATGATTCGAGAAATCCAAAAAGAACTAATTCCACTCAATCCAGCCATTAGTGTCCCTACACCTCTGGTAGAGGAATTGGTTAGGGATAAGGTTTTCAAGGACCATGAAGTGGAGATCATGGAAAAGGATTTAAAAGTAGATTTAATTCCCTTACCATTAAGGGAGGTCGAAATGATTCTAGGGATGATTGGCTATCCTTACACCATGCAAGGGTAAACTGCCAAAACAAGACATTAACATTTCACTCCTCAAAGGCCAAAGGAGCGGAGTTTTATGGACATAGGAACAAGAAATGAGTGAATTTGGTATCCTACATCAAAGAACAAAATATGCTAAAAAAGGGATGTGAGTCATTTCTAGCAATGACCACCAATGAGATCCATGAGATGAAGAGACAAAAGAAGATTATGATAGTAAAATACAATACATATGTTTTTTTAGAAGAATTACTCAGATTACCTCTAGATCGTCAAGTGGAGTCCTCCATAGAAGTGATATCTGGAACCCATCCTATCCCGCAAGCACCATACCGAATGGCTCCAACTGAGTTAAGAGAATTAAAGGAGCAATTAGAAGAATTATTGGAGAAATGTTTCATTCAACCGAGCCAATCCCCGTGGGGCTTTCCCATATTATTTGTGACATAGAAGGATGGGAGTATGAGGTTATGCATAGATTATCGGAACCTGAATAAAGTAACCATTAAAAATAAATACCCCTTACCTAGGATCGATGATCTTTCGATCAATTGAAAGGAGTTGCATACTTTTCCAAGATAGACATATGATTTGACTATCATCAATTTAATGTTAAAAGGGAGGATATTAAAAAGACGTTTTGGTCTCAATATGGACATTATGAGTTTAGAGTCATGCCCTCTGGATTAACAAATGCCCTAACAACCTTCATTGATCTAATGATACGAATATTTCAACCCTTTTTTGATAAGTTCATGTTAGTCTTCATTGATGACATACTCATCTACTCAGAAATAAAAGTGGAGCATGAATAGCACTTAGAGATTACTTTGAATATTCTAAAGGAAAATAAACTCTATACCAATTTCTCAAAATGTGAATTTTGGTTACAAGAAGTGGGTTTCATAGGACACATTGTTTATAAGGAAGGAATTAAGGTGGATCCCGTTAAAATTGAATCAATATCAAATTGGAAAAAGCTCACCAACCTGATAGAAATTTGTAGCTTCTTAGGTTTATCAGGATATTACTATAAATTTGTAGAGGATTTCTCGAAGGTTACTACCCCATTAACTCGTCTAACAAGGAAGGGAGCGATGTACAAGTGGGACAAAAAGTGTGAGAATTCCTTTCTGGAATTAAAATCACGATTGACGAGAGCCCCAATACTAGCCCTACCAAACCCAAATATTGGAGAATATACTATGTATAACGATGCATATGGGCAAGGTTTAGGATGTGTTTTAATGCATCAAGGATGAGTAATAGCATATGCTTCAAGACAGTTGAAGACACATCATGTCAGTTATCCTACCCATGACTTAGAGTTGGCCGCCATAATGATTTCACGACATTATCTATAAGGAGTTACTTGTAGGATATTCACGAATCATAAGAGTTTAAAGTACATTATGACCCAAAAGGAACTCAATATAAGGCAAAGGGGAGGGCTGGAGTTACTTAAGAATTATGACCTTATAATCAACTATCACCATTGTAAACCCCGTCCTTTGATAATGGGGAAATCGGGGAAAGAACCGGTCAATTTTGAATTTTTAAACCGAGACGGCCTACAAGCTCAATTATTTGGAAACAAGGAAAATTGACAATTTACAACTTCCATGTGACTCAAAATAGTTCAAAAATCTTGGAAAAGAACCTTAGGACAAAATGAGGAAGAAAAACTGAAACGATTTAAGAGAACCGGGTCCGAACCGGATAGAACCGTTTTAGGAACCAAGTTGGTTCATGAACCAGAACTGATAGAGAATGGGTAAGTCGAGAAGTTTATGGATCCCTTGTGATTCAAAAAGATTATAAACCTTAGGAAAGAACCTTAGGACAAAGTGGGAGAGAAAAACCAAGTCGGTTTGGGAGAACCAAGCTCGAACCAGATTAAACCGGTTTAAGAACTGAGCCGGTTTATGAACCAGAATCGATTAAGAGATGGTAAACCGAGAATTTTATGGATCCTAAGTGACCTAAAGGTAATAGAAGTCATGAAAATGGACTAGAGAATGAATTGGAGATGAAAACCAAACCGGTTCAGGTGAATTGGATAAAAAACGGATTGAACCGGTTTGGATTGGTTTGAATCACTATTGAACCAAATGCTAAATTCATTTTTAGGTGGCTTAAAAATTTCAAATTTGAGATTTGAGACCGCCATTGGATAGAAAATGAATTTAGATGAATTTATAAATTTTTAGATTTGAAGAACTCGGTCAAATGGGGGGGGGGGGGTGAACCGACCGGTTTATGCTTTGAACCCGGTTCGGAACAGTGTCATCTTCTTCCTTAGGATGACAACATTATTCACTTGCCGAAAAATCGAAGCAGTGCCGATGAAGAAGAAATGCTTCCATTCGGTTCGTTTAAGGTCTTCAATGCTTGTCATAATAGTGCCAAACGGACGGATAACGGGTCCCCGAGCTCCCTATATAAAGAGCCTCTCTCCATTGGTCCTCTCCACACCTGAAAAGCTCACTCTCTCTCAATTGCTTAGTTTTTCGGTGAAGCTCAAACCAGAGCTCTGATATAGGGTCAATTCTGGGCCAAGGAAGGCATGGTCAGGTTCATTAGAACTGGGGAGAAGTTAGCTACACGGTGGTGACATCCGTTCGTTTCAAGAGTTGTCGGAGAAGCGCCGACTTGATCGAATAGTGAAGCAGCTCCGACGGACCATAGCTGCCTTATTTCGGCCGAGTTGAAATCGACCAATTTGAGCCCTTCTCAGGCCAAACCAAGACCTTCCAACACCTCCTCAGCCCTTCCACGGCCAAATTAGGACGGAAAGGAAAGTCAATTCGGCTCCTCGTTACAATTTCCGATCGGTGTTAGAAAGAGAGTCGCCCGAATTTCAATGACGAAATTCTAATCCAATTCGACATCAATTGATGTCATTCTTGATCCTAGGAAGAACCTCTAGAAGAGAGCTAGCCGTCCAGATAGAAAGCTTAGACCGCCGCGCCCTCACAAGTGAGAAATCAAACCTTTCTCTCTCTATAGTATGTTTTTCGGCGAAGCTCTGTTTGAGCTCGTTCTGGCATTAAAACTTGCAATTCAAAGTTCTATGGAATCGTATGAACATGTAGAAACTCGATTTCAACTTCAATTTCAACAATTAGTGGTGTTTGATCAGTCAATTTGATGAAATCAAATTTGAATGTGTTAAAGAGTTGAAAATTCGAAGAACCAAAATGTAATTTTCTAAAATTAAGGGCCAGTTGGTCATGATAAGAATATTAGAGGGCCAATTGAGAAATTTTAGAATTTTTGGGGCAAAATTTACCATTTTTGTAAATGAAGGGAAAAATGGTAATTTTGGAAATTTTGAGGGATCAAATTGGAAATTTATTAAATTAAACCCCCTTTTGCGAAATTTAATAAATTGATGTCCTAAGATAAAATTTAAAAGTTTCAGGACTCAATTTGGGGGAAAATCCGACAATAGGGACTTAAAGTTAAAAAAATAACTTTAGGGACCTAATTGCAAATATATATAAAGTTGGGTTTTCTTATTCATTTGGAACGAATGAGGGCTATTGGGCCAAAAAATAATGAACAACTATGTTCATTTCATGTAGGAGAATGAGACATCGGGAACACCAATCAAGGTCCAGCTTGCTAGGGACGGAACCTGACTAAGTGGAATTTCACTGCATGATCGGGTGAGTGGGATTTTATATCAAACCCGGTTGGGGATGATAAGCACATCGAAATAAAAACCCACTACTATGTGGTATTTTATAAATCACAAATTAGAGGAGTGATGTGAAAATAATGCAAAAAAACTATTTACTAGTTATAAGTAGATCATACCCTGCTGGTATGATGAAAGTTCCTCGAAAGAAGTTGAAAACCCGTTCATCGGTTATGAACAGAGATGGCCTTATACCCGGGCGGTAGACGAGACAGTGAAAACATATTTTTGCCGAAAGTGCTCTCCCTTAACTAGGTGCCAATGCTTAAACAATTTGGGAGACCTTCTTGATAGGAGCTCTAATAGCTCTTATAGGCCGAGGCCTCGATTTTGGAACTTGGGGGCTAATATGCCCGATTTTGAAAATCTCGAGCAGTAGGCCATTGACTAATGGGCACGAGCGGGAGCTCGTAAATGAACATGATATATGTGCCATAAAACTTTAATAAGTAAATTGTATGGTCATGGTACCAAGGCTGGTTTGACATTCTCAGTCAACTGGCAGCAGTGCAACATGACCGATCTCTGGATCAGTCAAGACAAATAGCTGCATGTTGAGTTGAAGGTCGGGACCGTTGTACTAATGGCACCACATATTACATGGAATGATAAGAAAACATTGTTTGTGCATGCACTATGAGTACGGGATCATCAAGACACCCATGAGGGGTAGTGATGCGTCCTAAGGGCCCTGGACGACCAAGTGAGTATAAGGGCAGTTTGTCGTTTCAGGTGACCGTGCAAACTTTGGAGGAGCATCAAGCGCATGAGACCGGGGTGGGGACGGGATGAGGTCTCTGTCCTCATACGGACATGAAGAAGCGATTTTGGGATTGAGGGTCAGATGTCACGTACATCCACTCATTCTCAGGGTAGAAGTGGATGTGCTTCTATCTAGGTGGCCAGTAAAGTCGCTCTGAAGCCACAAGTGGGTTCAGTGGTCGTGCTTGCCTGCGAATATGTGTTTAACCTTCATGATGATGGATGTGTGTTTGGTGATGACACACCATAATTAATATGAAAATGGTGGCAAAAACCGAGATTTTAATTGGAAGGATTTTTAAAAGAAAGGAGTCTGGCACACTCCAATACAAGTCTCTTTCCTAAAAGTTAAAAGTAGACTTTTGAAAAACCCATTCACGGAGTTGTAATTCTTTATCAGGTATGCTTAATTTTCCTTAAGCTTGCATTTTAATTGATATATGTCTTCTAGGGAACAAGGTTGAAATTTTGCCTGGCTCTTCTTGAGTTAAAGAAGGAGAAAGCTCCTCTTAAACCGAGAAAGAGCGGCGGGTTGTTCACAGGGATCCAACCAAACCAGGTTGGGGCGTGACAACCATGGCAAAGCTAATATGGTGGAAAACACACTCAGCCGTAAATATCGCATGAGAATAGCTTACATGAAAACCACGTATCTACGTTTGTTGGAGAAAATGGATATATTAAGGATAAAACTCGACATGGATTTTGAGAAACAATGTTTATTGGCCAATGTTATGGTAAGGCCCAATCAGGTGGAACAAATCAAGACTTAACAAAAGTTAGATGGGGAACTCAAACCCTACATGGATCATGCAAACGAAGTCCTTTAAAGATAAGAAAACTGGGAAAAAGAACCAATTAATTAAAAAAAAGAAAACCAAGTTGGTTAACAAACCATAACCGATAAATAAAGAGTAAAACGGGGAATTGGAAAATCCCAAGTTACTTAAAGAGTAAAAAAATCATGGAAAAGAACCTTGGAACAAATGAAAAAAGAAAACGAGACCGGTTCAAGGAGAACCAGACCGAATCAGATTGAATTGGTTTGAACCATACTTGAACCAAATTCTAAATTAATTTTTTATGGTGGCTTAAAGTGATCAAATTGGGAAATTGAAGCCACCATTGGATAGAAAATGAATTTAGAAATTTTTAGATTTGAGAAAACCAGTTGAATCGGGCTTGAACCGATCAATTTTTGCCGTTGAACCCGATTCGACTGGACCGGTCTGATTCGGAACAGTATCATCTTCTTCCTCGGGATGACAACACTGTTCATCAATGTAGAAACTTTCCTTCTCTAGTGAAGGTGTAACCACTCCGTTCAGGCCATTTTTGGGTGAGGATAAGCTCGACGAAAATGGAAAGTGGTCGGGCAGAAGGTCCCTGAGCTCCCTATATAAAAAGCTCCTCTCCATTCATCCTCCACATACCTCAAATTGCCATTCTCTCTCAACTGCTCCATTTTCTAGTGAAGCTCTAACCAGAGATCTGACTTGGGTAGTTTTCTTGGCCTCAGAAGGCAAGGTCGGGTCCTAGTCACTTTGGGGGAAGTCAACTACCTTGTTGCAGATCGGTATCAGAGAGAGAAAGTGCCAAAGTTTATTGATTAAATTCTACCTCAATTGAACTTCAATTGTAGTGATTCTTGATCCTAGAAGGAACCTTAGGACAAGAGCTACCTCCCTCGATCGAGAGCTCAAATCACTACACCTCCAATGGTAAGCTTTCAAAACTTTCTCTATCTACAAATATTTTTCTGGCGAAGCTTCGTTTAAGCTCAATTTAGACCCAAATGTTGCGGTTCAAAGCTCAATTGAATCGTACGGAAGTGTGAGAACTGATCTATACCATCAATTGGAGGAATTAATCCTGATTGAATGGCCAATTTGAAGAAAATATATTCGACTAGTTTGAGGGGGGAAATTGGGGATTTTGAAAAAATTGAGGGACTTCTATGAAAGTTCCCAAAATTGAAGGTCAATTGGCCACGGGAAAGATGTTGGGGGACCAATTGGTCAATATTTGGGCCCAAATTGCTATTTTTGGAAAATTGGGGACCAAATTGGAAATTTTAGAAACTTGGGCTCCTTATACAATTTAAAGTAAAATAAGGGCCCAAGGATGATATTGGAAGTTCAAGGGACTTAATTTGAGGAAAATTTAACACTTGGGGACCTAAAGTCAAAAGGTGTGAACTTTAACGAACTAAGTGCAATAAATAAAAAATTTGGACCTAGTAGCCCATACGTGAGAAAACGAAGGCTATGAAGCTAAACACTCATTAATAATGATACCCAAATCGTGTAGGAACATGTGTGACCGAAACACCAGCAAGAGAAAGCTCACATGGATGTGTAAACCGACTAGGGATGAACGTGTCACAGTCACCGGATGAGTGAGACAATTTAAACGTCATACCCGATTGGGGTGATGAGCATATTTAAAAGTTTAAAACCTATTTACTGGTTGTGAGTGGGCTAATTTACACATCATACCGGTTGGGATGATGAGCACTAGCTTTAACAGATAAAACCTACTTACTAGTTGTAAGTAGAGATAATTATACCCGATTGGTATGATGAGTTTCCTTGAGAAAAGGAGAAACCCACCAACCGGTTGTATGCGGAGATATCATCACACCTAGTTGGTGTAATGAAATTGAAAATAAATTTTGTCAGAAGTGTTCTCCCTTTACCATGTGGAAATGCTTGAAACATTTGGGAGACCTTCTTGATGGGAACTAAAATAACTTAGATAGGCTAGAGGCCTCAGTTTTTGAACTCGTGGGGCTAAATGCTTAGTTTTGAAAAAATACAGGAAGTGGGCTCAAGGCCAGTGGGCACGAGCAGAAGCTCATAAACAAAATTTTTTAAGAAAGAGCCATGAAAATTTCTAATGAAATTGGTGTATGATTTTGCCACAGTACCGAGCCAGGACTGATAATGTTCGATGGACTGGTGATAGTGCGTCAGGGCTAGGTCGATGGACTGGTCTAGGCAAACTGCTGTAGGTCGGTTAAATGTTAGGGATGTTTGATCGTTGGCACCAAAGATAATGGCTATATATGGAAAACTCTTGTTTGTGCATTCACTTGTGGTACGGGACCATCAAGACATCCTCGATGGTAGTGATAGGTCATAAGGGCTACTGGATGACATGGTGGAGATAAGGGAAGTTCGTCATGCAGTCAGTCTTAAAGCTTGGAGTAGCTTCTTGTGCATGAGAATGGGGTGGGGTCGAGATGAGGTCTCTGTCCTCAAACGGACACTGAGTGGCATTTGGGTATGAGGGTCAGATGTTGAGAACATCCACTCAGACGCAAGGTAGAAGTGGATGGGCTTCTATCTTGGTGGATGGTAAAAACACTATGATCCATAAGTGGGTGCAGTGGACGAGCTGCACCTACGAATGTGTGCACCTTTCCTAAGGAAGGACATGTGTTTGTTTGCTAAATGCCTCCTGAGGCAAGGGGATGGGCTAATAGAGCTAAACACACCTAATACGGAAATGCAAAAGGGTTTGAAAACCAAAATTGAGGAAAAATCCTTTTTAAAGGCAATGATAACCTTGGCACAGTTTGGATAAAGCTATTTTGAAAACTCACTCCCAACACCCGCTCATAGAGTTGCAGAACTCACCCCTCCCTTTTACCCCTTTCAGATAATCGATGAAACACCAATCTTAAAGACCCTCCTTTATTGGAACTTAAGATAGGTATGTCTGCTTTAAAATATTCAGTTTTGTATAATCCTATTCTAGGAATGACAGGTAAAAGGAAGCATTACTCCTAGCGGTTTAGAAAAGGGTGAAACCCTTAATGAACTAAAGGTAGTGACGGGTTGCTCACGGGGATCTGACTAAACCGGGTCAGGGTGTGACAAATCAAATGGCCAATGGAGATGTACTAGATTTTTCTATAAGAGGTGATAATTTATTAACATTTAAAGGATGTGTATGCGTGTCGAATAAGGAAGGACTTAGATGGTAAATATTGGAAGAGGCACATGGTTCAGTATACACTATGCATCCCAATAGTAAAAAAAAATGTACCGTTCCCTCAAAATAGGATATTGGTGGAAGGGTATGAAGAGAGACATAGTCGATTATGTGTTGAGGTGTTTATCTTGTCAACGAATCAAAGTGGAATATTAGAAGCACTCCGCATTACTATAATCTTTGCCCATTCCTGAATTGAAGTGGGGAAATATTACTATGGATTTCGTGACAAGATTACCTATGACGAAAAAGTGACATTACACTATATGGATAATTGTGGATCGACTAACCAAGTCAACTCATTTTTTAACCATAAAAGTGATTGATTCCATTGAGAGGTTAGACAACCTTTATATTGAAGAAATTGTAATGTTACACATAATTCTAGTGAGCATTATGTTGGACCGAGATTTGAGATTTACATCATGGTTCTGGCTCTGCCTACAAGAGGCTTTAGGGATAAAATTCATATGAGTACGACATTTCACCCCCAAACTGATGGACAATAAGAGAGAACCATCCAAACATTAGAAGACATGCTTAGAGCATGCATCTTAACTCTAAATTGAAGTTGGGAGGACTATTTAAGTTTTATGGAGTTTGCATATCATAATAATTATCAAGCTAGTATACAAATGGTCTTAGAAGAAGCCTTGTATGGTAGGCCATGTTGCACTCCCCTATTATAGGATGATGTGGGAGAAAGAAAGCTCGAGAAGGTTGAACTTGTTGAGGACGCCACATAAAAGATTATGTTGATAATAAATCGACTAAAAGCAGCTCAAGACCAATAGGAGAGCTATGAAAATCATAGGCAAAGAGAATTTAAATTTGAGATGGGGGATAAAGTATTGCTAAAGGTATCACCTTGGAGAGGAATTCTGAGGTTTCAATAAAATAGAAAATTGAAGCCAAGTTACATAGGTCCTTACCCCCATCATCCAAAGAATCAGACCTGTGGCTTATAATCTCGAATTACGCTCAGACTTGCAGCGGATACATGATGTATTCCATATATCCGTACTGAGAAAATATGAACCTGACCTAAGTCATGTGCTGGAATACCCACTACCTTAGTTGGAAGAGAACCTATCATATGAAGTGGAGCCGATTCAAGTCATTGATAGACGAGAAAAGAACCCGAGGAACAAGAATATTCCAATGGTTACAGTACTGTAGCATAGTAGCCAGATTGAGGAGGAGATGTGGGAAACCAAGTTTGTAATGAGGGAAAAACATCCATAGTTATTTAATGTATAGTGAGTTTTGGGGACAAAAATCCTTAAAAGGAGGGGAGAAGTTGTAAACACCATTTTTTTTATAATAAGAAAGTCGAAATGGAGAACCGGAAAATTTCAAAAGAAAAATAAGGTTCAAAGTGAATCGAAAATATAAAAGAGAAAACAATACTAGAATTTAAGTGATCAATAAAGATCCAAATATCAAGGAAAAATATCATAATGCAAATTGGATGCAAGAACCAGACTAGTTTAGGGTGAACCAGATCTAAACCGAGTTGTACCGAGAAGAATTGATTGAAAGATTCATTTTAAGAGGTGACTTACAAATGTCAAATTGGGAAATTGAAGTCACCACCATGTAGAAATTTAGAAAATTTTAATTTTTAGAAAACCATTCAAATTGGGCTTGAACCGACATATTTTCAAATTCGACTCACCGAACTTGGTCCAAACGAACCGGTCAATGGTCCAGCCGGGTCAAAGGACCGTCTACTAGGTCAGCACCACGTCAGCGCGCATGACCAATTAACACGTGACGTGTGGCGAAGCGCGCCTCGTCAGCTGCTAGGTGAGCATCTGAAAGAGCTGACCAATGAGAACATGACACATGTCCCCAATCAACGGTCAGACAATGAAAAATCCATGTCATAAGAAACTGACCAATTGGAGCGTGACACATGGCATAAGTCAACAAACATTTGAGCAAAATCCCTATTAGCAATACTGACCAATGATAGGCTAACACATGGAAAATATGCTAGGTCATCAACCAATGAGGACGACTGAGAAAGGTCGAACAATTAAAAGTTGACACGTGGCAAGGCCACAACCAATTAGAGGAGGAAATGTGATAATGGCACAATAAATAAGGTGGGAAAACTGACAAATTTAAATTAGCCTCTAAGAGGACGCCATGTTTTATGGTCAACTGATGGTTAGATTCGGTCAGTGGCCATGTCAGATTAAGCAACCAATGAGAGGTCACCATATGTTCTGTCAATAGGACAAATTGTGACTCAGACGCTGAGTAAGAGAATGCGTCAGCAAAGCCAACCAATTCCAGCATGCCACGTGGCAGCTCACATGCACATGCACAATGTCATCTTTTTTCTTCAAATTTTATAATGACAGAGGAGGGGGAAGGTCGCCATAACTCTGATGAGCCTTAACTCTGACCTCTTAAGACCATGCCAACCCTCCTTCGACCTCCCACGACCAAGCTTCGTTCTTCCTGAGTATTTGTGTTAAGTAATTGCCATCACACTTCACCAAAATAAGGAATTTACAGAACGAAAACTGTTAAATTTTGATAATTAAATTCTCCCTACTCAACCGATCAATTGTGGTAAAACTTGATCATAGGAGGACCCTCTCGACAAGAGCTAGTTTTCCATATCAAGAACTCTGGCAACCATTCCTTCGCCAGTAAGAAATTGAAGCTTTCTCTCTCTAAAATAATTTTTTGGCTAAACTTCATTTGAGCTCAATTCTAGGCCAATTTGAACGATTCAAACCATGATATGATTGCAGAGAGGTAGAAGAGATGATTATCAACATGGTAGGATTTAATTAATGAAGTTTAATTTATCAATTTGATGAATCAAGAATTTAGGGACTAAAAAGTAATTTTTAAGAAATTAGTCAAATTTGGGGATTTTTGAAAATTGGGGAATTTTGTGGAATTATCATAAATTAAGGATCAATTTGTAAATAAGATGATTTTAGATATTTAATTGCAATTAAAAATAAATTTAGAATTTAATTATAGTTAAAAATAAATACAAGGATTTATTTATAAATTTGGATAATTGAAAAGGTTTTATTATAAATAAAATAATATGAGGATAAAAATGTAAATAAAGTAAATTTAGGAGTTTATGTTAAATAATTGGAAATTATTTGCCAATAAAATAAACTTAGGGACTTCTTTGTAAATAAAATAAAACATAGGGACCTAAGTGAAAATTTCTCATATTTGATAAATTCATAATCCATGATAATATAGGCGTGAAAAATAAAGCCTCTTACCTACGACCGAAAGACCATCCACAGACATTATAAATCCATCCGCGATGAATAAGAATTGGGTTAGAATGCCAAGCGACTCTACCATGTTATCAAGTGAGTGGGATTTCTAGTATCAAGCTCAATTGAGTTGATGAACGTAAAATAAATGTCACTCGACATGTCACACACCGACCCGTTTAATGATGGGATCATATGAACAACCTGCCACTTCTCTCAATACTGTAATAGTAATAATTTCATCTTAATAGTATTGACAAAATCAAGGTTCAAGATCAAAAGGTAAACTGTGTATCGGATAACTTTCCAAAAAATATGCCGGAATAGATATTGCAGTACATAAATATTTAAAAGAACTTAACACATGTCAGGTAGGTAAATCGTTCTCTAGTATTCTCTTCGCCATTTTAGAACCTGAAAGCATAAGGGAGTGGGTGAGTCTACAAGTGAGTGAGTAGGGTCTACTAACATCATAACTTCTTATCTACATGTTAGTCCATACTCGAGAGTTTTGTCCTTTTCATAATATCATAGTTAAAATGTCATGCCCCGACCCGGTTTGGTCGGATCCCTGTTATCAACCCGCCACTCTCCTGGTTTATTAAAGGATTTCCCCTTATTGTAAACTGTAAAGACTAAGGCGTCCTTTAACCTACACTTTTTCTTGGAATAGCATAATTAAAACTGCATGAAATTTAAAACTTTACATACCTATCTTACATGCATCTTAGTTGACGGTCTTTAAGGATAGGCTTTTCGGGATTTCCTTAAAGGGATATAAGGGAGGGGGTGAGTATGACTACTCAATGAATGGGCTTTTAAAAGCTTTTGACTTTTAATAAAAACATTTCTATGGAGTGTGCCAGACTCCTTTTTTTGAAAAATCCCTTCGTTTAAAAAAATTCAACTTTTCCCGCCATTTCTTAGTTACCAATGTGTCATCACCCAACACACATCCTTCATCATGAAGGTTACACATATTCGCAAGTTAGTATCACTACTGAACCCGCTAGTGGCTTCGGAGTGACTTTTCCTGCCACCCGGATAGAAGTACGACCACTTCTACCCTGGGAATGAGTGGATGTACGTGACATCTGACCCACAATCCCAAAATCACTTCTTCGTGTTCGTATGAGGACAGAGACCTCATCCTGTCCCCACCCCGGTCTCATGCGCTTGGTGCTACTCCAAATTTCGTACAGACACCTGGAATGACGAACTGTCCTTATAGCCACCAGGTCGTCCAGTGCCCTTAGGATGCATCACTACCCCTCATGGGCATGTTGATGATACCGTACTTATAGTGCATGCACAAACAATGTTTTCTCATATTGCCATGTAATCTGTGGTGCTACTGGTCCAATGGCCCCGTCTCTCAACTCAACCCGCAGTTGTTTGTTTTGACTGGTTCGTCGATTTGTCATGTCACAATGTCGCTAGTTGACTGAGCATGTCGGTCCTATTTTGGTACCATGGCCAAACAATTGACTTATTAAGTTTTATGGCACATATATCATGTTCATTTACGAGCTCCTGCTCGTGCCAACTGGCCTTGGGCCCACTGTACGAGATTTTCAAAATCGGGCATTTAGCACTCAAGTTCCAAAACCGAGGCCCCCAGCCTATCAGAGCTATTCGAGCTCCCGTCGAGAAGGTCCCCCAAATTGTTTAAGCATTTACACACAGTCAGGGAGAGCACTTCCGACAAAACATATGTTTTCTCTATCCATTATACCACCCGGTATAAGGACACCTACGTTCATAACCGATGAACGGGTTTTCAACTTCCTTCGAGGAAGTCTCATCATACCAACTGGGTATGATCTACTTACAACTGGTAAGTAGTTTTTCCATATGATTTTCACATGACTTCTTCTAAGTAGTGATGTTTAAAATACCACTAAATAGTGGGTTTTCATATCGAGGTACTTATCATTCCCAACCGGGTATGATATAAAATTTCCGCTCACAACCGGTAAGTGGTTTTAAAATTTTAAGTTGTGCTTATCATCCCAACCGCGTATGATATTAGTAAACCCACTCACCCGTTAATGCCATGAATTCCATTAGACCGGTTCTTGGTATTCACGCGAGCTTGTCCTTATTGGCGTTCCTGGTACTTCGTGTTCCTACACGATATGAACATCTTGGTTCATTATCCTTCGGCCTAATCGTCTTCATTCATTCCAAATGAATGAGAAGGTTAAACTTTCATTTATTTGCAATTAGATCCCTAAAGTTATTTCTCTTTAACTTTAAGTCCCAAATGCCGGTTTTTCCTCAAATTGAGTCCCAAAACTTCTAAAATTTATCATAGGACCTCAATTTATTCCATTTCACAAAAAGGGGATTAATTTCTCAAATTTCCAATTTGGTCATCCAACTTTTCCAAAATTACCATTTTGCCCTTCCTTTACAAAAATGGTAAGTTTTACCCCAAAAATTCTAAAATTTCTCAATTGGTCCTCCAACGTTATTTTCATGCCCAATTGGCCTTCAATTTCATAAAATTTCATTTTGCCCTTCGAATTTCGAAAATCCCCAAATTTCCCCTAATTTTTCCCCCAATTTCAACTTTTCAACATTGCCGAATTTGATTTCATCAAATTGACTAATCAAACACTTCTAATTGTTGAAATTGGAGTTGAAATTGAGTTCCTACATGTTCATACGATTCTAAGGAACTTTGAAAGACCTCTACTCCCCCGCCGTGCCCTCACCACTAAGGCGGGGGAGTAGAGGTCTCGTTCCTCTATAGCGAACATAGAGACAAAAATCCATTTTGCTAAAAAGGATAAATATTATAAAATTCTCTTTACAAAATCTCACCCTAACATCCACTCACTAAGTTGTAGAACTCACCCCCTCCCTTAACCCCTTTCTGTTAAGAATAGACACTATAAGGGAGAAGAGCGACAAGTAAGGGGCCTTCACTCACTAAGATACCAACTTACCCTTAATCTGTTTTGATTACATTGCTATGGAAAAACTAGTTAATGATACGCCTTTACTTTTCTTGTCCTAACCGAGTCGAGAAACTCAGGTGGTACAACGAGATGTGGTAGGTTGCTCATAGGATTCTAACCAAACTTGGTCGGGGTGTGACATATGATGTGTTTAAAAAGATTGCCTTAAAATGAGGGTTAAATCATGATGTTAAAACTGATATAAGAAGTGTAAAATCACCAACTGCATGTTCATAAAAGAAAATATTCCTTTAAAGGTAAAGGGTGTTGAAAGGTTGTAAGACTGGTATAATGGATTTTATAAGGTTCAGTAGGACCAGGTATTGGGGCTGTATACCCCTCTTGCTTGATTAGGGGAGTTGGTCAAGTGATAGACCAAAATCCCTATAATGATTATTGTGTGCATTATTTTTTATGTGCATTATTTGTCGTGTGCATGGTGTAGAGATGGTCATAATGAGGACCATTTTCATAAAACACCATGAAAAGGCTGAGAATGCCCTATAAATATATTGTTGAGTTTTGCTCATGATATTGAGATACTGGAATGAAGTGGCATGGGCATTGGTAGGACCCCTTATGAGGTACTATCGACATTGAGGTAAATTGGAAGGGAAGTAAGGATCGATTGAATGATGCTTCCAAATTTCTCGGGACACCTGGATGATGTACGACTATCATCCCAGTTACATCGTTATGACAAGAAGGAGGCGGGATTGAGTCACATCAATAAAGGGGCATGTGTAAGGCTATTGGTGAGAAAGTTGGCCATCACCCACCGGATAAAAATTCATCCTGGTAAGAGGTGAGCCTAGGGGGCATCGGTTGTGGAAGAGTACATGCGTCTCTCACACTCTCACGAACCCCGATGGGTGTGATGGCCTATTGTATGGGTGAAAATAAAGGGCAAATGAAAGGCCCATGATTAAAGTGCTAATAAATTGTCTATGATAATTGGTGGAAAATGAACGGCCCATGTGTGCAGGCCATGAGTAGCCTATATGTGTGTGGACATGAGAGCCTAGTGCAACTTTTTATGTTGAATTATAAAATTTGTTTTGTGGGAATTGTCTGGGGAAATCCGAGAGTGACCCAACTGCAGAATAGAATGCGAACATGGGCAGCCCAAGATAGGAATCTCAAGGGGGAAGATAAACCACATAAATATGATATTATGCAGAAAACATTACTAAAATTTTGTTAGGTGGTTTAAGGGGAATGTCTGAGTCATAAGCCATGTTGTGGTCCAACATCAATACTCCATTCACTGAGTTGTGTGCTCACCCCTCCCTCCTAAATGATTGTAGGTTTAGGCAAAAGGAGATTGGGAAGCAGATAAAAGAGCATCTACCAGGCTGAGCACCATCTCAGGTAGATCTCTTATCCTACATACAAAGGTTTCATTGTATATACTTATTAATCACCATCTTTCCCGGGAGTTTTGGGCCTGCCCATGCTTTTAAAGAAAACTTCAAATTTTCATTGCTTAAATGTTAGAGAAAGGCAATGAAGGAAGCCTTAGTACCTTCAGTTTTAATGTGTTTATGGTACCCACCCTGGTAACATCGAGGGGATATGTGAGCATACATGGGGTCGTCGGCCGAGTGAATCGGGTCAGTGCATGACAACCCTTTTTGTGGTATCAAAGCCACATTTTCAAAGTATGAATTTTGGAAATTAAATCATTTTGGGATGGATGGAAAAGTGAGAATAGTAGTGATAAAACTTTCATTTATAAGATTAAAAGTAGGGAAATCACCTTACTTACTAATTCTATAAACTTTTCATGTAGAAAATGGAACACACCAACAAATCAGTGGAAGGACCACCAGGGTGTAGTTGGTGATAGGTTGAAAGGAGTTTGAAGTGGGAAATCCCTTGCAAGGGTAGGGACCCTGGCATATATATGTACCTATTGAAACTTCTTAAGGGACTTTAGCATAGATCTGGAGTAAGCAAGTGTCATGCCCCGACTCAGTTTGGTCGGATCCCCGTGAACAACCCGCCACCCTTCCGGTTTATTAAGGGTTTTTCCCTTCTTTAAACCGTGAGGAGTAAGGCATCCTTTAAACATGTACCTTTCCTGGAATAACATTAATCAAAAGTGGATGAAATTTAAAATTTACATACCTGTCTCATAGGTATAGTTAACTGGAGGTCTTTGGGTAGGTTTTCCTTTGGTTACTTGAAACAGGGTATAAGGAAGGGTGTGAATTCAATGACTTAGTGAATGGGTGTTTAAAACTTGAATTTCTTTAAGACATTTCATCCTCAAAATCTTAGTTTTCAAGATCATTATTTCTCATTAACCACAGTCGGTGTGTTTAACAATAAACACACGCCCTTCATCATGAAGGTATCACACATTCGCAGAGCAGCACGTCCACTGCACCCACTTGTGGCGTCAAAGGGATTTTACAGGCTACCTAGATAGAAACCCGTCCACTTTTACCCTAAGAATGAACGGATGTACATGACATATGACCTTCAATCCTGTAAAGAAACTATGTGTTTGTATGAGTACATGGTTGTCTTGATTGGTGTTCCGGATAGTTCATGCTCCTAAACGATATGAATATCACTGTTCATTATCCTTTAGCATAACATCCTTCATTTAGCATGAATGAATAAAGTATCCAATCTTTTCAATTAATTACAATTATGTCCCTAAAGTTCTTTTTCTTTAGCTTTAGGTCCCTAATGCCAATTTTCCACAAAATTGAGTCCTGAAACTTCTTAAATTTACCTTGGACCTCCATTTATTCAAAATCACAAAAGGGGGTTCAAGTTTTCCAAATTCCCAATTTGGTCCTCAATTTTTTCAAAATTACCATTTTGCCCCTACTTTACAAAAATGGTAAATTTTACCCAAAAAATTCCAAAAATTGACCAATTGGTCCTCCAACATCTTTATCAAGCCCAATTGGTCCTCAATTTTAGGAAATTGTACTTTAGTTCCTTGAATTTTTGAAATCCCCAAATTTTCCCAAATTTTCCCCCAATTTCAACCTTCCAACCTAGCCGAATTTGATTTCATCAAATTGACCGATCAAATGAGTTTGATTGTTGAAATTGAAGTTGGATTTGAGTTCCTACACCTCCATAAGATTCAATTGCAATTTGAATTGCACGATTTGATGTTAGAACGTGCTCAAACGGTGCTTCGATGGAAAACTAAACGTAGAGAGAGAAAGGTTCGAAAGTTTACCATCAGGGGCACAATTGTCACGCCCCTGGTTCGGATCTGGTTCACCTGAACCGGTCTAGTTTTCTCTCCTTAATTGTCCTAAGGTCCTTTTTCAATGTCTTTATGACTCTTTATGTCACTCAGGAGTTGTAAATTTTTTAATTTGCCCATTCTCTAGTGATCGGGTTTGTGAACTAGTTCGGTTTTCTTACTCGGTTTGACTAGTTTTTTTTCCCAGTTTTTCCTTTACTTCAAAGGGTGGGGTTTACATCTCTCCCCTCCTTTTAGGAGTTTTGTCCCCAAAACTTATTCCACATCCTTTGTACTGGAATGAATCTTCATTGATATAAATTAGTAGTTTATCGACATACAACCTTCTCGATTTTTTCGTTTATCCCTTATATCACATACTTAAGATTTCCTTTTCATTCACACCCATTTTCTCAATCCATGGAGCTTACTTTAGCTAAGCATATCTCATTGGAAGGTTTAAGGCCATATCCTTAAATTCATATCCCTTCGTTCTGTAAAGCACGATTTCTTCATTCTAAGATTCTTTATTCAAGATTTTATGACTAGGAGTCCCAAAATGCCCAATCATTCATGTATCCAGGTATTCTCCTTATTTGATGGCCTTCCTTAGCTTAGTGTCCGTTCAAGCACCACTTACATACTTCCACAGGTGTTGATGTTATCACCTTTTCATTCTACATTGATCCTTCCATCATTCGTTGGTTATTATAACTTCGTTCCACATTTAATGCTTGATCTTGTCATGCTCAAATCACATACTCTTCCCTACCTAAGTCATATTTCCTTGGGACAGTTGAGTTTACATATCCCTCATTGCACGACATTCTCTAGAACTTGTTCTTTACCATTTAACATTTTTAAAGCACTTCTAGAATGGCTATTTTCAATCTCTCTATCTTTTAGGGATGGTATAGCATTGTCTCCCTTTTCATCTTGGTGGTATTTCTTGACTCTCATCATTGTTATCCAATTGTCCATTTTGTCTTTGACGTCATATCCTTTCTAACTGTATTGGTTTCCTTACTTACTCATCTTTTCCCAACTTCTTTTAGGTCTTTCAAATTCCAAGTCTTCGAGTTTACCAATACCCACTGACATAGTGAGGCCCTTCCCTTCTTACGTTATTTCGCATCCCTAGTGGCATCCTTTCTCCAAGAACTTTACTTTTTCTTACTCCACTCTTACTCCCTTGGGGTCATTTCATGATTCTCTATTCCATGTTAGTTCCTTCATTCGGCATCTTTTGATGATGTTGACCTACTTACCCATTACTTGGGTTTAACTTACCTCCCTTAGACCCTTACAATTTCTTTTCTTTTGCACCAGATTCTTTCATCTGTAACAACACATTTTTTAGGGGCTTATCTTCTTCCAATTCTATTAGTTCCATTTTCTCTTAATTGGAATACATATATTTTCCAATGTTCCCTTCCTTGGTAAGTTTTATACTCCTTTTCTTCTAGAATTCTTTCATAGTTTTACCATTGCGAATGTCCAATCCTTAAATAACATTTCTTGGATGTCATCCTTTCCTACTCACCTTGATTCTTGAGACCCTACGGTTACTCCTTGTATACCTCATCTTCATTCTCACTCACTCACAATATTTATTTATTTCTTGGAGGTGAAGTTCACATCCTCATTTATTTCAACACCTCTTGATCGTCCTATAGAGAGCTTATTTAACCTTCTTATAGCCCTTAGGTGGTCATTACTTATTTATTTTTGCCATTGATCTATTTATGGCTTTCGTCTATCCTTCAATTGGGCTCGCCTAAAATCCCTATTTGGTTCTATGCTCTCTTTCAAATAGATCATGCTTGGCCTTCCAAGTATTTACTTAAACGCTTATGTCCTTTAATGAGGTCCTAGTTCCTGCTCCAGTTTATGATACCTCATCTATTGATTACCTTAGCTTGGAACTTCTCCCTTTCCACGATTCCACTTCCTATCTTCATTCTTCTCCTAAGGAACCCCATATTGAGATTTTCACATTCATTTTCCCTACTTCTCCTTGAAATTTCTCCCTTTATTCTTTTCTTATACTTCCTTAGTACCTCTACCTAGCACTCATAGGCCCACTTCATCCATTAGGAGGGATTGAAGTTGGGCTTAGTTGGTCGGGGTACTTGGTGAACTTTCATGAAGGTGGCATACGCATCCCATTAGTTATCCCAAGCCTCCTTCTTGGTTGGATTCCTCTCTGATTGTTGTGTGGCTGGGGGAGGAGTTGGGCTCCTAGGAGGAGGTACAGGTTCCTCTTGTCTTGGAGGAGGGTATGTGATGCCTTCTAGTTCCAATAAGGCTCCCACTAGTTTATGGTAATCTTCCACCATATCCTTGGGTACTCTTTTCTCACCTTTTTAAAATCTTTAAATGGATGCCTCCCTTGGAATAGGTGTCTTTTTCAGGGTTATGGGTGGAGGATTGGATTTCACTGCAAATTTCCTAGGGATTCTACTCCCTACACGAGAGTTAAAGTTGGATTAATATCGGGGCATAATATTGATACTGTTTCAAGGGAACTTAGCTCTGATACCACTTAAGTTGTCATGCCCTAACTCAGTTTGGTCAGATCCCCTTGATCTACCTGCCACTCTCCCGATTTATTAAGGGTTTTCCCTTCTTTTAAACCATTATGAGTAAGGTGTCCTTTAAAGTTGTACCTTTCCTTGAATAACATAAATCAAAATTGCATAAAAATTAAAATTTATTATACCTGTCTTACAGGTGTGGTGAACTCATGGTCTTTGGGAAGACTTTTCCCTAGGTTACCTGAAAACGGGTATAAGGGAGGAGGTGAGTTCAACAACTTAGTGAATGTGAGTTTAAAGTATGACTTTCAAAAAATTGTTTGAATTGGAGTGTGCTAGACTCCTTTTTTGTTTCCTTTAAAACAATTCATCCTCAAATTTTAGTTTTTGTAGACATTTATCATCATTAATCACAACTAGTGTGTTTATCAACCAACACACGTCCTTAATCATGAAGGGAACACACATTCATAGGGTAGCACGTCCACTGCACCCAACTGTGGTGTTGGAGCGACTTTACTGGCCACCTAGATAGAATATGTCCACTTCTACCCCAGGAATAAGTGGATGTAAGCGACATCAGACCTTGAATCTCATAAAGAAAACTCTATGTTCGTATGAGGATAGAGACCTCATCTCAACTCCACCTCGGTCTCATGCGCATGAAGCTATGTTGAGCTTTCCTGCCTGTTGGCATGACAAGTTGCCCTTATCTCCACTATGTCGTCCAGTAGCCCCTTGGATGCATCACTACCCCTCTTGGGCCTCTTGAAGGTCTCGTACCTCAGTGCATGCACAAAACAATAGTTTTCCTTATAAGCCATTTAATCTTTGGTGCCACTAATCCAACGGTCCCAACCCTCAACTCGACCTGCAGCTGTATGTCTCGACTAGTCTGTCGACCTGTCATGTCACACTGTTGCCAGTCCATTAAGTATGTCGGTCCTTTCTAGGTACCATGGCGAAACACATTCATTCATTTAAAATTTCCATGGCTTAAACTCATGTTTGTTTACAATTCCTACTCATGCCAACTGGACTTGGGCCCACTATATGAGATTTTCAAAATCGGGCATATTAGCCCCCAAGTTCAAAAACCAAATCCTCTGGCCTATTTGAGCTATTCGAGCTCCCGTCAAGAAGGTCTCCCAAAAAAGTTTAAGCAGTGGCACACAATCTAGGGAGAGCACTTTTGACAAAAATAATCTTTTAGTTGTCCATCACACCAACTGGGTGTGAGGACATCTCCCCTCATAACCGAAGAACGGATTTTCTACTTCCTTGCAGTAAGTTCATCATACCAACCAGGTATGATCTACTTACAACCGATAAGTAGTTTTTCGTGTAATTTCCACATCACACCCTTCAAGTGTCATGTTTAAAATTCCACTTAGTAGTGGATTTTCATTTTCGAGTTGCTTATCATCCCAACCGGGTAAGATATAAAAATCCCACTCACCCGATAACGTATTAATTTCCTCTTAACCAGTTCTTTGTCGTCACACGAGCTTGTCCTTGTTGGCGTTCCTGGTACTTCATGTTCCCACACAATATGAATATCCTTGTCCATTATCCCTTGGCCTAATAGCCTTCATTTATCATGAATGGATAAAATACTCAACTTTTCAATTAATTGCAATTAGGTCCCTAAAGTTCTTTTTCTTTATATTTAGGTTCCTAATGCCAATTTTCACCGTAATTGTCTCCTGAAACTTCAAAAATTCCCATTTGGACCTCCATTTATTCAAAATCACAAAAAAGGGTTCAAGTTTTCCAAATTCCCAATTTAGTCCTCAATTTTTCTAAAATTACCATTTTGCCCCTACTTTACAAAAAAGGTAAATTTTACCTCAAAAATTCCAAAAATTGACCAATTTGGTCCTCCAATATCTTTATCATACCCAATTAGCCCTCAATTTTAGGAAATTGCACTTTAGTCTCTCAAATTTTTGAAATTCCCACATTTTCCCCCAATTTCAACCTTAACCTAGTGAAATTTGATTTTATCAAATTGACTGATCAAATGAGTTTGATTGTTAAAATTAAAGTTGGATTTGAGTTCCTACAAAACCATATGATTCAATCGCATGATTTGATGCCGAATGAGCTCAAATAGAGGTTCGCAGAAAAATTGAACGGAGAGAGAGAAAGATTCCAAAGCTTACCGTCAAGGGCATGGCTGTTCCAACTTTTGATCTGGGTAGAGAGCTCTCATCCTGAGGTATCTCCTAGAATCAAGAATAACTCAATTCATGTCGAATTGAGGGAGAATTTTGTCAGTAAAGATTTGTCGATTCTCTCTCTAGCATTGATCAAAATTTACAAAGGGGAGCCAAATTGGCTTACTTTTTTGCTCTAATTTGGTCATAGGAGGGTTAAGGAGGCATTGGGAGAGCTTGGTTTGGCATGAGGAGGACTCAAATTGGCTGATTTCAGCTCAACAGAAACAGGCCAGCTTCGGTCCGCTGGAGCTACTTCACTATTCGATCTGGTCGGCGCTTCTTCAATGACCCTTAGAGCAATTGGAGACTACCACCGTGTAGTTAACTTCTCCCCGAGTCTAAGGAACCCAACCATGCCTTCTTTGGCTCAAAAAAGAACCTATGTCGGAGCTCTAGTTCGAGCTTCATTGAAAAATTGAGTAGCTGAGAGAGAGTGAGGTTTTTAGGTGTGTGGAGGATGAATGGAGAAGGGCTCTTTATATAGGGAGCTCGGGGACTCTTCGGTTGTCAATTTGGCACATTAATGAGAGTAATTGATGGCCTAACATTTACTAAACAGAAACATTTCCTCTTCGTCGGTGCTGGTTCAATTTTCTAGTGAGTGAACAGTGTTGTAATCTGAAGGAAAAAGAAGACACTGTTCTGAACCGAAACGGACCGGTCTGAACCAGGTTCAATGCTTAAACCGGCCTGTACAGGCGCAATTCGACCGATTTTATCAAAAATAAAAATTTGTAAATTCATTTTCTATTAAATGGTAGCCTCAATTCTCCAATTTAAATTTTCTAAGCCACCAAGAAAAATGAATTTAGCATCTAGTTCAATAGTGGTTCAAAGTGGTCCAAATCAGTTTAATCTGGTTTGGATCTAGTTTGCTTGAACCAATTTGGTTTTCTCTCCCAAATTGTCCTAAGGTAATTTTCCAAGATTTTTGTGACTCTTTGGGTCACTCAGAGTTGTAAATTTCCCAGTTTGCCTGATCTCTAGTGATCTAGTTTGTGAACTAGTTCGATTTTCTCACTCAGTTTGACCAGTTCTTTTTCCCAGTTTTTCCTTAACTCCAAAGGGTGAGGTTTTTAGCTAGACCTGAGGATAAGATGCAACATGGGTAGTGTTGGTCATCCCACGAAATTGGCTGTTGTGATCAGCACTGTGTTTGAGTGCGAACGCTTTCTACGCACCCGCTAACCAACAATCGAAAATACAAAGAAGAGGAAGGCATTCACAATGCCCTTAGTGCCACCATCAAAGTACTCCAAGGCAATATGGACCCAGTCTGAGGGCCAGTCCCCGAGTATCAATAATTGCTACTCATGACCCAACATGAAGGGACCATTTTCATGAAGGTTCTCTATAGGAGATGTTGTACCTTACAAAATGAGTAGTAGATGGAGCAATTATGGGCGGAGAGTGGAGCCCCACAATGTGTCCCTACCAAATGGGAAAGTGCTACCAGTGCAAAAAGGTAGGGCATCGAGTGAGCGACTGTCGTAGTGGAAATAGTCAGATGCCTATTGTCCAAGATGTTGCAACATGACCTCCACTACACCTGAGAAAGTAGGCGAGACCCAGTACTGCGTCAAGCATTGGACTGATAAACCATATGACGGGAGTATATGGGAATCAGACTTGAATCCCTACTAGAGTCTACAATTTGACGCGGGAAGTCAGGGTCGACTCAAGTGTAGTAGCTGGTACTTCCTATAACCCTTGTATTCCGACCATTTCACTCTTTCTTTATGATATGGTGTTGGGGCAACACCCTATGAATAGAACAAACGCAAGCCCTAGATGTTGTAGTAAATGATTGTAAAGGAGTTTAACTTCGTATAATTAATGGGAGTTAATAGTAAAATTTTTGGATATTATCTCAGGAGTTATAAAGTTGAATGGCCTAGTCGCCTTCGCTCTAATTGATTTCAGAGCAAACAGATCCTATGTGAGGGAGGAGATAGAAAAATGGATGCCACAAACTTCATATCTATTAAATTCCGAACTACTAATACACACACCATTGGGCACATTATATGTAGGAGAGATCCTTAAGGTTGACTTAGTGTTGTTACATCTGCAGGGTGTAGATCTCATCCTCAAGATGAATTGGCTATCCACCCTCCAAGCCAAGCTAGATTGCAAGAACAAGATTGTTACCCTTTGGGGTGAAAATGCCAAGGAAGTAGCATTCTAGGGAGAGAAGAGTCCAACTCAACCCCATATAATATCTAGTTTAAGGGCACAAAGGATGATGTGCAAAGGGTGTGAGGCATTCCTATCTCAAATCACTAGTACCAGGACAGTGATAATGTCATGCCTTGACCTGGTTTGCTCGAATCCCTATGAGCAACCCGTAACTCTCATGGTTTATTAAGGGTTTACCCTTCTTTTAAACCATGAGGAGTAAGGCGTCCTTTAAACCAGTACCTTTCATGGACTAACATTAATCAAAACTGCATAAAATTTTAACTTACATACCTGTCTCGCAGGTTTAGCTAACTGAAGGTCTTTAGGTAGGTTTTCCCTTGATTACCTGAAAAGGGGTAAAGGGAGGGGGTGAGTTTGACGACTCAATGAGTGGGTGTTTGAAACATGAGTTTCTGAAAAATAGTTTGAATTGGAGTGTCCAAGACTCCATATTTTATTTAAAAATACTCTTTCCTCAAGTTCTAGTTTTCAAAACCTTTTCCAAATGTTTACCACTTCTTTTCCAAGGATTCTTAAATCATTTCCAAGGTTTTCATAACCTTTTTCCCATTTCCATATTAGGTGTGTCTCACAAACAACACACGCCCTTCATCAGGAAAGGTTCACACACATTTGGGAGATGCAGTTACATCGACTACACCCACTTGTGGATCGGAGCGTCTTTACCATCCACCCTGATAGAAGTCTCTGACTTCTACCCAAAGTCTGAGTGATGATCTCTGATGTTCAACCCTCAGACCCAAAATACTTTATGTCCATATAAGGACAACGATCTCATCTCGACCCCACCCTCGTCTCATGCGCATGAAGCTACGTCGAGCTTTTCGACTACTAGCATGACAAACTACCCTTATCTCCACCATGTCAACCAGTAGACCTTAGGACACATCACTACCCCTCTTGGACATCTTGTTGGTCCCGAACCTCAATTGGATGCATAAACAAAAGTTTTCTACCAAGCCATTTATCTTTGGTGCCACTGGTCCCACGGCGTCTCAATGGTCTCGAACCTTAGTGCATGCACAAAACAATAATTTTTCTCATAAGCCATTTAATCTTTGGTACCACTGGTCCAATGGCCTCGACCCTCAAATCGACCTGTAGTTGTTTGTCTTGACTAGTTCGCCGACCTGTCTTGTCACAATGCCGCCAGTCCATTGAGTATGTTGGTCCTATCTTGGTACCAAGTCCAAACACATCATTCATTAATGTTTTCATGGCTTAAATTCATGTTAGTTTACGAGCTCATGCCTGTGCCAATTGGCCTTGGGCCCACTGTATGAGGTTTTCAAAATCGGGCATTCTAGCCCCCAAGTTCCAAAACCAAGGCGTCCGACCTATCTGAGCTATTCGAGCTCCCATCAAGAAGGTCTCCCAAAATGTTTAAGCAGTAGCGCATAGTCAGGGAGAGCACTTCTAATAAAAATAATATTTTCATTCGTCTATCACACCAATCAGGTGTGATGACATCTCCACTTACAACCAGTAAATGGATTTTCCACTTCCTTCCAAGAAGCCCATCATACCAACCAGGTATGATCTACTTACAACTCGTATTTAGTTTTTACATGTAGTTTCAATATCACCCATCCAGGTGTGATGTTTAAAATTCCACTTACTAGTGGTTTTTCATTTTGAGGTACTCATCATCCCAATCGGATATGGTGTGAAAATCTCACTCACCCGATAATGCAGTGAATTCCTCTTAACCAACTTTTTGCCTCCATGCGAGCTTGTCTTTGCTCGCGTTCCTAATACTTCGTGTTCCTACACAATATGAACATCCTTGTTCATTATCCTTTGGCCTAATAGCCTTCATTCAACACGAATAAATAAAATGCCCAAACTTTTAGTTATTTGCATTTAGGTCCCAAAAGTTCTTGTTCTTTAACTTTAGGTCCCTAATGCTAATTTTCCCCAAATTGAGTCCCAAAAAATCTAAAATTTACTTTGGGCCTCAATTTATTAAAAATCATAAAAGGGGTTCAAGTTTACCACATTTCCAATTTGGTCCCCAACTTTTCAAAAATTACCATTTGCCCCTACTTTAAAAAATGGTAAATTTGACCCCAATAATTCCAAAAATTGACCAATTAGACCTCCAACATCGTTTCCATGATGAATTGGCCCTCAATTTTGGAAAATAGTATTTTAGTTCCGCAAATTTTTGAAATCCTCAATTTCCCCCAAACTTTTCCCCCAATTTCCCCCTTTCAATTTGGCCAAATGTGATTTCATCAAATTGACCAATCAATCGAGGTTAATTATTGAAATTGAAGGTAAAATTGAGTTCCTACACTTTCATATGATTCAATGGAGCTTTGAATCGCATCATTTGGATCTGAATTGAGCTCAAAGGGAGCTTCGTCATAAAACTAGACTTAGATAGATAAAGCTTCGAAAGCTTACTGTTGGGGGTGCAGCGGTCCAAGCTTTCAATCTGGGCAGATATCTCTTGTTCTGAGGTTTCTCCTAGGATCAAGAATATCATCAATTCATGCCAAATTGAGGGAGAATTTGGTCAGTGAATTTTCGCTAATTCTCTCTCTAACATTGATCGAAAATCACAGAGGGGAGCCAAATTGGCTTACCTTTCAGCTCTAATTTAGTTGTATGAGTGTTGTGTAAGTGTTGGAAGAGCTTACTTTGGCCTGATAAGGGCTCAAATTGGTCATTTTTAGCTCGGCCGAAATAGGGCAGCTTGGGTCCGACGGAGCTGCTTCACTTTTCGATCACGCTGACGTTTCTCTAGTGATCCTCAAAGCAAATGGAGACTACGGTCGGGTTGTTGTGTTCTCCCCGAATCTAAAGAACCTGACCTCACCTTATTTGGCTCAAACAAATGCCCAAGTCAGAGCTCTAGTTCGAACTTCACAGGAAAACGGAGTAGTAGGGAGATAGAAGAGTTTTCAGCTGTGAGGAGGATGAATGAGGATGAGCTCTTTATATAGGAAGCTCGGGGACTTCTTGGTCGTACGATTGATGCCTTTATAGTGGTCATTCATTGCTTGAAACTCTCTCGCTGGAGACTTTTCATCTTTGTGGTGCTGCTTGAATTTTCGGAGAGTGAACAGTGCTGTCATCAAAAGGAAGAAGATGGCACTATTCTAAACTGGGTTCAATGCTTAAACCGAACGGTTCAGGTCCGATTTGACTGAGCTTTTCAAAATTAAAAATTTGTAAATTCATCTAAATCCATTCTTTATCCAACGGTGGCTTCAATTCTTCAAATTGAATTTTCTAAGCCACCTGAACAATGAATTTAGCATTTGGTTCAATAGTGGTTCAAATTGGTTTAATCCAATTCAGGTCTGGTTCACCTGAACCGATTTGGTTTTCACTTCCAATTCATCTTAACGTCCTTTTTCATGACTTTTGTGACTCTTTAGGTCACTCAGGATTTATAAATTTCCCGGTTTGCCCTTTCTCTAATGGTTGGGGTTCGTGAACTGGATTGGTTTTCTCACCCGGGTTGACCGGTTCTTTCCCCGGTTTCCTTGCCTTTAAGGGACAGGGTTTACAACTCTTCCCTCCTTTTAGAAGTTTTGTCCCTAAAACTTAATTAGCAACTTTGCATCAGGAACAATTTCCTTTGATGTCAACTTGGTGTTTGCTTGACATGCTAACTCTTCACTTGTTCTTTCAATTAGCCCTATTTATATCATTCACTTAAGAAATTTCTTTTCCTTTATATTATTTACTCCCTCCATGGAGTTTATCATAACTAGTATGTCTTGTCCGTGAGTCCAAAGGTATATCCTTTGGTCGACATCAACCTTTGCTTAGGGCAAGATTCTTCCTCTTGAAAGTTCTTGTTGAGTATTTCAGGATTGGAAGCTCCAAAATGCCCCATCATTCTTATACCCAGTTTTTCTCTTTATCGTTGAAACCCTTAGTTTAGGGTCCTTTCAAGTGCTACGTACTTGCTTCCACAAGTATTGGTGTTATCACCTTTTTGTCCTATATTAACCTTTTACTCATTCGTTGTTTATTACAACTTCGATCCAAATATAATGCTTGACCTTGTCATGCTTAACTACCCGACTCTTTCTTACTTAAGTCATATTTCCCTGGGCCTGTTGGGCTTACATGTCCCTTACAGCATGACATACTCTAGAACTTGTCACTGACCATTTAAAATTTTACAACACTTCCATAATGGTTGTTCTTAACTTCCAACCTTACAGGGATTGTATAATTTCATCCCCCTTATCGTTTGATAGTTTTCCTCGACTATCTTTACCGATATCCAATCAGCTTACATAACCGTGTCAGTTTTCCTTACCCACTCGTCCTTTCCCAACTTCCTTATTGGATCTTTCTAGTTCCAATTATTGGGTTTCCAGATGATTTATCGACACACTGGGATTCTTCCTTTCTAAGGTCCTTCCTCATTCCTAGTGACATCCTTTACTCAAGGATTTTCCTTTGTCCTTAATCCACTCTTACTTGCCCGTTACCATTTCATGATTCATTATTTCGAGTTGATCCCTTTTTGATCTATGTGTTGATTGTTTTGTTTGGGGAGTTCCCTTCTTATGGTTTCATTCTCTACTATGTCCCTCAAAGTAGAGATTTTAACCTTAAGAACTATATGCTCAACCTTCTTACCATTCTTTAGAGATTTCTTCCTTCATTTCCTTACAACTTCTATGTTAAGGCATTTTCCCACTTTGAATCCTTCTTCGTCTTAAAATTCCATTTCGTCCCTTATTCCATATCTGAGTAATTTCTGATTATTGGTCTTATATCATGTACTCCACACTATGCCCATCCATATATTCTTTAGGCTCCATTAGGTGAGCGTGGACCATGACCCATCCCGACGACAGTGGTCGTTTCCCTAATTCACTTCTCAATTGAGGGCTTACTTCTCCAAGATTCCTCAAACATTCTCTCGTTTATTCTCTTATTATTGTAGTCCACCCATTCCTACTTGTTACGACATCTTTTGATGCTACCATCCTATTTACTTGTTCCTTGGATTTAATTTACTTCTTAGGCCCTCATGAGTACTTTTCCTTGGTACTTGATCTTTCCATCTCAACCAGCATTTCATTGGTGAGCTTATCTCTCTTTCCACTTTGGTTGGTTCCATTACCTCTTAGTTGGGATACATATGACCTTTCCGAGACTTCCTTCCTTGGTAAGATTCTTTCTCTTTCTACCAAAATTCCTTTTTCATTCATCCTTTAGAAGTATCAAATCATTAAATGACATCCATTAGTGTTGTCCTTCCCATGTACCCTTCTTGAGAAATCTAGCGGTATATCCTTGTACCATTTCCTTAATTCTACTTGTATCACTCACAAGTTTTCTTCCTTGAGAAGGGTTTAGACACGGCTTGTTTCTAGACCTATTTGTGTGAGGCTTACTTAATCTTCTCCTCGCTTTGAGTTTGGTCATTAATTCGGTCTTAGATATTGATCTCTTTAAGAATTTCCTCCATCCTTTTTTCCAAATGTTTGGCGTTTCCATCTCTCCCTTCTTTATTAGATCTTAATATATGACCTTCATGAGGGTTAGTTCGTTACTTACCTCACCCCTACTATTTTACTTGTCTAATTATCTTGAGGCAGTTGTCTCTCGAGTCTTCTTGTCCTTAATGATCATTCCATTGCCCTTTTTTGGGAGTAGTCCTTACTATTTCCAGGTCCTCCTTAGGGCGTCATTTATTCTCCTTGACTATCTTGTTGTTACGGTTTGCTTACATTTGCTATATTGGTTCAAAACTCCAATTTGACTTCTCTGCTTTTTCCAAAGCAAGTCGCACTAATCATCCCGAGACATCCCATTTGTCGTCTAATGCTTGGCTTGTCTTCTCTTGTGGAGGTGCTTCCTTCCTTGCTTCTAGATGGCTAGAAATTTTAAGGGAGAATTCTCTTCAGCTACCCTTTGTTCAGTTTAAGGTTTATCAATGTCCTACCTTCAGTCATTTTTCCTTCCTGCCACAATGCTAGGATCTTGAAGAGCTTCATTCTGGATGTGGTTGAAATTCCGAACATGAGTCGTGTTTCTAGGGATGGTATCCTTTCAAATTCCTATAGCTGTGGGGGCATTATCCTTGGAAAGTATTGTTCTAAATCCTTGTGGTATGGGACAGTCCTTCACTTCATGTCCCATTTCCCCTACACCTTGTAGTAGGTTATTTTCTTGCCCAGTTGTTACTCCAAGTGTTCTCCTAGACTCTTTAATTACCTTGACAGTTTTCAGGTAGTGCCTTCTTCACCCAATAATTCCCTTGATTCATTCCTTTATTTGAGATGGGAATCTCCTTGGTCTCTGTGGTGTCTAGGGTAACATAGGTTTGTTTGGTTATGTTTCTTGGGCAATCTTCCTATATTTTGAGGTGCAAGGTCACATCATTTTGAGAGATATGGTTTTAGGAATTTGGAGTTCGTTATTAGTGGAGAAGTAGTACAATATGTTGGGGTATTAGCCTCATTCCAAAAAGTTGTTATGAAATAGATGAGGAGCAATGGGGTTCTTGACAAGCGTCCTCCTTGTTAAGGTTATAAGCCCTCAATGGCATTCCTAGCCTTAGGCTTTGCTCCCTTTGTACTCAGGATCGTGACCTCAACAGATCCTGGCACCATCCTCCTGGATACTACCCTCTAACGTCTCTTGGTTCTTTAGGACTTCTCGGGTATTTTAGAGTGATCTTCTTATGGGGACAAAGTATTGGGTGGTGTTGGTGATGCTGGTCCTAGTTTTCTTGGTTCCTCTCTTGGAAGCCATCTGAAAATTTTAAATTTTTTTTCTTAGTTACTATGTTATATAGTCTTGATAATGTATTTGAGGAAATAGACTCTGATACCACTCAAGTTGTCATGCCCCGACCCGGATTGCCTTGCCACTTTTCCGGTTGATTAAGGGTTTTACCTTCTTTTTAACCGTGAAGAGTAATGCATCCTTTAAAATTGTACCTTTCCTAAAATAACATTAATCAAAACTACATAAAATTTAAACTTACATACTTATCTTGCAAGTTAAGCTAACTGAAGGTCATTGGGTAGGTTTTCCCTTGGTTACCTGAAAAGAGGTAAAGGGAAGGGGTGAGTTCGACAACTCAATGAATGGGTATTTGAAACATGAGTTTCTAAAAAATAGTTTGAATTGGACATAGAGAGAGAAAGCTTCGAAAGCTTACTGTCGAGGGTGCGGTGGTCCAAGCTTTCTATCTGGGCAGATAGCTCTTGTCCGAAGGTTCCTCCTAGAATCAAGAATAGCATTAATTCATTTCGAATTGAAGGAGAATTTGGTCAGTGAAGT
The DNA here is from genome assembly GCA_030064425.1 of Trapa bicornis. Taxonomy (NCBI): domain Eukaryota; kingdom Viridiplantae; phylum Streptophyta; class Magnoliopsida; order Myrtales; family Lythraceae; genus Trapa; species Trapa bicornis. Next base: position 5,575,104 of record CM057749.1, read on the forward strand.
TTCATCAATTCTCTCTCTAACACTGATCGAAAATCACAGAGGGGAGCCAAATTGGCTTACCTTTCAACTCTAATTCGGTCAAATGAGGGTTGAGGAAGTGTTGAAAGAGCTTAGTTTGGCCTGAGAAGGGCTAGAATTGGCCATTTTCAGCTCGGTCAAAATAAGGCAGCTTCAAGTGGGACAAATCGAGGTTGTAGCCTAACGTGTTCTGTTTTGCAAATGATTTATCCCTTTTTATGAGAAAATGGTGTTTGAATGTTTTTCTAATATAAACTTACAGAGAAAAAAAGGGTAGAATTTAAAAGATGCCCAATTAATCTCTTGAAATGTCTGGGGGTTGGGCAATGGTGCTCAAATAGACAATGTGGTGGAGGTTGTGGTCTCTTACCACGATGGACAGTAAAGACGCTCTGAGCCATTAATGGGGCAGATCAAGGTCATAAACTGTGAGGGTATATACTATAATTGTATGTTCCCTTACTGAAAAGGATGTGTGTGTGTTTGTATGATACAAACTAATAAAGATCCACTAAATATGAAATACGAGAAATTCTTCCAATTGAGAAGAATACTTATTTTTAAAACTCGTGTGAGACAAGTGGTGGATTTATCTAGGAAAAACCTTTTCAAAAATGATAAGTCAAGTTGTAATCTTGTTTATCAAGATATTTTATGTAAACCCCGCACTTTTGAGTTAAGGAAAACCGAGAAAAGAACCTGTCAAATCGAGTGAGAAAACCGAGCCAGTTTACAAACTCGATAATATGGGAACAAGCAATTTGGAAATTTACAACTTTTGGGTGATTTAAAGGGTTTATATAACCTTATAAAAGAAAATTAAGACAATAAAAAAGAAAAACTAAATTGGTTTAGGTGAACGAGATCCAATAAAAACTTTGAAGTTAAGTGTGCTTACTTAAGAGTAGTATGAGGATGGGTGACCTCTTGGGAAGTATTATTTTTTTTGTAACCCAAAATTTCGGTTAAAAATTTTTATACGAACTTATGCCTTACTATAAATGGCCATAAATTAATATATATTTAATTATTATAATTAATATCAATAATTTAATACCTAAATTAAATTATTGAAATTAGTACAAACAATTTAATACTGAAATTAAATTATTGAAATTAATACCAATAATTTATGTCAATATTAATACTAGTAATAAATCTCTCCCATTTAATACACGATTTTACACCTATATAAACAGGTCATTCCCATTCATTTTCCTCACACGTGAACACTTCTCTCTCTCTCTCTCCACTGCTCCATTTCCCGGTTAAGCTCAAACCAAAGCTTCGACTTGAACAAAGGTCGGGCTCTTTAGAACTGGGGAGAAGACAACTATCTGATAGCAAACTCTAGTAAATCCGAGAATCGTTGGAGAAGCGTCAACATGATGGAACAGTGAAGCAACTCTGGTAGACTACAGCTGCCCTATTTCGGCCAAGCTGAAATTGGCCATTTCAAGCCCTCCTTAGACCAAACCAAGCCCTTCCAACGCTTCCTCATCCCTCCCACGGCCGAATTAGAACTAAAAGGTAAGCCAATTCGGCTCCCCTCTATAATTTTCGACCGATGCTAAAGAGAGAACCGGTAGAATTTCAATGATGAAATTCTAACTCAGTTCGGCATCAATTGATGCAATTCTTGATTCTAGGATGAACCTCAAGATGAGAACTATCTGCCTAGATTGAAAGCTCAAACCGCCGTGCCCTCACCAGTGAGAAATCGAAGCTTTCTCTTTCTACAGTCTATTTTCTGGTGAAGCTCCGTTTGAGACCATTCCTAGAAAAACGATTTTCCAAATTGAAAATGGTGCTTATCACCCTAACCAAGTATGATGTTGGAAATCCCACTCACCAGGTAACTGTGACATGTTCGTCCCAGCTGGATTCCAACCACTAATGTGCTCCGCTGCACAAGTACTTGCACAACCAGTTCCTACATGGTTCGAGAAATCAAATGAGGAAGGTTTTGGCATAAAAGACCTCTTACTTCCATGTATTTGCATCTAGGTCCTTAATTTATGCTTTATTGCAATTTGGTCCCTAAAGTTCATAATTTTGACTTTAGATCCCTTATGCTCAATTTATTTTTAATTTAGTCCCTAAGGTTTTTAATATCCCTCTTAGGTCCTTAATTTTCCCAAAATTACTAATTGGTTCTTAATTTCTTCAAAATTACCAATTGGTCCCCAATTTTCCAAAAAGTGCTGATTGGCCCTTAATTTCATCCAAATTTCTGATTGGCCCTCAATTTGGAGTTAATTTCATATAAATCCCCCAATTTTCCTTTAATTGCAATTCGACCCCCCAATTTTCCAAAAATTCCTAGATTGCACAATTATACAAAAATTGCATTTTGATCCCTAAATCTCATTTCATTCAATTGACCACTTAAACATGGATAATTCTCCCTTATCATGATCTGAATAATCTTTCCTTTGTCCCCAACTTCATTCCAAGCTTTGAAACAATGAATTTCGCTCAGAAATGAGCTCAAAAGGAGCTTTCTTGGAAAATCGCTCTAAAGAAAGAAAGCTTTGATTACTTACCAGCAAGAATCCAATGATCAGAGCTCTTGCTATCTCTGAGTTGCTCTCTCCCTGGGATCCTTCCTAGATCAAACTATGCCTCAATTCGTGGCATGAGCAGTGTGAATTTTGAAGTTTATTTTTCAAGCAAAACTGAATATGTATAGTAAATTTCGACGAAGGGTGGCGAAGGGGATTTACCAACTCAGCTTAGGGAAGGTCGGGGCACCACTAGAGGTGGTCTAGGGAGCTTGATTTAGCCAAAATTGGTCAGAGGGTGGCTCCAATTGAGCTCGACTAGTTTGAGTTACGAACTGCCGAGGAGATTTTTAAATTTATCTAAATTCATTTTCTATCTAATGGTGGCCTCAAATCTCAAATTTGATTTTTCTAAGCCACCTAGAAAAAGAATTTAGCATCCGGTTCAATAGTGGTTCAAACCGGTCCAAACTGGATCAAAACAGTTCGGATCCGGTTCACGTGAACCATTTTTTTTTCATCTCCAATTCATCCTAAAGTCATTTTTCATGACTTTATTGACTTTTTAGGTCACTTGGGATCCATAAATTTCCCAGTTTTCTCTTTCACTATCGATTCCGGTTCTTAAAGCGACTCAGTTTTCTCTTTGGAAATGACCGATTCTTTCCCGAGTTTTCTTATTATTAAAGGACGGGGATTACAACTCTCCCCACCTTTTAGGGATTTTGTCCCCAAAATAATTACATGTCAAATAATTGACGGTAACTACCCCTCATTACACTTTATGTTTCCCATGTCTCTTCTTGCACTGGTCCGTTTTGCCATAAAACCTTGACCATGGAAATCCTCCCTTTCCTTAAGTTCTTATCCCTCCAGTCAATGATTCATACTGGTTCCATTTGATAGGTCAAGTTCTTTTCCAACTCAGGTGGAGGTCAGTCTAATACATGGCTAGGATCAGGCTGATACTTTCAAAGCATAGAGATATGGAATAAATCGTGCATTCTTTGCAGGTCTAGAGGTAGTTTCAATTTATAGGCTACCGGTCCTATCCTTTGAATGATGGGATATGAGCCTATATACATTGGTTTCAACTTTCCCCTTTGTTGAAACCTAAGTATTCCCCTCCATGGGGACACCTTGAGGAACACTTGATCTCCCACATCAAACTATAGATCTTTCCTTATATGATCCACATAACTCTTTTGCCTATCATGTGCAGTCTTAAGACGACTCTTGATTAGTTTTATTTTCTTCATGGAATACACTATCAGTTCTGCCCTTTCCAGTTTCCTTTCCCCCACTTCTTCCCAAAATAGAGGGGTACTACATGGTCGTCCATAAAGGGCTTTAAAGGGAGCCATCTTAATACTAACTTGATAGCTATTATTATAAGCAAATTCCATTAGGCACAAGTATTCTTCCCAGCCTTTGTTCATGGTGAGTTCACGCACTCTTAACATATCCTCCAAGGTTTGAATGGTTCACTTAGACTGCCCATCAGTCTGAGGATGAAACGTTGTACTCATGTGGAGCTAGGTTCCCATGGCACTTTGTAAGCTTGGCTAGAACCTTGAAGTAAATCTTGGATCTCTATCTAATACTATACTCACTAAAATGCCATGGAATCTAACTATTTCTCTCATGTATAAGACGACCAGTTGTTCCACTGTATCTGTCACACTTATAGGAAAAAAATGAGCTGATTTGGTCAATCTATCCACGATTACCCAAATTGCATTTCGACCCTTTCTTGTCACAGGTAGTCCTGTGACGAAGTCCATGGTGATGTGCTCCCATTTCCATTATGGAATTGGTAAGGGTTTCAACAGTCATGATGATTTCTAATGTTTCACTTTTATCTACTGTTAGGACAGGCACCGATCTACATATTCCCCAATGTCCCTCTTCATGCCTTTCCACCAATATCCTTGTTTGAGGGTGTGGTACATCTTGGTACTGCCCGGATGTATTGCATACACAGAATCGTGTGCCTCTTCTAGAATTAACCTCTCCAGTTCTTAATTTGAGGCACACACACCCTACCCTTGTAGTTCAACACTCGATCACTTCGTAGGTTGTAGTCTGGATTCATTTCTCTATTAACTGGATCTAGATATGATTGAAGCTCTTTATTAGATTTTTGTTGAGCCTGGATCTATTCAGTTAGACTGGGCCTCACTACCACGTTAGCCACCAGGCATCTTTCCCACATGTCCATCTTCGGGTCCACCTCCATCCTTCCTAATTGTTGCAACAAGGGAATGTAATTCATCTTTACTTGTGCTGCCTCAGTTTGGTACTTGCGACTTAAGGAAACTACTACCACATTTGCCTTTTCGGGGTGATATTCTATCATAAGGTCATAGTCCTTAACCAATTCCAGCCATCTCCTTTGGCGAAGATTTAACTCCTTCTAAGTTAGGAAGTACTTAAGACTATGGTGATTTGTGTATATCCTACACTTAACCCCGCAAAGATAGTGTTCCCAAATCTTTAGGGCAAACACTATCGTAGCTAATTCTAGGTCATGAGTTGGATAATTTCTTTCATGTACCTTAAGTTGTTGCAAGTCATAAGTGATAAACTTCCCTTGTTACATCAATACACATCCAAGTCCTTGTCCGGATGCATCACTATAGACGGTGTACTCTCCTGCATTAGGGTCAAGTAGGGAGAGTATCGGTGCGGTTATCAATCGATTCTTTAACTCCAAGACTTCTCATAACTTTTATCCCACTTATACCCAACTCCTTTCCTGGTGAGCCAAGTTAGAGGAGCTACTATCTTAGAAAAGTCTTGCACGAACTGTTTGTAGTATCCTGTTAGACCTAAGAAAACTCCATATCTCTTAAGTATTCTTTGGAGCCTTCCAATCTAATATGGCTTCCACCTTGGCTAGATCTACTTTGACTCCATCCTTGGACATTATATGTCCTAATAATTCTACCTCTTGCAGCTAAAACTCACACTTGGAGAATTTTGCATATAAGTGATTTTCCCCCAATATCTTCAAGGTGATTGCCAAATATTCTTCATGCTCCAACCTAGTTCGTGAGTATATAAGAATGTCATCTATGAACACTATCATGAACCCGTCCAAGTGTGATTGGAACACACGGTTCATCAAATCCATGAATGCTACAAGGGCATTCGTTAATCTGAACGACATCACTCTGAACTCATAATGTCCATATCGAGATCAGAATTCCGTCTTGGGAATGTCTTCTTCTCGGATCCTAAGTTGGTGATAGCCTGACCGAAGGTCTATTTTGGAGAAGTAAGCCACTCCTTTTAATTGGTCGAATAGGTCATCAATCTGTGGAAGTGGGTAACTGTTCTTGATGGTGACCTAGTTCAATTTCCTATAGTCTATGCACAGTCTCATGCTTCCATCCGTTTTCTTTACGAATAGGATGGGTGCACCCCATAGAGACTGGCTAGAACGTATGCAATCCTTCTCTAATAATTCATCCAATTGCTCGTTCAATTCCTTTAGTTCCATTGGAGCCATACGTTATGGGGCTTGGGATATGGGGTTTGTTGCTAGGATTATTTCTATGGTGAACTCTACTTGCTGACTTAGAGGTAGTCAAGGTAATTCTTCTGAAATACTTCTAGATAGTGATTAACTACCAGAATGTCTTCAAGTCTCTTCTCTTCAGACTCTTCGTTGATGACCATGGCCAGGAAAGCCGTACAACCTTTATGTATTATCCTTTGGGCTTTCAGATGGGACACCATTTGTACATCGCTTTTCCTGCGATCTCCTTGGAACTTTAATCCATTTGGCTTTGGAGTGTGGAAGGTCACCATTTTCTTTCCACAGTCCATCCTAGCCTAATAGTTACTTAACCAACCCATCCTAAGGATTACTTCAACCTCCTTTAAGGGTAATGGAATCAAGTTTGATTCCTCCAACCCTTATCTCACATCCTTTTAATTACTTATTCCTGTTTAACCCTTCTCCTAATGGTGTGAGGAATTTGATACTTTGTTCTAGTGGAGTAAGTTCTAGGGGTACATTTGAAACCAACTCTTCCTTGATGAAGGATCTCTCAGCTCTTGAGTCGAAGAGGGCATAGACTTGTTATATATCCTGATTGAAGAAGCGTGTATTTTAGAGGAAAGCTTTTCTTTATTAAATAAAACTTTTTAGTTTACAAGATTCTCTTGAACTAGTTGGGAGGGTTTTGGATGTACCTGCTATAGTGCTAGGGTCTCTTCTAGCCTCTTCCTGGTGAGGTTGTATACTCTAGCTGGTACTTGTGCTGTAGTGTCTGGCCTGGTATTCCTGGGGTTCCCTTGAGGTAGTCCAAGGGTATTCCTCTACTTGTTCTCCCTGAGAGTGGGGCATTCCTTTGCAAAGTGCACCACTTGTTCGCATGCATAGCAGGTAAAACATGCTCCCTCATGGTTCTTTTGACACCTTGGACAACAAGGATTTCCTTGAGGCAAGGTGGGGACTACGCTCTGGGGAGGTGGCATATCCTTCCTCCTTTGAAATGCCATTATGTTTCCCCATTTTGAACCATTATGCTCCTTCCGTCCTCCTTGGCAGTTTTGACCCTTATCCTCCTTTTGGGTCGTTTGCACCACCCAACGACGTCGAGTCTGTACCAATCACTCACACTCATGAGCATACTGATTACTGCCACTAGGTCTTGTATATCCATGTTGAGACTGTAAACCCCACCCTTTTGAGCTAAGGAAAATCGAGAAGAGAACCGGTCAAACCAAGTGAGAAAACCAAATCGGTTCACAAAATCGATCAATTGTGAATGGGAAAATTAGGAATGTACAACTCCAATGTGATCCAAAGAGTTCAAAATACTATGGAAAAGAACCTTAGGACAAATTGGAAGAGGAAAATTAGACCAGTTTGGATGAACCGGTTTATGAACCGAGTCGGTTCATGAACTGAAATCGATAAAGATCGGGCAAAACAAAGGAATTCAATTCTATTGTACTCCAAGAAAATTCATAAACCTTGGGAAGGAACCTTAGAACAAAGTAGTAGAGAAAAACTAGATCGGTTCGGGTGAATCGAACTTGAACCAGATTGAACCAATTTAAGGACCGAGTCGGTTTATGAACCGGAATCGATAAAGAGATGGTAAACCAGTAATTTTATGGACACTAAGTGACCCAACGAGTCACAAAAGACATGGAAATGGACTTGTGAAGGAATTGGGGATGAAAACTAAACCGGTTCAGGTGAACCAGATTCGAACCGGTTCGAGCCGGTTTGAACCATTATTGAACCAAATCCTAAATTCATTTTTCTAGGTGGCTTAAATAATTCAAATTGGAGATTTGAGGCCACATTGGATAGAGAATGAATTTAGATGAACTTAGAAATTTTAAGATTTGAAAAACTCGGTGAATGGGGGGTGAACCGGCTGGTTTAAGCTTTGAACCCGGTTTGGAACATTGTCATCTTCTTCCTCAGGATGACAGCACTGTTCACTCGCCGGGAAACTGAAGAAACGCTGACGAAGAAGAAATGCTTTTGTTCAGGCATTTCTGGTCATCAATGTCAGTCATAACGGTGCAAAACAGACGGCCAATCGGTCCCCGAGTTCCCTATATAAAGAGCCCCTCCCCATTCATCCTCTCTACATTTGAAAACTCCATTCTCTGTCAACTGCTCCATTTTCTGGTGAAACTCGAACAAGAGCTCTGAGCCAAACAAGGCGAGGTCGAGTTCTTTAGAACTAGGGAGAAGTCAGCTACACGTCTATAGTGTCCGTTTACTCCAAGGGTCACTAGAGAAACGCTGGCATGATGAAATAGTGAAGCAGCTCCAGCAGACTAAAGCTGCCCTATTTTGACCAAGTTGAAATCGGCCAATTCGAGCCCTCCTCAGGCCAAACCAAGCCTTCCCAACACTTACTCAGCACTCCCATGACTGAATTAGGACTGAAAAGTAAGCCAATTCGGCTCCACTCTGCAATTTCTGGCCGGAGCTAGCGAGAGAACCGACAGAATTTCTATGATGAAATTCTAGCTCAATTTGGCATCAATTGATGCGATTCTTGATTCTAGGATGAACCTCAAGATGAGACTATCTGCCCATATCGAAAGCTCGGACCGTCGTACCCTCACTGGTGAGTAATCGAAGCTTTCTCTCTCTACCATACGTTTTCCGGCGAAGCTCCGTTTGAGCTCGCTCTGGCGTCAAAACTCACAATTCAAAGTTTTATGGAATCGTATGAACATGGAGGAACTCAATTTCAACTTCAATTTCAACAATTAGAGTGTTTGATTTGTCAATTTGATGCAATCAAATTCGGTTGTGATAAAGAGTTGGAATTAGGGGAAATTTTAGGGGAAATTGGGGGTTTTCAAAATTCAAAGGACTAAAATGCAATTTTTTGAATTTCAGGGCCAATTGGGCATGAAAATTATGTTGGAGGACCAATTGAGAAATTTTGGAATTTTTGGGGCAAAACTTACCATTTTTCTAAATGAAGGTCAAAATGGTAATTTTGGAAAAGTTGGAGGACCAAATTGGAAATTTGGGAAATTAATCCCCTTTTTGTGAAATGGAATAAATTGAGGTCCTATAATAAATTTTAGAAGTTTCAGGACTTAATTTGAGGAAAAACTAGCATTAGGAACTTAAAGTTAAAGAGAAATAACTTTAGTGACCTAATTGCAAATAAATGAAAGTTTGACTTTCTCATTCATTTGAAATGAATGAAGGTGATTAGGCCGAAGGATAATGAACCGAGATATTGATATCGTGTAGGAATACAAAGTAGCGGGAAATCCAGTCTAGTGGAATTCACGACATTAACGGGTGAGCGGGTTTACTAACATCATACCCGGTTGGAATGATGAGCATAACTTAAAGTTAAAAACCACTTACTGGTTGTAAGTGGGATTTTTATATCATACCTGGTTGGGAATGATAAGCATCTCGAAATGAAAACCCACTATTTTGTGGTATTTTGAACATTACAACTTACAAGAGTGATGTGAAAACCATATGGAAAAACTAATTATCGTTTGTAAGTAGATCATACCTGGTTGGTATGATAAAACTTCCTCGAAGGAAGTTGAAAACCCGTTCATTGGTTATGAGCAAAGATTTCCTTATACCTGGTCGGTATAATAGACAGTTGAAAATATATTTTGTTGGAAGTGCTCTCCCCTGACTGTGTGCTAATGCTTAAACTATTTGGGAGACCTTTTTGACGGGAGCTCGTATAGCTCTTATAGGTCGGGGCCTCGATTTTTGAACTTGGGGGCTAAATGCCCGATTTTGAAAATCTCGTACAGTGGGCCCAAGGCCAGTTGGCACGAGTTGGAGCTCATAAAAGAACATGATATATGTGCCATAAAACTTAATAAGTGATTTGTTTGGCCATGGTACCAAGATAGGACCAACATGCTCAGTCAACTAGCCACAGTGTGACATGACAGGTCAATGGAGCAGTCAAGACAAACAACTACGGATTGAGTTGAGAGTCGGGGCCGTTGGACCAGTGGCACCACAGATTACATGGCAATATGAGAAAACATTGTTTGTGCATGCACTGTGAGTACAAGATCAACAAGACGCCCATGAGGGGTAATGATGCGTCCTAAGTGCAATGGACGACTTGGTGGCTATAAGGGCAGTTCGTCGTTCTAGATGTCTGTACGAAATTTGGAGTAGCACCAAGTGCATGAGACCGGGGTGGGGATGGGATGAGGTCTTTGTTGTCATACGGACATGAAGAAGTGATTTTGGGATTGTGGGTTGGATGTCGCGAACATCCACTCATTCCTAGGTTTGAAGTGGTCGTACTTCTATCTAGGTGGTAGGAAAAGTCGCTCCAGAGCCATTAGCGGGTTCTGTAGTGATACTAACTTGTGAATATGTGTAACCTTCATGACGAAGGATGTGTGTTGGGTGATGACACATCGGTAACTAAGAAATAATGGAAAAACCCAAAATTTTAAATAAAGGGATTTTTGAAAAGAAAGGAGTCTAGCACACTCCATATAAATGTTTTTCTTAAAAGTTAAAAGTAGACCTTTGGAAACCCATTTACTGAGTAGTCATGCTCACCCCCTCCCTTATATCCCTTTCAGGAAATCCTAGAAAGCCTACCCTTAAAGACTATCAACTAAGATGCCTGTAAGACAGGTATGTAAAGTTTTAAATTGCATGTAGTTTTGATTATGCTATTCCAGGAAGTGGTGCAGGTTTAAAGGATGCCTTACTCTTTACGGTTTATAATAAGGGGAAACCCTTTAATAAACTAGGAGAGTGGTGGGTTGATCACGGGGATCTGACCAAATTGGGTCGGGGCATGACAACTAGAGTGGTATCAGAGATTGTTTCCTCAAATACATATTCAAGACTATAAAATATAGTAACTAATAGGATTTCTCCTAAAATTTACAAATGGCTCCAGGAGAGGAACCAAGGAAACTAGGGATTACTTCGCTCAGCACCCTGTCCTCATAGGAAGACAACTCTAGAGGCTTCCCAAATGCCTGGGGCATGGTAGAAATCCCCAAGGACCAAATGACAAAGTATCCAAGAGGATGATGCTTGGACCTGTTGAGGTCACACCCCTAGTACAAAGGAAGCCAAGCCTGAGAACAGGAACACCAGTTAGGGCTTATAACCTTACCATGGAGGATGCTTAGCACACACCCCGTAGTCCTCTACCTATTTCATGACCACCTCTTTGTAATATGGTTAAGACGCTAACATATTGTACTCCTTCTCCATAATGAAGAATTTCCAAGTTCCTGAAACCATGTCTCTAAATAAGGATGTAAGCCTACGTCTCAACTGTAGGAAGATTGCCTCAAGAAAAATAACCAAATAAAGCCCGGGACCGAGGAGAGTCCCATCCCAAATAAGGAAAGGAACTAAAAGACTAAAGAGTCTAGGAGAACTCTTAGGGGAAAATTAGTAGGCAGAGAAGGCACGCCAAGAAAATCGACAAGGAGACGAAAGAGGGAAAACTCTAATAGTGACTACTAGGCAAGGAAATGACATGTTACAAGGTGAGGACAATAGGAATGCTACTAGAGAAAGTGCTCGACACTATTAAGGACAAGTACCAAGATGGACTAGTATAAGTATAAGGAAAGAAGGGGTGTTCCACACCTTATAGATTCGAGGCAATACCTCCTCAAGGATCATGAAGGACATGAAGGATTGGAGACCGAAACCATGGAGCGGGTTACATTAACGGTTCACCAAGAGGTCAAGAAATGACGAGGTGAATGCAAAAACTTCTTAAGAAGGTCAAACCAAGAAGGGTACCTCATGAATAGGGATAAGGTACATGAGAAGCATACTTAGAACCCTCCCATAAGGGGCAAACATAGAAAAACGTCCCTCGGAACTCTAGGGAATGACATAGTTAGAGTGAAGAAGAGAAGGAATACGCTATGAAAGGGAACTCTGGAGGGATGCATACAACCAAGTGCCTTGAAGGAATCATTGGTTGGCAAATGGACATAACGTGGAGTGCAAGGAGCCAACCACTCAATAGAAACTATTTGAAGGAAGGATGTACCGGAGGCCGAGACTAACCTACTTTGGAAAGATGATAGAATGTTAGGTACAACTTCCTTTGGAATATATAGAGAAGTCAAGGTTGAGATTCGGAACAACAGAACAGAAGTAAGCAAACCATGACAACGTGATGGTCAAAGAAAATGAACAACACCCTAAGGAGGACCAAGAAGTAGTAAAGAATACACCCTAAAAAGGGGCACCGGAAGCATCATCAAGGATAAGGAGATTAGAGAGACAATTGCCTCAAGAAAACTAAATAAGGTGAAAAGTAGGGGCGAGATAGGCAACGAACTACTCTCCTAAGGGTCATAGAGTAAACTCTAGCAAAGAAGGAAGAGGTGGAAAGGCCAAATATTGGAGAAAAAGAAGGATGAAAAAAATCCTTAAAAGGACCAAGGGCCAATTAATGACTAAAACTCAAGCAAATAAAGGAATAAGTAAGCCTCTCACATAACGGTCAAGAAAACTTGAAACAAGAAAGATTTGTATGCTCCCTAAAGAAGTAGACAGGTACTGGGTATGAATGAAGATGCAGATAGAGTATACAAGATGTGCATGCAGGAATTGTGGAGTAAAGGTAAACAGGAGAAGACGACATCAAGGGATTTCATTTAAGGGTAAAAATCCCATTGAGAAAATGTAAAAAGGAATGTCAAGAAAAAAGGAAAGAATCCTACCAAGGAAGTATCCTAATGTTCCAGTATGATCCGTTTGGAGAAAGAGCAGGAGTATCAAGAAATAATTCCAGAAGAACCGAGTAGAAAGAAGAAACTAGTAACGGTAGACAGCCAAAGAGAATGAACAAAACCCTAAGAAAGGATGAGATGTAGTAAAACTACACTCTCTAAAGGACAATGGGATAGGCACGAAGAACAAGTGATACAACTACCCAGGCAATTGGACCAGAAAAATAAAAAGAAGAAGACAGTTAAAGAACTGGTTTTCGAAAGAACCATGGATTTAAACCACAACAAAGAAGGGAGAAGGGAAAAGGCCAAAATGTAGGAAGAGAAGAACGAAGGGAAATCCTTAAAAAAATCGATGGTCAAAACCAAATTTATAGTTTAAAGTCTTGGAATGGATAAGTGAGCCTCAAGAAGGGCGAACAAGAGATTTTGAAATAAGGAGGATGTGAACCCTCCTTAACAGAAATTATTTAACGCGTTAGAATCAAAAGATGCTGTGACAAGTATGAAGGAGTGGACAACCCATACTCGAGTAATAGAGGAAAAATGTTCGAGAAGATGTTGGGAAAGTAAGTCTCCTAATAAGGTGTAGCTAAGAAGGAATAACCACATTTGGTAAGACGGGTCATAGCCCACACACGCATACGAAGCTTAAAGAGTGGACAACCAAGCATAGTGTGGAATGCACAGAATAAAATCGATAATCGAAAGTGTCCTATGTAAGGAACAAGGGATAAAACAAAAGTTGTGGATAGAGAAGGATCCAAAGCAAAATAGATACCCTAACACAAATAAGGGTACGAAGAAAGGGAGAAAAGGGAACCTTCAAGCAATGGTAAGAAGGTTGAACATGTAGCTCCTAGAATGAAAGTCTCTACCTTGAGGGACACATTAGTGAATGAAAATGTAAAAAGGGAACTCCCCGAAACAAAAAAATATACTAAAAAGGGTCAAAAGGGAATAACGAACTATGAAGTGGTTACAAACAAGTAAGAGCGGATTAAGGCCAAAGGAAATCCATGAGTAAAGGATGTTATTGGGAGTGATGATGAACCTAAGAATGGACGAATCCCAGCATGTCAGTAAAACATCTGGAGATCAAATAATTGGAACCGGAAATACTCAATAAGGAAGTCAAAAAGGGATGAGTAGGTAAGGAGAACCGACAGAGTTGTGTAAATTGAGTTAATAACGGTAAAGGTAGTCGAGAAATACTACTAGAGGAAAAGAGGGATGAAGTTATGCAATCCCTAAGAGGTTGAAAAATAAGGAATAACCCTAAAGAAAGTGTTTTGGAGATCTAATGGATATAGAGATAAGATATAGAAAATGTTATGCTGTAAGGGACAAGAAAACCCAATGATCCCAATGAAAACATGACTCAAAATAAGGAAGAGTCAGTTCATAAGCATGACAAAGTCAAACATAATTTGGACCGTTTTGTATTGAGCAACGAATGAAGGAAGAGTCGAAATGGGATGAAAAGGTGATGATAAAGAAATCCATAAAAATAAGTACGAAATGCTCTATAGGACGACGAGCTAAGGGTTTCAATGACCAAGTGGTTAACTAGACACATAAATGGTTAGTTATCTTGGAATTTCCGATCTTGAGTGCAGAACCTCAAGGGGAAGAATGTTGCTCTAAGTAAAGAGAGAGATAAAATCTAAGAACATACCTGGAGGTAAGGTATGTCTAGTAATGACAAACTCCAGGGAGTGAGTAAATAATATAAAAAAATTTTTCCTTAAGTGAAGGTTGTAAAAGGGGCTAATTGAAAGGATGAGAGAAATGTTTGCATCTTAAGCAAGCACCAAACGGGCATCAAAGGAAATGATTGCTCATGCAAGGTTGCTAACTATGTTTTGGGGACAAAACTCCTAAAAGGAGGGGAGAGTTGTAAACCCCGCCCTTTTGAGCTAAGGAAAATCGGAAAGAGAACCCGTCAAACCAAGTGAGAAGACCGAACTGGTTCACAAAACCGATCAATTGTGAATGGGTAAATTAGGAATTCATAACTCCCAAGTGATCCAAAGAGTTCAAAATACTATGGAAAAGAACCTTAGGATGAATTGGAAGAGGAAAATTAGACCGGTTTGGATGAACCGAGTCCAACAGGATTGAACTAGTTTATGAACCGAGTCGGTTCATGAACCAGAACTGATAGAGATCTGACAAAACAAAGGAATTCAACTCTATTCTACTCCAAGGAAATTCATAAACCTTGGGAAGGAACCATAGAACAAAGTGGGAGAGAAAAACAAAAGCGGTTCGGGTGAACCGGACCCGAACCACATTGAACCGATTTAAAGACCGAGTCAGTTTATGAACTGGAATCGATAAAGAGATGGTAAACCAGGAATTTTATGGACCCTAAGTGACCCAAGGAGCCAAAAAAGACATGGAAATGGACTTGTGAAGGAATTGTGGTTGAAAACCAAACTGGTTTAGGTGAATTGGATTCGAACCAGTTCGGACCCATTTGAACCACTATTGAACCGAATCCTAAATTCATGTTTCAAGGTGACTTAAATAATTCAAATTGGAGATTTGAGGCCATCATTGGATAGAGAATGAATTTAGATGAATTTATAAATTTTTAGATTTGAAAAACTCGGTCGAATGGGGGTGAACCGGCCGGTTTATGCTTTGAACCCGGTTTGGACCGGTCCAGTTCGGTTCGGAACAGTGTCATCTTATTTCTCAGGATGAAAGCACTGTTCACCCGCCGGGAAATAGAAGAAATATCAGCGAAGAAGAAACGCTTCTGTTTGAGGCGTTTCTAGTCATCATTGTCAATCATAACAGTGCCAAACCGACGGCTAACGGGTCCCCGAGCTCCCTATATAAAGAGCCCCTCCCCATTCATACTCTCCACACCTGAAAACTCCATTCTCTCTCAACTGCTCCATTTTTCGGCGAATCTCGAACCAGAGCTCTGACATGGGGTCTTTTCTTAGCCAAACAAGATGAGGTTGGGTTCTTTAGAACCGGGGAGAAGTTAGCTACACGTTTATAGTCTCCGTTTGCTCCGAGGGTCGCCGGAGAAACGCCAGTGTGATGAAACAATGAAGCAGCTCTAGTAGACCGAAACTGGCCTGTTTCGGCCAAGTTGAAATTGGCCAATTTGAGCCCTCCTCAGGCCAAAGCAAGCCTTCCCAACACTTCCTTAGCCCTCCCACAGCCGAATTAGGATTGAAAGGTAAGCCAATTTGGCTCCCCTCTACAATTTCTAGTCGGTGCTAGAGAGAACCGAAAAAATTTCAATGATGAAATTCTAACTCAATTCAGCATCAATTGATGCAATTCTTGATTCTAGGATGAACCTCAGGATGAGAGCTATCTGCCCAGATCGAAAGCTTAGACCGCTGTGCCCTCACCGGTGAGTAATCAAAGCTTTCTCTCTCTATAGTCCATTTTCCGACGAAGCTCCGTTTGAGCTCGTTCCAGCGTTAAAACTCACGATTCAAAGTTCTATGGAATCGTATGAACATGGAGGAACTCAATTTCAACAATTAGAGGTGTTTGATCGGTCAATTTGATGAAATCAAATTCGGTTGTGTTAAAGAGTTGGAATTGGGGGAAATTGGGAATTTTTGAAATTTAAAGGACCAAAATGCAATTTTTTGAAATTGAGGGCCAATTGAGCATGAAAATAATGTTGGAGGACCAATTGAGAAATTTTTGAATTTTTGGGGCAAAACTTACCATTTTTGTAAAGGAAGGGCAAAATGGTAATTTTGGAAAAGTAGGATGACGAAATTTGAAATTTGGGAAATTAATCCCCTTTTTGTGAAATGGAATAAATTGAGGTCCTATGATAAATTTTAGAAGTTTCAGGACTCAATTTGAGGAAAAATCGACATTAGAGACTTAAAGTTAAAGAGAAATAACTTTAGTGACCTAATTGCAAATAAATGAAAGTTTGACTTCTCATTCATTTGGAATGAATGAAGGTGATTAGGCCGAAGGATAATGAACTGAGATATTCATATCGTGTAGGAACATGAAGTACCAAGAACGCTAGCAAGGACAAGCTCGCGTGAACACAAAGAACCGGTCTAGTGGAATTCACGGCATTAACGGGTGAGTGAGTTTACTAAAATCATACCCGGTTGGGATGATGAGCATAACTTAAAGTTAAAAACCACTTACCGGTTGTAAGTGGGATTTTTATATCATACCCGGTTGGGAATGATAAGCATCTCGGAATGAAAACTCACTATTTCGTGGTATTTTAAACATCACAACATAGAAGAGTGATGTGAAAACCATATGGAAAAACTACTTACCGGTTGTAAGTAGATCATACCCGGTTGGTATGATAAAACTTCTTCGAAGGAAGTTGAAAACCCGTTCATCGGTTTTGAGCGGAGATGTCCTTATACCCGATCGGTATAATAGATAGTTGGAAATATATTTTGTCAGAAGTGCTCTCCCCTGACTGTGTGCCAATGCTTAAACTATTTGGGAGATCTTCTTGACGGGAGCTCGTATAGCTCTTATAGGTCGGGGGCCTCAGTTTTGGAACTTAGGGGCTAAATGCCCGATTTTGAAAATCGCGTACAGTGGGCCCAAGGCCAGTTAGCACGAGGAGGAGCTCGTAAACGAACATGATATATGTGCTATAAAACTTAATAAGTGAATTGTTTGGCCATGGTACTAAGATAGGACCGACATGCTCAGTCAACTAGCGATAGTGCGACATGACAGGTCGACGGACCAGTCAAGACAAACAACTACGGGTTGAGTTGAGAGTCGGGGCCGTTGGACCAGTGGCACCACAGATTACATGACAATATGAGAAAACATTGTTTGTGCATACACTATGAGTACAGGATCATTAAGACGCCCATGAGGGGTAGTGATGCATCCTAAGGGCACTAGACGACCTGGTGGCTATAAGGGCAGTTCGTCGTTCCAGGTGTCTGTGCAAAATTTGGAGTAGCACCAAGCGCATGAGACCAGGGTGGGCACGAGATGAGGTCTCTATCCTCATACGGACACGAAGAAGTGATTTCGGGATTGTTGGTCGGATGTCGCGAACATCCACTCATTCCCAGGATAGAAGTGGTCGTACTTCTATCTGGGTGGCAGGAAAAGTCACTCTGGAGCCACTAGCGGTTTCAGTAGTGATACTGATTGCGAATATGTGTAACCTTCATGATGAAGGATGTGTATTGGGTGATGACACACCGGTAACTAAGAAATAATGGGAAAACCCAAATTTTTAAATAAAGGGATTTTTGAAAAGAAAGGAGTCTAGCACACTCCATATAAAATATTTTTCTTAAAAGTTAAAAGTAGACCTTTGAAAACCCATTCACTGAGTAGTCGTACTCACCCCCTCCCTTATATCCCTTTCAGGAAATCCCGGAAAGCCTACCCTTAAAGACCATCAACTAAGATGCTTGTAAGATAGGTATGTAAAGTTTTAAATTGCATGCAGTTTTGATTATGTTATTCCGGGATATGGTGCAAGTTTAAAGGACGCCTTACTCTTTATGATTTATAATAAGGGGAAACCATTTAATAAACCGGGAGAGTGGTGGGTTTATCAGGGGGATCCGATGAAACTAGGTCGGGGTGTGACAGAGACCATCCACGAACTGCTGGCATATGTCTACCGGCCCAGCTAATTTAGGAGCAAAGGGTCTTAATTCGTTGAATCTTTTTCATATTCTGATATGGAGTTATGCCCTTTCCAAAGCCTAATGAACTCCTACTTCTTCTCATTAATTAAATGAGGCACCAGGTACTCCTCCAAGTACCTCTCTTCAAACTATTCTCAGGTAGGGGTGGAGGTATGCAGATTTTGGACATTGTCCCACCACCGTTTGGCACTTCCTTCCAAGAAGAATTCTGTCAAGATAACCTTGTCCTCTAGTGCAATTATCACGATTCCCATTAGCTTCTTAATATTTGCTAGCCAATACATGGTGGCACCAACATCTTTTTCTCCGAGGAAGGGCTTACACCCCAATTGACTGAGGGTCTTGAGATTTCTTGGTATGTCTACTAGAGGGGGAGGGTTAATAGGAGGAGAATGGGATTGCACTTCCTCTGGTTCAACCCGAGAATTGGTTCCCACCACAGGGATGAGGTTTAGTTGTCCAAATACACAGGTGAACTCCTCGTACAACCTCTGGTGTTCTGTGCTATGTCCAGGAGGGGTTGTTTGAGCTTGTTTGGGAGTTTCCATAGGTAAGGGTGGTTGGGTAGTGTTGGAGACTGCATCTCTAGTTCTCTTGGTTCCTTTCTTGGGAGCCATTCTCTAAATTTTAAGATCAATCCTATCAGTTACTATATTTTCTTATCTTGATTATGTATTCGAGGAAATAGACTTTGATACCACTCAAAGTATCACGCCCCGACCCGGTTTGGTTGGATCTTAGTGAGCAACCCGCCACTCTCTCAGTTTATTCAGGGTTTCCCCTTTCTTTAACCTGGGAGGAGTAAGGCGTCCTTTAAAACTACACCTTTCCTAGAATAACATATATCAAAACTGCATAAAATTTAAACATATCATACCTGTCTCATAGGTGTAGTTTAACTCGTAGTCTTTGGGTAGGTTTTCCTTGTGTTACTTGAAAGGGTTATATGGGAGGGGGTGAGTTCAATGACTGAGTGAATGAGTGTTCAAAGTATGACTTTTAGAAAATAGTTTGAATTGGAGTGTGCCAAACTCCTTATTTATCCTTTAAATTATTTCATCCTCAAATCTTGATTTTCATAGCCATTTCTCATCACAATGGTGTGTTTATCACTCAATATACACCCTTCTTCATGAAGGGAACCCACATTCATAGGGCAGCATGTCCACTGCACCCACTTGTGGATGTACACGACATCCGATCCTCAATCCCGTAAACCAAACTACGTATTCGTATGAGAATAGAGACCTCATCATATCCCCACCTCGGTCTCATGCACATGAAGCTACGTCGAGCATCCAAGACTACTGGCACAACTAACCGCCCTTATCTCCACCATGTCATCCAGTAGCCCTAGGACACATCACTACCCCTCTTGGGTGTCTTGAAGGTCCTATAACACAATGCATGCACAAAACAATAGTTTTACCATATAATCCATTTAATTTGTGGTGCCACTAGACCAACGGCCCGAACACTCAACTCGACGTGCAGCTGTTTGTCTCACTGGTTCATCGAACTGTCATGTCGCATTGCTGCCAATCCATCGAATATGTTGGTCCTGTCTTGGTACCATGGTCAAACAAATCATTCATTTAAAGTTTTCATGTCTTAATTCATGTTTGTTTACGAGCTCCTGCTCGTGCCAACTAGCCTTGGGGCCACTGTACGAGATTTTCAAAATCGGGTATAATAACCCCTAAGTTACAAAACTGAGGCCTCCGACCTATCTGAGCTATTCCAGCTCCCATTAAGAAGGTTTCCCAAAAAGTTTAAGCAGTGGCACACAGTTAGGGGAGAGCACTTCTAACAAAAAAAACTTTTAGCCATCCGTCACACCAACCGGGTGTGAGGACATCTTCGCTCATAATCAATGAATGGGTTTTCTATTTCCTTCTAGGAAGTTCATATTACTAACCGGGTATGATCTACAAACAACCAATAAGTAGTTTTTTCACGTAATTTCCACATCACTTCTCACAGGTGTGACAGTTAAAATACCACTTATAGTGGGTTTTCATTTCCAAGAAACTTATCATCCCAACCGGGTATGATATAAAATTCTCACTCACCTGTAAATGTAGTGATTTCCTCTTAACCGGTTCTTTGCCTTCACGCGAGCTTGTCCTTACTGGCGTTCTCAATACTTCATGTTCCTACACGATATGAATATCCTTGTTCATTATCCCTTGGCCTAATAGCCTTCATTCATCATGAATGGATGAAATACTCAAACTTTTTAATAAATTCCAATTAGGTCCCTAAAGTTCTTTTTCATTAACTTTAGGTCCCTAATGCTGATTTTTTCCCAAATTGAGTCCCGAAACTTCTAAAATTCACCTTTGGACAAAAATAAATTCAAAATCACATAAAAGGGTTCAAGTTTCCCAATTTCCCAATTTGGTTCCAACTTTTCCAAAATTACCATTTTGTGCCTACTTTACAAAAATGGTAAGTTTCACCCCAAATTTCCAAAATTACCCAATCTGTCCTCCAACATCTTTATCATGCCAATTGGCCCTCAATTAACCCCGATTGAATGGCAAATTTGAAGAAATCAAATTTGGTCAGTTTGAAAGGGAGAAATTGTGGGAAAATTTTGGGGAAAATTGGGGATTTCAAAAAATTGAGGGACCACTTTACAATTAACCAAAATTGAAGGCTAATTAGCCATGAGAAAGATGTTGGAGGACTAATTGGTCAATTTTTGGAATATTTGGGGTCAAATTACCATTTTTGGAAAGTATGGGCAAAATTGTAATTTATGAAAAATTGAGGACCAAATTGGAAATTTGGAAAACTAGAGCCCTTATACAATTTTGAGTAAATTGAGGACTCAAAGGGAATTTTGGAAGCCTTGGGACTTAATTTGGGGAAAAAGTTGGTATTAGGGACCTAAAGTTAAGGAAAATGAACTTTAGGGACCTAAGTGCAATTAAATAACAATTTTGAGCCTACTTGCTCATACATGAGAAAACAATGGCTGTTATGCCAAACGTTAATTGATAAGGATGCCTAAATTGTGTAGGAACATGAGAGACCGGAACGACAACAAGGAAAAGCTAGCGTGGAGTCGAAAACCGACTAGAGACAAATATGTCACAATCATCAGGTGAGTGAGCATAATTATATATAATACCCGGCTGGGATGGTGAGCACTTTAGAAATGAAAAAACCACTTGTGAGTGGGAAACTTTATACTTCATATCCGGTTTGGATGAGGAGTACCATCTTTAACTGATAAAACCTACTTACTGGTAATAAGTAGAGATAAACATACTCGGTTGGTACGATTAACTTCCTTGAGGAAAGGAGAAACCCGCTTACCTGTTTAAGCGAAAATAAACTTTTTGTTAGAAGTGTTCTCCCCTGACTGTGTGCCAATGCTTAAAAGATTTGGGAGACCTTCTTGACGGATGCTAGAACAGCTTAGATAGGCCAGAGGCATCAATTTTTAAACTCATGGGACTAAATGGCCGATTTTGGAAAATCACGTGCAGTGGGCCCAAAGCCAGTCGACACAAGCAAGAGCTCGTAAACAAACTTAAGTTAAGAAGGCCATGAAAAATTTCTAATGAAATTGTTGTGTGATTTTGCCATGGTACCGAGTCAAGACTGATAGTACTCGATGGACTGGAGGCAGTGCATCAAGGCCAGGTCGACAAACTGACCCAGACAAACAGCTGGCAGGTTAAAGGTTTTGAAAATTGAACTTTGAGGAAACCTTTTTTAAAGGAAATGATAACCTGGGCATGATTTTGTATAAGACAATTTTAAAAACTCACTCCCAACTCCTGCTCACTCAGTTATAGAACTCACCCCTCCCTTTTAACCCTTTCAAGTTACCAAAGGAAAACCAAACTTAAAGTCCTCCTTGTACGGGAACTATAAAGATAGGTATGTCTATTTAAAAAATTTATAGTTTTGTATAATGTTATTCAAGGAAAAGACAGGAAAAAGGGCACCTTACTTCTCACGGAGGACGAAACACTTTATGAAATAAAGCGAGTGGTGGGTTACTCATGGGGATCCAACCAAACTGAGTCGGGGTGTGACAATTTGAGTGGTATCAAAGCCTGTTTCCTCGAATACATTATCAAGACTATATAACATAGTAACTAAGAGAAAGTTTCAAAAATTTTCAGATGGCTCCCAAGAGAGGAACCAAGAAAACTAGGGCTGACGTCACCGACACCACCCAATACTTTATCATTGTAAGAAGACAACCCTAGAAGCTCTCCAATGCCCGAGGCTTAATAAAAGTACCAAATGACCAAATGGAGAAGTATCCAATACCACCAAGGGTATGGTGCCATGATATGCTGGTGTCACAACCCTAAGTACGAAGAGGAGCCCATCGTGAAGCCAGGAACGCCAACAAGGGCATATAACCGTACATAGAGAAAACACTTATCAAGAAACCAGTAGCTCTCAATCTACTTTATGACCACCTTTTTTGTAATAGGGCTAAGAACACAACGTATTGTACTCCTTCTCCGTTAATGAATAACTACAAAGTTCCTAAAACCGTGTCTCTCAAAAATGATCTTACGCCTCAGTTGTAGGAAGATTGCCCAAAAAGTAACCAAACAAACCCACGTTACCCTAGACACCTCGGATACCAAGGAGATTCCCATTCCAAATTAAGACATGAACTAGGAGAATTATTGGGTAAAGAAGGCACGATAAGAAAACCATCAAGGTGATTAAGGAGTCTAAGAGAACCCTTGGAGTAAAAACTAGGCAAGGAAATGACATGTTACAAGGTGGGGACAATAGGAACACTATGTGAGAAAGTGCCCAACACTACTAATGACAGGTATCAAGATAACATATTATAGGTATAAGGGAAATGGGGCATGAAGTGAAGGACTGTCCCACACCACAAGGATTTTGAGCATTATTTTACAAGAACAATGCCTCCACAGCTACATGAATCTAAAAGGATACCACCCCAAGAAACACAACTCTTGCTTGAAAGTTCAACCACACCAAGGAGGAAGCTCTTCAAGATCCTAGCATAGTGGCTGGTACTTCCCGACCCAATCTCCCTTTGGTAATCCTATTTGGAAAGTAAATTTTGAGTTCCTAAAACTTTTATGCACCTCATTGATGGTGCAACGGTGTGCCTTATATACATGAGGAAGGAAAAACAACTG
The DNA here is from genome assembly GCA_030064425.1 of Trapa bicornis. Classification (NCBI taxonomy): domain Eukaryota; kingdom Viridiplantae; phylum Streptophyta; class Magnoliopsida; order Myrtales; family Lythraceae; genus Trapa; species Trapa bicornis. The sequence goes on from CM057749.1 coordinate 5,598,660, forward strand.
AAGGTAGGACCTTGATAAACTGCAAACAAAACAAAGGGTAGATGAAGAGAATTCTTTCTTAAGAAGAAATTTCCAGCCATCTAGGAGCAAGGAAGGAAGCACCTCCATAAGAGAAGACAAGTCGAGCATTAGACGACAAATGGGATGTCCTAGGATTGTAAATGTGACCTACTTTTGAAAAAATAGAGAAGCCAAATAGGAGTTTCGAACCAACATAGTGGAAGGAAGCAAATCGTAACAACAAGATAGTAAAGAAGAATAAACAATACCCAAAGAAGGACTGGGAAGTAGTAAGGACTACACCTTAAAAAGGGCAATATGATGGACATTAAGGACAAGAAGGATCGAGAGACAACTGTCTTGAGATAATTAGACAAGGAGAAAAGTAGGGACGAGGCAGTTAACGAACTAACCCTCATGAAGGTCATAAATTTAAAACTCCAGCAAAGAATGGAGAGGTGGAAAGGCCAAACATTTGGGAAATAATGATGAAGGGAATCCTTAAAGAGATCAATGTCCAAGACCAGATTAACAACCAAAAGCCATGAGAACGGTAAGTAAGCCTCTTGCAGGATGATCAAGAGATCTTAAAACAAGGAGGATGTGAGCTCTCCCTAATAGAAATAAATGTGTAATGGTGTACAAGTGAGAATGAGGATGTGGTACAAGAGATGTGCCCACAAGGTTTCAAGAATTAAGGTAAGTAGGAGTGGGTGGCATCAACGGATGTCATTTAAGGTTAGATATCCTCAAGAGTGAATGAAAAGATAATTTCAGGAGAAAAGAGTAAGAATCCTCCCAAGGAAGGAAACCCTAGGGAGGGATATATGTCACAAATAACAGGCAATGGAACCAAGTAATGAGGGATGAGGAGATGAACATGCAAATGAAATGTATGTTGGGGTGAAAGAACCAAGGGAAGCACACTAGGAATGTCACGCCCTGACCCGGTTTGGTCGGATCCCCGTGATCAACCCGCCGCTTCCTTGGTTCAAGAGGGGTTTCCCCCTTTCTTATATCAAGAGGAGCCAAATGAAATTTTAACCTTGTTCTCTAGAATAACATATACCAATAAAAATGCAAGCATAAAAAGAAAAGACTTTTAAGCATACTCGATAGAGGGTAGAACCTAGTGTTATCTCTAGTAATTTTTCTCTACTCCTAAAAATGGATAGAAAGGGAGGGGCGAGTTTCAAAAACTTAGTGAATGGGTGATTGAAAATGGGTTTAAAAAATGTTTTTAATTGGAGTGTGCCAGACTCCTTTTTTTGTTAAGATCATTTCTTCCTTAAATTCTTGGTTATTCAAAACCAATTTTATCATTATTCACAATCGGTGTGTTTAACAATCAACACACACCCTTCATCATGCAAGGATCACACATTCACAGGGCAGCCTGTCCACTACACCCACTTGTGGCATTGGAGCGACTTTACTGGCCACCAAGATAGAAGCCCATCCACTTCTACCCTGGGAATGAGTAGATGTTCGCGACATCCAACCCTCAAACCTGAAAATCAACTTCATGTCCATGTGAGGATAGAGACCTCATCCCGACTGCACCCCGGCTCATGCACATGAAGCTACGTCGAGCTTCCCTGACTGTTGACACAACAAACTGCCCTTATCTCCACCATGTCATCCAGTAGCCCCTAGGACGCATCACTAACCCTCTTGAGTGTCTTGATGGTGCCGAACCTCAAGTGCAAGCACAAACAAAGTTTTCCATAAAGCCATTAATCTTTGGTGCCACTGGTCCAACGGCCCTGACCCTCAACTCGACATGCAGTTGTTTGTCTAAACTAGTCCATCAACCTGATCTTGTCGCATTACCACCAATCCATCGAGTATGTCGGTCTTACCTTGGTACCATGGCCAAATCACATCATTCATTCATTAAAATTTTTCATGCTTATCATCATGTTTGTTGAGGAGCTTCTGCTCATGCCATCTGGCCTTGGGCTCACTATACGTGATTTTCCAAAATCGGGCATTTTAGCTCCCAAGTTCGAAAACCGAGGCCTGTGGCCTATCTAAGCTCTTTGAGCTCTCATCAAGAAGGTCTCCCAAAATTTTTAAGCATTGGCACATAGTCAGGGGAGAGCATTCTGACAAAATAACTTTTCAACTTGTCCATCACACCCACCTAATCTGATGACATCTCTGCTTACAACCAGTAAGCATGTTTTCTACTTCCTTCCAAGAAGTTCATCATACCAACCGAGTATGATCTACTTACAACCGGTAAGTAGTTTTTCCTCATAGTTTTCACATCACTCCAACCAGATGTGATGTTAAAATTTCCACATAGAAGTGGGGTTTCATTTCCGCGGTACTCATCATCCCAACCGGATATGATGTGAATAATCCCACTCACTCGATATTCGTAGTGTATTTTCCTCTTAATCGGCTCTTTGCCTCCATGTGAGCTTATCCTTGATAGCATTTCAGGTCCTTCACATTCCTACACGATTTGAACATACTTGTTCATTAACATTTGGCCTAATAGCCTTTATTACTCATGAATGAACAAAATGCCCAAACTTTTTAATTATTTGCATTTAGGTCCCTAAAGTTCTGTTTCCTTAACTTTAGGTCCCTAATGTTAATTTTCCCCAAATTGAGTCCCGAAACTTCGAAAATCTACTTTGGGTCCTCAATTTATTCAAAATCACAAAAAGGGGTTCAAGTTCCCCAAATTTCCAATTTGGTCTCAACTTTTCAAAAATTACCATTTTGCCCCTACTTTACATAAATGGCAATTCGACCTCAATAAATTTCAAAAATCAACCAATTGGTCCTCCAAGATCTATTTCATGGCTAATTGGCCCTCAATTTTGGGAAATTGCACTTTGGTCCCTCAATTTTATGATATCCCCAATTTCCCCCAAAAATTTCCCCGTTTCAAACTAGCCGAATTTGATTTCATCAAATTGACCAATCAAGTGAGATTAATTGTTGAAATTGAAGGTAAGATTGAGTTCTTACACATCCATATGATTCAATTAAGCTTTTAATCACATAAATTGACATCGAAACAAGCTCAAACGGAGCTTCGCCGGAAAACTGAACTTAAAAAGAGAAAGCTTCGAAAGCTTACCGTTAATTGTGTGATGGACCGAGCTTTCAATCAGAGCAGATAGCTTTCATCCTGAGGTACTCCTAGGATCAAGAATTACAACAATTTTTGTCAAATTGAGGGAGAATTTGGTTAGTGAAGTTTCGTCGGTTCTCTCTCTAACACTGATTGGAAATTACAAAGGGGAGCCAACTTGGCTTACCTTTCCACTCTAATTTGGTCGTATGAGGGATGAAAGAGTGTTGGGAGAGCTTGATTTGGCCTGAAGAGGGCTCAAATTGACCGGTTTTAACTTTATAGAAACAGGGCAGCTTCGGACTGTCGGAGCTTCTTCACTATTTGATTACGCTGACACTTCTTCGGCTATCGTTGGATCGAATGGTGGCCACCGTCGGGTAGCTGACTTCTCCCCAAGTCTAAGGAACTCGACCTCGTCTTCTTTGGCTCAGAAAAACCACAATGTCGAAGCTCTGGTTTGAGCTTTATCAAAAAACTGAGTAGCTAAGAGAGAGTGAAGATATCGGATGTGTGGAGGATGAATGGAGAGGGGCTCTTTATATAGGGAGCTCGGGGACTCTCCAGTCGTCCGCATGGCACCTCAATGATACTCATTGATGGCCTGAAACATCCTAAATGGAAACGTTTCCTTTCCATCAGTGTTGTTCATTTTTTCAGCGAGGGATTATTGTTGTCATCTAAAGGAAGAAGACAACACTGTTCTGAACTGGACCGGTCCGAATCGGGTTCAATGCTTAAATCGGCCGGTTCCGGCCCAATTCAATCGAGTTTTTTAAAATTAAAAATTTCTAAATTTATTATCTATCCAATGGTGGCTTCAATTCTCCAATTTAATATTTTAAGCCACCTAGAAAATGAATTTAGCATATGGTTCAATCATGGCTCAAACCGGTCTAAACCAGTTCACTTGAACCGATCTAGTTTTCTCACCCAAATTGTCCTAAAGTCCCTTCTAAGGTTTTTATGACTCTTTGGGTCAATCTGAAGTTGCAAATTTCCTAATTTACCCGTTCTCTAATGGTTGGGGTTCGTGAACCGGTTCGGTTTTTCTCACTCGGTTTTACCAATTCTTTCCCAGTTTTCCTTAACTCCAAAGGACAGGGTTTACAACTCTCCCCTCCTTTTATTAGTTTTGTCCCCAAAACTTATTCAACATCCATCACACTCGACATAACTTCCCTTGATATCAACTTGTAGTTTATTGACACACAACCATTTCGGTTATTTCCACATAGCCCCTTTATAACACACACTTAAAACTTTTCTTTTTCTTCCCATTATTCATTCTATGGATCTTACTTTAGCTAAGCATACCTTACTTGAAAGTTTAAGGTTATATCCTTAAATTCACGTCCCTCTTTCCTTAAGGCATAATTCTTTCTCTTAAGGTTCTTTACTTAGGATTTCAGGATTGTGAGTTCCAAGATACCCACTCATTCATGTGTGTAGTCACTTTCTTTGTCGTTAAAACCCTTAGCTCAGGTCCTCTCAAGCCTCAGCTATTCACTTCATAGATTTCAATGTTAATTTCTTTTATCCAATTTTGATCCTTCTTATGTCCTTCCTTAGTTTCAATGGTGTCCTTTTCTCAAGGACTTTCTTTTCTTTTAGTCAATTCTTATTCTCTCGTGATCACTTCAAAATTCATATAAGAGTTAATCTCTTTCAGTCTTAAATGTTGATTGCTTATTTGTGATAGCTCCCTTATTTCGGTTTTTCCCTCTACCATATCCCTTACAGTAGAGACGTTCACCTTAGAAACTACATGTTCAACCTTCTTATCTTTTCTTTGAAGATTTCATTCCTTCCTTTCTTCATACCCCTTCTTATAATAGGGTATTTGTCCAATGCTTCTCTAATTGAAATTTTGGTCTCTTCCCTTATTCTTTACCTGAGACATTTCCAATTACCGATCTCATTCCGTGTACTCCACACTATGTCTAGTCATTCTCTCTTTGGGCTCTATCGATTTGAGTGTTGATCACTACCAGTCATGATGTCAGAGATCCTTTACTTAAATCCCTTTCTAACTAAAAGGTTACCATTTCCAAGGGATCTTAGATATGTTTTCTTATGTTTCCTCTTTTATGGGTAAACCAGCCCCTCCTTACTCGCGCGACATCCTTTGATATATTTTCTTACTTACTAATTATTTGGACTTAGCTTGCTCCTTGGGTCCTTCTCAGTACCTTTCCTTTATACTTGATCTTTCCATCTCGACCAACATAACTTGGACAAATTTATCTCGTCTCCATTTCTCTTGATCCCATTACCTTTTAATTGGGGCACTTTTGTTCTTCCAAGTTTTCCTTCCTTGGCAGTTTATACTCTTTTCTCTCGGGTTCTCTTCCAATTTTGTTATTTAGAATATCTAACCTTAAAAGGTATTCCTTTATGCCATCCTTTCCTACTTACATTACTCTTGAGAACCTACATGTACCTCATCTTCATTCTCCTTTCTTTCCTATATCCATATATTTCTTTTAGATGGGATTCACATCTTCCTTATTTTAAGATCTCACGATCATCCATGAGAGGCTTACTAAATCTTCTCCTGTCTTGATTTTGGTCATCAATCTGGTCTTGGTCATTGATCTCTTTAAAGATTTTTCCTTCATCTTTAATTTCCCCATGTTTGGCCTTTCCATCTCTCCCTTCTTTACTGAAGTTTAAATTTATATTCCTCTCGAGGGTTAGTTCATTAATTACTTCGATATTATCATTCTCCTTTTCATATGATCTTGAGGTTGTCATCTCTTGAGTCATATTGTCTTTAATATCCATATCATTTCCCTCTTTAGGGTGTGGTTGTCACGCCCCGACCCGGTTTGGTCGGATCCCCGTGATCAACCTACCACTCTCCCGGTTTACTAAGGGTTTCCCTTGTTTATAAACCATGACGAGTAAGGCGTCCTTTAAACCTGCACCTTTCCTTTAATAACATAAATCAAAACTACAAAAAATTTTAACTATTCAAACCTTTCTTATAGGTGCATTAATTGATGGTCTTTGGGGTATGCTTTTCGGGGTTACCTGAAAGGGATATAAGGGAGGGGTAAGTACAACGACTCAATGAATGGGTTTTCAAAGTTTAACTTTTAGAAAAATGTTTGATTTGGAGTGTGCAGACTCCTTATTTTCTTTTAAAAACCTTTCATTTTCAATTTCGATTTTTACCACCATATCTTATTACCACGGTGTGTCATCACCCAACACACATTTTTCATCATGAAGGTCAAAACACACAATCGCAGGCTAGCCTGCCCATTGAACCCACTTGTGGCATCGGAGCTACTTTACCGGCCACCTAGATAGAAGTACGTCCACTTTTATCCTAAGAATGAGTGGATGTTCGTGACATCTTAACCTTAATCCCGTAACAATTCTTTGTGTCTGTATGAGGATAGAGACCTCATCCTAACCCCACCCCGATCTCATGCGCTTGAAGCTACGTCGAGCTTCGCAAGGCTTCTGGTACGACTAACTGCCCTTATATCCATCGGGTCGTCCAGAGCCCTAGGACACATCACTACCCCTCTTGGGCTTCTTGAAGGTCCCGTAAACACAGTGCATGCACAATCAACATTTTTCACATGATGCCATATAATCTGTGGTGCCACTAGTTCAACGGCCCCGACCCTCAACTCAACCTGGAGCTGTTTGTCTTAACTAGTCCGGAGACCTATCATTTAGCACTACCACTAGTTGACTGAGTATGTTGGTCTTGTTTTGGTACCATGGCCAAACAATTCATTTATTTATGTTTTCATGGCATATAAATCATGTTTGTTTATGAGCTCTTGCTCGTGCCAATAGGCCTAGGGCCCACTATTCGAGATTTCTCATAATTGGGCATATTAGCCTCCAAGATCAAAAATCAAGGCCTCTGGCCTAACAAAGCCATTCGAGCTCCTGTCAAGAAGGTCTCCCAAATTGATTAAACAATGGCACACAGTCAGGGGAGAGCACTTCCAACAAAATATATTTTTTAACTGTCTATCACACCAACCGAGTAAGAGAACATCTCCACTCATAATCGATGAACAGATTTTCCACTTCCCTCAAGGAAGTTTCATCATACCAACCAGGTATGATCTACTTACAATTGATAAGTAATTTTTTCGCGTGATTTTCACATCACTCTCAGGTGTGATGTTTAAAATACCACTTAGTAATGAATTTTCATTTTCATGGTGCTTATCATCCCAACTGGGTATGATATGAAAATCCTACTCACCCGATCGTGTAATAAAATTCCTCTTAGCTGGCTTGTTGTCTTTACTCGAACTCGTCTTAGCTAGCGTTATCGATACTTCATGTTCCTACACGATATGAACATTCTTGTTCATTATTCTTTGGCCTAATAGCCATCATTCATCCTAAATGAATGAGAAAACCAACTTTTCCTTTATTTGCAATTAGGTTCCTAAAGTTATTTTTTCTTTAACATTATGTCCCTAATTCTAGTTTTTCCTCAAATTGACTCCCGAAATTTATCTTAGGCACTCAATTTATTTAAATTAACAAAAAATTATTTACTTTCCCAAATTTCCAATTTGGTCTCCCCAACTTTTCCAAAATTACCATTTTCCCCCAAAATTCCAAAAATTGCCCAATTGGTCCTCTAACATCTTTATCATGCCCAATTGGTCCTCAATTTTATGAAATTGCACTTTAGTCCCTTTAATTTTCAAAATTCCCAAATTTCCCCCAATTTCAACCTTCTAACTCTGCTGAATTTGATTTCATCAAATTAACCAATCAAATGAGTTTAATTGTTGAAATTGAAGTTAAATTGGAGTTCCTACACCTTCATACAATTCAATTGCACTTTGAATCGCACAATTTGGTTTTGGAATGAGCTCAAACGGAGCCTTTCTAAAAAACTGCACTCAGAGAGAGAGAGCTTCGAAAGCTTACCGTTAAGGGCGCGAAGGTCCGAGCTTTTGATCTGGATAGATAGCTTGTGTCCAAAGGTTAGGATAAAGAATTGCATCAATAGATGCCGAATTGAGTGAGAATTTTATCATCGAAGTTCTGTCGATTCTCTCTCTAGCACCAGTTGGAAATTACAGAGGAGAACTGAATTGGCTTACCTTTTAGTTCTAATTCAGTTGTAGTAGGATTGTAGAGGTGCTGGGAGGGCTTGGTTTGGCGTGAGGATGGCTCAAATTGGCCAATTTCAACTTGGCCAAAATAGGGCAGCTTTGGTCCGTCGAAGCTGCTACACTGTTCTATCATGTCGGTGTTTCTGCGGCGATTCTCGAAGCAAATGGAGACTACAGGTTTGTAGCTGACTTCTCTCCTCTTCTAAAGAACCTTACCTCACCTTGTTGGGCTCAGAAAAGTACCCAAGTCGGAGCTTTGGTTCGAGCTTCGTCAGAAATTGGAGCAGTTGAGAGAGAATGGAGTTGTCTGGTGTGGTGGGATTGTAGTCCATTCAGCCAATTCGGCTCCCCTCTACAATTTTCAAATGGGGCTAGAGAGAGAACCGACAGAATTTTGATGATGAAATTATAATTCAATTCAGCATCAATTGATGCAATTCTTGATTCTAGAGTTAACCTCAGGATGAGAGCTATCTGCCCAAATAGAAATCTCATACCGCCGTGCCTTCACCAATGAGAAATCAAAACTTTCTCTCTCTATAGTCTATATTCCGGCGAAGCTCTGTTTGAACTCGTTCCAGCGTCAAAACATGCGATTCAAAGTGCTATTGAATCATATGAAGATGTAGAATTTCAATTTTAACTTCAATTTCAACAATTAGATGTGTTTGATTGGTCAATTTGATGAAATTAAATTCGACTATATTAAGGAGTTGAAATTGGGAGAAAATTGGGGATTTTCGAAAATTCGAAGGACCAAGATGTAATTTTATAAAATTGAGGGTCAATTGGGCATGATTAAAATGTTAGAGGGCCAATTGTGGGATTTTAGAATTTTTGGGGTGAAACTTACCATTTTTGTAAAGGAAGGGAAAAATGCTAATATTGGAAAAGTTAGTGGACCAAATTGGAAATTTGGGAAATTAAACCCCTTTTAGTACATTTGAATAAATCGAGGTCGTAAGGTAAATTTTAAAAGTTTCGGGACTCAATTTGAGGAAAAACCGGCATTAGGGACTTAAAGTTAAAGAAAAATAACTTTAGGGACCTAATTACAAATAAATATAAAGTTTGGTTTTCTCATTCATTTGGAAAGAATGAAGGTTATTAGGCCGAGGGATAATGAACAAGGGTGTTCATATCATGTAGGAATATGAAGTACCGGGAATACCAGCAAGGACAAGCTCGTGTGATTACAAAGAACCAGTCGAGTGGAATTCACTACATTAACAGGTGAGTGGGATTTTATATCATACCCGGTTAGGATGATAAGTACCTCGAAATGAAAACTCGCTACTTAGTGGTATTTTAAACATCACAACATAGAGGAGTGATGTGAAAATGACGCGAAAAAACTACTTACAAATCGTGAGTAGATCATACCCAGTTGGTATGATGAAGCTTACTTGGAGGAAATGGAAAACCCATTCATCGGTTATGAGCGGAGGTATCCTCATACTCGGTTGGTATGATGGATAGTTGAAAACTTATTTTTGTTGGAAGTGCTCTTCCCTGACTGTGTTCCACTACTTAAATGATTTGGGAGACCTTCTTGACAGGAGCTCAAATAGCTCTTATAGGCCGGAGGCCTCAGTTTTGGAACTTAAGGGCTATTATGCCTAGTTTTGAAAATCTCAAATAGTGGGCCATAGGCTAGTGGGCATGAGCAGGAGCTCATAAACAAACATGAGATATGTGCCATAAAACTTTAATAAATGAATTGGCCATGGTACCAAGACAGGACCGATATACTCAATCAACTAGCGGCAGTGTGACATGACAAGTCGACGGACCAGTCAAGACAAACAGTTGCAGGTTGAGTTGAGGGCCGGGGCCGTTGAACTAGTGGCACTACAGATTATAAGGCACGGTCTAAAAATACTGATTATGCATGTACTATGATTACGGGACCTTCAAGACTCCCTAGATGTGTAGTGATGTGTCTTAAGGGCTATGGACAACCTAGTGGATATAAGGGCAGTTCGTCGGACTAGGTGACCATACAAAATTTAGAGTAGCATCAAGCGCATGAGACCAGGGTGGGGACAGGATGAGGTCTATGTCCTCATATGGACACGAAGAATTGATTTCGAGATTGAGGATAGGATGTCGCGTACATGGCCGTGCTTCTATCTAGGTGGCCAGTAAAGTTGCTCTGATGCCATAAGTGGATTCAGTAGACGTACTAGCCTGCGAATGTGTGTTTGACCTTCATGATGAATGATGTGTGTTGGGTGATGACACATTGTGATTAATAAGAAATGGTGGCATACAATCAGGGGACAACACTTCTGACAAAATATGTTTTCAACTGTCCATCATACAAATCAAGTATGAGGACATCCCCGCTCATAACTGATTAACGGGTTTTCCACTTCCTTCGAGAAAGTTTCATCATACCAACCGGTTATGATCTACTTATGACCGGTAAGTAGTTTTTCCACGTGATTTTCACATCACTTCTCTAAGTTGTGATGTTTAAAATATCACTAAATAGTGGGTTTTCATTTCGAGGCACTTATCATTCCCAATAGGGTATGATATAAAATCCCACTCATAATCGGTAAGTGGTTCTTAACTTTAACTTGTGCTCATCATCCCAATCGGGTATGATGTTAGTAAGCCCACTCACCCATTAATGTAGTGAATTCCACTCAACCGATTCTATGTATTCATGCGAGCTTGTCCTTGCTGGCGTTCTCAGTACTCCATATTCCTATACGATATGAACATTCTTGTTCATTATCCCTCAGCCTAATAGCCTTCATTCATTCCAAATGAATGAGAAAACCAAGCTTTCTATTTATTTGTAATTAGGTCCCTAAAGTTATTTTTCTTGTAACTTTAAGTCCCTAATGCCGGTTTTATCTCAAATTGAGTCCCAAAACTTTTAAAATTTATCTTAGGACCTCAATTTATTCAAATTCACAAAAAGGGGTTTAATTTCCCAAATTTCCCATTTGGTCCCCCCAACTTTTCCAAAATTACCATTTTGCCCTTCCTTTACAAAAATGATAAGTTTCACCCCAAAAATTCTAAAATTCCTCAATTGGCCATGTAACATTTTTATCATACCCAATTGACCCTAATTTTATAAAATTACATCTTAGTCCTTCGAATTTTCAAAAATCCCCAATTTTCCCCAATTTCAACTTCCTAACACAGCCGAATTTGATTTTATCAAATTGATCGATTAAACACTTCTAATTGTTAAAATTAAAGTTGAAATTGAGTTTCTACATGTTCATATGATTCCATAGAACTTTGAATCGCAAGCTTAAACATCGGAACGAGCTCAAACGGAGCTTCACCGATAAATAGACTATAGGGAGAGAAAGCTTCAATTGCTCACTGGTGAAGGCGCGGTGGCCTAAGCTTTCTATCTGGACAGGTAGGTCTCCTCCTGAGGTTCCTTCTAGGATCAAGAATGACATCAATTGATGTCGAATTGGATTAGAATTCTCTCATTGAAATTCTGTCGACTCTCTCACTAACACCGGTCAAAAATTGCATAGGGGAGCTGAATTGGCTTACCTTTCAGTCCTAATTTAGCTGTAGGAGGGCTGTAGAGGTGTTGGTAAGGCTTGGTATAGCTTAAGGAGGGCTCGAATCCTTGCACTACTCTCACACAAACACACTTAACTTTAGTGTTCTAATGAGATCTTGTTCATCTAAACTAATCTGGTTTTTATCTTCTAATTTGTCTTAAGTTTATTTTCTAAGGTTTTATGAACCCTCAAATGGTTGGGTTTGTGAACCGATTCGGTTTTCTTACTCAATTTGATTGGTTCTTTTCCTTGTTTTCCTTAACTCAAAAGGGCAGGGTTTACAATTACATACTTGTTTGCATAGGTTTGGTGTTATTACCCCTTTGTCCTATTTTGACCCTTCCTCCATCTATTATTTATTACAACTTCAATTCAAATTATGTCTAATGTAAAACCCACATTTTTTAGTTAAGGAAAACCGGGAAAAGAACCGGTCAAACCGAGTAAGAAAACCAAGCCGGTTTACAAACCCGATCATTTGAGAACAAGCAATTTGGAAATTTACAACTTTCGAATGATCCAAAGGGTTCATTAAACCTTGGAAAAGAAACTTAAGACAAATTAGAATAAAAATCAAGGTGGTTTAGGTGAACTAGATTCCATAAGAACTTTGAAGTTAAGCGTGCTTGCTCGAGAGTAGTGTGAGGATGGGTGACCTCTTGGGAAGTAAGATTTTTTTTGTAACCCGAAATTTCGGTCAAAAATTTTTATACGAACGTACACCTTATGATAAATAGGCATAAATTATTACATATTTAATAAATGTAATTAATACAAATAATTTAATACCTAAATTAAATTATTGAAATTAATACAAATAATTTAATATTGAAATTAAATTATTGGAATTAATACCAATAATTTATGGCAATATTAATACTAGTAACAAATCTCTCTCATTTAATACACGATTTTACACCTATATAAAGAGGTCATCCCCATTCATTCTCTTCACACCCGAACACCTCTCTCTCTCTCTCTCTCTCTCTCTACTCCTCCATTTCCCGGTGAAGCTTGAACTAGAGTTTCGACTTGAACAAAGGTCGGGCTATTTAGAATTGGGGAGAAGACAGCTATCTGGTAGCAAACTCCAGTCAATCTGAGAATTGTTGGAGAAGCGCCGGCATGATAGAATAGTGAAGTAGCTCCAGTGGACCGAAGATGCCCTATTTTGGTCAAGCTGAAATCGGCCATTTCAAGCCCTCCTCAGGCCAAACCAAGCCTTCCTAACACTTCCTCAGTCCTTCCTTGGCCGAATTAGGACCGAAAGGTAAGCCAATTCGGTTCCCCTTTACAATTTCATATCGTTGTTAGAGAGAGAGTCGACTGAATTTCAATGAAGAAATTCTAATCCAATTCGATATCAATTGATGTCATCCTTGATCCAAGGAAGAACCTCTAGAGGAGAGCTATTTGTCCAGATTGAAAAGCTCCACCGCCGCGCCATCACCGGTGAGAAATCAAAGCTTTTTCTCTCTATAGTCTGTTTTCCGACGAATCTCCGTTTGAGCTCGTTCCAGTGTTAAAATCTGTGATTCAAAGTTCCTGAGTATCGTATGAACATGTAGGAACTCAATTTCAACTCCAATTTCAACAATTTGAGGTGTTTGATTAATCAATTTGATGAAACCAAAGTTGGCAGTGTTGAAGAGTTAAAATTGGGGAAAAAAAAGTTGGGGGAATTGGGGATTTTTGGAAATTTAAAGGACTAAAATGTAATTTTCTAAAATTGAGGGTTAATTGGTCATGATAAGAATATTATAGGGCCAATTGATGAATTTTAGAATTTTTGGGGTAAAATTTTACCATTTTTCTAAAGAAGGAGCAAAATGGTAATTTTGGGGAAATTGAAGGACCAAATTGGAAATTTGGGAAATTAAACCCCTTTGTGTGAAACTAAATAATTTGAGGTCCTAAGATAAATTTTAAAGGTTTCAGAACTCGAATTTAGGAAAAACCTGGCAATAGGAACTTAAAGTTAAAGAAAATTAACTTTAGGGACCTAATTGCAAATATATGTAAAGTTGGGTTTTCTCATTCATTTGGAACGAATGAGGGCTATTAGGCCGAAGAATAATGAACGATTATGTTCATCTCGTGTAGGAGAACGAGACATCGGGAATGCCAGTCGAGGTCCAGCTTGCTAAGGATAGAACCGGACTAAGTGGAATTTCACTGCACTATCGGGTGAGTGGGATTATATATCATACCCGGTTGGGGATAATAAGTGCCTCGGTATAAAAACCCACTATTTAGTGATATTTTAATCATCACCACTTAGAGAAAGTGATGTGAAAATTTTACAAAAAAAAACTACTTACCGGTTGTAAGTAGATCATACCGGATAGGTATGATGAGACTTTCTAGAAGGAAGTTGAAAACTCGTTCATCGGTTATGAACGGAGATGTCCTTATACCGGTTGGTATAATGGACAGTAAAAACCTATTTTATCGGAAGTGTTCTCCCCTGACTGTGTGCAATTGCTTAAACTATTTAGGAGACCTTCTTGACGGGAGCTCGAATAACTCTTATAGGCCGAGGACCTCGGTTTTGGAACTTGAGGGCTAAAATGCCCATTTTTTGAAAAATTCGAACAGTGGGCCATAGGCCAATGGACACGGGCACGAGCTTGTAAAAGAACATGATATATATATATATATATATATATATATATGTGCCATTAATACTTAATAAGTGAATTGTTTGGTCATGGTACCAAGGCAAGTCCGACATACTCAGTCAACTAGTAGCAGTGCGACATGACCGGTCTACGGACCAATCAAGACAAACAGCTATAGGTTGAGTTGGAGGTCGGGACCGTTGGGACAAATGGCACCACATATTACATGGTAATTTAAGAAAACTTTGTTTGTGCATGCACATGAGTACGGGATCATCAAGACGCCCATGAGGGGTAGTGATGTGTTCTAAGTGCTAGACGACCCAATGAGTACAAGGGCAGATCGTCGTTCCAAGTGTCTGTGCGAAATTTGGAATAGCACAAAGCGCATGAGACAGGGGTGGGGACAGGATGAGGTCTCTGTCCTCATATGGACACGAAGAAGCGATTTCGGGATTGTGGGTCGGATGTCGCGTACATCCACTCATTCCTATGGTAGAAGTGGTCGTACTTCTATCCGGGTGGCAGGAAAAGTCACTCCGAAGCCACTAGCGGGTTCAGTAGTGATACTATCTTGTGAATGTGTGTAAACTTCATGATGAAGGATGTGTGTTGGGTGATGACACACCGATAACTAAGAAATAATGGAAAAACATGAATTTTTAAATGAAATGATTTTTGAAAAGAAAGGAGTCTGACACACTCCATATAAATGTTTTTCTTGAAAGTTAAAATATTTGAATCCCATTCACTGAGTAGTTGTACTCACCTCCTCCCTTATACCCCTTTCAGGAAGTCCTGGAAAGCCGAACCTAGCAACTGTAATTAGTATGGCTCATGAATGTGAGCGACTGGTACAAACCCAACGTCGTCGAATGGAGCAGGCGACTAGAAAGGGGGATAAAGATTCAAACTGTCAAGGAGGACGAAGAGAATATACCAACTCAAAGGGAGGAAACAAAAAGGTATTGCAACTAAGAAGGAACATGCCTCCACCCCTTCCCAGAGTAGTCCCTACCTTAGCCCAAGGGAACCCTCACTGTTCGAAGTGTTAAAGGAATCATGAGGGAGCATGCCATGCCTGTTTCGCTTGCGGACAAGCAGGACACTTTGTGAAGGATTGTCCTACTCTTAGGGAGAACAAACAGAAAAATACTCTTGAACCACCTCAAGGAAACTCCAGGAACCCCAGACTAGAAGCTACAGCAAGAGTACCGGCTAGAGTATACAACCTCACTCAGGAGGAGGCTAGAGGAGATCCTAGCACTATAGCAGGTACATCCCAAAACCCTACCAACTAGTCCAAAAGAGTCATGTAAACTGAACGTCTTTTAAATTAATAAAGAGAATTCATTCTAAAATATACGTTTCTTAAATTAGGGTGTATACAGCTGTGGGGACAACCAGTTTATGCTCTATTTGACTCTGGAGCAGAACGATCATTTATCAAGGAAGAGTTGGTTTCTAAGATACCCCTAGAGCTCACTCCTCTTGTACAAATCCTTAACGTCTTTACACCCTTAGTAGAAGGTCTAAATAGAAATAAACAACTAAAGGGGTGTGAGATAAAAATTGGAGGAATCAAACTTGAAGCTGACTTGATTCCGTTACCTTTAAGAGAAGTGGAAGTAATCATGAGGATGGACTGGCTGAGTAATCATCAAGCAAGGATGGACTGTAGAAGGAAGACAGTAACTTTCCATACCTCCAAGACTAAGGGACTAAAGTTCCAGGGAGATAAAATAAAAAGTGAAGTAAAATTTGTGTCCCACCTGAAGGTTCAAAAGATGATTCAGAAAGAATGTACAATTGTGCTAGCCATGGTGGTAAATGAGGATTTTGAAGAAAAGAAAATGGAAGACATTCTGATAGTCAGGCATTATCCAAAAGTTTTTCTAGAAGAACTACCTGGACTACCTCTAAGTCGCCAAGTGGAGTTTACTATAGAAATAACCCCAGGAACCAACCCCATATCCTAAGCCCCATATCGCATGGCTCCGACAGAACTGAAAGAACTAAAGGAACAACTGGACGAATTATTGGAAAAGGATTTCATACGTCCAAGTCAGTCTCCATGGGGTGCTCCTATTTTGTTCGTAAAGAAAAAGGACGGGAGTATGAGACTATGTATTAACTATAGGAAGCTGAATCAAGTCACCATCAAGAACCAATACCCACTCCCAAGGATAGATGATTTGTTTGATCAGTTAAAAGGAGCAGCATACTTCTCAAAAATAGATCTTCGATCAGGCTACCACCAACTAAGGATTAGAGAAGAGGACATCCCTAAGATGGCGTTTCGATCCAGATATGGACATTATGAATTTCGAGTGATGCCGTTCGGATTGACAAATGCCCTTGTAGCTTTCATGGACTTGATGAACCGTGTGTTCCAACCTCATATGGACAGGTTCGTGATAGTATTTATAGACGATATCCTTATATACTCACGAACCAAGTCAGAACACGAAGAGCATCTAGCAATTACATTGGAAATCTTGAAGAAAAACCAATTATATGCAAAGTTTTCCAAGTGTGAATTCTGGTTGCAAGAAGTAGGATTCTTAGGGCACATTATATCTAAGGTCAGAGTTAAGGTGGATCCAGCCAAGGTGGAAGCTATATCAGAATGGAAAGCTCCAAGGAATCCTACAGAAATTAGAAGTTTCTTAGGATTGGCAGGATACTATAGGCGGTTTGTGCAAGACTTTTCTAAAATAGCAACTCCTCTAACTCGACTCACCAGGAAGGGAGTTGAGTATAAATGGGATGAGGATTGTGAAAAGTCTTTTCAGGAGTTAAAGACTTGACTAACGACTGCACCAGTACTCTCCTTACCCGATCCTACTGCAGGAGAGTACACAGTCTATAGTGATGCCTCGAGACAAGGACTAGGATGTGTTTTAATGCAACGAGAGAAGGTTATCATCTATGCCTCACGACAACTGAAGATACATGAGAGAAATTACCTAACTCACGACTTGGAATTAGCTACAATAGTGTTTGCCTTGAAGATATGGTGACACTACCTTTATGGGGTTAAGTGCAGGATATACACAGATCACAAGAGCCTTAAGTACTTCCTAACTCAGAAGGAGTTAAATCTTCGTCAGAGGAGATGGCTAGAATTAGTGAAGGACTATGATCTTGTGATAGAATACCACCCCGGAAAGGCAAATGTGGTAGCAGATGCCTTAAGTCGCAAGTATCAAACTGAGGCGACACAAGTCAAGACAAGCTACTTACCTTTGTTGCAACAATTGGGAAGAATGGAAGTGAGTCTGAGGATGGACCGACAGGAAAAATGCTTGGTAGCGAATGTAGCAATAAGGCCCAGTCTAACCGAGGATATAAAGGCCCAACAAAAGATTGATAAAGAACTTCAGTCCTACTTGGATTCAACTAACAAAGAAAGGAAACTGGACTACAATTTGCGAGGTGACGGAGTACTGACCTATAAGGGTAGGGTATGTGTGCCTCAAAACAAGGATTTACGGAGATTAATATTGGAAGAGGCACACGATTCAGTGTATGCTATGCATCCAGGCAGTACTAAAATGTACCGCACCCTCAAACAAGGATACTGGTGGAAGGGTATGAAGAGGGACATTGCAGAATATGTAGCCTGATGCTTGTCCTGTCAACAGATAAAAGCAGAGCATCAGAAGCCGTTAGGACTACTACAACCCTTACCAATTCTGGAATGGAAATGGGAACACATTACCATGGATTTCGTCACGGGCCTGCCGGTGACTAGAAAAGATCGAGATGCGATTTGGGTAATTGTGGATAGATTGACCAAATCAGCTCATTTCCTTCCTATAAGAGTGACGGACACAATAGAACAACTAGCCATCTTATACATGAAGGAAATAATAAGACTCCACGGTGTCCCGGTGAGTATAGTATTGGATAGAGATCCGAGATTTACTTCCAGGTTTTGGCCGAGTCTGCAAAACGCCATGGGAACCAAACTCCACATGAGTACGACATTTCATCCTCAGACAGATGGTCAGTCTGAGCAAACCATCCAAACCTTGGAAGACATGCTAAGGGCATGTGTACTCACCATGAATAAAAGCTAGGAGGAATACTTATGCCTGATGGAATTTGCGTATAATAATAGTTATAAGGCCAGCATCCAGATGGCTCCCTATGAAGCCCTTTATGAACGACCCTGTCATACCCCTTTGTTTTGGGAAGAAGTGGGCGAAAGGAAGTTAGAGAAAACTGAGATAATAAAGGATGCCATAGAGAAGATAAAATTAATAAGGAGTCGTCTTAAGACTGCACAGGATAGGCAGAAGAGTTATGCAGACAATCGAAGGAAGGATTTGGAGTTCGAAGTGGGTGATCAAGTATTCCTCAAAGTATCTCCATGGAGAGGAATACTTAGGTTTCAGGAAAGAGGAAATTTAAAACCTAGATATATCGGTCCATATCCCATTAT
Source organism: Trapa bicornis (assembly GCA_030064425.1). Taxonomy (NCBI): domain Eukaryota; kingdom Viridiplantae; phylum Streptophyta; class Magnoliopsida; order Myrtales; family Lythraceae; genus Trapa; species Trapa bicornis. The sequence continues at coordinate 5,617,484 of CM057749.1, forward strand.
TCAAAGGATAGGACCAGTAGCATATAAATTAGAACTGCCTCTTGATTTGCAGAGAATACATGACATATTCCACATTATAGTACTTCGAAAATATCAGCTTGATCCTAGTCACGTACTGGACCGACTTTCAATGGAATTGAAAGAGAACCTGACTTATCAGACAGAGTCGGTACGAATCATCGATCGAAGAGACAAGAATTTAAGGAACAAGAAAATCCCTATGGTCAAGGTGTTGTGGCAAAACGGACCCATGTAAGAAGAGACATGGGAAACTGAGTCTCTAATGAGGGATAGTTATCCTCAGTTATTTAACGTGTAATTGTTTTGGGGATAAAACCCCTAAAAGGAGGGGAGAGTTGTAAAACCCGCCTTTTTTAGTTAAGGAAAACCGGGAAAAGAACCGGTCAAACCGAGTAAGAAAACCAAGCCGGTTTATAAACCCGATCATTTGGGAACAAGCAATTTGGAAATTTACAACTTTCGAATGATCCAAAGGGTTCATTAAACCTTGGAAAAGAAACTTAAGACAAATTAAAACAAAAACCAAGGTGGTTTAGGTGAATTAGATTCCATAAAAACTTTGAAGTTAAGCGTGCTTGCTTGAGAGTAGTGTGAGGATGGGTGACCTCCTGGAAGTAATTTATCATAAATAGGCATAAATTATTACATATTAAATAAATGTAATTAATGCCAATAATTTAATACCTAAATTAAATTATTTAAATTAATACAAATAATTTAAAATTAAAATTAAATTGTTGGAATTAATACCAATAATTTATGGTAATATTAATACTAGTAATAAATCTCTCCCATTTAATACACGATTTTACACCTATATAAATAGGTCATCTCCATTAATTCTCCTCACACCTGAACACTTCTCTCTCTCTCTCTCTCTACTGCTCCATTTCCCGATGAAGCTCAAACTAGAGTTTCAACTTGAACAAAGGTCGGGCTCTTTAGAATTGGGGAGAAGACAACTATCTGGTAGCAAACTCCAGTCAATCCGAGAATCGTTGGAGAAGTGCCGACATGATGGAATAGTGAAGTAGCTCTAGCAGACTGAAGCTGCCCAATTTTGGTCGAGCTGAAATCGACCATTTCAAGCCCTTCTCAGGCCAAACCAAGCCTTCCCAACACTTCCTCAGTCCTTCCTCAGTCGAATTAGGACCGAAAGGTAAGCTAATTCAGTTCCCCTTTACAATTTCATATCGTTGTTAGAGAGAGAGTCGACTGAATTTCAATGAAGAAATTCTAATCCAATTCGACATCAATTGATGTCATCCTTGATACAAGGAAGAACCTCGGGAGGAGAGCTATCTGCCCAGATTGAAAAGCTCCACCGCCTACCCTCACCGGTGAGAAATCAAAACTTTTTCTCTCTATAGTCTGTTTTCCGACGAATCTCCGTTTGAGCTCGTTCTAGCATTAAAATCTATGATTCAAAGTTCCTTAGAATCGTATGAACATGTAGGAACTCAATTTCAACTCCAATTTCAACAATTTGAGGTGTTTGATTGATCAATTTGATGAAATCAAATTTGGCAGTGTTGAAGAGTTAAAATTGAAGAAAAAAAAGTTGGGGGAATTGGGGATTTTTGGAAATTTGAAGGACCAAAATGTAATTTTCTAAAATTGAGGGTTAACTGGTAATGATAAGAATATTAGAGGCCCAATTGATAAATTTTAGACTTTTTGGGGCAAAATTTTACCATTTTTCTAAAGAAGGGGCAAAATGGTAATTTTGGGAAAATTGAAGGACCAAATTGGAAATTTGGGAAATTAAACCCCTTTGTGTGAAATTAAATAATTTGAGGTCCTAAGATAAATTTTAAAGGTTTCAGGACTCGAATTTAGGAAAAACCCGACAATAGGAACTTAAAGTTAATGAAAATTATCTTTAGGGACCTAATTGCAAATATATGTAAAGTTGGGTTTTCTCATTCATTTGGAATGAATGAGGGCTATTGGGCCAAAGAATAATGAACGATTATGTTCATCTCGTGTAGGAGAATGAGACATTGGGAACGCCAGTCGAGGTCCAGCTTGCTAAGGACAGAACCCGACTAAGTGGAATTTCACTGCATTATCGGGTGAGTGGGATTATATATCATACCTGGTTGGGGAAAGTGATGTGAAAATTTTAATCATCACCACTTAGAGAAAGTGATGTGAAAATTTTACGGAAAAAAAACTACTTAGCGGTTGTAAGTAGATCATACCCGGTTGGTATGATGAGACTTCCTCGAAGGAAGTTGAAAACCCGTTCATCGGTTATGAATGGAGATGTCCTTATACCGGTTGTTATAATGGATAGTGAAAACCTATTTTGTCAGAAGTGTTCTCCCCTGACTGTGTGCAATTGCTTAAACTATTTGGGAGACCTCCTTGATGGGAGCTCGAATAGCTCTTATAGGGCGGGGGCCTCGGTTTTGGAACTTGAGGGCTAAAATGCCCAGTTTTTGAAAAATTCGAACAGTGGGCCATAGGCCAATGGACACAGGCAGGAGCTCATAAAAGAACATGATATATATATATATATATATATATATATGTGCCATTAAAACTTAATAAGTGAATTGTTTGGTCATGGTACCAAGGCAGGTCTGACATACTCAGTCAACTAGTAGCAGTGCGACATGACCGGTCTTCGGACCAGTCAAGACAAATAGCTACAAGTTGAGTTGGAGGTCGGGACCGTTAGGACAAATGGCACCACATAATACATGGTAATTTAAGAAAACTTTGTTTGTGCATGCACATGAGTACGGGATCATCAAGACGCCCATGAGGGGTAGTGATGTGTTCTATGGGCCCTAGATGACCCAGTGAGTATAAGGGCAGATCGTCGTTCTAGGTGTTTGTGCGAAATTTGGAGTAGCACAAAGCGCATGTGACTGCGGTGGGGACAGGATGAGGTCTCTGTCCTCATATGGACACGAAGAAGCAATTTCGGGATTGTGGATTGGATGTCGCGTACATCCACTCATTCCCAAGGTAGAAGTGGTTGTACTTCTATCCGGGTGGCAGGAAAAGTCGCTCTGAAGCCACTAGCGTGTTCAGTAGTGATACTGACTTGCAAATGTGTGTAACCTTCATGATGAAGGATGTGTGTTGGGTGATGACACACCGATAACTAAGAAATAATGGAAAAACATGCATTTTTAAAAGAAATGATTTTTGAAATGAAAGGAGTCTGGCACACTCCATATAAATGTTTTTCTTAAAAGTTAAAAGATTTGAATCCCATTCACTGAGTAGTTGTACTCACCCCCTCCCTTATACCCCTTTCAGGAAGTCCTGGAAAGCCGAACCTTAAAGGACTTGCACAATTAAATGACTACAAGATAGGTACAATTAATTTAAATTACTATGCAGTTTTGATTTATGATATTCTTGGAAAAAGGTGTAGGTTAATGCCTTACTCTTTATGATTTATAATATAAGGGAAAATCCTTTAGTAAATCAGGAGAGTGGCGGGTTGATCACGGGGATCCGACCAAACCGGGTCGGGGCGTGACATCTGACCTTGTCATGCTTACCAACTAACTCTTCCTTACTTGAGTCACATTTTTCCTCAGGATTGTTGGGCTTACATGCCCCTTATAGCATGACATACTCTAGAATATGCTTTTGACCATTTTAAAATTTTAGAACACTTCCATAATGGTTGTTCTTAACTTTCCAACCCTTCAGAGATCATATAACTTCATCCCTCTTTTTGTTTGGTAGTATTCCTTGACTACCCTTACCGTTATCCAATCAATTTACATAACTGTGTAGGTTTTCCTTATCCACTTGTCCTTTCCCAACTTTCATATTGGGTCTTTTCGGTTCCAATTATTGGGTTTCCAGATTATTTATTGACATGTTGGGATTCTTCCCTTCTTAGGTCCTTCCTCATTCATAGTGGCATCTTTTACTCAAGGACTTTCCCTTTCCCTTAATACATTCTTACTCACTCGTGACCATTTCATGATTATTTATTATGAGTTGATCCCATTCGGTCTATGTGTCGATTGCTTTATTTGGGAAGTTCTCTTCTTAAGATTTCATTCTCTACCATGTGCCTCAAAGTAGAGGTTTTCACCGTCGAAGCTACACATTCAACCTTTTCAACATTCCTTGCAAGTTCCCTTTTCTTCATCTATTTACACCCTTTATATTGGAACATATGTCTGCTTTCAATCCTCCATTGTATTAAATCTCTATTTCATTTCTTATTTCCTATCCAAGAACTTTTGACTATTGGTCTTATTTAGTGTACTCTACCCTATGTTTAGTTGTCCGCTCTTTAGGCTTCATCAAGTGAGCATGGACCACAACTAGTTTTACTATCAGTGGTCATTTCCATTAATCATTTCTTAATTGGAGGACTTATTTCTCCAAGTTTCTCACATGTGTTTTCTCTATTTCCTCTTTTTGGGTAGTCCACCTTTTTCTTACTTGCACGGAATCTTTTGATGCAATCTTTCTACTTACCCGTTCCTTGGGTTTAACTTACTCCATGAGTCCTCCTAGTATGCTTCCCTTAGTTCTTTCACCTCGACATGTACTTCATTTGCAATCTCCTCTCCTCATCCTTCGTCACTTGGTTTCATTTCCTCTTAGTTGGGACATGTATCCCTCCCCAAGGTTTCCTTCTTTGGGAGGATTCTTACCCTTTTCTCCCAAAATTCCGTTTTCATTCGCCCCGGAGGGCCCTTATCTTAAAATGACATCCTTTAATGCCATCCTCACATGCTTGCCTTTACTTTTAAAATCTTGAGGGTACGTCCCTCGTACTCCATCCTCATTCTCACTCATACCCCAGAACATGTCTATTTCCTTTAGGGAGAGCTTACATTCTCCTGGTTTTAAGATCTCTTGATCATCCTTAAAGAGGCTTACTTAACCATCTCATGGCTTTTGATCATAAATCCGGTCTTGGCCATTGATCTCTTTAACGATTTCCTTCACCCTTCTTTTCCAATGTTTTGGTCATTGCACTTCTCTCATCTTTGTCGGGACTTAAATCTATGGCTCTCCCGAATGTTAGTTCGTTGATTGCCTCATCCCTATTATTTTCTTGTCCAATTGTTTGAGGCAACAATCTCTAGAGTTTACTTGTCCTTGATGTCCATCCTATTGACCTTCTTATAGTGTAGTCTTTACTACCACCTAATCCTTCTTAGGACATTGTTTATTCTCCTTGACCATCCCATTGTTACTAGTTGCATCCTTCCACTAGGTTTGGCCGATATCCCTATTTGACTCCTCTACTCTTCCAAAACAGGTCATACCTTGCTATCCCAAGATATCCTTGGTGTCTTTTATCGTTCGGGGCTTGCCTTTTATGGAGGAAGTATTTCCTTCCTTGCTCCTGGGTGGCTTGTAGCACTCCTTAAGGAAAATTTTCCTATAATATACATTTCGCTCTATCTGGGTTTTCTTAAGGTTCCACCCTTGGTTTTCTTCTTGTGATCCTTCCTCATGTGATTGAGGCACACAATTATTGGGGAACAAAATTTTTTTTGAAATTTAGAATCTTATTCATTATTGAAGTAAGAATACAGTTTGGGATTTTAACGCCTATTAAGGGAGATTGTTACAATGACGATTTGGGAAGTACTCATTAATATGCTAGGGTCTAGAAAGATTTCTTCCTGGGTGAGATTAGGATTCCTAGCTGGAATTGTGGTAGTGTTATCCCTTCAAACTTCTATAGGGGTGAAGGTGTCTTTCTTGGAAGGTATTACTTTGATTCCTTGTGGTATGGGATAGTCCTTTGCTATGTGTCCTACCCTTCTATACTCATAACAGGTTCTCTCAGGTCCTATCCTCCGTAATGTTGGGCACCTTTTCATGTAGTGTCCCCATTGCTCACATCTATAAAAGGTCCTCTCCTTGCGTGGACCTTTGTGATTCCTCCTATACTTTAAGCATTTTGGAGCTTTCTAAGGGATTGTTTGTGGTTCGGTGCTTCGCCGTCCTTGAGCCTGAACACCTTGAAAGTTTTCTTATCGAGTCCTCTTTAACCCAGTGTTATTCCAAGAGTTCTCTTATACTCCTAGTTCAATTCCTCCTTTGGGATGTAATTCTCCCTAGTTTCAGGGGTGGCTAAGGTAGACGGGGTTTGTTTGACTACTTTTCTTGCGGCCATCTTCCTACAAGGTAGGTACTTATAGTTTTTAATCCTTATGTTATACAGTCTTGATAATGTATTCAAGGAAACAGGCTCTGATACCACTCAAGTTGTCATGCTCCGACCCAGTTTTATCGGATCCCTATGAGCAACCTGCCACTCACATGGTTTATTAAGAGTTTCCCCTTCTCTAAAATGCGAGGAGCAAGGCATCCTTTTACAAGTATCTTTCTTAGAATAATATTAATCAAAACTATATATATATAATCTCACATATCTGTGTTACAGGTTCAGCTATAGGAAAATCTTTGTGTTTGTTTTCCCTTGGTTACCTGAAAAGGGGTAAAGGGAGGGGGTGAGTTCAATAACTCAATAATTGGGTGTTGGGTGAGAGTTTTCACAAAACAACTTTAATCGGATTGTGCCAAATTCCTTATTTCCTTTAAAAACATTATTTCCTCAAGTAATGGTTTTCAAAACCTTTTTCCAAGGTTTACCAATTCTTTTCCAAGGATTCTCGAATCTTTTCCAAGGTTTTCAAAACCTTTTTCCCATATCCATATTAGGTGTGTTTCACAAACAACACACGCCCCTCATCAGGAAGGGTACATACATATTCGTAAGATGCAGTTACGCCGACAACACTCACTTGTAGATCGGAGTGTCATTACCATACACCTTGATAGAAGTCCCTGACTTCTACCCGTAGTCTGAGTGAACATCTCTGATGTTTAACCCTTAGACCCAAAATACTTCGTGTCCATATGAGGACGAAGATCTCATCCCGACCCTACCCCGGTCTCATGCGCATGAAGCTACGACGAGCTTTCCTGACTACTGACACGAAAAACTACCCTTATCTCCACCATGTCGTCCAGTAGCCCCTTGGAAGCATCACTACCCCTCTTGGGTGTCTTGATGGTCCTGAACCTCAAGTGCATGCACAAACAAAGTTTTTCAGAAAGCCATTTATCTTGGGTGCCACTAGTCCTACAGCCCCGGACCTCAAATGGACCTGCAGCTGTTTGTCTAGATCGATCCTTTGACCTGTTCTTGTCGCACTGCCGCTAGTCCATCGAGTATGTTAATCCTGTCTTGGTACCATGGCCAAATTACATCATTCATTCATTAACAATTTTCATGGCTTATCATCATGTTTGTTTACGAGCTCCTCCTCGTGTCAACTGGCCTTGTGCCCACTGTATGTGATTTTCCAAAAACCAGCCATTTTATTCCCCAAGTTCCAAAATTGAGGCCTCTGGCCTATCAGAGCTATTCCAGCTCTTGTCAAGAAGGTCTCCCAAAAGTTTTAAGCATTGGCACACAGTTAGGGGAGAACACTTCTGACAAAATAAACTTTTCAACTTGTCCATCACACCAACCGGGTGTGACGACTTCTCCGCTTACACGGGTTTTCTACTTCCTTCTAGGACGTTCATCATACCAACCGGTTATAATCTACTTACAATTGTTAAGTAGTTTTTCTATGTAGATCTAACATCACCCCAACTAGGTGTGATGTTAAAATTCCACATGGTAGTGGTTTTTCATTTATGAGGTGCTCATCATCCCAACTGAGTATAATGTGAATAATCCCACTCACTCGTTAACCATGACGTGTTTATCCTCGGTTGATTTTCCAAGAAGACGCGAGCTTCTCTTGCTGGTGTTTTGATCCCTCGTGCTCCTACACAACTTGGAAATTCTAATTTATATATATTAGGCATAATAGCCTTTGTTCCTCATGTATGGACGACTAAGCCCAAAATTTTCAATTAATTGCATTTAGGTCCCTAAAGTCCTTTTTCTTTGACTTTAGGTCCCAAATGCTAACATTTTCCCCAAATTGAATACTAGAACTTTGAAAATTCAATTTGAATCCTCAATTTACTCAAAATCACTTAAGGGGATCAAGTTTCCAAATTTTCTAATTTGGTCCCCAACTTTTCCAAAATTACCATTTTGCCCCTACTTTATAAAAATGGCAATTTGACCCCAATAAATTCCAAAAGTTGACCAATTGGTCTTCCAACATCTTATTCATGGCAATTGGCCCTCAATTTTACGAAATTCTCAATTTCACCCAAATATTTCCCTAATTTTCGCCCTTTCAAATTGGCCAAATTTGATTTCCTCAAATTGACCATTCAATTGGGATTTATTGCAGTCATCTAAAGAAAGAAGGCAACACTGCTCCGAACCAGGTTCAACGCTTAAACCGGCCGATTCAGGCCCAATTTGATCGAGTTTATCAAAATTAAAAATTTCTAAATTCATTCTCTATCCAATGGTGGTTTCAATTCTCCAATTTGAATATTTTAAGCTACCTAGAAAAGTGACTTTAGCAATTGGTTCAATGATAGTTCAAATAGGTCAAAATCGGTTCAATCCGGTTTAGATTTGATTCACATGAACCGGTCTAGTTTTCTCTCCCAAATTGTCCTAAAGTCCTTTTTCAAGGTTTTTATGACTCTTTGGGTCACTCGGGGGTTGTAAATTTCTCAATTTACCTGTTCTCTAATGGTTGGTGTTTGTGAACCAGCTCGATTTTTCTCACTCGGTTTAACCAGTTCTTTCCTGGTTTTCTTTAACTCCAAAGGACGGGGTTTATAAGGAGGACCCAAGGAGGAAATTAAACCCAAGGAACAGGTAAGTAGGAAGATAGCATCAAAAGATTTTGTACAAGTAAGAAAGGAGTAGACTTACCCATAAAAAGGAAATAGAGGAACGCACATCTAAGAAACCCTGGAGAAGTAAGCCCTCCAGTTAAGAAGTTATTAAAGGAAATAACCACATAATTCAAGACTAGTTGTGGTCCACGCTCACTTGATGGAGCCTAAGGAGTGGACAGTTAGGCATAGGGTGGAGTACACAAAATAAGACCAATAATCGGAAGTTCCTCATGCTGGCGTTCTCGATAATTTATGTTCCTACATGATATGAACATCCTTGTTAATTATCCCACGACCTAATAGTCTTCATTCATTCCAAATTAATGAGAAAACTAAACTTTTCATTTATTTGCAATTAGGTCCTTAAAGTTGTTTTTCTTTAAATTTATGTCCTTGATGCCAGTTTTTCCTCAAATTGAGTCTGAAACTTTTAAAAATTAAATTGGAACCTTAATTTTCAATTTCCCAAATTTCCAATTTGGTCCCCAACTTTTTCAAACTTACCATTTTGCCCGTACTTTACAAAAAATGGTAAGTTTTGCCCAAAAATTCCAAAAATTTCCCAATTGGTCCTTCAACATCTTTATCATGCCCAATTGGCCCTCAATTTTATGAAATTGCACTTTAGTCTCTCGAATTTATGAAATCCCCTAATTTCCCTAATTTTTTCCCCAATTTCAAACTTCTAACTCTTTCGAATTTGATTTCATTAAATTGACCAATCAAATGAGATTAATTGTTGAAATTGAAGTTAGATTGGAGTTCCTACAACTTCATACGATTCAATTGCACTTTAAATCACACGATTTGATGCTGGAATGAGGTCAAACTCTCCCCTCCTTTTAGTAGTTTTATCCCCATAACTAAATCAGCATTTTTCACTCTGGATAAACTTCCCTTAATGTCAACTTAGACATGCTGATACTTTGGTCATTCTTTCATTTAATCCACCTTAAATCACGCACTTAAGGAATTTATTTTCCTTTATATGGTTTACTCTTTCAATGGAGTTTTATCATAACTAGTATATCTTGCCTGCAAAGCTAAAGGTATATCCCTAAGTTCACATCTACCTTTGCTTAAAGGAAGATTCTTCCTTTTGATGTTCTTACTCAAGATTTCAGGATTAGGAGTTCCAAGATGCCCAATCGTTCCTTATTTTCTTTAAAAACATTATTTTCTCTAATTTTGGTTTTCAACACCTTTTCCCAAGGTTTACCAATTATTTTCCAAGGATTCTCATATCCTTTCCAAGGTTTTCATAAGCTTTTTTTCCCATTTCCATATTCAGTGTGTTTCACAAATCACACACCCTTCATCATGAAGGGATCACACACACATTCGCAAGATGCAGTTACGCCGACTACACCCCCTTGTGGATTAGAGCATCTTTACCATTCACCCTAATAGAAGTCTCTGACTTCTACTCGAAGTCTGAGTGAACATCTCTAACGTCCTACCCTCAGATCAAAAATACTCCGTGTCTGTATGAGGATAGAGACCTCATCATGTCCCCTACCTTGGTCTCATGCGTTTGAAGCTACTACGAGCTTCGCAAGACTTTTGGTACGACTAGCTGCCCTTATATCCACCAGTTTGTCTAGAGCCCTAGGATGCATCACTATCCCATCTTGGGCATCTTAAAGGTCTCGTAAACAAATTGCATGCATAATCAACACTTATTCACATAATGCCATATAATCTGTGGTGTCATTGATCCAACGGCCCCAACCTTCAACTCGACCTGCATCTGTTTGTCTTGGCTAGTTCGGAGACTTATCATGTCGCACTGCCACTAGTTGATTGAGTGTGTCGGTCCTATCTCGGTACCAAGGCCAAACAACTCATTATTTAAGTTTTCATTGCATATTAATCATGTTTGTTTACAAGCTTCTGCTCATGCAAACTGGCCTAGGGCCTACAGTTCAAGATTTTCAAAAATTGGGTATATTAGCCTCCAAGTTCCAAAACCGAGGCCTCCGGCCTATCTGAGCTATTCGAGCTCCCATCAAGAAGGTCTCCTAAAATATTTAAGCAGTGACACATGGTCAGTGGTGAGCACTTCCGACAAATATACTTTTTAAATGTCCATCATACCAACCGAGTATGAGGACATCTCCGCTCATAACTGATGAACGAGTTTTCCACTTCCTTTGAGGAAGTTTCATCATACCAACCGAGTATAATCTACTTGCAACCAATAATTAATTTTTCCATGTAATTTCCACATCAATCCTCTCAAGCGTGATGATTAAAATACCACTTAATAGTGGGTTTTCATTTTTTAGGTGTTTATCATCCCAACCGGGTATGATATTAAATTCCCACTCGCACATTAAAGCAGTGAATTCCTCTCGACCGATCCTTTGTATTCATGCGAGCTTATCCTTGCTGGAGTTCCTGGTACTTTGTATTCCTACATGATAAGAACATTCTTATTTATTATCCCACAGCCTAATAGTCTTCATTCATTCCAAATAAATGAGAAAACTAAACGTTTTATTTATTTGCAATTAGGTCCCTAAAGTTATTTTTCTTAACTATAAGTCCCTAATGCTAGTTTTTTCTCAAATTGAGTTCGAAACTTTTAAAAAAACACCTTGGGACCTCAATTTATTCAAATTCACAAAAGGGGTTCAATTTTCCAAATTTCCAATTTGGTCCCTAACTTTTCCAAATTACCATTTTGCCCCTACTTTACAAAAATGGTATGTTTTGCCCCAAAATTCCAAAAATTGCCCAATTGGTCCTCCAATATCTTTATCATGCCCAATTGGCACTCAAGTTCATGAAATTGTACTTTAGTCACTCGAATTTTTTAAATTCCCAAAATTTCCCTATTTTCCCCCCAATTTTAAACTTCTAACTTTGTCGGATTTGATTTAATCAAATTGACCATTCAAATGAGATTAAATTTTGAAATTGAAGTTAGATTGGCATTCCTACAACTTCATACAATTCAATTGCACTTTGAATCGCACGATTTGATGCCTAAATGAGCTCAAAAGGAGCTTTGTAGGAAAATTGGACTTAGAGAGAGAAAGATTCAAAAGCTTACCGTTAGGGACACGACAGTTTGATCTTTCAATCTGGGCACATAGCCCTCATCTTGAGATTCCTCCTATGATTAAGAATATCATCAATTGATGTAGAATTGAGTGAGAATTTAGTCATGGAAGTTCTAGCGGCTCTCTCTCTAGCACCGATTGGAATTTTTAAAGGGGGGCCAAATTGGCTTACCTTTCTGCTCTAATTCAGTTGTCGAAAGGTTGTGAAGATGTTGGGAGGGCTTTGTTTGGCGTGAGGGGGGCTCGAATTGGCCAATTTCAGCTCAACCAAAATAGGACTGCTTCGATCCACCGAAGCTGCTTCACTATTTGATCACGCCGGTGCTTCTCTAGCGAACCTCGAAGCAAATGGAGACTACAGGCATGTAGCTGACTTCTCCTCCATTCTAAAGAACTTGAACACACTGTCTTTGGCTCAGAAAGATCCTATATTAGAGCTCTGGTTTGAGCTTCACCAAAAATTGGAGTAGTTGAGAGATAATAGAGTTTTCAGGTGTGGAGAGGATGAATGAGGAGGGGCTCTTTATATAGGAAGCTCGGGTACTTCTTGGTCATCTGATTGGCACCTTAATGGCAGTCATTCATTGCCTGAAACTTCCTGGCTGGAGAATTTTCAGCTTTGCCGGCGCTGCTTGATTTTTTGATGAGTGAATAGTGCTGTCATCTAAAGGAAGAAGACGACATTGTTCCGAACCGGATCGGACCGGTCCGAACCGGGTTCAAAGCTTAAACTGGCCTTGTTCACCCCTGATTCGACCAAAATTTTCAAATCTAAAAATTTATAAATTCATTTTCTATCCAATGGTGGCCTCAAATCTCAAATTTAAAATTTATAAGCCACCTAGAAAAATGAATTTCGCATTCAATTCTATAGTGGTTCAAACTGGTACAAACTGGTTCAATCTGGTTCGGATCTGGTTCACCTGAACCGGTTTGGTTTTCATCTCCAATTCATCCTAAAGTCCTTTTTCTTGACTTTTTGTGACTATTTAGGTCACTCGGGATCCATAAATTTCCAAGTTTTCCATTTCTCTCTCGGTTCCGGTTCATGAACCAACTCGGTTCATAAACTGGTTAAATCCAGTTAGATCCGGTTCATCTTAAGTCTGGTTTTTCTCTTCCAATTTGTTCTAAGGTTCTTTTCCAAGACTTTATGAACCCTTTGGATCAATCGGGAGTTGTAAATTTCCCAAATTGCCCATTCTCTGATGATCGAGTTTGTGAATTGGTTCGATATTTCTCACTCGGTTTGACCGGTTATTTTCTCGGTTTTTCATTGACTCCAAAGGGCGGGGTTTACAATGACCAAGTTGTCAGGCAGAGGATCATTGAGCTCCCTATATAAAGAGCTCCTCTCCATTCATCCTTCACACGCCTCAAGTCTCCATTCTCTCCCAACTGCTCCATTTTTCGGCAAAGCTGGAACCAAAGCTCCGATATAGGCATTTTTCTTAGCCTCATAAGACAAGGTCGGGTCATACAGACTCTACGGGAAGTCAGCTACCTGATAGCATCTTCCTTTTGACCCGAGGACTACCGGAGAAGCGCCGGTGGAATCAAATAGTAAAGCAACTTCAATGGACCGAAGTTGCCCTATTTTTCCCTAGCTGAATTTGGCCAAATTTAGCTCTCCTCCGGCCAAACCAAGCCTCCCCAACACCCCCACAGCCCTCAAACAACCTTATCATAACTAAAAATTAAGCCAATTTGACCATTTTCAGTCGTTGTAGGTCGAAGTTAGAGAGAGAAAGTGCTAAACATTACCAATAAAGTTCTCCCTCGATTGGACATCAATTGTAGCAATTCTTTTATCCTAGATGGAACCTCAAGGTGAGAGCTACCTCCCCAGATCAAGAGCTTAGACCACCGCACCTCAAATGGTAAGCTTTTGAAGCTTTCTCTCTCTACGAGTAGTTTTCCGGCAAAGCTCCGTTTGAGCTCAATTCGGACCCTAATATTGCGGTTCAAAGCTCAGTTGAATCATATGGATGTATAAGAATTGATCCATACCTTCAATTAGAGCAATTATTCTAGATTGAATGGCCAATTGCAATAAATCAAATTTGGCAAGTTTGAAGGGGGAAATTGGGGATTTCAAAAAATTGAGGGACCTCATTGCAATTTCCCATAATTGAAGGTCAATTGGCCATGAGAAAAATGTTGGAGGACGAATTGATCAATTTTTGGAATATTTGGGGTTAAATTGCCATTTTTGAAAAGTAGGAGCAAAATTGTAATTTTTGAAAAGTTGAGGACCAAATTGGAAATTTAGAAAATTGGAGCTCCTTGTACAATTTTGAGTAAATTGAAGACTCAAAGGGAATTTTGGAAGCTTTGGGACTGAATTTGGGGAAAAAGTTGGCATTAGGGACCTAAAGTTAAGAAAAATAAACTTTGGGGATATAAGTGCAATTAATTAAAAATTTTGAGCCTAGTTGCTCATACATGAGAAAACGATGGCTGTTATGCAAAACTTTAATTCATAAGGATGCCCATATCGTGTAGGAACGCGAGAGACCAGAATGAGCTAGCATAGAGTCAGAAACCGACTAGAGACGAATACGTCACTATCATTGGGTGAGTGGGCTTATTTAATATACATCGTACCCAGTTGGGATGGTGAGCACTTTAGAAATGAAAAAACCACTTGTGAGTGGGAAAATTTATACTTAATACCTAGTTGGGATGAGGAGTACTATCTTTAACTGATAAAACCTACTTACTGGTCGTAAGTAGAGATAATCATACACAGTTGGTATGATGAACTTCCTTGAGAAATGGAGAAACCCACTTATCGGTTGTAAGCGAAGATATCATCACACACAGTTGGTGTGATGAAGTTGAAAATAAACTTTTTGTCAGAAGTGTTCTGCCCTGATTGTGTATCAATGCTTAAAACATTTGGGAGACATTTTTTACGAGAGCTATAATAGCTCAGATAGGCCAGAGGCCTAGGTTTTCTAACTCAAGGGGCTAAATGCCTGGTTTTGGAAAATCACGTATAGTGGGCCTAAGGCTAGTGGGCACGAGCAGGAGCTTAAAACAAACTTGAGTTAAGAAAGCCATGAAATTTTTCTAATGAAATTGTTGTGTGATTTCGCCAGGACCGACAATACTCGATGGACTGGCAGCATTGTGTTAGGGCTAGGTCAACGGACTGACCTAGAAAAATAGTTAGAAGTTGGGTTGAGGGTCAGGGCCATTGAACCATTGGCACCAAAGATAATGGACATATGTGAAAATTATTGTTTGTGCATTCACTTATGGTACATGACCATCAAGATGCCCAAGAGGGGTATTTATGGGTCCTAAGGGCTACTGGACGACATGATGGAGATAAGGTTAGTTCATTGTGCCAGTCAGTTGGGAAGCTAAGAGTAGATTCTTGCGCATGAGACCAGAGTGGGGTCGGGATGAGGTCTCTGTCCTCATACAGATACGGAGTGGCATTCGAGTCTGAGGGTTGGATGTCAAGAACATTCACTTGATGGCTGGTAGGCGACAACCAGCACCTGAAGGGCAGAGGAGTGGTTAAGATGTGGGTGCGCAAGATGCAATCACCTCATTAGACGACAATGATCTCGGAAATTCTAAGTAGAAGCTAGAAGGTCAATGACATCTGGTAGTGTTCTGGAAGGGGAGGACGAGTAGGTGGACAAAATGATAGTGAGCGGAGGTGCTCAAAGAGAGGTTGGTCACATGAATGGCACAAAGGTTGGAGAGCATTTTTTAACGTAAATGACTAAAGGATTCACTGACCTCGATAAGATAAAGGGGGAGACATAATGATTAAAATGCCCCTGAGGTCAAAGGACATAATTGCCCACTAGCTTAGCGAAAAATTTTGAATGTTCCTAGCACATGGAAATTATAAGAATACCCTTGAGTTTTTAAGAAATTACAATTCATGCACTTGCCTCCAAAATGAAAAAAATACCCTCATGGATGAAATGGCCAAAATACCTTCATGAAGATGATAAAAATTTTAAGAATGCCATCAAGGCCATGTTTGAGAGGGTAAACAAGTAAGGATTTTGAAATTGTGAAAATACCCCTGAAGGTATAATCGGAGTATGGAGGAAATTTTGAGACTCGATGACTAACCCAGATTCTTCATGTATCAGATTCTGAGTGGAAGGTGCAAAGGATATATATTATTTCCCTATTTAATAAACATATATTTAATTAAGGAAAAAGGGTATAAGGGCAAAACAATAATTTTTAGAATATTACGATATAGTGTAATAAATGAGGGATTACAACCCGAAGAACAATTATAAAATCACGTATGATATGTAGGGATCAAAACATAAATGATCGTGTGAGAGGAGCACAAAGATCCGAGAATCCCTCCGAGATGAACATATTCCTAGATAACAATGAGTGGGGTTTTTTGTATTGAGTCTGATTGCACTGGTGATACAATATTACTCGCATAATTTATTGCATGACTTACTTATAAAACTATTTTCCAAAAATATAATCCCATGACTGTGTGAAACTGCTCAAACCATTTTGGGATATATATTTCTATTAAGAGCATGAATACTGATTATAGGATTTCCTGTGAAAGTTGTGTGAATACACTTCAAGGAGAGAATCTAATTCAACTGTCGAGGTGAGATATATGTATAACATATGATCAACAATGAGTTGATTAGATTTAGTTCTGTGAAAATGGGCCTAATGACACGTTTTTTAAAGACAAGTGAGCCAATGCCATCTTTTGAAAACTCGTATAATGGGCCCATGGCCAATGGGAATAGGTCAAATCGTATAAATAAGATTTGATTTTAGAGCTTGATAAAAATTATCACCAATTGATAGCATTTGCTTATGTTGTCGAGTCAAAGCCGGGTTGAAGCCCGTTGGGCTAGCAACACAAAGGGAAAGGTCTTAAATCAAAAGATATTTTTTTGTGGTTACAATCGTGCAGAACCAAGAGACACCTGGTATGGGGTAGTGGTAGCTCTAAGGGCTACTAGAGAGCAAGGATGGTACAAGGGAAGTTATGCTGATCTAGTATGTCGAGGAGCTCTGGGTGCTTTATGCGCATTGAGACCGAGGAAGAAGGAGTAGAGGTCTCGTCCCTCAACAGTGGACAATTTCATTTAGGAATGTTTGGGGGTTGGGAAATGGTGCTCACACAAACGAATGGTTGAGGTGGTAGCCTCGCACCATTGTGGTAGAAGTTATAGTCTCTCATTAAGTTGGACGGTAAAGGCACTGCGGGCCACAAGTGGGACAAAATGATGTTGTAGCCTCATAGGGTCTGTTCTACGAATAATTGATCCCTTTAATGAGAAAGGGTATTTGATTGTCTCGTACAAACGTATGGAAAGTTTACCATGAACAAATCATGAAAAGCTCTTCTATGTAGGTTCAATATTTTTAGCTTGTGAGATACAAGTAGTGAAATCAACTAGAAAATCATGTGAAAGTGTTTCAATGATAAACAAGTAGTAGCTTGTTAAGTTGATCCCCAACACAATGGGTTAAAGGGAAAGGTATTCCTTATGCATATTCGAGTATGTGAGATATGTTTATCAACTACAAGTAAAACATTAAGATTTTTTCTAAATGAACCTGATGATAGGTTTTTTTCTATAAAGTGAACAGATAACAAACTTGTATAATACAATTTTATTTCTTTTAAAGCTCTATAAGCTTACCTATGGTGAACCCATGTTTTACCAAATCTCTTGGAAATTCTATCTGGAGTATGTGCTGAATTGTAAACTCACTCCTCTCCAAATACCACTTTCAGGCAACAATGGTGACAAAGGACATGTTTTTAATGGAAAAACCATCCAAAACCAAATGTATGTCTTACATTCAGTACATGGTCCCGATATTATTTATGAAGTTTATTTTCTAAAGATTTAAATGATTATTTTTGTGAAATAACTTGAATTGTTTTATTTTACGCCTTACACCATGTCGGATATACAATGATGAAGCATCCATTGTTGTAATGTTAGGAGGATGTGGCAGTTTCTCTGCAGGTCCAACCGGTGAAACCGAGTTGGGGTGTGATAATTTAAGTAGTATCAAAGCTAAATTTTTTTTTTTGAACTAGGTTTTTTGAAATGAAAAAATTTTCGAAGAGAAAAGTGTCGAGAAAGTATTGTGTAAGGCTTTACATATTATTACCCAAGGAACCCAATACCCTAAATCTTTGACTAGAGATACCATCATTGAATCAAGTACTAGGTCCATGACCCTAGTATTAGGCCAAAGGCCTCGATTTTGAAACTTGTGGAGAAAATGCTCAATTTTGGAAAATCACATACAGTGGGCCCAAGGTCAATTAGCACGAACAAAAGCTCATAAACAAACATGTGAAATGAAAGCCATGAAAACTCTTAATGAAATGGATATGTGTTTTTGCCATGGTACACACACAAGATTGACATACTCGATGGATTGGCAGCAGTGCGTCAAGGCCAAGTCGACGGACCGGCCTAGACAAACAACTGCAAGTCGAGTTGAGGGTCGGGGTCATTGGACTAGTGGTAATAAAAAGATAAATAGATTTGTGGAAAACTATTGTTTGTGCATGCACTTGAGGTTCGAGACCATCAAGATGCCCAAGAGGGGTAGTGATGTGTCCTAGGGGCTATTGGACGACATGGTGGAGACAAGGGCAGTTTGTCATGCCAGCGGTTAGGGAAGCTCGATGTAGCTTCATGCGCATGAGATCGGGGTGGAGTATGTCCTCATATGGACACGGAGTTGATTTCAGGTTTGAGGGTTGGATGTCGTGAACATTCACTAATGCCCAAGGTAGAAGTGGACGGGCTTCTATCTAGGTGGCCGGTAAAGTCGCTCTGATGCCACAAGTCAGTGCAATGGACGAGCTGCCCTGCGAATGTGTGATTCCCTTCCTAATGAAGGGCGTGTGTTGACCGTTAAACATACTTATTATGGATAATGAGGAAAGAAATTTTGAAAACCAAAATTTGAGGAAGAAATGATCTTAAAGGAAATAATGAGTCTAGCACAGTCCAATTAAAAATTATTTTTATGAAAACTCATTCCGAGCACCAATTCACTAAGTTGTAGAAACTCACCTCTCTTTTATAACCATTTTCAAGAGTAGGGAAAATGTCTAAGGAAAACACCAGGACCTACCTTTTGTCAAGTATGCTTAAAAGTTTATTTAAGCTTGCATTTTTAGTTATTTATGTTATTCCTTAGAACAATGTTAAAATTTATGCATGGCTCCTCTTGATTAAAGAAAGGGGGAAACCTCTCTTGAACCAAGGGAGTGGCGGGTTGATCACGGGGATCTGACCTAACCGGGTCGGGAAGTGACAACTTGAGTGGTATCATAGCCAAGTTCCCTTGAAGCATTATCAATACTATGCCCTAACACTAATGAAAACTTAATTACCTTGTAGGAAGGAGAGTCCCTAGAAAGTTTGTCGTGAAATCCAATCCTCCACACTTGACCTTGAAAAAGACGCCTACCCCAAGGGGGCGGCGATTCCATGATTCTTGAAGGGCAAGAAGAGAGTGCCCAAGGATATAGTTAAGGATTATAGGAAACTCGTTGGAGCCCTACTAGAACCAGAGCGCATTATGTCACGCCCTAACCCAGTTTGGTCGGATCCCCGTGAACAACCCACCACTCTCCCGTTTTACTAAGGGTTTTCCCCTCCTTTAACTCGAGAGGAGTAAGGCGTCCTTTAAACCTGTACCTTTCCTGTAATACATAAATCAAAACTGCATAAACTTTTAACTTTCATACCTGTCTTGCAAGTGTGATTAACAGGAGGACTTTGGGTAGGTTGTCATTGGTTACCTGAAAAGGGATATAAGGTAGGGGTGAGTTCAACGACATAGTAAATGGGTATTTAAAGTTTGACTTTTAGGAAAAATATTTGAATTGGAGTGTGTCAGACTCCTTATTTTCTTTTAAAATAATTTATTCTCAAAATCTCAATTTCATAGCCATTACTCACTCCTCAACCATAACTAGTGTGCTTATCAACCAACACACGCCCTTCATCATGAAGGGAATACACATGAATAAAACTGTGTATGTGTGAAGAAAAAAACAATATCTCGATCTCGTGCACATAAAACTCAAACATGGAAGCTTTAGGAAGCCCCAAACACAATTGCTTTGTGGAGTCCAAACATAGAAACTCCGTGGAGTACAAACACAGAACTCCGTGGAGTACAAATATAGAACTCCATGACTAACTGGTGCGACGAGAAACACAAACCCAGTAGCTTCTCTTCTCTCTTATCGCCACCATGTCATCCAGTAGCCCTTAGGAAGCATCACTACCCCTCTTGGGTATCTTAATGGTCCTGAACCTCAAGTGCGTGCACAAACAAAGTTTTCCTCAAAAGCCATTTAATATTTGGTGCCACTTGTCCAACAGCCCCGACCCTCAACTCAACTTGTAGCTGTTTGTCTCAATTGGTCTGTCGACCTGTCATGTCACACTACTGCCAGTCTATCGAGTATGTCGGTTCTATCTCGGTACCATGGCCAAACAATTCATTTACTTAAGTTTTCATAGCTTAGAATCATGTTTGTTTATGAGCTCCTTTTTATGCCAACTAGCCTAGGGCCCACTGTTCGTGAATTTCAAAATCGGTCATATTAAACCCTAAGTTCCAAAATCGAGGCCTCCGGCCTATTTGAGCTATTCGAACTCTCGTCAAGAAGGTCTCCCAAAAATTTTAAGCTGTTGCACACAATTAGGGAAGAACACTTCTGACAAAATAAACCTTTAGCCGTCCATCACACCAACCAGGTATGAGGACATCTCCGCTTAAAAACGATAAGTGGGTTTTTTATTTCCTTCGAGGAAGTTTCATCATAACAACCAGGTATGATCTACTTACAACCGGTAAGTAATTTTTCTGCGTGATTTCCACATCACTAATCTTAGGTGTGACGATTAAAATACCACTTAATAGTGGATTTTCATTTTTGAGGTGCTTATCATTCCAACCGGGTATGATATTAAATCCCACTCATAACCGGTAAGTGACTTTTAGCTTAATTCGCTCATCACCCCAATCGGGTATGATGTTATAAGTCCCACTCACCCATTAATGTAGTGAATTGCTCTCGACCAATTCTTTGTCTTCATGTGAGCTTGTCTATACTGGCGTTCCATGTACTTCGTGTTCCTACATGATATGAACATCCTTGTTCATTATCATTTGGTCTAATAGCCTTCACTCATCGTGCATGGATGAAATACTCAAACTTTTTGATTTATTACAATTAGGTCTCTAAAGTTCTTTTAATTTAACTTTAGGTCCCTAATGCTATTTTCCCTCAAATTGAGACCCGAAATTTCTAAACTTCACCTTGGGACAAAAATTTTTCAAAATCACATAAAGGGTTCAAGTTTCCCAAATTTCTAATTTGGTCCGCAACTTTTCCAAAATTACTATTTTGCCCCTACTTTACAAAAATGTTAAGTTTTACCCCAAAAATTCCTAAATTGCCCAATTGGTCCTCCAACATCTTTATCATGCCTAATTCATCCTCAATTTTATGAAACTGCACATTAGTCCCTTGAATTTTTGAAATCCCCAAATTTCTCCCAATTTCAACCTTCTGACTCAACCGAATTTGATTTTATCATATTAACTGATCAAATGAGTTTAATTATTGAAATTGAAGTTAGATTGGAGTTCCTACACCTTCATACGATTCAATTGCACTTTAAATAGCACGATTTGATGCAGAATGAGCTTAAACAGAGCTTCGCCGGAAAACTAGACTTAAAGAGAGAGCTTCGAAAGCTTAAAGTTGGAGGTGTGGTAGTCCAAGCTTTCAATCTAGGCAGATAGCTCTTGTCTACAGGTTTCTCATAGGATCAAAAATTGCATCAATTGATGACGAATTAAGTGATAATTTTGTCTTCAAAGTTTTGTCGGTTCTCTCTCTAGCACCAATCGAAATTTATAGAGGGGAGCCAAATTGGCTTGATTCGGCTGTAGTAGGACTATGGAGGTGTTATGAGGGTTTGGTTTAGCCTGAGAAGGGCTCGAGTTGGCTGATTTCAACTCAGCTGAAATAGGGCAG
Organism: Trapa bicornis; assembly: GCA_030064425.1. Taxonomy (NCBI): domain Eukaryota; kingdom Viridiplantae; phylum Streptophyta; class Magnoliopsida; order Myrtales; family Lythraceae; genus Trapa; species Trapa bicornis. Next base: position 5,639,414 of record CM057749.1, read on the forward strand.
CTTTGGTCCGCTAGAGCTTCTATATTGTTCGATCACATCGGTGCTTCTCCGGCAACCCTTGAAGCAAATGGAGACCACAGGCATGTAGCTGACTTCTCCGTGAATCCAAAGAACTCAACCGTGCCTTCTTTGGCTCAGAAAAGACAATATATCGGAGCTCTGGTTTGAGCTTCGGCGGAAATTGGAGCAATTGAGAGAGAATGGAGTTTTCAAGTGTGCAAAGCATGAATGAGAAGGGGCTCTTTATATAGGAAGCTCGGGGACTTCTTCGTCATTCGATTGGAGCCTTAACTGCGATCATTCATTGCCTGAAACTCCCTGGCCGAATACTTTTCAGCTTCGTCGGTGCTGCTCAATTTTCCAGCGAGTGAACAGTGCTGTCATATGAAGGAAGAAGACGACACTGTTCCGAACTGGACCGGATAGGTCCGAACCGGGTTCAAAGCTTAAACTAGTCTATTCAAGCCTGATTCGAGCAAGTTTTTCAAAATTAAAAATTTCTAAATTTATCTAAATTCATTCTCTATCCAATGGTGGCCTCAAATCTCAAATTTAAATTTTCTAAGCTACCTAGAAAAAAGAATTTAGCATCCGATTCACCTAAACCAGTTTGGTTTTCATCTCCAATTCATCCTAAAGTCCTTTTTCATGACTTTGTAACTCCTTAGGTCACTCGGGATCCATAAATTTCCTGGTTTGTCCTTTATCTATCGGTTCCGATTCATGAACTGACTCGATTCATAAACTGGTTTAATCCAACTTTGATCCGATTCATCTAAGTCAGTCTAGTTTTTCTCTTCTAATTTGTCCTAAAGTTCTTTTACAAGATTCTATGAACCCTTTGGTTCACTAGGGAGTAGTAAAGTCCCCAAATTGCATGTTCTCTACTGATCAGATTTGTGAACCGATTCGATTTTTCTCATTTGGGTTGACCAGTTTCCTTATTTTAAAGGGATGGGGTTTACACATTACCTATCCTCCTCCAAGACAGGCAGAACATGTCCCTCCTCCAAGGAGCCCAACACCTCCTCCAGCCCTACAACAACCAGAGAGGAATCCCACTAAGAACGAGGCTTGGGACAACTATTAGGATGCTTGCACCACCTTCATGAAAGTCCATCACGTACCCACACCTGCACAATCCAACTTCTATCCTTCTCAATAGATGAAGTGGACATATGAGTGCGAGACAGAGGTGTTAAGGAGGTACGGACTTGAGGCCATACAGGAAGTCATCCTATAAGGGAAATCCAAAGGGAATATGTATGGACTTCGACCAGTTCCTCAAAGCCTTTAGACCATGAATCCCACTACCATTCCGAGGCTAACTCTCGGCCTATGACCCCAGGGGACTAGTAAGTAGAAAACCTTTGTAATAGGCCAAGTATGGCGAGAAACTATTTCCTAAATGAATGAAAATCCAGTTTTCCTTGATTAAATTTAGTCTCCTTCATAAGTACAACTAATAGAAATGGGTGTATGCCAATAAGGATCAGAGTAACGAGTAGAGAAAAGATCAACTAAGGAAGGAAAACAACGGGTCACCTCTAGTTAACCCAAATCTTTAAAATAGCCATGTTTTCCCTACCTTGAGAATGGGGAAACAAGACAACAAGACTTGGAAAGGAATTCTAGAAGAAGGATTGGACTGTTCCAAGGGAAACCAGTGGAATGGAAGCTGACCAGGAGGAAAGTAAGAAAGATATAGGAGCGTAGAAGATGCTATGTCACTTTGGGATAAGACAAGGAGAAAGGAAAGAGGAAAGAAGTATGGTAGGAAGATAACCCGAAGAAATAATACAAGTACCTTGAAAGAGTTGGTGATAGGTAGGACACAAATTATTAGGAACTCAACAACAATTAGGAGACTTCTTGAAGGAAGGATAAGGAATAAAAGGGAATTGGAGGATAGGGAAGAATCCAAGGTGAATAATCATACTAATGTCAGAAAGGTGTAAGAAAAGAATAAAGGGAAAACTTTCAAAAAGTGTTAGGGAGGTTGAACATGAAACTACCAGGATAGAGGTCCCTAGAAAGAAGGATAAGGATAGGATGTGGAACCATGGAAGGAGAAAGTTTCAAGCTAAGGTAACCGACAGATTATCATAAACTAGAACTAAAATAAGGACCTCATTAAAAGACATTGGTGGTTAAGGACGTACCTAGATGGCGAGGTGTTACCTGCTCTCGAAGAGCAGAGGAGCTAAATAAGGATTTCAGATGGACCTAGTAAAAGGAAATAAATAATAGCATTAGAATAATCATGGAGAATAAACGATGCCCTAAGATGGACCGGAAAGTAGTGAGGACTACGCCCTAAAAAGAGAAATAAAATGGACATTAAGGACAAGAAGACTTAAGAGACAATGACCTCAAGATAACTTGATATGGAGAATAATAGGATCGAGACAGTTAATGAACAGACCCTTGTGAATGTCAATACTTAAGTAAAAAATAGAGGGATGGAAAGGCTAAAAATATTTGGGAAATAACGATGAAGGAAAGCCTTAAGGAGATCAATGGATGAGACGGGAGTAACGACCAAAAAGCCATGATAAGGTTAAGCAAACCTCTTGAAAGACGATCAAGAGATCTTGAAACACGGAAGATGTGAATTCCACCTAAAAGAATTAGATGAGTACTAGGAATAAGTGAGAATGAAGATGAAGTATAGAAGTACATGTATGTTTTCAAGAGTAAAGGTAAGAAGGAAAGGGTGGCATCAGAGAATGCCATTTAAAACTAGATGTCCTCAATGGCGAAACTAGAAGAGAACCCCAAGAGAAAAGAGTATAAAACTATCCAGGAAGAAAACCTTGGAAGGACATAAGTGTCCCAATTAAAAGATAATGGGACCAACAGAAGTGGAGACGAGATAAACTCATCAAAGATATGTTGGTTGAGATGGAAAGATCAAGTACAAAGGAAAGGTACTCATGAGGACCCAATGAGTAAGTTAAGTCCAAGTAACGTGTAAGTAGGAAAACAATATCAAAAGATACTGTGCGAGTAAGAAAGGGGTGGACTGCCCATAAAAGAGGAAACGGAGAAAAGCACACCTAAGAACCCTTAGAAAAGTAAACCCTCCAGTTAAGAAGTGATTAAAGTAAATGATAATTGACATCAAGACTGGTGGTGGTCAACGCTCAATTGATGGAGCCTAAAGAGAGGACAACTAGACATAGTGTGGAGTACACGGAATAAAATCGAGAATCGTAAGTGTCTCAAGTAAAGAATAAGGGATGAAACTGAAATTTCAGTTAGAGAAGGATTCAAACAGGCAAATACCCTAATATAAAAAGGAGTATGAAGAAAGGAATGAAAGAAACCTTCAAAGAATGATAAGAAGGTTAAGTATGTAGTTCCTAAGGTGAAAGTCTCTATTGTAAGGGACATAGTAGAGAACAAAACCATAATAAGGAAACTTTCTCAAACAAGTGATCGGCACTTAGACTGAAGGAGATTAACCCATAATAAAGAATTGTGGAGTGTTCACGAGCGAGTAAGAGTGGATTAAGAGAAAGGAAAGTCCTTGAGAAAAGGCCGTCACTGAAAATGATGAGGGACATAAGAAGGGTCAAAACTGGATAAAAGGAGTTAACACTGAAACTTATGAAAGCAAGTACGTTGTGTCGAGAGGACACCGAGCAAAGGGTTTCAACGATAAAGAGAATGACTAGACACGGGAATGATTGGGCATCTTGGAACTCACAATCTTGAAATCCTGAGTAAGAACCTCAAAGGGTAGCATCTTTCCTTGAGCAAAGGAAGATATGAACACAAGGATATGAATGAGCGCCATTAAGGTGCCAAACAGCCAGCCAAAGAGTCCTCAAGCTCCCTATGTTCCTCTCCATCCATCCTCCTAACACTTGAAAACTCCACTCTCTCTCAACTACTCAGTTTTCTGACGAAGCTTGAACCAGATCTCCGACATTGGGGTTTTTCTGAGCCTTAGAAGGTGAGCTCGGGTTCCTTAGATTTTGGGAGAAGTTAGCTACCTGACGGCAGTCTCCATTTGATTCGAGGACCGTTGGAGAAGCGCCGGCGTAATCAAACACTGAAGAAGTTCCAACAGACCAAAGTTGTCCTATTACAACTGAGCTGAAATCGGCCAAATTCAGCCCTCCTCAGGCCAAACCAAGCCCTCCCAACATCCCTACAGCCCTCACACAACCTAAATTGAGCGGAAAGATAAGCCAATTCGGCTCCCTCTATCATTTTCAATCGGCATTAGAGAGAGAAATTGTGAAAACTTCACTGACAAAATTCTCCTTCAATTTGATATGAACTGTATTGATTCTCGATCCTAGGAGAAACCTTAGGATGAGAGCTACCTACCCCAATAGAAAGCTCGGACCACCACACCTCCAACGGTAAGCTTTCAAAGTTTTCTCTCTCTACGCATAGTTTTTCGGCAAAGCTCCATTAAAGATTGTTTCAGCCTCAATTCATGTGATTCAAAGCTCAATTAAATCGTATGGAAGTGTAAAAACTAATTTACACTTCCAATTGAAGCAATTAACTCCCATTTAATGGTCAATTTGATGAAATCAAATTCGGCTAGTTTGAAAGGGGGAAATTTTGGGGATTTCATAAAATTGAGGGACTTCATTGTAATTTCCCAAAATTGAGGGCCAATTGGCCATGAAAAGGATGTTGGAGGACCAATTGGTCAATTTTTAAAAATAATGGGGGTCAAATCCCCATTTTTGTAAAATATGGGCAAAATGGTAGTTTTTGAAATGTTGGGGACCAAATTAGAAATTTGGAAAACTTGAACACCTTAAATGATTTTGAGTAAATTGAGGACTCAAAGTGAATTTTTGAAAGTTTTAGAACTCGATTTGGGGAAAAGTTAGCATTATGGACCTAAAGTTAAGGAAAAATAACTTTAGGGACCCAAATTTAATTAATTGAAAACTTTGAGTTTAGACGTTCATTCGTGAGAAACAAAGACTGTCACGCCAAATATTAATAGATAAGAATGTCCACCTCATGTTGGAACATGAAGAACCAAAACGCCAGCAAGGATAAGCTAGCGTGGAGGTGAAAATCAACTAAGAAGGAATACACTGTGATTATAGAGTGAGTGGATTTATTCACATCATACCCAGTTGGGATGATTAGAACCTCGGAAATGAAAAATCACTTCTAAATGGAATTTTAACATCACCTGATTGGAGTGATGTGAGAACTATGTGGAAAAACTATTTACCGGTTCTAAGTGGAGAGATCATACCAGGTTGGTATGATAGACTTCCTGGAATGATGGAGAAAACCTACTTGTCGGTTGTAATCGAAGTGGTCATCACACCTGGTTGGTGCGATGAGTTGAAAGGTTATTTTATCATAAGTGTTCTCCCATGACTATGTGTCATTACTTAAAATTTTTGGGAGACCTTCTTGACGAGAGCTAGAACAGCTCAGATAGGCCAAAGGCCTCGATTTTGGAACTTGTGGCAAAAATGCCTAATTTTAGAAAATCACATACAGTGTGGCCCCAATGCCAGTTGGCACGAGCAGAAGCTCATAAACAAACATGTGAAATGAAAGCCATGAAAACTTTTAATGAAATGGATATGTGTTTTCCCCCATGGTACCAAAACGGGACCGACAAACTCGAAGGATTGGCGGTAGTGCGTTAGGGCCAAGTCAACGGACTGGCCTAGACAAACAGCAACAGGTCAAGTTGAGGGTTGGGGTCGTTGGACCAGTGGCACCAAAGATAAATGGCTTTATGGAAAACTATTGTTTGTGCATTCACTTGAGGTTCAGGACTATAAAGACACCCAAGAGGGGTAGTGATGCATCTTATGGGCTACTGGACGATATGGTGGAGGTAAGGGTAGTTTGTTGTGCCAGCAGTCAAGGAATGAGGTCGGGTTGGAATGAGGTCTCTATCCACATACGGATACGAAGTTGATTTTGGGTTTGAGGGTCAGATGTCACAAACAACCACTCATACCTACGGTAGAAGTGGACGGGCTTCTATCTAGGTGGCCGATAAAGTCACTTTGACACCACAAGTGGGTCTAGTGGACGGGCTGCCCTACGAATGTGTGATTCCCTTCTTGATGAAGGGCGTGTGTTAACTTTTAAACACAACTAATGTGCATAATGAGGAAAGAAATTTTGAAAACCAAAATTTGATGAAGAAATGATCTTAAAGGAAATAAGGAGTATGGCACACTCAAATTAAAAACTATTTTTTTTTATGAAAACTCATTCCCAACACCCATTCACTAAGTTGTAGAAACTCACCCCTCTTTTATAAACATTTTCAAAAGTAGGAAAAACGACTAAGGATAACACTAGGACCTATATTTTGTTAGGTATGCTTTAAAGTTATTTTTAAGCTTGTATTTTTATTGATTTATGTTATTCCAGGGAACAAGGTTAAAATTCACGCCTGGCTGATCGTGATTAAAGAAAGGGAGAAACATCTCTTGAACCAAGGTAGCGGCGGGTTGATCACTAAGATCCGACCAAACCAAATTAGGGCGTGACACATTAAAAACTCATCATTTGGACCCTAGACTTCCCAAGTCTCTCATTTGGGTCCCCAAAATTCCTTTAGACACTTTTGGGTCTCAATAATGTATTTATTACAATTTAGTTCCTAAAATGGTCAAAATTTCTATTTTGCCCCTCACTTGCAAAAGACTCATTTTTGCATATTTACTTTGGAAAAATTACCATTTTGCCCTCCATAGTTTAAAATTAACTAGTTGTTCTCTTTGTGGGCATAAATGATAATTTACCCCTCTATTTGTGCAAAATTACCATTTTGCCCCTCATTTACAAAAATGTACTATTTTGCTCCTAGAGTCCCAAAAATGTCTTTAGACATCTCCTTTTGTCTCAGAATCAACATTAAGCACCTTAGACTACTCTTTAGGACATTTTCTATAAATTTTCCCATATTTGCAACTTGGCCCCTAAACTATCCATAATTGCACTTTAGTCCCCAAAAAAAACTTTTTAATTCATCCCAAATGATATCATTATACTCCTAGTGGCTTGTGGGAGGACTGGGAGGTCTTACCCCAGCTAACCACAGCCGAATTTGGTCATTTTCCAAAACTGACCGAAAGAGAGCTATTGAGGGATTTATCGAAATTTCTCACCGGAGGTGGTCAACGATTGGGCATTTTGTAGCCAAGGTCAAGGTGAAACTTTATGTAGTGGTGGTTGGACAAGAGGTCACCAGAGTTGGGAGAATGTGGTTGTCAACTACCCATGATCGAGTGAAACTCAATAAACTCACCGGTGGAAATTAGATCACCGATTGATTTTCCCTTTCTTGGTGTTTGGCCCTTGCTATGGAGAGGTAGAGGTGAGGTAGGCGATCACTTTGGCACTAGTGATTGGAGGTGGCAGAATTTGTCCCCGAAAGGTCGTCAACTACAGGCATAAATTCTATCGCAGATCAAGGTCCAAAAAAATGGCCCTCATGTAGCATTTTTCAACCACTAACAAGTCAAGACTCAGCCACAGAACTCAAGAGAATTCCATAAGTGGCATTTTGACACCATAATCACTCCATTTGGTGATTGGATGAGAGAGAATTGCTCATTCAATCATCGAGGGGAGGAGAGGGAGGGGTGTTGTTTAGGATTCTAATATCAGGATTTCAAACTTTAAATCAAAAATTTGATTTGTTTAGGAGGATTTAATGCAATTATATTCATAAGGAGACCGGTCCACTTGGGCTAAACCAGGGTTTCGGAAGTTTTGGAAGTTTAGGTCTCCTTGGGCTAAACCAGGAAGTGAGTATCTACCATGAATTCACATGTTGTTAACACAAGTTCCTTGTCTTGAGTCTTTTGCTCTATGGTGGTATCATTGTCCTCGTGTTCCTCTTCTTGGGAGTTCATTAAGGGGATAGGGGTGAGCTCACAGTTTACACAACTCAAAGGGAGCAAGTGCAATATTCGCTCATTGGGTACTTCATGGCATCGATGCTTTCACAACTCAATACTGCATATTTGGTTTTATATCCTCTTTCTTTTTAGTTTTTTGTTTATGGGGTTCACTACTGAACTTATTGTTCGCAGGGAGTTATACACTTATTCTAAACACACAATGTTGGACAGCTATATTCATTTGAATAAACAATGGGATCGTTAGACGAGTACTTTTCATCCGAACCAACGTCCCCTTCCATCAATGTGGGTACACCCTTGGACAATGGACAAGTAATTATCATCTCAACCAAAGTCCCTAAGCATACAATTTTGGATTGGTACATTCATTCGAACCAACAATTAGATCATTGGACAGGTACTATCATTTGAACCAATGTTCCCTTCCATCTATATTGTACACCCTTTAGAGTAGTTGGATAGGTGCTATCATCCGAACCAACTCACCCATTACACAATTAATCGAGTATTGAGAATGGCATGATACAGGTCATCCGCACTATAATTTTCCTTATCGAATTAATCCATGTAATTAACATTAAATACCCATGAAACATACCTAAATATTGTGCTAATGATTCATCAATATCGGCCTCTCACCCTTAATTTCATATGTTTGGCCTTTAGCCTTTCCCTAACTCAAACAAAGACTTTAGACCCTCTCGTTCCTAGTTGGGTTCATCAATTCAGTCTCACTTATTTTGAAAACCTCTAGGTTCACTACATTATTTTTCAGAAGTCATCGAGTCTCAACCCATTCCATAATCATAATCAATCAGGATATTTCCCTACTTTTGATAAATATATTCCTTATACTTTTCTGTGGGTATTTTATTATGACCATTTCTAATATATTCATACCATTAAATGAAAAAATTAGTAAGCCTTGATAAATATCGATCTAATTGGACACAAAGTTAGAAATATCACTCACCTTTATTATCTGAACTTGTTCATCCTAACGATATTTTCCTTAACTCGGGACTTGTGATCCACGTGTGATCGGTTACAGAATTTTCTCTACATTAATCAAATTACATATTCATGTTTAGTTTATATCTTAACTTAGTATTTATATACTATCATGTAATTTTCTACAAATTATGATTTTTGCCCCTCGAGCATCGTTCTCTCAACCAACGTGCCAATGAACCATCGGAGTTACTAACCCCCATCGATGATTTCATTACACATATCATAGGTTAAAACCACATTTAGTCTTATTTATCAAAATGCACAAAAAGTTTTGAAGTTCCCTACTTAGATAACTCAACTTTTCCAAATTTTACATTATGGTCATTAAGTTGGGCAAAATTATGTTTTTGACCCAACTCATCAAAAGTTCATCACTTTTGATCCTAAAGTTCACAAGCCTCTCATTTAAATCCCCAAAACTCCTTTAAACACATTTTGGTCCAAACAATACATTAATAAAACTTTGGTCCCTAAAATGGAAAAAATTACCATTTTGCCTCTCACTTGGAAAAAGACCCATTTTTGCATATTTACTTTGGCAAAATTATAATTTTTCCTTTTATAGTTCAAAGTGAACTATTTGTTCTCCCTATGGGCATAAATGATCATTTTGCCCCTAATTGTTCAAAATTACCATTTTGCCCATCCTTTACAAAAATTTATGATTTTGCCCCCTGAACTCCCGAAAATGGCTTTAGACATCTCCATTTGTCTTAAAACCATCTCTAAGCCCTTTAGGCTACTCTTAGAAACTTTTTCAAAAGTATTTTCCCATATTTGCAATTTGGTCTCCAAACATTCCATAATTTCACTTTAGCCACTAAACTTTAAAAATTAATCAAATAAACTTCTAAAATCACAAATCACTCCCAAATGATATCATCATACTTCTAATCAATCCAAAATTGACTGAAATAGATATATTGAGTGAGTTGTCAAAAATTCTCACTGAATGTGATTAGAGAGGTGGTCGAAGCTTTGGCAGTTTGTAGTAAAGGTCCATGTGAAACATTTTGTGGTGGTGGCTAGCCAAGAGCTCGCTAGAGTTGGGAGAATTTGGTTATCATATGGTCACATTTAGGTAAAACCCGATAGACCCACTGGTGTAAATTAGCTCGTGTCGACCGATTTTCCCCTTGTTAGAAGTTGACCCTTGCTATGGAGACATAAAGGGGAGGTAGGTGGTAGCTTTGGCACTGATGTCCACTGGAGTAGTGGCCGGAGGTGGTAGCATTTGGCCCCACTAAGCAATCGACGGCAGGCAGAAATTCCATCTCGGATCTAGGACAGCATATTCCACTTTGTGTGGTGTTTTCCGGCTACTAATAAGTTGGGACCTGGCCACATAGCTCAAGAGGAGTCCATAAGCACGATTTTGACACTAAGATCATACCATTTGTTGATTGGATGAGAGAGTATTTCTCATTCAATCTTTAGGGGGATGATTAGGGTTCTAATATAGGGATTTCCAACTTTAAATCTAAAATTCGATTTGTTTAGGAGGATTTAATGCAATTAACTTCATAGGGGGACAAGTAGATCAAGTGTCTTATGAACTATGTAATTTGTAAGATGCAATTTGATCAAGAATTGTGAATTGCAAGGATATTTACGATGGTGTGTGACAGTAATTTCTCTTGGTGGAAGGGGGCCCGCGAGAGAGTCGGGTCGACCCGACTCGAGTTGAGCTAACCCAACTTCCCTTCTTTCCCTTTTTGTTTTTACAAATTAAATTACCTTTTTGTCTTATTTAGGTCCCTTCAATAATTTAATCCAAAATCTCGGCCCCGTTTGGGTGAAACCGTCTTTTTCCAAAGATCTCAATTTTTGTGCTCAAGAATCCAATCTCTAATCTGTTTGAATTCCTATTCCTAGCCATTTCCAACATTGGTTTATGTTTTAATTTGAATTTTTAAATCCCTACTCAAATTTCATTCCTAGTTCATGGTTTCATTCTAAGTTTAGGTTTTTATCCTAGGTTTTGGATCACATTACCGGTTTGAGCATCAGTTCTCAATCTAACCAGTTGAAGTCATGGTTTCATAAATTTCGATATTACATCAAGTCCAAAAATAAGTAAGGTGAAAATTGAGGGACCGAAGTGTAATTTTGGAAAGGTTTATGGATAAAGTTGTAAATATAGAGAAGTTTTGGTGAATAACAAAGTTCTAATAATATGAGGTACAAAGTGAGTCCAAGGGAAGTTAGGGGAGCTTAAATGAACCCATTCAAGGGTTAGACTCTTCAAATTTACAAAATAAAAATTAAAAGGGCATTTTGGTCATTTTGGAAAGTTTCGGGACTAAAATACAAAAAGGGAAAAGCTAGGAATCTAAATGAGAAACTTAGAGTAATAATGGAATTTTAGCAAATAAGACCATATATAAGTGGAATCCTAAAGTAGAAAGAAGAAATAATGAGCATGGTTTAGTTGTGATGAGTTTTTCGACACATGTGAGTTGAGCAAATTGAGCACGAGGGGCAAAACCATAATTTTTGTAAGTTACTAGACGGTTCTAAAATTACTATTTAGAAACAAGCCTTATATATGATTTATTATTTGGTTAATTGTAGTGTAACTACTACAAGTGATACGAGCAAACTTCAATACTAAAGATACTTGGAAACATAGTAGAACAAATTTGTTTAAGATACTCGGGTGAGTGAGTTTATAAAGGACGAGTCTCATTGGGCCTATCGTGGTTCTATATCAAGTTTTCGTAAATTAATAATAATAATAATAATAATAATAATAATAATAGAGCATGATAGGTTTTACAAGTAGAACACGAAAATGATGAGCATAATGTCACGTGAATAGAAATAAGTGTCGTAGATGGTAATACATGGAAAGATTGGGATTTTCTCTAAACATAGAAGCAGGATTAGTTCTTATGAGTTTTTATCAAGTAAGCAGAAATTAATGAGTTGGCCAAATAGCCATGTAATTCTTGTAGATACATATGTGATAAGATTTTTCCAAATGAGATTATCAAGTGACAGAGAAGATCGGATAATATGTCGAACCCCGGTAAGTTAAAAAAAGACTATTACTTATTGTATTATAAATGTGTATTGAATAACATGAGTAGTGGAGTCAGTCAGATAATATACCACATGCTCGATTAAGAATGGTCATTTTATTATGTTTATGTGAACATATGTGTGATTATGATTGACATGGGTGGATGAGTTAGGACGTTGGCATGGTACTTGATAATAAAGATGGTGTCATACGTATAAGGAATAATTGATGCGGGATACAAGGGATATATTGGCTTCTAGAAATTTTGAACACCCAAAGAGACTTATGGTTTGCGGTCCATACATCAAATGTGATCTACGAGATGGACCGAACTGGATTAAAGGATGCAGGATATTAAATATAGGGAACTAAGTACTTGTGAATAAGTAAGAATGTGAATAAGCCTTAATAAAGAGAACGTGTCAAGACTGGGTCATATGTCATGTCATGGTTCGATGTCGGTAAACACATTCAATGAGTTGTGAGTTCACCCCTTCCCCAAAACCAATTAAAGGTGTCTGCGAAAGAGCATAAAAGGCACTACCACAAATGCAGTATACAAGCACATGCAACCGAGGAAATGGAGCCGTAGATGCGCATGAAAGCTAATTTCTCTATTTTCTTGTTAGTTGCTACATTCCCATAGGAAAGATGTACTTATTTTGGGCACATTACTAGATTTTATGAAATATTTAAATTTCCATTGATTTTTGTAAATTTTTAGTACAAAGCATTTGTCTTATCGGTACTAATTTGGTGAATTTACCCACCATTGAAGTATCAAGGAGACATGGCAGATTGATACCATTTTTCCAACATAAGAAATCTGATCGGGACATGTCACTTGGACCTTAATTTTATAATTAAATTTGGATTTTCTTAATAAGGGAAAATCTATATTTCTTAATTTTATATCTTCCGATCATAATCATGCACTTGGAGAATTTGGGATCCGCAGTATGGACGTCCAATTTATTTTTAGTCTTAGGTCATTTTCCTAGTTATGTCCTCCCATTTATATGTTTGGCCAAACGAGACCTTAATATCATAATTAACCACCTACCAAACACTTCTTAATGTAATTCAGTAATATTTCTCATTTTTGAGGGTATCATTATCATTTTACCTAACATTCTCTTCAATTCAATTACATGAGCTTCGGGTCGTCTAAAGCTCGCCATCAATCTAACTGAAGTATTTTCTCCATCCCTCAATTGCATTCCTCCTGTGCCTGAGCCATCCCTCTTCTTGACGATCTTTCATAGTTCGTTCGTCATCGACGCCACCACTCCTACCAACGCCTATGACTTCTCTCTTCTTCAAGTCACTAGATGGCCACTCGATTCTGTGGTTCCATTTTCGTTGTCTCCTCAGATTTTCTAATTTATTTACGATGGGTTCTTACTAACCATCGTATGTTATGTTGCTATCGAAATTTGATTTCGGGCAATGGTTTCTTATCTCAAGTCCCTAATCTTCTAATTTGAACCCTCATCGTAATCCATTGCTTAAGGTTAGTCACCATCGGTTCAAATTCACAGATTTCCTAACTTCATTATCTAAAATTAAGATCTAACTTGAGCATTGCTAATGTGCATAAAAGCGTGATCAGTGTCTCTGTAATAATGGCTACATTTTTTCTTTGAATTTTGCCTTAGGGACCTATAGTACTTCGTCTCTCCTAAGTATGCCTCCTTGTTACTTCACTTTGTGCATCCTTTCACTATTAATAGGCATGGACCGTTTGTAGATGGAGGAATGTTGCCTTGACTCCTAGGTCAAGGAATGGAACTGAGAAGGGGATTGAGGTGTGTATTTATTGAGGTGTTGTAGACCTCTTTTATAGTTGTGGGGTACATAGATTGGTTAGTAAATTCTTTCATTTCTTGCAAAATTCCTCCTGTTGATAATTATTGCCATGGTATTCCTTTAACTTACAAGAGATTCATTATGTATCTTTACATGAATGGAGTCCAAGTGATCTTCTCCTTGTAGCGGTAAGGAAATTTTCATCCATTCGTTCCTCTAAACATATTTACCATAATAAGGTATGGAATTGATTCAATTTTGCTCGATTTTGGGTGATACATAATTTAGATATTCTAGAATGCTTATGGGTTTACCTTGCTTGTAGGTTCTTTCCATGTTTCTTTGATTTCTTTAGGGATATGTTAGGGTTCTTATCATGAATTACTAGAATATGATATCATAGAAAATATTTACCTAATCTTGAGTGATTTAGAGTGCTTATGAATGGGCTAGGGTGTTAGGAATGAGGTTGAACTTTTCTTAGCATTTTGCCATTCAAATCCGTGCCTAAATCCTTGAGTGGATCATGAGCCTTGTCTTTGAGTCTAGTGATGGTCCAATTTCAATAGAATAATCATGCCTATTTGTTTAGTATAGAACTGATGATTCTTTCTAATAATTTTAGGGAATATCTGCGTAATCTAAGAAACATAATTCTACATGGTTACCGGTATGTGTTTGTTGTTCCATTCATTTCTCATTTGTATGGGTGATTTACCTATTTGGATGAATAAGATGCTTGGTATTGAATGGGTTTCTTAGATTGTTTCAGATGAGACATCTACCCGTTTGTGGTGGTATTTTTATGCTTGGCATTTCTTGATTAGTGTCATGAAGATTCAGGCTTGATCAACATTGGAGTCCAACACACTAGGTTCATTTATCTGTAACCCATATTATGTACATTGTTTGGCATCTTAAAACCTTGTTTGCAATTGTCACGTCCCGGCCCGGTTTGGTCAGATCCCCGTTATCAACCTGTCACTCTCCCAGTTTAGTAAGGGTTGGCCCTTGTTTATAAACTGTGTGGAGTAAAGCGTCATTTAAACATGCACCTTTCATGGAATAACATAAATCAAAACAGCACAAAATTTTAAACTTATCATACCTGACTTACAGGTATGTTAGCTGGTGGTCTTTGGGGTAAACTTTCCAGGGTTACCTGAAAGGGATATAAGGAAAGGGGTGAGTAAAACGACACAATGAATGAGTTTTAAAAATTTAACTTTTAGGAAAATGTTTGATTCGGAGTGTGCCAGACTCCTTATTTCTTTTAATTTTTCTCATTTCCAAATCTTGGTTTTTTAAATTAATTCTTATTACCCCGGTATGTCATTACCCAACACACATACTTAATCATGAAGGTAAAACACACAATCGCAGGTCATCCCATCCACTGAACCCACTTGTGGCGTCGGAGCAACTTTACCAGCCACCTAGATAGAAGTACGTCCACTTCTACCCTGAGAACGAGTGGATGTTCACAACATCCGACCCTTAATCCCGTAACAAATCTCTGTGTCCGTATGAGAATAGAGACCTCATCCAATCCCCACTCTGGTCTCATGCACTTGAAGCTACTCCAAGCTTCACAAGACTTCTGGTACGACTAACTGTCCTTATATCCACCAGGTTGTCCAGAACCCTGGAACGCATCACTAGCCCTCTTGGGCATCTTGAAGGTCTCATAAACACCGTGCATGCACAATCAATAGTTTTACACATAATGCCATATAATCTATGGTGCCACTAGTCCAATGGCCCCAACCCTCAACTCGACCTGTAACTGTTTGTCTTAACTAGTCTGGAAACCTGTCATGTCGCACTACCGCTAGTTGATTGAGTATGTCTGTCATGTCTCAGTACCATGGCCAAACAACTCATTAGTTAAGTTTTCATGGCATATTAATCATATTTATTTACGAGCTCCTGCTCATGCCAACTGGCCTAGGGCCCACTGTTCAAGATTTTTAAAAATTGGGCATATTAGCCCCCAAGTTCCAAAATCGAGGCCTCCGGCCTAACAGAACTATTTGATCTCCCGTCAAGAAGGTCTCCCAAAATGTTTAAGTAGTGGAACACAATCAGGGGAGAGCACTTCCGACAAAATATACTTTTCAGCTATTCATCATACCAATCGAGTGTGAGGACATCTCCGCACATAACTGATGAACGGGTTTTCCACTTCCTTCAAGGAAGTTTCATCATTACAACCAGGTATAATCTACTTACAACCAATACGTAGTTTTTCCGCTTGATTTCCACATCACTCCTCTCAGGTGTGATGATTAAAATATCACTTAGTAGTGGGTTTTTATTTTCGAGGTGTTTATCATCCCAACTAGATATGATATTAAATTCTCACTCACCCGTTAATGAAGTGAATTCCTTTCGACCAGTTCTTTGTATTCACACGAGCTTGTCCTTGTTGGCATTCCCGGTACTCCGTGTTCCTATATGATATGAACATTATTGTTCATTATACATTGGCCTAATAGCCTTCATTCATTCCAAATAAATGAGAAAACCTGACTTTTTATTTATTTGGAATTAGGTACATAAAGTTATTTTTTTTAACTTTCAGTTCCTAATGCAGTTTTTCCTCAAATTGAGTCCCGAAACTTTTAAAACTCACATTGGGACCTCAATTTATTCAATTTCACAAAAAGGGGTTCAATTTCCCAAATTTCCAATTTGGTCCCCTAACTTTTTCAAAGTTACCATTTTGCTACTATTTTACAAAAATGGTACGAAAAGAGTAGGAATATATCATTTTGATGCAAAATATTTTCGAAACTTACCTTATTTAGAAAAAATTGCTAAATCAACTATATAGAAAACGATTTATAAACAATTTACCTTATTTCACATTAATAAAAAAAATAAATTTTAATTAGTTTACTACCTACATAATAAAAAATAAATTTTGAATGATTTATATTATATTAAGGTAATACAAAATAACTTCCCATGTTTTTTTTGGGTAAGCTACACCAATTAGAAAACGAATTATATTAATTGGTATTTAGTTTACATTTTAATTTATAATTTTACAAAATAAATATTTTATTTGATTAAATATTTATTTTAAAATATTATAGTATATTCTTATAATAGTATTTTAGATATTTATTATATATTATTAGTTTAAATTATATTATAATATTATTTATTTTTATATTTATATTATTATAAACTTATAAATATGGAGTAATTTATAAATAAAAAATTTATAATTATTTATTTATATTATTTATCAAATCTATATTTCAATATTTTTTCGCTATTTTTATTGGCACGTAGGTCGCAATTAAATTTAATAATTTAAATAAATTTTATTATGACATTTTATATATAATAGAGTAATTGTGAAAATGAGAGAAATTTGGTAGAAATGTTAAATATATGAAAATAAATTATAATTTTTTATTAATTAACCTAAATCATTATTAAATAATTATCATATTTATATGATATATATGATATGTGTAGAATGATAATAAAATATTTAATGAGATAGTCATAAATATCATAAAAATATGCTAATAATCTAAATTATATGATTTATTTGATACGTTAAATATTTTTTTAATGCCCCTCAAAAGGATCATGTAGTAGTTACACACTATGATTGTCTTGAATGTTAATACCTACAACATTCCCCGTCCAAAGCAAATTAGAATAGTAAGGCTTCGACTTTTCAAAATTATCTAAGAGTGGAAATTTATCTTTCATACTTAAACAAAAAAATCACCACACCCAAATAAAACCGATAGTAAATTGAAATTTTAATCCATATATTATATTTTTAACGATATTCCTTGATATTGTTGTGGAATAGGGAAGCCAATGTTGTTTGGTCATGCCTATATTGATAACGAGCACGTTAATAAAATAAGCTCACCTTAAAAAGACTAATTCGATCAAACATAACTCATTGGTGCTTAATAAACATTTCATGTTACTCTTTCCCAGATTGGCCGTAACAAACTTCCTTGGACAGCAGCTTGAGACCCATTAAAGAGAAGTCATGAGGGCAATGATTGAGCTATAGGAGTGAGTGGGTTGGAGTGGAGGTGACAAAAGAGAGGGGATGTTTCATGCAAAAGGGCGAATATAATTTTTCTTTTTGCAGTGAAATGACCCTCGGCATCGTTATATCCCAATCACTCGCTCAATCAAGTCTCCCCCACAAACAAGAAAAAAAAAGTGCGATTTATAATCATGATTTGTCTACTGTTCTCCCTATTGTGCACGTAAATTATCTCTTTCAGGATACAACTCACGGCAAAGATTGATTGGTCTTACAGTTTGACTTCGGTCAACAATCACTTTTATCTGCATGCATGGTCTCCTCCTCCACTGCCCCGCTTGCTGTGACTTTTTGCCCCATGCGATCCGGATGGAGACACTGCTTCTTTTTTTTTGGTAAATAAATCGGGACACTGTTTCAAATCATATATTTTTGTGCAATACATTAAGCGAACTGTTTCAGATCATATATTTTTGTGCAATACATTAAGCGAAGAGCCTTACTCCATTGTAGAGGGCCTAGTTAACATTCGATCTAAAACGATAGATAAAGGTTCTTTATAGAAAATTTTTCCAAGAAGATGAATTTTGTGAAGTGTGTGGGTTTTGGCATGCACTCAATAAGTAGAATATGTTATTCTTACCAAGATGACACTACATTCTATCCATTCATTTTAATTCATTAGACCCTGAAATCTAGGCATACCTTCCAAGCAACAAGGACCTATTTTCATATGATTGAGTAGTTAATTGAGAAAGCCTGATCGTGTTGAACTCGTATCAAATTCAATAATCGGGCATGAGTTTATGGTATATGCTTGAAAATGGCATGACATAGTGAACAGCAGATATACTTGAGATACATTGCCTATCTTTTATCTACCTTACCGTTAGTAAAACATATCACATTGTCCGGTAAACCAACGACAAATTCACAGTTTGATGAAAGTGCTTAACATATTATAGTTAAAATAACAAAATAAGGAGATAGATAATATAAAATGGGAGGTATACCACATATTTAATATTATTGTAATATTTATTTTTAATATTGTACTATTTATTAGGTTTATATAGTTTTGATAAAATATTTATATAGATAGATATAATAAATTAAAATGATACGAATAAAATTTAATAATATTTAAATAGAATTTATTAAAAATTTAGCAACATTTAAATAGGTTCATCTATTTTGTTAATGCCATTAAGTTTTATTTCTCTTAATTTATGTGCATTCAAATTTTGTATTATTTTGATAATACTTGAGTTTGTGCCTCTCTTAGTAATTTCTATTTTTTTGTGTTTTTTTTACTTTTAGTGTTTTTAACTTTAATTTAATTTATTTTCTATTACTTGCAAAAATGAGTGGAGGAACAAAATTTGAGTTCAAATATAAATAAGATAATTAATTAATTAATAATGTAGTATTAAATATATAAGTTAAGATATCTGTATAAATAATATATAATAATAAATCATTTTTGTTGAAATATGAAAAAAATAATTGTGCTAAATTTTGATAGATTAGAAAATTTTTAAATGAGAAATATATCTATTAAAATAAAAAGTATACTATTAATATAAAAAAGAATAAAACCATTAAAAATAAATAAATTGTATCAATATTTGATTGAATTTAAATTAAATTAAAAAAATATTAAAAAAGAAAAGTATTTATAAAAAAAAAACTGAAATATATTCAAAATTTTGAAAAAAAAAACATTGAATTAAATTAAAATTTTTTCAGAAATCATAATTTGTTTATTAAAATTACAATAAAAACGATAAAATAAAATAGATTTGAAACACGTGAATTAAGTAATAAAATAATATATCACCTTGTATAGAAACCATAACATGAGAAAGACATATTAGGTCGTTCCTCCACAGTTCTTACTTAATTTAAGCTTATATATATATATATATGTAAAATCAAGTACAATTTACCGTATCAACACCAACAAGGATAAATTGATTTACTTTTACTAATATTCTAATTTGTGAATATTAAATTAAGGCCCTATTGATTCCAAATTGAGCGTGTATACTATAAATTACCACCATAGGCCATGGTGCAGAGGCGCCCCGGTGACAACGGCTTGCCCGGCCGAATTGATAAGGTCCACATCATTCCCGAATCCTGAACATTCAAAAGCTCAGCAGCCACCTCAAATACTACATAGCTTATGAATCGTGCCTCCTTCTATCCCCCTAGCTTCCACTGCGAGATCTAAAAAATAAAATTGGACTGTCCATTGTATAAATGCACATGGCATCAATCAAAGCTAAAGAATGACATGACAAGTAGCATGACACACAGCAAAGCCAACCCGTGATAGCCATGACAAGAGAGTGCAATTTCCGGACTGGAAAAAATAACTTGATCATTTGCTCTCTCACCCACTCTTACTCTCTCCCTACTCACTCATCAAATTAATAGCTTGCTACAGGATAATGTTTTTCCAGCCGGAATCTGTATAGACCAGTTAGCCAAACATGACTTGGCTGTGACAGACATGAAAGTTTGAAGAGAAAGATGGTTGGAAGAAGCTTAAGCAAAATAACAATTTCCGGGGTGAGATCATGTTGAGCGATGGCAGTTAAGTTAGGTGGATATGGATGCTATAAGAAAAGAAGTCCGGGGACTGATTTGTTATTTTTTATTTGAATAAGTCTAAAGGCATAACAAATTACAAGTTATTAGGTTTATTATGAAAAAGGTATGGAAGTGGGGAACAAGTACGCCACTTCTTCATCTCTTCGTTAAAAAGCACAGCCCCACTGTCTAAACTGATTGTATAAAATTACCTTGTTCGCCTGTTTCAATTAGGGATTTCAAACACATCTGACTGCTTCATTCGTATTATTGAGAGTCTCCTCCAAACGGTTTTTTTTTTTTTTGTAAAATCGTCAATATGGTACCCGAGCAAGGTACTCTTTTATAGAGAAAGATCCATATTCTAATAAGGTATATCATTTGTCTTCTTCGAATAATCTCAAGGGCAACTCTCCTTATCCACATTTTATAAAATTCTGGATCCAATTACTACATGTGGTGTGACTATGACAATAGCGCCTGCCTAAAAAAATTAGCTTGGGTTTGTGAATGCGATATTAGGTCACCTTCTGATCTATTATGAAAAATTAAATTTAAGGTATGAGAAGAAATAAGAAAGAGATTTTAGCCCAAAATGTGAGTGTTCGTGATTTATTCACTAAAAATGAATGTTATTTGGTATAAATTATAAATTTATCAAAATTTTGACAATGTCTAGCATGAGCCAATTATGATTTTTTTAAAGATTTGAATAAATTTTTTTTCACATATTAGTGCACAAATTCTATTATACAATTTGATCCAATTGTAATGAAAAATTAGATCAAACAAAAAATTGGAAAATTGATCCATATTCAAAGTCGAATCAGATTAATAATCTATTCAAAACGAAAATTTTGACATTTGGTAAATTAACTTGAATTACTCCCAAAACATCTCATTGATCGACAATCAATGATCAGAAAATGTTTGATTGAGAAACGATTTTAATCGGAATCGAACCGACTTGAACTGAAAGTTCTAAATTTTTTTAATGGTTTCAAAAATGGTAAAATATAAATTATTGATCTCATATTGTAAGATATTGATTAAACAATTTTTAGAAAAATAAATTGGATCAATAACCTATCGAATTGAAGGTGAGTTGGCTACTAAACGACCAAATTAACTGAACTAGACAAGAAATTTGCTGTAAATCGGTTGATAACAATCTGAGAGTGAAAGAGTAAATTAGAGATGACTTCTTCTATGGTTGTATTTTGTGGTCATTGCTTGTAATTATAATGTGGACGATTAACATGACACTTATCAGAGAATGTGTTGATGCCAAGGTTAGACTGAAAGTGAAAGAGTATAAAGATATAAACAAGAACATATAGAATTGAAATCGTGTAAATGTCCACTCAAACTCAGGGTAGAAGTTGAGGGCTTGTATCAAGGTGGATGATAAAGATGCACCAATCCCCAAGTGGGTGCAGTCATAGTACTAAATCTATGAATGTTTGTATCCTTTATGATAATGGGCATGCGATTATTTGCTAAACACCTCCCAAGCAAGGGGAAGTGTTACAAGAGCTAAACTCACATAATAGAAAAAAATTAAGATGATCCTTTGAAAGCTTTGTTTTAAAACTCACCTTAATACCCACTCACTGAGTTGTAGAAATCTCACCCCCTCCCTTTAACCCTTTTCAGGAAAGGAGACAAACCTTAAAGAATTCTCAAAGCATAAACCTAATTCAGGTATGTTTAAAATTCCTTCAAGTTATTGAGTTTTGTATAATGCTATTCTAGGAAATAAGGTCAGAGATTACGCCTGACTCCTCGCGGTTTTGAGAAATGGTGATCCTTTTTAGACCAAAGGGAGTGGCGGGTTGTTCATGGGGATTTTACCAAACCGGGTCGGGGCGTGACATGTTTCTAGACACTAGAGCATGTGCAATAGTTGATCATACTAGAGTCGCTAGTACATTGCACTTTGGTGGCTGAAGAGGTGGCATTGGAAAATTGATTCAAATAGCTTTCTAATGACACTTAAAATACTCAATTTGGTGGTTAAGAAAGGAATTTATGGTTTCTACAAGTTGGGTCGCCAAAAAACAAAGGTAATTGAATTTTAGAGAGAATTTTGTTGAGTCATCGGGAATGGGAGGGCCAAACCTTATATGGTTGTGTTATAGACTTAATTAGCTATTTGGTCATAGCTTTCTTTCATCAAATAATAGGCCACTTATCCTTGCAAGAATTAATTTTTTCTGCAGTGAGTTTTGGAAATGCGACATGGAAGATTAGGTAGAAATCGGGTCATAGTCGGTCGAAGGGGACAACGTACCGCTTGGTTGTTCGACACTGTTTTGAACTAGTTTCTAGCAAATTTATCAGTCGGTTCTACCAACTTTGGTTGTTTCATGGTCGGTTCACCTTCAATTTGACTAGTTCTTAGCCCAAATTGTTTTTATAAAACTTTATTTTTCCAATTCAATACTAATTGAGCTCAAGAAATTTCATTTTCCAATTCATATAACTCATTCTAAATATTGTGGAGTTTTCGGCATGAGCTGGTTCGATCTCAAGCCGAACCGATTTTCAATAGTATTTTTCCCAATACTTGATTTCCAAATCATAGGAGGTTATTCAAGAATAATTTATGTAACTTATTCTTTGGTTAAAATCTCAATATGAACCAATTTCTAATTAGGTTCGATTCTTAATTCCAGTTCGAGTTATCATTCTTAGTTTGATCTCGGTTTCTAGTCCAATTCGAAGAGGGGTTTACCCCTTCTCAAATTCAAGAGGAGCCATGTGAAATCTCAACCTTGTTCCTTGGAATAACATATATCAATAAAAATGCAAGCTCAGGATAATTAAGCATACCTGACAAAGGGTAAGGCCTGGTGCTATCCCTTGTCATTTCTCTATTTCCTAAAAAGGGATAAAAAGGGTGGGTGAGTTTCTACAACTCAATGAATGGGAAATTTAAATAAATAAAGTTTAAGTAGTGGTACACAGTCATGGGAGAGCACTTATTACAAAAATAATCTTTCAGTTGTCAATCACACCAACCAAGTATGAGGACATCCTCGCTCATAATCGATGAACGGGTTTTCTACTTCCTTCAAGTTCATCATACCAATTGGGTTTGATCTACTTACAACCGATAAGTAGTTTTCCCGTGTGTTTTCTCACATCACCCCATCTAGGTGTGATGTTAAAATCCCACAATTTGTAGCAGTTTTTCATTTCCATGGTGTTTATCATCCCAACCAGGTATGATATAAAAATCCCACTCACCCGTGAATGTTGTGAATCCTTCTTAACGGGCTTTCATCTCTTCGCGAGCTTTGTCTTAGTTGGCGTTCTAGATACTTCGTGTTCCTACACGATATGAACATCCTTGATCATTATCCTTTGGCTTGATAGTCTTCATTCATCACGAATGGATAAAATACCCAACTTTTCAATTAAATTCAATTAGATCCCTAAAGTTCTTTTTCTTTAACTTTAGGTTCGAAACGTTGATTTTACCAAAATTGTGTTCTCAAACTTCAAAATTTTACTTCGAGACCTCAAATTATTCAAAATTAGATAAAGGGGTTCAAGTTTTCCAAATTCCTAACATCCTTACCATGCCTAATTGGCCCTCAATTTTAGGAAATTGCAATTTAGTCCGTCAAATTTTTGAAATCCCCAAAATTTCCCCAATATCAACCTTTCAACTTGGTCAAATTTGATTTTATAAAATTGAATGATCAAATGAGGTTGTTGAAATTGAAGTTAGATTTAAGTTCCTACACCTCCAAGTGATTCAATTGCACTTTGAATCGCATGAATTGACGCTGGAATGAGCTTAAACGGAGCTTCACCGAAAAACTTAATGTAGAGAGAGAAAGCATTGAAAGCTTACCATCAGTGGTGCGGTGGTCCGAGCTTTCAATCTGGGCGGATAGTTCTCGTCCCAAGGTTTTACTAGGATCAAGAATCACATCAATTCATGTCGAATTGAGGGAGAATTTGGTTTGTAAAGATCCGTCGATGATCTCTCTAGCACCGATCGGAATTCATAGAAGGGAGCCAAATTAGCTCACCTTTTCTCTCTAATTCAGTCGTAGGAGGGTAGATGAAGTGTTGGGAGAGCTTGGTTTGGTCTGAGGAGGGCTCCAATTGGCTAATTTCAGCTTGACAGAAATAGGGCAGTTCCGGTCCACCGAAGCTGCTTCACTGTTCAATCACGTTGACGTTTCTCCAGCGATCCTCAAAGCAATTGGAGACTACCACAATGTAGCTGACTGCTCCCAGAGTCTAAGGAACCTGACCAGCCTTCTTTGGCTAAAAAAAGACCCTATGTCAGAGCTCTAGTTCAAGCTTCGTCAGAAAACTGAGTAGCTGAGAGAGAGTGTGGTTTTTTGGTGTGTGGAGGATAAATAGAGAAGGGCTCTTTATATAGGGAGCTCAGGGACTCTCCAACCGTCCGTTTGGCACCTTAATGACAGTCATTGATGGCATGAAACGTACTGAACGGAAATGTTTCTTCTTCACCCGATGCTATTGAATTTTCTGGCGAGTGAATACTGCTATTATCTGAAGGTAGAAGATGACACTGTTCCGAACTGGACCGGACCAGTCCAAACCGGGTTCAACACTTAAACTGGCCGGTTCAGACCCGATTCGACCAAGTTTTTCAAATTTAAAAATTTGTAAATTTATCTAAATTCTTTCTCTATCAAATGGTAGTCTCAATTCTCTAATTTGATTTTTCTAAGCCACCTAGAAAAATAAATTTAGCATTCGGTTCAATAGTGGTTCATACCGGTCCAAACTGGTTCAATTCGATTTGGATCCAATTCACCTGAACTAGTATGGTTTTCTCTCCCAAATTGTCCTAAGGTCCTTTTCCAATATTTTTATAACCCTTTGGATCACTCGGGAGTTGTAAATTTCCCAATTTGTCCGTTCTCTAGTGATCGGGTTTGTTAACTGGTTTTATTTTCTCACTTGGTTTGACCAGTTCTTTTCCTGGTTTTCCTTAACTCCAAAGGGTGGGGTTTACATGCATAATATGGATTACACAAAATAAGACCTGACGAGTGAAGATATCTTAGATGGGAAAGAAAAAGGTGAACTAGGAAATTAAAGACGGTGAATGATTAAAGGTCTCATTTGAATGGGTAAGAAATTCAAACTTATAGCACTCAAAGAGGGAAGTCTCTACTTTGAAGGACATAGTAGAGAATGAAAACTGTTAAAGGAGAACTCCCCAAACAAAGAAATCGTGAAATGATCACGAGCAAGTAAGAGTGGGTGAAGCAAAAATGAAAATCCTTGAGTAAAGGATGCCACCAGGAATGAGTAAGGACATAAGAAGGGAATCCTAACGTGTCGG
This sequence comes from Trapa bicornis, assembly GCA_030064425.1. Lineage (NCBI taxonomy): Eukaryota > Viridiplantae > Streptophyta > Magnoliopsida > Myrtales > Lythraceae > Trapa > Trapa bicornis. The sequence goes on from CM057749.1 coordinate 5,665,123, forward strand.
TAAGTCATCAGGAAACCCAATGATGGGAAACGGAAAGACCCAATAAAGAAGTTGGAAAAGGATGAGTGGGTAAGAAAAATTGATACGGTTAGGTAAGATATAACATCAAGGGCAAGATGGATGATTGGACAATAGTAAAGGTAGTCGAGAAATACTACCAGACAAAAAGAGGGACGAAGTTATACTATCCCTGAAAGGTTGGAAGGTTGAGAACAACCATTATGGAAGTTTTCTAAAATTTAAAATGGTCAAAGACATGTTCTAGAGTATGTTATGTTGTAAGGGACATGTAATCCCAACAATCCCGAGGAAAAATATGACTCAAGTAAGTAAGAGTCAATTGGTAAGCATGAAGAGGTCAGATATAATTTGGACCGAAGTTGAAATAAATAACGGATAGAGGAAGGGTCATAATAGGACGAAGGGGTAATAACACTGAAACCTATGAAAACAAGTACGTAATACTCAGAAGAACACCGAGCTAAGGGTTCAATGATAAAGAGAATAACTAGACACAGGAACGATTGGGCATCTTATAACTCCCAATCCTGAAATCTTGAGTAAAATCCTCAAGGGGAAGAATCTTGCCCTAAGCAAAGGAAGATGTGAATATAAGGATATACCTTTGGACTCGTGGACAAGACATACTAGTTAGGATAAACTCCATGGAGGGAGTAAACAATGTAAAGGAAAAGAAATTTCTTAAGAGCGTGATTTAAAGTGGGTTAAGTGAAAATAACCGAAGTGTTAGCATGTCAAACAAAATCCAAGTTGACATTAAGGGAAGTTAATTCCTATGCGAAGGATATTGAATAAGTTTTGGGGACAAAACTCCTAAAAGGAGGGGAGAGTCTCAAACCCTGTCCCTTAAAGGTAAGAAATATTTGAGGAAATAACCGATCAACGCAAGGGAGAAAACTGAACCAGTTCACGAACCCCAACAATTAGAAAAAGGGCAAAAAGGGAAATTTACAAATCTCGAGTGACCTAAAGAGTTATAAAAGTCATGGAAAAGGAATTTTGGATGAATTGGAAGAGAAAACCAAACCGGTTCAAGTGAATCAGACCTAAACCGGATTGAACTGGTTTGAACCACTATTGAACCGGTTTCTAAATTCATTTTTCTAGGTGGCTTAAAATATTCAAATTAGAGAATTTAAGCCACCATTGGATAGAGAATGAATTTAAAAATTTTTAATTTTGAAAAACTCAGTCGAATTGGGCCTGAACCGACCGATTTAAGCATTGAACCCGGTCCGGTTATGTTCAAAACAGTGTCGTCATCTTCCTTTAGATGTCAACACTATTCACTCACCGAAAAAGCTAACAGTGCCGATGAAGGTGAAAAGTCTCCATTCATGGCATTTCAGGCCATGACTGATCACCATATAGGCACCAATCAGACGGCTAGAGAGTCCCTAAGCTCCCTGTATAAAGAGCTCATTCCCATTCATCCTCCTCACACTTGAAAACTCCTCTCTCTCTCTACTACTCCATTTTCCTGTGAAGCTCGAACCAGAGCTCCGACTTGGGCATTTTTCTCAACCTCAGAAGGTGAGGTTGGGATCTTTAGACTCTAGGGAAAGTCATCTATCTGATATAAACCTCCATTTAACCCGAGGATCGTCGAAGAAGCATCGGCATAATCAAACAGTGAAGCAACTCTGGCGGACCATAGCTGCCCTCTTTTGGCCATGCTGAAATTGGTCGAATTCAGCCCTCCTTCGGCCAAATCAAACCCTCCCAACGTCCTCACAGCCCTTAGATGACCACAATTGAGCTGAAAGGTAAGCTAATTCGACCCACCTTAGTCGTTGTAGATCAAAGTTAGAGAGATAAACTATAGAAATTCACTGACAAAATACTACCTCAATTCGAGGTCAAATGTAGGAATTCTTGATCCTAGAAGATACCTCAAGAAGAGAGCTATCTTCTCTCAATAGGGAGATCGAACCGCCGCACCTTCGATGTTAAGTTTTCGAAGCTTTCTCTCTCTAAGTTCAGTTTTTTAGTGAATCTTTGTTTGAGATTAATTCAGACCCAAATGACGCAGTTAAAAGCTCAATTGAATCTTATGGAAGTGTAGGAACTAATCCATACCTTCAATTGGAGCAACTAACCTTGATTAAGTGGTCAATTTGATGAAATCAAATTCGGCCAGTTTGAAAGGAGGAAATTGGGGAAACTTTTGGCGAAATTTGGGGATTTCGTAAAATTGAGAGGCCAAATTACAATTTCCAAAAATTGAGGGTCAATTGACCATGAAAAAGATGTTGGAGAACCAATTGGTCAACTTTTTAGATTTATTGGGGTTACATTGCCATTTTTGTAAAGTAGGGGCAAAATGGTAATTTTTGAAAAGTTGGGGACCATATTGGAAATTTGGAAAACTTGAACCCCTCAAATGATTTTGAGTATATTGAGGACTCAAAGTGTATTTTTGGAGGTTTTGGGACTAAATTTGCGGAAATGTAAGCAATAGGGACCTAAAGTCAAGGAAAAAGAACTTTAGGAATGTAAATGTAATTAATTGAACATTTTGGGCTTAGTCATTCATATGTGAGGAACGAAGGTTGTTATACCAAATATTAATATATAAGAATGTCCAAATTGTGTAAGAGCACGAGGGACCGGAATACTAGCAAGGATAAACTATCGTGAAGGCAAAACCCGACTAAGGAGGAATACAATGCACTCATTGGATGATTGGATTTATTCACACCATACCTGGTTGGGATGATAAGTACTTCGAAAATTAAAAAAAATCACTTCTACATGGAATTTTAACATCACACCTAGTTGGAGTGATGTGAGAACTACTCATAAAAACTACTTACCTGTTGTAAATAGATCACACCCGGTTGGTTTGATGAATGGAAAGTTTATTTTATCAAAAGTCTTCTCCTCTAACTGAGTGGCAATGCTTAAAAATTTTGGGAGACCTTTTTGATAAGATCTAGAATAGCTTGGATAGGCCAGAGGCCTCGGTTTTGAAAAATGAGGGCTAAAATGCCCAATTTTGGAAAATAATATACAGTGGGCCCAAGGCCAGTTGGCATGAGTAGGAGCTCGTAAACAAACACGAAGATAAGCCTTGAAAATTCTTAATGAATGATTTATGTGATTTGGCCATGGTACTAAGACAGGACCGACATACTCGAAGGACTGATGACAGTGCGACCGGACCAGGCCGACAGACTGGTCTAGAAAAATAGTTGCAAGTCGAGTTGAGGGTTAGGGTCGTGGGACCAGTGGCACCAAAGATAAATGGCTTAGTGGAAAACTTTTGTTTGTGCATGCAATTGAGGTTCGGGACCAACAAGATGCCGAAGAGGGGTAGTGATGCGTCATAGGGGCTATTGGATGACATGGTGGAGATAAGGGTAGTTTGTCGTGCTAGTAGTCAAGGAAGCTCAAGGTAACTTCATGCACATGAGATTGGGGTGGGGTCGGGATGAGGTCTCTGTCCGCATGTCGCGTCCCGATCCTGTTTGGTCAGATCCCCATGATCAACCCGCCACTCTCCCGATTTATTAAAGGGTTTCCTCTTATTATAGACCATAAATAGTAAGGAATCCTTTAAACCTACACCTTTTCAGAAATAACATTAACGAAACTGTATAAAAATTTAGATTTTAATATATTTGATGGTCTTTAAGGATAGGCTTTCCAAAATCTACTGAAAGGGATATAAGGGAGGGGGTCAGTACGACTACTCAGTGAATGGGTTTTCAAAGGTCTAATTTTAACTTAAAAAAAACATTTATATGCAGTGTGCTAGACTCCTTTCTTTTAAAAAATCCCTTCATTTAAAAATTCAGGTTTTTCCATCATTTCTTATTTACCACAATGTGTCATCATCCAACACACATCCTTCATCATGAAGGTTACACACATTCGTAGGTCAATATGACTACTAAACCCACTAGTGGCTTCGGAGCGACTTTACCGGCCACTCGGATAGAAGCATGACCACTTCTACCCTGGGAATGAGTGGATGTATGCGACATCCGACCCTCAATCCCGAAATTGCTTCTTCATGTCCATATGAGTACAGAGACCTCATCCCGTCTCCACCCCGGTCTCATGCACTTGGTACTACTCTAAATTTTGCACAGACACATGGAACAACGATCTGCCCTTATACTCACCAGGTCGTCCAAGGCCCTTAGGATGCATTGCTACCCCTAATGGGCATCTTGATGATCTAGTACTCATAGTGCATGCACAAATAATGTTTTCTTAAATTACCATGTAATATGTGGTGCCATTTGTCCCAACGGTCCCAACCTTCAACTCAACCTGTAGCTATTTGTCTTGACTGGTCCAGAGACCGGTCATGTCGCACTGCCGCTAGTTGACTGAGCTGTCAGTCTAATCTTGGTACCATGGCCAAACAATTCACTTATTAAGTTTTATGGCACATGTATCATGTTTGTTTACAAGCTCTTGCTCGTGCCAATTGGCCTTGGGCCCATAGTACGAGATTTTTAAAATCGGGCATTTAGCCCCCAAGTTCAAAAACCGAGGCCCCCAGCCTATCAGAGTTATTCGAGCTCCTGTCGAGAAGGTCTCCCAAATTATTTAAGCATTGGCACACAGTCAGGAGAGAACACTTTCGACAAAATGGGTTTTCATTATCCATTATACTGACCGCTATAAGGACATCTCCGTTCAAGACCGATGAACAGGTTTTGAACTTCCTTCGAGGAAGTCTCATCATACCAACTAGGTATGATATACTTACAATCAGTAATTAGTTTTTCTGCATGGTTTTCACATCACTTTCTCTAAGTTGTGATGAATAAAATTCCACTAAACAGTGAGTTTTTATACCGAGGTACTTATCATCCCCAACCGGGTATAATATATAATCCCACTCACAACCGGTAAGTGATTTTTAAATTTTAGGTTATGCTCATCATCCCAACCGGGTATGACGTTAGTAAACCCACTCACCTGTTAATGCCGTGAATTCCACCAGACCCCAAATTTTCCCAATTTTCCCCAATTTTTTTCCCAATTTCAACTCCTTAGCACAACCAAATTTGATTTCATCAAATTGACTGATCAAACACCTCTAATTTTGAAATTGAAGTTAAAATTGAGTTGCTCCATCTTTTTACGATTCAATAGAACTTTGAATCGTAAGTTTTGATGCCGGAACGGGCTCAAACGGAGCTTCACCGAAAAATGGACTATAAAGAGAGAAAGCTTCAATTACTCACTGGTGAGGGCATGACGGTCCGAGCTTTCGATTTGGACAGATAGCTCTCATCCTGAGGTTCATCTTAGAATCAAGAATCACATCAATTGATGCTGAATTGAGTTAGAATTTCATCATTGAAATTCTATCAGTTCTCTCTCTAGCATAGGCCAAAAATTGTAGAGGGGAGCCGAATTGGCTTACCTTTTAGTCCTAATTCGATCATGGGAGGGCTGGAAAGTATTGGGAAGGCTTAGTTTGACCTGAGGAGGGCTCAAAATGGCCAATTTCAACTCGGCCGAAATAGGGCATCTTCGGTCCGTCAGAGTTGCTTCACTATTTTATCACGTCTACGACCCTCGGAGTGAACGGAGACTACAGATGTGTAGCTGACTTCTCCCCAGTTCTAAAGAACCCGACCTTACCTTGTTTGGCTAAAAAAAGACCCCATGTCAGAGCTCTGATTCGAGTTTCACTAAAAAATGGAGCAGTTGAGAGAGAATAGAGTTTTCAAGTGTTGGGAGGATGAATGGGGAGGGGCTCTTTATATAGTGAGCTTGGAGACCCATTGGCCATCCGTTTGGCACCGTTATGACTGACATTAAAGACCTGAAATGCCCCCAAACAGAAGTGTTTCTTCTTCACTGGTATTTCTTCAGTTTCCCGGCGAGTGAATAGTGTTGTCATCGTGAAGAAGAAGATGACACTATTGCGAACCGGACCGGATCGGTCCAATCAATGTTCGAAGCTTAAACCGACCGGTTCACCAACCATTCGACCGAGTTTTTCAAATATAAAAATTTCTAAATTCATTCTCTATCCAATGGTAGCCTCAAATCTCCAATTTGAATGATTTAAGCTACCTAGAAAAATGAATTTAGGATTCGGTTCAATAGTAGTTCAAACTGGTCTAAACCGATTCGGATCCAGTTCACCAGAACCAGTTTGGTTTTCATCCCCAATTCCTTTACAAGTCCATTTCCATGTCTTTTGTGACTCCTTGGGCCACTTATGGTCCATAAGATTCCTAGTTTACCATATCTTTATCGATTTCGGTTCATAAATCGGCTTGCTCCTTAAACCGGTTCTATCCGGTTCACCCAAACCGATCTGGTTTTTCTCTCCCACTTTGTTCTAAGGTTCCTTCCCAAGGTTTATAAATTTCTTTGGGGCACAAGGGAGTTGAATTTCTCTGATTTGCCCATTCTCTATCGGTTCTGGTTCATGAACTGACTCGGTTCATAAACCGGTTCAATACTGTTGGACCCAGTTCGTCCAAACTGGTCTAGTTTTCCTCTTCCAATTTATCCTAAGGTTCTTTTCCATAGTATCATGAACCCTTTGGATCACTTAGGAGTTGTAAATTCTTAAATTTCCCATTCAAAATTGATCGAGTTTGTGAACTAGTTCAGTTTTCTCACTTGGTTTGACTGGTTCCCTTCTCGGTTTTCCTTAGCTCAAAAGGGCGGGGTTTACACCGCATATGGACACAAATTATTTTTGGGTCCAAGGGTTGAACATCAGAGATGTTCACTAAGACTCCGAGTAGAAGTCAGGGACTTCTATCAGGGTGGATGGTAAAGATGTTCCAATCCACAAGTGGGTGCAATCGGTGTAACTGTATCTCGCAAATATGTGTGTGTACCCTTCTTGTTGAAGGGCGTGTGTTGTTTGTGAAACACACCTAATATGGAAATGGGAAAAAGGTTATGAAAACCTTGGAAAGGATTTGAGAATCCATGGAAAGGAAAATTTGAAAGAAATGTCACCATTGGCAAGGTAAAGGTTTTGAAGACTAGAAATTTAGGAAAAAATATTTTTAAAAGAAATAAGCAGTCTGACAAACTCTGATTAAAAATATCATATTTTTGGAAACTGTCTCCCAACACCCATTCACTAAGTTATCAAACTCACCCCCTCCCTTTACCCCTTTTTCAAGAAACTAAGGGAAACCAATCTTAGAGATCTGTCTGTAGCTGAATCTTAAGACAAGTATGTAAAATTTACATTAAGTTTTGATTAATGTTATTACAGGAAAGATACATGTGGAAATAATGTCTTACTCCTCGCGATTTAGAGAAGGGTAAACCTTTTATAAACTGGGAGAGTGGCGGGTTGTTCATGGGATCCAATCAAATTGGGTTGGGGCGTGACACCCTTGGTTTAAGAGGGGTTTCCCCCTTTCTTTAATTAAGAGGAGCCACGCGTAATTTAAACCTTGTTCCCTGGAATAGCATAAATCAATAAAAAAACTCAAGCTTAAAAGAACTTTTATGCATACATGATAGAGGATAGATCCTAGTGTTATCTTTAGTCATTTTCCTCTACTCCTGAAAAGGGATATAAAAGAGGGGTGAGTTTCTACAACTCAGTGAATGGGTGTTAGGAGTGAATTTTCATAAATAAAACAACTTTAATTGGAGTGTGTCAAACTCTTTATTTCCTTTAAGAAGATTCTTTTCCTCAAATTCCATTTTTCAAAATCCTTTTTCCTCATTTTCCACATTAGGTGTGTTTAAGAGTCAAGACACGCCATTCATCAGGAAGGGATCACACATTCGCAGGGCAGCCCGTCCACTACACCCACTTGTGGCGTCAGAGCGACTTTCCCAGCCACCTAGATAGAAGCCTGTCCACATCTACCTTGGTAATGAGTGGATGTTCATGACATTTGACCCTACCGTAGTCTCATGCGCATGAAGCTACGTCGAGCTTCCCTAACTGCTAGCACGAAAAACTGCCCTTATCTCCACCATGTCATCCAGTAGCCCTTAGGACACATCACTACCCCTCTTGGGCATCATGATAGTCCTAAACCTCAATGCAATCACAAACAAAGTATTCCATAAAGCCATTAATCTTTGGTGCCACTGGTCCAACGACTCCAACCCTCAACTTGGCATGTAGCTATTTGTCTAAACCGGTTCGTCGACCTAGTCTTGTCGCACTACCACCAGTTTATCGAGTATGTCGGTGTTATCTTGGTACCATGGCTAAATCACATAATATCATTCATTAAGAATTTCCATGGCTTATCATCATGTTTGTTTACGAGCTCCTGCTCATGCCAACTAGCCTTGGGCCCACTATACATGATTTTCCAAAAACTAGGCATTTTAGCCCCATAAGTTCAAAACCGAGGCCTCTAACCTATATGAGTTGTTCTAGCTCCTGTCAAGAAGGTCTCCCGAAAAGTTTAAGCATTGGCACACAAGTCAGGGGAGAAAATTTTTGACAAAACATATTTTTACTTCATCACACCAACCAGGTATGATGATATCTCCACTTACAACTAGTAAGCGGGTTTTTCCTTCCTTTGAGGAAGTCCATCATACCAACCAGGTATGATCTCTAATTAAAACCGATAAGTAGGTTTTAGCTTAGTTAGCACATCACTCCAACCAGGTGTGATGTTAAAATCCCACTTACAAGTGGTTTCTCTTCTCTAAGTGCTCATCATCTCAACCGGGTATTATGTACATAAGCCTACTCACCCGATAATTGAAGTGTATCATTCTCTAGTCGGTTTCCACTTCCTAGCTAGCTTATCCTTGCTAGCATTCTGGTCTCTCGTGTTCCTACACAATTTGGGCACCCTTATCTATTAGAGTTCGGCATAATGGCCTTCGTTTCTCACATATAAGCGACTAAGTTTAAAATTGTTAGTTAATTGCACTTAGGTCCCCAGAGTTCATTTTCCTTGACTTTAGGTCCCTAATGCTAACTTTTCCCCAAATTGAGTCCTGAAACTTTCAAAAATTTACTTTCCTCAATTTACTCAAAATTGTTTAAGGGGCTCAAGTTTCCCAAATTTTTAATTTGGTCCCCAACTTTTTAAAAAATTAACATTTTGCCCCTATGTTCCAAAATTGGCAATTTTACCCCAATTCTTTACAAAAATCGACCAATTGCCCTCAATTTTCAAAAATTTCAAAATATTCCCTCAATTTTATGAAATCCCCAAAATTTTCCCACAATTTACCCCTTTCAAATTGGCCGAATTATATTTCATCAAATTGACTATTCAATCGGGGTTAATTGCTTCAATTGGAGGTGTAAATTACTTTTTATACTTCCATATGATTCAATTGAGCTTTGAATCACATGAATTGAGGCTGAAACAAGCTCAAACGGAGCTTCGCCGGAAAATAGTGCATAGAGAGAGAGAGAAAGCTTCGAAAGCTTATTGTCCAAGGTGTGTCGGTCTGAGCTCCCCATCTAAGTAGGTAGCTCTCATCCTGAGGTTACTCCAAGGATAAAGAATCGATAAAATTCACCCCAAATTGATGGATAATTCCATTAGTGAAGTTTTACAGTTTCTTTCAATAATGCCGACCGGAAATGACAGAGGGTTGCCGAATTGGCATACCTTTCAGCTCTATTACTGTCGTGTGAGGGCCATGGGAGTGTGGGAAGGGTAGAATATGGTCGATTTCAGCTCGGACGAAACATGGCAGCTTTGGTCCATCGGAGTTGCTTCACTGTTTGATTTTGTTGGTGCTTCTCTCGTGGTCCTCGGATCAAATGGGGATTGTCGTCAGGTAGCTGACTTCTCTCGGAATCTAAAGAACCTGATGTCGCCTTCTAAGGCTCAAAAAACTGCACAAGTTGGAGCTTTGGTTCGAGCTTCACCGAAAAATGGAGTAGTTGAGAGAGAATGGAGTTTTCAGGTGTGAGGAGGATGAATGGAGAGGATGTAAACCCCGTCCTTTATTAATGAGAAAAATCGGGAAAGAACTGGTCAATGTGATCTTTAAACCGAATTGATCTACAAGCCCGACTACTAGGGGACAAGCAAATTCGAAAATTTCTAACTCCCATGTGACTCAAAAATATTCATAAACTTGGGAAAAGAACCCTAGGATGATATGAGGAAGAAAGACCAAAGCAGTTTAAGAGAACCAGGTCCGAACTGGATAGAACCGGTCTATGAACCAAGTTGATTCATAAACCGAAACAGATAGAGAATGAGTTAACCGAGAAGTTTATGGATTCCTTGTGATTTATAATCCTTGGGAAGGAACCTTAGAATAATGTCGGAGAGAAAAACCAGATCGGTTCGAGTGAACTAGACCCGAACCAGATTAATCTGGTTTAAGAACCGAGTCGATTTATGAACTGAAATCGATTAAGAGGTGGTAAACTAGGAATTTTATTTACCCTAAGTGACCCAAGGAGTCACAAAAGACATGGAAATGGACATGTGAAGGAATTGGAGATGAAAACCAAACTGGTTCAGGTGAACCAGATCCGAACCGGTTCGGACTAGTTTGAATCACTATTGAACCGAATCCTAAATTCATTTTTCTAAGTGGCTTAAATAATTCAAATTGGAGATTTGAGGCCACCATTGGATAGAGAATGAATTTAGATGAATTTAGAAACTTTTAGATTTGAAAACCTCAGTCGAACGAGGGGTGAATCGGCCGGTTTAAGCTTTGAACCCAGTTCGGACCGGTTCGGTCCGATTTGGAACAGTGTCATCTTCTTCCATAGGAAGACAACACTGTTCACTCACCGGAAAACTGAAGAAAACCTGATGAAGAAGAAACGCCTCCATTTGGTACGTTTCAGGTCATCAATTCCTATCATAACAGTGCCAAACGGACAGCCAATGGGTCCCCGAGCTCCCTATATATAAAGCCCCTCTCCATTCGTCCTCTCCACACCTAAAAAGCTCACTCTCTCTCAATTGCTTAGTTTTCCTATGAAGCTCGAACCAGAGCTCTGATATAGGGTCAATTCTGAGCCAAAGAAGGTGAAGTCGAGTTCATTAGAACCGGGGAGAAGTCAACTACACGGTAGTAGCATCCGTTCATCCCAAGAGTCACCGGAGAAGCGCCGGCATGATCAAACAGTGAAGCAGCTCCGGTAGACCGAAGCTGCCCTGTTTCGGCCTACTTGCAAATATATGTAAAGTTGGGTTTTCTCATTCATTTGGAACAATTGAGGGCTATTAGGCAAAAGAATAATGAACAATTATGTTCATCTCATGTAAGAGAATGAAACATCGGGAACGCCAATCCAGGTCCAGGTTGCTAAGGACGGAACCCGACTAAGTGGAATTTCACTTCACTACCGGGTGAGTGGGATTATATATCATACCCGGTTGGGGATGATAAGTACCTCGGTATAAAAACCCACTATTTAGTGGTATTTTAATCATCACCACTTAGAGAGAGTGATGTGAAAATTATGCGAAAAAACTACTTACCGATTGTAAGTAGATCATACCAAGTTGGTATGATGAGACTTACTCGAAGGAAGTTGAAAACCCGTTCATCGGTTATGAATGGAGATGTCCTTATACCGGTCAGTATAATAGACAGTGAAAACCTATTTTGTCGAAAGTGTTCTTCCCTGACTGTGTGCCAATGCTTAAACTATTTGGGAGACCTTCTCGACGGGAGCCCGAATAGCTCCTATAGGCCGGGGGCCTCGGTTTTGGAACCTGAGGGCTAATATGCCCTGTTTTTGAAAAACTCGAGTAGTGGGCCATAGGCCAATGGACACGAGCAGGAGCTCGTAAAAGAACATGATATATATATATATATATATATTCATATATATATATATATATGTACCATTAAAACTTAATAAGTGAATTTTTTAGTCATGGTACCAAGGCAGGTTCGACATACTCAGTCAACTAGTAGCAGTGCAACATGACCGATCTCCGGACCAGTCAAGACAAATAGCTACAGGTTGAGTTGAAGGTCAGGACCGTTTGGACAAATGGCACCACATATTACATGGTAATTTAAGAAAACTTTATTTGTGCATGCACTATGAATACGGGATCATCAAGATGCCTATGAGGGGTAGTGATGTGTCCTAAAGAGTGGCAGGTTGTTCATGGCTATCCAACCAAACCTGGTTGGGGTGTGACAGAGGAGCTCTTTATATAGGGAGATCAAGGACTCTCTGACCGACTATTTGGCATCTTGGTCGTGCCCATTTTCGACCTAAAATGCCTTGAACGGAGTGATTCATCTTCGTCGGTATTGTCCATTCTTCCGTTGAATGAACAACGTGATCATCTGAAGGAAGAAGACAACACTGTTCCGAATCGGACTAGACTAATTCGACTAGGTTCAATGCTTAAACCTGTTGGTTCAGACCCGATTTGACCGAGTTTTTCAAAATTAAATTTTCTAAATTCATTCTTTATCCAATGATGGCTTCAATTCCACAATTTGAATTTTTTAAGCTACCTAGAAAAATGAATTTAGCAACCGGTTCAATGATGGTTCAAACCAGTCCAATCTGGTTCAGGTCTAGTTCAGGTCCGGTTCACCTAAACCAGTTTGGTTTTCTCTTCCAATTTGTCCCAAAGTCCTTTTCCATGGTTTTTATGACTTTTTGAGTTACTCGGGATATGTAAATTTTTCAATTTTCCCTTTCTCTATTGGTTGCGATTCATGAACTGGTTCGGTTTTCTCCCTTAGGTTGACCAGATCTTTCCCCGATTTTCTATCTTTAAGGGATAGGTTTACAACTCTCCCCTCCTGTTAGAAGTTTTGTCCCTGAAACTAAATTAGCACCCTTTGCCTCATAAATAACTTCCCTTGATGTTCACTTAGGTTTGCTTAACATGCTAACACTTCGGTTGTTCTTTCACTTAAACTCATTACAACACATATTTAAGGAATTTCTTTTCCTTTTAATTGTTTACTCATTCCATGAAGTTTATCGTAACTAAGCATGTCTTGCCCTTGAGTCCAAAGGTGTATCCTTAGGTTCACCTTTTCCTTTGCTTAAGGTAAGATTATTTCTCTTAAGTGTTCTTGCTCAAGATTTCAGGATTGGGAGTTCCAAGATGCCCAATCATTCATGTGTCTAGTTAATCTTTTTATCGTTGAAACCCTTAGCTCGGTGTCCTTTCGAGTGCTATGTACTTGTTTTCACGGGTTTCGATTTTATCACCTTTTCTTCCTAATTTGACCCTTCCGTCATTTTTTGTTTGTTACAACTTCGGTTCAAATTTAATGCTTGACCCTATCAGGCTTAACTAACTGACTCTTCCTTACTTGAGTCATATATCCCTTATAGCATGACATGCCCTAGAACCTGCCTTTGGCCATTAAAATTGTAGAATACTTCCTTGATGGTTGTTCTCAACCTTTCTACTTTTGGGGATCGTATAACTTCATCCCTCTTATCGTATGGTAGTATTTCTCGACTACCTTTACCATTATCTAATCATCCATCTTGCCTTTGATGTCATATCTCACATAACCCTGTCAGTTTCCTTACCTACTCGTCCTTTCCCAACTTCTTTATTGGGTCTTTTCAGTTCCCATCATTGGGTTTCCCAATGAATTACCGACACACTAAGATTCTTCCCTTCTTATGTCCTTTTTCATTTCGCGTGACATCCTTTCCCCACGGACTTTCCCTTTTCTTAATCCACTCTTACTTGCTCATGACCATTTCATGATTCTTTATTCTGAGTTAATCCTTTTCAGTCTATGCATCGACTACTTTGTTTGGGGAGTTCCATTCTTACAGTTTTGTTCTCTATTATGTCCCTCATAGTAGAGACTTCTGCCTTAGGAGCTACATGCTCAACCTTCTTACCATTCCTTAAAGGTTTCTTTCTTCATTTATTCACACTTCTTTCTATATTGGCATTTGTCTGCTTTAAATCCTTCTTTGTCTAAAAGTTTATATTTCATCCCTTAATCCTTACTTGAGAAACTTTCGATTATTGAGTCTTATTTCATGTACTCCACACTATAATGAGTCGTCCTCTCTTTAGGCAACATAAAGTGAGTATGGATCACAACCAGTCTTGATATCAATGGTCATTTACTTTAATCACTTCTTAATTAGAGGCTTACTTCTCCAAGGTTTCTTAGATATGCTTTCCTTTGTTTCCTTTTTATGAGTAGTCCACCCTTTTCATTACCCGTACGACATCTTTTGATGTTGTCTTTACCCATTACTTAGGTTTAACTTATTCCTTAGGTCCTCATGGGTACTTTTCCTTTGTACTTGATCTTTCCATCTCAACCAACATATCATTTATGAGCTTATCTTCTTCTCCACTTTTGTTGGATCCATTACTTCCTAATCGGGACACATATGTCTTTCGAGGGTTTCCTTCCTTGGTAGGATTTATACTCTTTTCTCCAGGAGTTCTCTTCTCGTTTGCCATTGATGACATCTATCCTTAAATGACATCCTTTATACTATTTTACTCTTGAAACCTTACGTTCACATCTTTTTGTACCCCATCCTCATTCTCACTAGTATCCAAGTACACATCTATTTCTTTTAGGGAGAGCTCACATCCTCTTTGCTTCAAGATCTCTTGATCATCCTACGAGAGGCTTACTTAACCTTCTCATGATTTTTGGTCGATAATCCTATCTTGGCCATTGATCTCTTTAAGATTTTTCCTTCATCCTTATTTCCCAAATGTTTTGGCCTTTCCACCTCTCCCATCTTTGCTGGAGTTTTGACCTTCACGAAGGTCAGTTCTTTAATTGCCCCATTCCTACTATTCTCTTTGTTTCATTAACTTGAGATAGTTATCTCTTCAGTATTTTTGTCCTTAATGTCCATCCCATTTACTATCTTTATCCTTCTACCTAGGGACTTTCATCCTGTGGGTTTCACATTCAACCTTCCCAACGCTCCTTAAAGGCTTTTTCCTTCTTTCTTTTTCTTACACCATTCTGACATCGGTATGGTTATTCACCCTTGATTTTTCCATGTCCTCAAATTCCTATTCATTTCTTATCCTTCCTTCGATGGGCTTCTAATTGTTGGTGAGTTCCTAATTTATGTCATGCCTATCACTGACTCTTTCAAGGTAACTTGTGTATTCTTCTGGAATTCTCTTCCTATCACACTTCTTTTCCTCTTCCCTCTCTTTGTCTTTTATCCTAAAGTGGCTTAGCACTTTCCGCACTCTCACTACTTCCATGTATCTTACTTTCCTCTTGGTTATCTTCCATTCAACTAGTTTTATCACGCCCTGACCCAGTTTGGTAGGATCCCCGTGAATAACCAACCACTCCCTTAGTTCAAGAGGGGTTTCCCCCTTCTTTAATTCAAGAGTAGCAAGGTGTAATCTCAACCTTGTTCCCTAGATTAACATATATCAATAATAATGCAAGCTTAAGAGAGGATTAAGCATACCTGACAGAGGGTAAATCCTGGTGTTATCACTAGTCATTATCTATTCCTAAAAAGGGATAAAAAGGGTAGGTGAGTTTTTACAACTCAGTGAATGGGTGATTGAAGAAAAAGAGATTCAATAAAATAATTTGCAGAGTGTCAGACTCCTTATTCTTTTTAAAACCATTTCTTCCTCAATTTATTGGTTTCCAAAACTATTTCTCATCATTAACCACAGTCGGTGTGTTTAACACTCAACACACGCCCTTCGTCAAGAAGGGATCACACATTCACGGCAACCCATCCACTGCACCCACTTGTGGTGTCGAAGCGACTTTACAGGCTACCTAGATAGAAGCCTATCCACTTCTACCTTAGGAATGAGTGGATGTATGCGACATCCGATCCCCAAACCCGAAAAAAAACTCTATGCTCGTATGAGGATAGAGAACTCATCCTGACCCCACCCCAGTCTCATGCGCATGAATCTATGTAGAGCTTCCCTGACTGTTGGCACGACAAACTGCCCTTATCTCCACCATGTCGTCCAGTAACCCATAGGACGCATCACTACCACTTTTTGGCATCTTGATGGTCCCAAACCTCAATGAATGCACAAAACAATAATTTTCCTCATAAGCTATTTAATATTTGGTGCCACTAGTCCAACGGCCTAGACCCTCAACTCAATCTGTAGTTATTTGTCTCGACTGGTCCATCGACCTTATCTTGTCGCACTACCACCAGTCCATCGAGTATGTCTGTCATGCCCCGACCCAGTTTGATCGGATCCCCATGAACAACCCACCACTCTTCCAGTTTATTGAAGGGTTTTCCCTTATTATAATCCGTAAAGAGTAAGGCGTCCTTTAAACCTGCACCATTTCCTGGAATAGCATAATCAAAACTGCATGAAATTTTAAACTTTACATACCTATCTTACAGGCATCTTAGTTGATGGTCTTTCAAGG
This sequence comes from Trapa bicornis, assembly GCA_030064425.1. Taxonomy (NCBI): domain Eukaryota; kingdom Viridiplantae; phylum Streptophyta; class Magnoliopsida; order Myrtales; family Lythraceae; genus Trapa; species Trapa bicornis. The sequence goes on from CM057749.1 coordinate 5,681,428, forward strand.
TAGGCTTTTCGGGATTTCCTGAAAGGGATATAAGGGAGGGGGTGAGTACAACTACTCAGTGAATGAGTTTTCAATAGTCTACTTTTAACTTTTAAGAAAAATATTTATATAGAGTGTGCCAGACTCCTTTCTTTCAAAAAAATCCATTTATTTAAAAATTTGGGTTTTTCCATTATTTCTTAGTTACCGGTGTGTCATCACCCAACACACATCCTTCATCATTAAGGTTACACACATTCGCAAGTCAGTATCACTACTGAACCCACTAGTGGCTTCGGAGCGACTTTTCCTGCCACCCGGACAGAAGTACAACCACTTCTACCCTAGGAATGAGTGGATGCACATGACATCCGACCCACAATCCCGAAATCACTTCTTCGTGTTCGTATGAGGACAGAGACCTCATCTTGTCCCCACCCCGGTCTCATGCGCTTGGTGCTACTCTAGATTTCGCACAAATACTTGGAATGATGAACTGCCCTTATAGCCACCAGATCGTCCAGTGCCCTTATGACGCATCACTACCCCTCATGGGCGTCTTGATGATCCCGTACTCATAGTGCATGCACAAACAATGTTTTCTTATCAAGCAATGTAATATGTGGTGCCACTGGTCCAACGGCCCCGACTCTCAACTCAACCCGCAGTTGCTTGTCTTGACTGGTCCGTCAACCTGTCATGTCGCACTGCCGCTAGTTGACTGAGCATGCCGATCCTATCTTGGTACCATGGCCAAACAATTCACTTATTAAGTTTTATGGCACATATATCATGTTCATTTACGAGCTCCTGCTCGTGCCAACTAGCCCTGGGCCCACTGTATGAGATTTTCAAAAGACTGGGCATTCTAGCCCACAAGTTCCAAAATCGAGGCCCCCGGCCTATAAGAGCTATTCGAGCTCCCGTCAAGAAGATCTACCAAATAGTTTAAGCATTGGCACACAGTCAGGGGAGAACACTTCCGACAAAATAGGTTTTCACTATCCATTATACCAACCGTTATAAGGACATCTCCGTTCATAACCAATGAATGGGTTTTCAACTTCCTTTGAGAAAGTCTCATCATACCAACTGAGTATGATCTACTTACAACCGGTAAGTAGTTTTTCCGCATAATTTTCACATCACTTTCTCTAAGTGGTGATGATTAAAATACCACTAAGTAGTGGGTTTTTATACCGAGGTAATTATCATTCCCTACCGGGCATGACATAAAATTTCCACTCACAACCGGTAAGTGGTTTTTATCTTTAAGTTGTGCTCATCATCCCAACCGGGTATGATTTTAGTAAACCCACTCACAACCGGTAAGTGGTTTTTAACTTACCGGGAAATGGAGCAGTAGAGAGAGAGAGAGAGAGAAATGTTTAGGTGTGAGGAGAATGAAATGGGGATGTCCTCTTTATATAGGCGTAAAACCCGTGTATTAAATGGGCGAGATTTATTACTAGTATTAATATTGCCATAAATTATTGGTATTAATTCCAATAATTTAATTTCGGTATTAATTTTAATAAGTTAATTTTGGTATTAAATTATTTGTATTAATTCCAATAATTTAATTTAGGTATTAAATTATTAGTATTAATTACAATAATTAAAAATATATTAATTTATGGTTATTTATGATATGGCGCACATCCTTACACTACTCTCGGGCAAGCACGCTTAACTTCAAAGTTCTTATGGAATCTTGTTTAGCTAAACCAATTTGATTTTTGTCTTCTAAATTTTCTTAAATTTCTTTTCTAATGTTTAATGAACCCTTTAGATCACCCGGAAGTTGTAAATTTCCATATTGTGTGTTCTCAAATGTAAACCGACTCGGTTTTCTTACTCTGTTTGACCAGTTCTTTTCCCGGTTTTCCTTAACTCAAAAGAGCGGGGTTTACAATGTCGGTCTTGTCTTGGTACCATGACCAAATCACATCATTCATTAAAGTTTTCATGGCTTAACATCATTTTTGTTTATGATCTCTTGCTCGTGCCAACTGGCCTTGGGCCCACTGTACGAGATTTTAAAAATTAGGCATATTATTCCCCAAGTTCTAAAACCAAGGCCTCCAGCCTATCTAAGCTATTCAAGCTCCTGTCAAGATGGTCTCCCATAAAGTTTAAGTTGTGGCACATAGTCACGGGAGAGCACTTTTGACAAAAATTATTTTTCAGTTGTCCATCACACGAAACGAGTGTGCTTATAACCGATGAATGGGTTTTCTACTTCCTTCTAGTAAGTTCATCATACCAACCGGGTATGATCTACTTACAACAGGTAACTACTTTTTTCATGTGTTTTCTCACATCGCCCCATCTAGATGTGATATTAAAATCCCACATAGTAGCAGGTTTTTATTACCGAGGTGCTCATCATCCCAACCGGATATGATGTGAAAATTTCCACTCACCCGATAAGTGCAGTGTACTTTTCCTTTAAAGTGGCTTCTACCTCCATGTCAGCTTAGCCTTGCTAGCGTTCCCGATACTCCGTGTTTCTACATGATATGAACATCCCTTTTCACTATCATTTGGCCTAATAGCCTTCATTCATTAAAAATGAAAAAAATGCCTAAACTTTTAGTTAATTACATTTACGTTCCTAAAGCTCTTTTTCTTTAACTTTAGGTCCCTAATGCCAATTTTTTCCCAAATTGAGTCCTGAAACTTCTAAAATTCACCTTGGGACTTCAATTCATTCAAAATCACAAAAAGGGGTTCAAGTTTTTCAAATTGTCCTAAAGTCCCTTTCCAAGGTTTTTATGACTCTTTGGGTCACTCGGGAGTTATAAAGTTCTCAATTTGCCCATTCTCTAGTGGTCGGGGTTTGTGAACCGGTTCGATTTTCTCACTCGGTTTGATTGGTTACTTCCCGATTTTCCTTATCAACAAAGGGTGGGGTTTACAACTCTCCCCTCCTTTTAGTAGTTTTATCCCCAAAACTTATTCCACATCATTTGTAGTGAAAAAGAATTTCCCTTGATATCATTTGTTGTTTATTGGTATACACCCTTCTCAGTTATTTCTATTTAGTCTCGATATAACACACACTGTTAAATTTCATTTCCTTCTCATTATCCATTCCATGAAGCTCACTTAAGCTAAGCATACCTTACTCGAGGGTTTAAGGCTATATCCTTAAATTCACATCCCTCTTTCCTTAAAGCATAATTCTTTCTCTTAAGGTTCTTTACTCAAAATTTCAGAATTGGTAGTTCCAAGTTATTCTTTTATTCCTGTGTATAGTCACTTCCTTTGTCATTAAAACCCTTTAGTTTGGGGTCCTCTTGAGCACCATCCTTTTCTCAAGAACTTTCTCTTCTTTTAGTCAACTCTTATTCATTCATGATCACATCAAAATTCTTATAACATTTAATCTCTTTCAGTTTTAAGTATCGATGGCTTACTTGTGATTGTTCCTTTATTTCAGTTTTTCTCTCTACCATGTCCCTTACTTGAGAGATGTTCACTTTGGGAACTACACATTCAACCCCCTCATCATTTCTTGAAGTTTTCATTCCTTCCTTTCTTCATACACCTTCCTATAATAGGAAATTTGCCCTTTTGGAATCCTTCTGTAACTGAAATTCAATCTCTTTCCTTATTCTTTATCCGAGACATTTTCACCGATAGCTCTTATTTCGGTTACTCCACACCATGTCTAGTCATTCTCTCTTTAAGTTCTATCAACTTGATCGTTGATCACCACTAGTCCTAATGTTAGTGATCCTTCACTTAAATCTTTTCCTAATTGAGGGGTTAGCTTTTTCCAAGGTTCTTAAATGTGTTTTCCTTCGTTTCATCTTTTTATGGGCAATCCACCCCCTTCTTACTCACATAGCATCCTTTGATGTGTTTTTTTCCTACTTCCTCATTAACTGAACTTAACTTGCTCCTTGGGTCCTCCTATGTACCTTTCTTTTGTACTTGATCCTTCCATCTTGATCAGCATATCTTGGATAAATTTATCTCATCTCCATTTTTGTTGATCCCATTACCTTTTAATTTGGGAAACTTTTGTCCTTCCAAGGTTTCCTTCCTTGGCCGTTTATACTCTTTTCTCTTGGTTTTTCTTCCCATTTTGCCATTTTAGAATATCAATCTAAAAAGGTATTCCCTAATGACATCCCTTCTAGCTTACATTACTCTTGAGAACTTACTCGTATCTCGTCTTTATTTTACTTTCTTTCTTGTTTTCATCCATTTCTTCTAGTTAGGATTCACATTTTCTTTACATAAAGATCTCACGTCCATCCTATGAGAGGTTTACTAAATTTTCTCCTATTTTGACTTTGGTTTTTAGTTTGATCTGTTGATCTTTTATAGATTTTTCCTTTATCTTAAATTCTATCTATTTGGCTTTTCCATCTCTCACTTCTTTACTAGAGATTCAAATTTTATAATCCTCTTAAGGGTCAATTCATTAATTGCCTTGGTCTTATCATTTTCTTGGCACATGATCTTGAGAGCATCACCTCTTGGGTCGTATTTTCCTTAATAATCCATTTATTTCCCTCTTTAGGGTGTAGTTTTTCACTACTTTCTCGTCCATCTCAAGGCGTCATTTACTCATCCAAATGATATGGTTGTTATAAGTTATTTTCTTCAACTTAGTCTGTCTAAAAATCCTTATTTGACTTTCTACTCTTGAAAATAGATCGCACCTGACCATTCAGGTATGTTCTTAGCCACCCATGTCTCCTTTAATAAAGTCCCTATTCCAGCCTTAAATCTTATGGCAGTTCGTTTGTTGGTTACCTGCGTTTAGAACGTCCTTCTCCCACGGTTCCACCTCTTATCCTTACTCTTTCTCTAAGGAACCTTCGTTTCTGGGACCTTTCACTTCAATCTCCCTACTGCTCCTTAAAAGTTCTTCCTTGATTCCTTTCTTATACTTACTAACCTTTGTAGGGTTATTCACACTGGATTTCTCCCTTTTTGTTCCATATCTTTGCTCCTAATAAGTCCCCTTATTTTCTTGGAGTTCCTAAGAATTTGTATCCTAACTCTTTCCAAGTAGGTATTATTCCTGGGGCTTTCTTGCTATCGTATCTCTTTCCTTTCTCATTTCTCCTTGTCCGGTCTTAATTTTCTTAATATCTTCAGTGCTCCCCATAACCTTCTTTCTTTCTTCCTGATCAGCTTTCATTCCTTTTGTTTTCCTTGGAATAGTCTAATCCTTCTTGTTTTCCTTACTCTTATTTTTTGAGCCTTTCCTTTGCTCCTTAGACTCTCACTAATCCCATGCTCGTTGATGCTCACTTCCCCTATTCCAAACTTCTCCTTCCTATCCTTAGTTAGAATTTGTCTCCCTTGGGTGAACTCTACGAGTCTCTTCCTTGCAAAATTTTATTGTCACTTTGAGAAAAATCCTAAAGGTTGAGGTTAACTAGAAATGACCCGTTTTTCTTTCCTTAGGTGATTTTCTACCCTTTACTTTGATCTTTACTAGAATACTCTTATTGCTTGACTTCATCAAGGAGACCTAGAAATTTTATCAAGAAAATTAGAATTTCATTCATTCAAGAAGTATTTCTTGCCATACTTGGCTTATTACAAAAATTTCTACCCCCTAATCCCTTGGGGTTATAGGTCGAGAGTTAGCCTTAGAACGGTTATGGGATTCTTGATCAGATGTATTTGAGGAATTCGTTGGAATCCATCCATATTCCCAAATGAGACAAACTTCATGTATGGCCTTTAGTCCGTACCGCCTTACCTCTACCTCACACTCATATGTCCACTTCATCCATTGGGAGGGATTAAAGCTAGACTGAGTAGGTGGGAGTACTTGGTGGACCTTCATGAAGGTGGCATATGCATCCAAATAGTTATCTCAAGCCTCTTTTTTAGTTGTATTCCTCTCTGGTTGTTTTGGGGTTGGAGGAGGGGTTGGGTTCCTAGGAGAAGGTATAGGTTCCTCTTACCTTGGAGGATAGTATGTAATGCCTTCTAATTCCAATAAGGCTCCCATAAGTTTCTGATAATCTTCTACCATATCCTTAGGTACTCTTTTCTCAGCCTTTAAGAACCATTGAACGGCTGCCTCCATTGAGGTAGGTTTCTTTTTCAGGGTTATGGGTGGGGGATTAGATTTCACAGCGAACTTCCTAGGGATTCTTCTTCCTACACGATAGTTAAAGTTTTATTAATGTTAGGGCATAATATCGATAATGTTTAAAGGGAACTTAGCTCTGATACCACTCAAGTTGTCATGCCCCAACCCGATTTGGTTGGATCCCCGTGAACATACCGTTGCTCCCTTGGTTCAAGAGTGGTTTCCCACTTCTTTAATTCACGAGGAGCCAGACCTTGTTCCCTGAAATAACATATATCAATAATAATGCAAGTTTAAGAGAGGATTAAGCATACATGATAAAGGGTAAATCCTGGTGTTATCCCTACTCGTTCTCTATTACTGAAAAGGAATAAAAAGGGTGGGTGAGTTTCTGCAACTTAGTGAATGGTTGATTGAAGAAAAAGAGTTTTAATAAAATAATTTCGAGTGTGCCAAACTTCTTATTCTTTTTAAAACCATTTCTTCCTCAATTTCTCTGTTTTCAAAACCATTTCTCATCATTAACCATAGTCTATGTGTTTAACACTTAACACACACCCTTCATCATGAAGGGGTCACACATTCGCAGGGCAGCTCGTCCACTACACCCACTTGTGGCGTCAGAGCGACTTTACCGACCACCTAAATAGAAGCCCATCCACTTCTACCCTTGGAATGAGTGGATGTATGCGACATCCGACCCTCAAACCTGAAAAGAAATTTCGTGTCCGTATGAGGATAGACACCCCATCCCAACCCCACCCTAGTCTCATGCGCATGAAGCTACATTGAGCTTCCCTGACTGCTAACACGACAAACTGCCTTTATCTCCACCATGTCGTCTAGTAGTGCCTAGGATGCATCACTACACCTCTTGGGCATCTTGATGGTCCCGAACCTTACTGCATGCACAAACAAAGTTTTCCATAAAGCCATTAATCTTTGGTGTCACTGGTCCAATGGCCCTGACCCTCAACTCGACTTGTAGCTATTAGTCTAGATCGGTCTGTCAGCCTGGCCCTGTCACACTATCGCCAGTCCATCAAGTATGTTGGTCCTATCTTGGTACCATGGCCAAATCACATAATATCATTAATTAAGAATTTTCATGGCTTATCATAATATTTTTTATGAGCTCCTACTCATGCTAACTAGCATTGGACCCACTATAAGTGATTCTCCAAAAATCGGGTATTTTAGCCCCCAAGTTCCAAAACCGAGGCCTCTAGCCTATATGAGCTATTCGAGCACTCGTCAATAAGGTCTCCCAAAATTTTTAAGAAATGAAACATTGTCAGGGGAGAACACTTCTGACAAAATAAATTTCAACTCGTCCATCACACTAACCAGGTGTGATGACATCTCTGCTTACAACCAATAAGCGGGTTTTCTACTTCCTTCTAGAAAGTTCATCATACCAACTGGTATGATCTACTTACAAAGGGTAAGTAATTTTTTCGCATAGTTCTCACATCACCCTAACCAGATGTGATGTTAAAATTCTACATAGTAGTGGTTTTTAATTTCTGAGGTACTCATAATCACAATCGGGTATGATGTGAATAATCTCACTCACTCGATAAGTGTAGTGTATTCCTCTTGATCGGCTTTTTGCCTTCACGTGACCTTATCTTTGCTGGCATTTTGGTCCTTCGTGTTCCTACATGATTTTGGACATCCTTTTTTTTATTAACATTTGGCAAAATAGCCTTCATTCCCCACGTATGAACAAAAGACCCAAACTTTTAATTATTTGTATTTTGGTCCCTAAAGTTCTTTTTCTTTAACTTTAGGTCCCAAATGCTAATTTTTCCCCAAATTGAGTACCAAAACTTCTAAAATTTACTTTGGGCCTCAATTTATTCAAAATCACAAAAGGGGTTCAAGTTTCCCAATTTTCCAATTTGGTCGCCAACTTTTCAAATATTACCATTTTGCCCCCAACTTTACAAAAATGGCAATTTAACCCTAATAAATTTCAAAAATCGACCAATTGGTCTTCCAACATCCTTTTCATGGCTAATTGGCCCTCAATTTTTGCGAAATTGTACTTTTGTCCCTCAATTTTATGAAATCCCCAATTTCCCCCAAATTTTTACCAGTTTTCCCCTATCAAACTGGCTGAATTTGATTTCATCAAATTGACCATTTAATCAGGGTTTATTGATCCAATTGAAGGTATGGATAAGTTACTACACTTCCACATGATTCAATGAAGCTTTGAATTGCATTATTTGGGTCCGAATTGAGCTCAAACGGAGCTTTGTCGGAAAACTAAACTTAGAGAGAGAAAGCTTTGAAAGCTTACCATCAGAGGTGCGACAGTCTGAGCTTTTGATCGGGGTAGGTAGCTCTCATTTTGAGGATCCTCCTAGGAACAAGAATTACAATAATTCATGTTGAATTGAATGAGAATTTGGTTATCGAAGTATCATCGTTTCTCTCTCTAACACTGATCGGAATTTATAGAGGAAAGCCAAATTGACTTACCTTTTAGCTCTAACTCACTCATATAAGGGTTGTGGAAGTTTTGGGAGAGCTTGGTTTGGCCTGAAGAGGGCTCAATTTGGCCATTTTCAGCTTGGCCAAAATAGGGCAGCTTTGGTCTGTTGAAGTTGCTTCATTGTTTGATCACACTGGTGCTTCTCTGGTGATTCTCAGATCGAATGTTGACCACCGTTAGGTAGCTGACTTCTCCCTGAGTCTAAGGAACTAGACCTCACCTTCTTTGGCTCAAAAAACCTCAATATTGGAGCTCTGGTTCGAGCTTCACCGAAAATTGGAGCAGTAAGGAGAGAGAGGAAATTTTAGGTGTGAAGAGTATGAATGGGAGGAGCTCTTTATATAGGAAGCTCGGGGACTCCTTGGCCATCCGATTGGAACCTTTATAGCGATCATTCATGGCTTGAAACGCCCTAAATGGAGACTTTTCATCTTCCTCGGTGGTGCTCCCGTTTCTAGAGAGTGAATAGTGCTACCATCTAAAGGAAGAAGACGACACTATTTCGAATAGGACAGGACTGGTCCGAACTGGGTTTAATGATTAAACCAGCTTTTTAAAATTAAAAATTTATAAATTCATTCTCTATCCAATGGTGGCTTAAATTCTCCAATTTGAATTTTTTAAGCCACCGAGAAAAATGAATTTAGAAACCAATTCAATAGTGGTTCAAATCGGTTCAATCCGATTTAGGTCCGGTTCACCTGAATCGGTTTGGTTTTCTCTTCCAATTCATTCTAAAGTCTTTTTGCATGACGTTTGTAACTCTTTAGGTCAATCAGAATTTATAAATTTCCTGATTTGCCATTTCTCTATCGGTTAGGATTTATAAACTGACTCAGTTTGCTCTTTGGAAATGATCGGTTCTTTTCTTGATTTTTCTTATTATTAAAAGACGGGGTTTACAACTCTCCCCCCCTTTTAGGGGTTTTGTCTCCAAAGCAGTTACATGTCGAATAATTGAGAGTACCCATTCCTCATTATACTCTCGATCATCCATCTCTCTTCTTGCACGGGTCCGTTTTGCCAAAGAACCCTAACCATAGGAATCCTCTTATTCCTCAAGTTCTTATCCCTCTGGTCATTGATTCGTATGGGTTATGCTTGATAGGTCAAGTTCTCTTCCAGTTCTAGTGGAGGTCAGTCCAACACATGGCTAGGATCAGGTCGGTACCGAAGTACCGAGATATGGAATACATCATGTATTCTTTGTAAGTCTGGAGGTAGTTCCAATTTGTAGGCCACTGGTCCTGTCCTTTATATGATGGGATAAGGACCGATGTACCTTGGTTTCAACTTTCCCCGTTGTTGAAACCTAAGTATTCCACTCCATGGGGATACCTTTAGAAACACTTGATCTCTCACGTCAAACTCCAAATCTCTCCTCCGATAATCTGCATAACTCTTTTCCTGTACTGAGCGGCCTTAAGGCAACTCCTGATTAGTTTGATATTTTCTGTGGCATCCTAGAATAGTTTGACACTTTCCAACATTCTTTCCCTCACTTCTTCCCAAAATAAAGGGGTACAACATGGTCATACATAAAGGGCTTCATAAGGAGCCATTTGAATACTGGCCTGATAGCTATTATTATACGCAAATTCCATCAGGCACAAGTATTCCTCCCAACCCTTATCCATGGTGGGTACGTATGCTCTCAGCATATCTTCCAATGTTTGGATCGTTCGCTTAGACTGTCTATCGATCTGAGGATGAAATGACGTACTCATGTGGAGCTTGGTTCCCAAGGCATTTTGCAAACTTGGCCAGAACCTTGAAGTAAATCTATGGTATCTATCCAATACTATGCTCACCGAAACGCCATGGAGTCTTACTATCTCCCTCATGTATAGGACGATCAGTTTTTCTATTGATTCTGTCACTTTTATTGGTAGGAAATGAGCGGACTTGGTTAATCGGACCACTATGACCTAAATTGCATCTCGTCCCTTTCTTTTCAAAGGTAATCTTGTGACAAAGTCCATAGTGATGTGCTTCCATTTCCATTCCGAGATTGGTAAGGGTTACAGTAGTCCTGATGGTTTTTGATGTTCAACTTTAATTTGCTAACAGGACAAGCATCAAGCTACATATTCCGCAATATCCCTCTTCATTCCTTTCCACCAATATGCTTGTTTGAGGGTGCGGTACATCTTAGTACTGCTCGGATGCATCGCATACATAGAATTGTGTGCCTCTTCTAGAATTAACCTCTTCAGTTCCTTATCTTGAGGCACGCACACTCTACCCTTATAGATTAGCACTCTATCACTTCGCAAGTCGTAGTCTGGTTTCGTCCCTCTATTAACCGGATCCAAATAGGATTGGAGTTTCTTATTAGCCTTTTGTTGGGCCTTAATATGCTTGGATAGACTAGGTCTCACCACAACATCAGCATACAAGCATTTCAACTTCTTATCCATCTTCAGGTTCACCTCCATTCTCTCCATCTATTGAAACAAGGGTAAGTAACAAGCCTTTATTTGCACCGCCTCGATTTCGTATTTGCGAATTAGGGCATATGCTACCACATTTGCCTTTCTGGGGTGATACTCTATCACAAGGTCATAGTCTTTCACCAATTCCAGCCATCTCCTCTAGCGAAGATTTAACTCTTTCTGAGTTAAGAAATACTTAAGACTCTTGTGATTAGTATATCCTAGACTTAACCCCGTAGAGGTAGTGTCGCCAAATCTTTAAGAAAAACACTATCGGAGCTAATTCCAAGTTATGGGTTGGGTAATTCCTCTCATGTACTGTCACACCCCGACCCAGTTTGGTTGGATCCCCCTGAGCAACCCACCATTCTTCCAATTTATTAAGGGTTTTTCCTTTTTTTTAAACCGTGAGGAGTAAGGTGTTCTTTAATTATGTACCTTTCCTAGAACAACATTAATCAAAACTACAAGAAATTTTAACTTATGTACCTGTCATGCTGGTATAGTTAACTGGAGGTCCTTAGATAGTCTTTCCCTTGGTTACCTGAAAAGGGGTATAAGGGAGGGGGTGAGTTTGACAACTCAGTGAATAGGTGTTTAAAACTTGATTTTTCAGAAAAATAGTTTGAATTGAAGTGTGCCAGATTCCCTATTTTTTTAAAAGCATTTTCCTCAATTTCTCGATTTTCAAACCATCATTTCCCATTAACCACAGTTGATGTGTTTAACAATCAACATACACCCTTCATCATGAAGGGATCACACATTCATAGGGTAGCCTGTCCACTTCACCCACTTGTGGCGTCGGAGCGACTTTACCGGCCACCTAGATAGAAGCCTGACCACTTCTACCCTGAGAATGAGTGGATGTACACGACATCCGACCCTCAATCCCATAAAGAAACTCCATGTTTGTATGAGGACAATTACTTCATCCCGACCCCACCCCGGTTTTATGCGCATGAAGCTACGTCGAGCTTCCCTAATTGCTGGCACGACAAACTGCCATTATTCTCCACCATGTCGTCCAATAGCCCCTAGGATGCATCACTACCCCTCTTGGGTGTCTTGATGGTCCTGAATCTCAATGCGTGCACAAAACAATAGTTTTCCTCATAAGCCATTTAATCTTTGGTACCACTGGTCCAACGGCCCCGACCCTCAACTCGGCCTGCAGCTATTTGTCTCGACTGTTCCATCAATCTGTCTTGTCGCACTACCACCAGTCCATCAAGTATGTCGGTCCTGTCTTGGTACCATGGCCAAACACATCGTTCATTAAAGTTTTCATGGCTTTATCTCATGTTTGTTTATGAGCTCCTGCTTGTGCCAATTGGCCTAGGGCCCACTATGCGAGATTTTCAAAATTGGGCATATTAGCCCACAAGTTCTAAAACTGAGGCCTCCAACCTATCTGAGTTATTTGAGCTTATCAAGAAGGTCTCCCAAAAGGTTTAAGCAGTGGCACAAAGTCAAGGGAGAGCACTTCCAACAAAAATAATCTTTCAACTGTTCATCACACCAACCTGTTGTGAGGACATCTACGCTCATAATTGATGAACGAGTTTTCTACTTCCTTCTAGGAAGTTCATCATATCAATCGGGTATGATCTACTTACCACTGATAAGTAGTTTTTCCATGTGTTTTCTCACATCAACCCATCCAGGTGTGATGTTAAAATACAACATTGTAGCGGATTTTCATTTTCGAGGTACTTATCATCCCAACTAAGTATGATATAAAAATCTCACTCACCCGTGAATTCAGTGAATTACTCTCAACCAGCTTTTTGCCTCTACAGGAGCTTGTCTTGGCTGGCATTCCTAGTATTTCATGTTCCTACATGATATGAAATCCTTGTTCATTATCCTTTGGCCTAATAGCCTTCATTCATTACAAATAGATAAAATACCCAAACTTTTTAATTATTTGCAACTAGGTCCATAAAGTTCTTTTTCTTTAACTTTAGGTCCCTAATGCCAATTTTCCCCAAATTGAGTCCCGAAACTTCAAAAATTCACTTTGGGACCTCAATTTATTCAAATCACAAAAAGGGGTTCAAGTTTCCCAAATTCCCAATTTGGTTCCCAACTTTTCCAAAATTACCATTTTGCCCCTACTTTACAAAAACGGTAAATTTAACCCCAAAAATTCCAAAAATTGACTAATTGGTCCTCCAACATCTTTTCCATGCCTAATTGGTTCTTAATTTTAGGAAATTGCACTTTAGTCCCTCTAATTTTTTAAATCCCCAAAATTTCCCCAATTTTCCCACAATTTCAAACTTTAAACTTGGTTGAATTTGGTTTCATCAAATTGACCAATCAAATGAGGTTAATTGTTGAAATTAAAGGTGGATTTAAGTTCCTACACATCCATATGATTCAATTGCACTTTGAATTGCATGAATTGATGCTAGAACAAGCTCAAACGGAGCTTCACCGAAAAACTAAACGTAAAGAAAGAAAGCTTCGAAAGCTTACCGTTAGGGGCGCAGCGGTCCGAGCTTTCAATCTAGGCAGATAGCTCTCATCCTAAGGTTCCTCCTAGAATCAAGAATCACCTCAATTCATGTCGAATTGAGGGAGAATTTGTTCAGTAAAGATTTGTCGGTTCTCTCTCTATCACCGATCAGAATTTATAGGGGGAGCCAAATTGGCTTATCTTTTCACTCTAATTCAGCTGTAGGAGGGCTGTGGAAGTGTGGGAAGGGGTTGGTTTGGCCTGAGAGGGGCTCGAATTGGCCATTTTCAACTTAGCTAAAATAGGGCAACTTCGGTCCACCAGAGCTGCTTCTCTATTCTATCACACTAACATTTCTCCAGCGATCCTCGGAGCAAATGGAGACTACAGTCATGTAGCTAACTTGTCCCCAAATCTAAAGAACCTGACCACGGCTTCTTTGGCTCAGAAAAATGCCCAAGTCGGAGCTCTGGTTCGAGCTTCACCAGAAAATGGAGCAATAGGGAGAGAGTGGAGCTTTTAGGTGTGAGGAGGATGAATGAGGAGGGGATCTTTATATAGGAAGCTCGGGGACTTCTTGGCTATCTGATTGGTGCCTTAATGGTGGTCATTCATTGCCTGAAACCCTCTGATCGGAGACTTTTCATCTTCTCCAATGCTGCTCGATTTTTCGGTGAGTGAACAGTGTTGTCATCTGAATGAAGAAGACGACACTGTTCCGAACCAGACTAGACTGGTCTGAACCGTGTTCAACGCTTAACCTGTCCGGCTCAAGCCCGATTCGACTGAGTTTTTTAAATTCATCTAAATTCATTCTATATCAAACGGTGGCCTTAATTCTCCAATTTGAAATTTCTAAGCCACCTAGAAAAAATGAATTTAGAAATCAGTTCAATAGTGGTTCAAACTGGTTCAATCCTGTTCAAGTCTGGTTCACCTGAACCAGTTTAGTTTTCACCTCCAATTCACCCTAAAGTCCTTTCTCATGACTTTTGTGACTCTTTAAGTCACTCGGGATCCATAAATTTCCCAGTTTGCCCTTTCTCTATCGGTTTCATTTTATAACTCTTTGAAAATGACCAGTTCTTTTCCCGGTTTTCTTATTATCAAAGGATAGGGTTTACAACTCCCCTCTCCTTTTAGGGGTTTTGTCCCCAAAATAGTTACATGTTAAATAATTGAGGGTAACCTTCCCTCATTACACTTTTAATTTCCCATGTCTCTTCTTGCACAGGTCCGTTTTGCCATAGAACTTTGACCGTAGGAATCTTCTTATTCCTTAAGTTCTTATCCCTTCGGTCGATGATTCGTACCGGTTCTATTTGATTGGTCAAGTTCTCTTTTAGCTCTGGTGGAGGTCGATCCAATACATGGCTAGGATCAGTTTGGTACTTCTGAAGCATAGAGATATGAAATACATCTTATATTCTCTACAAGTTTGGAGGTAGTTTCAATTTATAGGCCACTGATCCTATCCTTTGAATAATGGGATATGAATCGATATACCTCAATTTCAACTTTCCCCATTATTGAAACCTAAGTATTCCCCTCCATGGGGACACCTTGATAAATACTTGATCTCCCACATCAAACTCCAAATCCTTCATTCAATGGTCCGCATAACTCTTTTGCCTGTTTTGAGCGGTCTTAAGGCAACTGAGAATATTCACTCTTGTGATCAAATTTTGGAAACAAACAGTTTCCATGCAACTCATCTACCATAATATTTAATCGAGGAATAGAGCGAAGATACATTACCTTTATACGATTGATGATTCAAAAATTAACACACTTTTACCAAATTGTTTTTTTCTTAGGCATTTGCACAACACCTGAAGTCATGTTATCCTGTGCATATCTCAGCCTCTTCAAATTTAGGATTTGGTGTTAAATTTGATACTTGATTTCTTGAACTAGTGGCAAATTAGGAGTTATCTTCTTAGGAATGACATTCTTGAATTCCTGCATAAGAGAAATACTAATGTTCGGCTAATATCCGATAATATGGTTAGTAAAATATAAATACTTGTACATAAGTACTATAATGGTAGGATCTAAAATTATATCTCTTTTGATCTCACTTTTTCTCTCCATAAAATTGTTTTTACTCTCTTTTCTTTTTATTATGGCTTTTCTCTCTTTTTTTAACTTTGATTTCTTTCTCATCTTTTTCATTGTTGTCTTTTCTCTATTCATCTTCAATTTTGGCTTTTCTCACTTCTTGTTTTTCTGCTATTTTCTTTTCATTTGCCTTTTTCTTTTTCAACTAATCCTGGAAAACTTGTTGTAAAGTCAAATGTACAAGAGATATTGGTCTATTATTCATCATGAACGAGTACCTATCTGTTAATCTATCATATCTAACTTTACTATTTAACTTCTAAGGTTCTCCTAATAGAATATGACATGCATTCATTGGTATTATATCATATAATACTTCATCCTAATATTTTCCAATAGAGAATGACACTATCACCTATTTGGTTACCTCGAGTTTGGGTTGATCATTCAACTTTTGAATTTGATATGGCTTTGGATGCTTCATTGTATGTAATGCCAACTTCTCCACAAGCTCGTTGCTAGCAAAGCTAGTGCAGCTTTCCCCATCTATGATAACAGAACAAACCTTATTTTTCATAGAACAACGAGTATGAAATAAATTCTCATGTTGGTTGTACAAGATATCATCCATCCATGGTTTGTCCCAAGTAGTATGTTGATTGAAGGAATTAAGCTTGAGGTTGTCGCAATTAACTTGGAGATCATTGAACTCCCCTAGTTCCTATAGATCGAAGTGAGATCGAATGCTCCACGATTATTCAGTGGAAGTATGTTGATGTGAGCAACGTCTCACACCTTACTCCAAGTGATCCATTCGCATATGAAGTGGCTCAAATTCAGACTTCGTTATTTGTTTGATTTCACTCTTCATTGTTTTCCACTGTAGGTTTTGAATGGGCTATATGGAACCTTCTTCTTTCATAGTGTTTCCTCGTCATTGGGCCTTATGATCCTACAAATTGGTAGAAAGAAAAGAACCTCGCAACTCTCCCTCACATGTTTCACTCACGCACTCGTGTTTCACACTAAAATGGATTTTTCTTATAGATTCAAAACACTCTCACCTTTTTCCACTCATTTGTCTTCTTTCAATCTTAATTGAAATTAAAAATAAATTATTTTTATGAAGCAGTTCAGCTTGAGGAACAGTTAAGACAAATCAATAATGTTTTCAAAAAGTAATTCCAAAAGAATTCAAGTGAGTGGTAGGAATAGACTTAGTCAGATAAGAAAAAAATGAAATTTAGAT
The DNA here is from genome assembly GCA_030064425.1 of Trapa bicornis. Taxonomy (NCBI): domain Eukaryota; kingdom Viridiplantae; phylum Streptophyta; class Magnoliopsida; order Myrtales; family Lythraceae; genus Trapa; species Trapa bicornis. The sequence continues at coordinate 5,698,192 of CM057749.1, forward strand.
AAATAAGAAAATAAAAAATTTAGATGGAATGAAGAAATAAACTTAAAGGGTAATAAATAAGAAGGAAACTCATATAGAGATATACCCTAATAAGAATGAAAATTAAGATAGGATTGTGCGCCTCTTTTTTTTTTTTGCCTTTTTTTGCACAAATTTTTTCTCTTTTTTTCTCTTTTTTTGGCACAAATTATTTTTTTAGTTTTTTTTCACCTTACTGAAAAGAAGATAGATAGAAGAAGATGAGAATTTTTTATTTTTCTTTTATAGAGAATAGAAATAGGTAGAGAAGATAAAATAAGAACTATATATAAAAGATAGGATGAAACTTGTCGTGCAATCGTATGCTCTAATACTAACTTATGCAAACCTTGCCAATATGCTGACGACACCCTACACCAAATATGGCAAAAACACCAAGACTTTCACGACGCAAGTATGAAAAAATGGAATATATCTTATTTATGTGAGAAACAAGGTATGAGATATGTAGACGCCACACCCAAATTCTCTAAGAATAACTCTTAGAAAATATTGGTGATAAGTCTTGCTTGTTTGAATGTCATATGCAAAAACCTTATAAGTTTAACGGTTATAGAAAGAAGACAAAACCTTACAAAATTGAATTTAAAAGTGTTTTCTCCAATGTTGTAGAGTATACATTTTATATGCATAGATAACAATTAAATAGCCTAAAAATAAGGAAAAATATATTTTATAGTTACATGCCAATCATATCTAATCTAAATATCTAGAATATTTTAATAACTACTTTAAAAATCTGAATTTGACTAATTAAATATCTAATATTATTATTTAATATACTAAAAAATTTATTATATTAATAAATCTCTCCTTATTAATTGAATCTCGACCTTCTCTTGAGCTTTTCTTGGGCTCTTCAATTGGGCTTTCACTTGAATTTTCTACAATCTCTTCAATTAGCACATATAAAGATTCTTTGATTTTTTTTAGCCCTTAACCTTGTGATTGGACACTCTTGTAGTCTCAAATGATCATTTATCACATCTGGTGACAAACTGTTCAGCTCTATTGAATGTTCAGTTTATTGGACTTGTGAATTCGTAGTATATTTAGTCGGATTCACATCAGGTTCTCTAATGTAAAAGCCCTCCAATTAGGAAGATACCTACCCTAATCTTAACGAGATAAGCTAATAAACAATAAGAAATCTAGGTGTTAACAGTAAGACAATTATAGGCTTGCTTATCATACAATTATCCACAAATAAGGAAAACATGTTGTTTAAAGACCTTGAAGTCATTTTGTCCTACAACCCTACTCACTGAGTTGTTGAACTCACCCACTCACTTATCCCCTTTCAAAGAAACTCGTATACTGAATAAAGGGAAGCTGGAGCAGCATGCCAGGATTTCCCAAAAAGGTAAAGGATATTAAGATGTTTTGTTTTTTTTTTGTTATGAAAAACAGGTATGTTTATACGCATTTACCTTTCATATCCTAGTTTGGTAGAAATATCATCCTAGTACGGGAAGAGGTGGCGGATTGTTCATAGGGATCTGACCAAAGTGAGTCGGGATGTGACACATTTTGAACCGATATTCTTCCGGTTTCCTCCCAATCCTCAACTTTGTGCTCCGGGGCACTCCCAAACATCTCCTAAGCTCCAATTTACCCATCTTAGCCCCTCTATCAATCTCTCTCTTCCTTTCTAGTTCAATTGGACTTCTTGGTTGACAATTTGTCTCCTCATTTGATTTGTTTCCTCGGTTAATCTTTTCTCGGTTCGTGAGTTAGAATTTTCCTGGTGTTACAGCAGTGGTGTACGAATCTAATCTGACCAAATAGCGAGTCCAATTTTAGGGACCCGTGCGGGGTGGCAATTGGACCCGACCGGGTTGAGTTCATATAGACTCGAACCGGACCTGGGGTCCTTGACACGAGACTCGGACTCGGCTAGACCCAAGGTCCGGGTCCAATCGTTATATTCGGACTCGATCACTAGGTCCATTTTGCTAGTTTTGGACCCGCTCACTGAGTTTACCAAATTTTAATAGGTCCGACTCAGTTACTAAGTCCACCAAATTTTGCTGGACTCGATTTAGTTAAATTTGGTTAGATCCAATCGGGTCTATCCAGATCGGATCGAATTTAATAACTAAAATATATTTTGTTAATTAAAGTATTCAAACCTTCAACATAATTATAAATAGTATAGATAATTTACCGTATAAGATATTATTAATATTATTATTTATTTAAAATAAAAATATTTTACACATAATTAAGTATTTGAGTGGTAAATTTAAAAAATTATATACATATTAAAATTTTAAATTAATTTATTTATTAAAATTTTGCATTAATTTATGTATTAAATTTATTTATTAATTTTTATATTAAATTTTGTACATAAATTTCAAATTAAAATTTTTTCTATCTAATTAAGTTTTATAATATAATATTTATATTTTAATTATAACATAATTTACTTTTGCTTTTAGTATAATTGATAATAAAATAAATTTTGATTTATTCTCAATAATTAAAGTGCGAGTTCGAGTTCACCCTACCAAGGAGTACAATCAATATAATTAGAATTCAGCCATCGGATATGTTGGATTGGTTATATTAAACTCGTATTGATGGGATAAAATTAGATATGGTTGGGGGTGTACTTTCTAACTTCCCTAAATATTTACTTATTTTTATTTTTAGATTAAATAATTACTTATATAATAAAAAAAATTATCATGACGAAACTTTAATATTAATTAAAATTTCGTTTTTATCCCCTAAATAGCCAACTTTCTTATGCAACTAATGAAAGAGCTCATCTACCGAAATTAATTTGATATAAGCTACGAGTATTTTTTGTTAAAAAAATATGGAGTCAATCTTTTTGTCAATAATATTCAGAAGCCAAAGTGGAGTCAAAAGAGTAGTCCAAAACGGAGTCTTCAGCATAAAGTGGTTTGAGGAGGAAAAATGTAGAAACTAGGAAGAAAAATGCCAGTTGGCATTACGCCCTTATCCACATGCTTTATTTTTGTCTTTTTTTCTTTAATTCTTACCATTATTTTAGTTTCTTTCAGCAACAAATTTATACGGTAAGCCCATGAAGAGACAGGAAGGGGAATGGAAAAGGGGGAGAGGTAAGGAGGAGAGGGGATAGAATCGATATCTTTTGAGGACCAAGGCAAAACCCTAGAATTTTTTTCCATAAAGTTCTCATATTTTCGTTTCTATTATTTATTTATCGAGACCCCGGAAGCTTGTTGAAGGGGGAGATTGATGAAATTAGTAACTCAATAGCTGAGGTTAGTGGGGAGCTTACATTTATGCTTTCCAATTACTCTGGATTACATATTGACTGCTACTTGTTGTTTCCGGCCGGTTCCTTGTTGGGACTTATAAGATTGCCGTTTAATGTATCGGTAGCTCAATCAGACAGTAGTTTTTGCCACTTTTAATTCCATTATTTTGAGCCTCTTAAACCCCATCTTCAGTGAAATTTTATGCTTTCTCTGTTATGAATCTATCTATGCTATTCTTCCTTTGCAAATACTTTTAATTCTTTTGGTGGTGGAAGGGTACCTGCTGCCAACGGCTAGATCTTGTCCAAGATTCTCGGGTGGTATATAGAGAGGCTTATTGAAAATGTCGTCCAAATCTTACACCAATCTCTTAGATCTAGCCTCTGGGAATTTCCCAATTATGGGTCGTGAGAAGAAGATGCTTCTGCGTGTAATGACTGTCCCAGCTGACATACTTGAGTTGGATGATGATCGTGCCAACAGTGTTACATCGGATGTCCCATCCTCGATCATCCAGGATCGGATTATTATTATATCTAATCAGCTCCCTGTTAAAGCCAAACGGCGCCCTGATAACAAAGGCTGGGCCTTCAGCTGGGATGAGGACTCACTGCTCTTGCAACTTAAGGACGGATTGCCTGAAGACATGGAGGTTCTTTATGTTGGGTGCTTGCGTGTTGATGTGGATCCCAATGAACAGGATGATGTGTCTCAACTCCTGCTTGACCGGTTCAAGTGTGTCCCTGCATTCTTACCGCCCGACATTCTGTACAAGTATTACCATGGGTTCTGCAAGCAGCACTTGTGGCCTCTCTTCCATTATATGATACCTTTTGCATCCAATCATGGCGGTAGGTTTGATCGTACCCTATGGGAGGCCTATGTGGCTGCAAACAAGATATTCTCTGAGAAGGTGATTGAGATCATAAACCCGGAGGATGACTATGTTTGGATCCACGATTATCATCTGACGGTGCTTCCCACATTCCTGCGAAGACGGTTCATAAAGCTTCGAATGGGTTTCTTTCTTCACAGCCCATTTCCTTCATCAGAGATATACCGAACTCTTCCTGTTCGGGAAGAAATAATGAAAGCACTTCTGAACTGTGATCTTATTGGGTTTCATACTTTTGATTATGCCCGCCATTTTCTCTCATGTTGTAGTCGAATGTTAGGCTTGGAATACCAGTCTAGGAGAGGGTATATCGGAATGGAATATTATGGTCGAACTATTGGCATTAAAATAATGCCAGTAGGGATCCATATGGGGCAGATTCAATCGGTATTAAAGCTTCCTGATAAAGAATGGATGGTTGAGGAGCTGATGCAGCAGTTTGAAGGAAAAACAGTTTTTCTTGGGGTTGATGATATGGACATATTCAAAGGTGTGGATTTGAAGCTTTTGGCAATGGAACAGATGCTGAGGCAGCATCCTAAGTGGCAAGGGAAGGCTGTTTTGGTTCAGATTACTAATCCTGCTCGTGGAAAAGGCAAGGACATTGATGAAATGCAGGCAGAAATTCAAGAAAGCTGCAACAGGATTAATGACACTTTTGGTAACTCAGATTACCAACCAATAGTTTTTATAGATAGGCCAGTCTCTGTAAGTGAGAAAGCGGCATACTATACAATTGCTGAATGTGTTGTTGTGACTGCTGTTCGAGATGGGATGAATCTTACACCTTACGAGTACATTGTGTGTCGACAGGGGGTACCTGGTTCACCCAATTCAGGCTCTTCTGGTCCCAACAGAAGCATGCTTGTTGTGTCTGAGTTTATCGGGTGCTCTCCCTCTCTTAGTGGTGCAATTCGCATCAATCCGTGGAATATAGAAGCAACTGCTGAGGCAATGAATGAGGCTATCTCACTGGTCAATCAGGAAAAACAGTTGAGGCATGAGAAGCATTACAAGTATGTTAGTCAACATGATGTGGCATATTGGTCGAAGAGCTTCTTTCAGGACCTTGAGAGGGCTTGTAAGGACCATTTTCGAAGACGGTGTTGGGGGATTGGATTTAGCTTTGGTTTCAGGGTTGTAGCTCTTGATCCTAGCTTCAGAAAGCTTACAATAGACACAGTTGTGTCTGCATATGTAAGATCTAAGAATCGTGCCATTCTGTTGGACTACGATGGGACTGTCATGCCGCAAACATCCATGAACAAGAAGCCAAGTGCTGAGGTTATCTCAATCCTTGATAGACTCTGTGGCGACCCTCAAAATACTGTGTTCATAGTGAGCGGAAGGGCAAAGGAAAGTTTAGGATGGTGGTTTTCTCCTTGCAGTAAGCTTGGGGTTGCAGCAGAGCATGGTTTCTTCTTACGGTAGATTTCTATTTAATATATTCATAAAAAAATAATAGATTAACCTTTGACATTCCAGTTTCATAGAATTTTCCATAAAAGTGTCCACCAGCACCATATATCTAAGATGCATATTTTTGTTAATTCCAATGGATAAACTATGCTTGATATGTGTGAATAGAATGATTGATAAATAAGAGCATACCATTTAGATAACATAGTGCAAGAGGACTGAAGAGAAAAAGCTGGATTGTTAAGTGATCCAATAGTTCTTTTCCCCCTAAATCATGTGCTCTATAGGATGATAAACAAAGAATGTATGCTAATTTTAGTTCAAGAAAGTGTTTTCAGTTCATCACATTCAAGTATTCACTTTTACCCGTGGCCCTTACATATGAATGTAAAAACTATTTAGGTGGTCAGCTGATGAAGAATGGGAAGTTTGTAGCCAAAACAATGACTTTGGGTGGATGCAGATAGTAGAGCCTGTTATGCAATTATACACAGAATCCACAGATGGTTCCTCAATTGAGAAGAAAGAGAGTGCCATCGTCTGGCATCATAGAGATGCAGACCCTGGTTTTGGGTCTAGTCAGGCCAAGGAGATGTTGGATCACCTTGAAAGTGTATTGGCAAATGAACCTGTTGCTGTTAAGAGTGGTCAATTTATTGTTGAAGTGAAACCACAGGTACAGATTCTGGTTTAGATTCATTTTATTTGCATTCAGATTTTACTTAATGTTTTTAACCAAAGTAGAAGTTGGGATTTACTTTAATTGTTAAAATGTGATGATGAAGATTCTTTCAGTGATGGTAGACTCCGATCTTTTCAAAGACATGAGGTTGACGTCTTCTCTCAATGATAAAATGGCCTCTCTTTGTTCCTATCCATGGATGTGGTCCTGTTCTTTATAATAGATATGATAATAAGTTACACATGTGATGTCCATGATAGAGAGTAGCCAAAAGTGGCATAAGATTATGAAGACGGCCTTAGGAATAAACCTAGTTTTGGGATATGAAAGAAGAAATCAACTTCCACATATGTATGCCTTTTTGTTCTTTTTATAGGTGTTCTACTTGGGCAGGAAATTCTGTAAATGGCATGAATGGTTTAGGGATGATACCCCCTCTTATAACTTAAGTATGTGGTTTATTCCTTGGGCTTAAATGTTGATTTCACCAACAAAAATGGCCAATATTCATTGAGTGGTGTATGGAGTGAACAAAGGTGTAACCTTACTTCTGATGTTCAATTCCTTGTTCTTGGGAGCATGTCTAATTTTTTGTTTTTGGTGAATAGAAATACGGATGTGTTAAACAACTGAGATTTATGTGCACCCATTTGTATGATAATAGAAGGTGCCTTTCCATGGAGCAGTAGATGAACTTTCAGTCCTGAAAGAATGAGCACTTATGTTCTTTTGAATTTCAGGGTGTCAGCAAAGGAGTCATTGCAGAGAGGATATTTGCTTCTATGGTTCAGAGTGGAAGGCCTGTCGATTTCGTACTCTGTATTGGTGATGACAGATCAGATGAGGATATGTTCGAGGTAGTGGACAATCTTACAGGAAACACCCTTGCCTCCAGTACCTCAATCTTTGCATGTACTGTAGGTCAGAAGCCGAGCAAAGCTAAGTACTACTTGGATGATACTGCTGGAGTGATCGTAACACTCGCATCTCTTGCTGAAGTTTCAGATCCTCCATCTGCAGAAGTGGACTCTCCATGATTATTACAGTCCTTGAAGATGGTTTTTCTTTTTGCGTGGCCCATTCACATGTTCATCTTACACAGACAGTGGGGTGAGAGGAAACCCCTTATAACACCCAGTAAGTGGCAGATCTTCGTGAAGAAAGAGGGGGTGCTGTCTGATCAAAACTTGTCCATGAAAGAGTCCAAAAGCTCACAACAAGAGTGGATAAGTTCTCTGGGTTAAGAAAAAAAACAAAACCCGAATCATAGTCCAGCCAAGAAGACACATTATTCATGAAGTGGTAATTGCCCTGTAGTAAGTCTACGGTTTTGACTGTAGTTGCTCATTTTAGACCCCTCGTCTGATTGGCCATTCTGTACAGAGCATTTGCCAAATATGTGCAAGTGTACCTCACAATCCTCTTGTTTCTTTTTTATATTTCCTTATACAAGATGAAACATGAAAACAATGCTGATGATTATTCTTCCCTCTCTTATGTTAATAAGTTTGATCAATTTTGTAGCCTGCAGAGTCGGTCTTAGGCTTCTCATGTGATATGACCGGACTGTAGATTTCATTGTAATCAAGTTGGGCATGGGTGGTCCATGATTTTGACGGTTTTTTTTTGCACACCTTTTTTTTGTACAACAAATCCAGTATGAATAAGAATAAAGAGTTTTATTTGATTATGTCACAAAAGTGAATGTAATTATGAAAAAAAATTAAGAGAATTAACTTGAGAGAACTTATAGCCCTTAGCACCCAGTGTTAATCCTGCTTGTTTCGTGTGCTGAATATCTATGGTTTGTAGCTGGTAGAATCCATGATGTATGTCTTGCTACTAACTCTGGTTGGAAAAAAAAAGTTAGGCAACACTTACTAAGCAATATTATTACTACTTGTTGGGCTATTATTGTATTACCCATGTGGAGGACAAGAAACATAGGCAAAACTTACTAAGCAATATTGCTGCTACTATTTGGACTATTTGGATAGAAACGTATAAAGGCATTGTTCCATCATACTTGGCCCAATGCCTGCTTGATCATAAAATACAGCTGGTCCACGGTCCACCATTCTCGAACTAATGCTCACTTGACCATACACTATAGCAGATTACCAATGAAGTAAACACATGCGAGTAAATGAATCTCTTACATATGAAAGCTATTTATGTACTTAGAGGATGTTTAACCTTCGTTATTCACGAGGAATAGGGCCTAGTTCATTTATTGAGGTTCCTTTTGAGAGATTTAGGTTTGACGTAAAAGGCATGCATAGAACTAATAAAACAACAAACGAAATTCCAAGAACAAATGTCGTCTTTTTTTTAAAGACGGGCTGAATGTTAAGACACTCGGGTCATATAGTCAACTGGTAGGCTATTTTGCTGTTGTGCTAACAGCCATCCATATGAGTTGAGGGACCATCAACTTCCCATTGTCAATTCTCAAAATTATCTTTTTGCGGTTATAAAATAATAATATGTCAAAACAATCACAATCAATGGAAAAATTATCACGGATACTGGTCCTGTGAAAAGTTTGTCCTTATGGTACCAATGATTCAACCCAAATTTGCATTAACAGAATTATCATCTGTCCCCTGCTCCAAATGGAAACTATCTCAACTGACCCTCTTCGTGGAAACAGGTTCAAAGTAGATAGTTGCACTTCCTTATCCCCATTATAGAGAAGATATAGACTTAGTAATGTGCATTTTCTTATATTTTATATTTTCCTTATTCTTTTAAAAATACACTAGCATAAGTATATGTGAGCTAAAAGGTTTATAAATATAAGAAAAATAGAAGTATATGACTATTCATTGAGCCAACTTTGCTTGGTGTCAACCCCCAAAGATTTGTAAAGCTTGATTAGAGAAATAAGTATGATATAGTAACTTTGTCCCTCTCTAAATTAAGAAGTCGATCCAGTAACACCTACATATGGCTATAATATCTGTTGAGCGTCAACTGGTAACAATGTCTAACCGAAATTAGGCTTCAAATTGTTGGACGTACTTGTCATCCTTTTTTGGTCAAAGAGATTAAGAAGGGTTGAATGCATAGAAGGGACATAAGGTTTTACATTAGTGGGTATACTTCTCCATGGTAGTTATCCATTCATCTTCTCAGCTCCCCAGCCACAGGGCCACAAGAACTCCGAAAACTTAAAATTTTCAGGGCTGCCTTTATTTTTATAAAACATAAAAAAAATTCAAATAACATTTTATGTAAGGGAAAATAATGCATTATCAATTTTTCCACAAATCCTACCCATGCATATTCTCAATTCATCGGCATCACATGAGATGATGTCACAGAAAGGAGAGATAAATATGGTCGCAGAAACGATTTTTGCTATATATCTGTGGCTGGTTTAGTTTTTTTTTTTTTGTTACAAATATGGTCGCAGAAACGAGGGACACATATGCCATGACCACGAATGAATGTCCTTTAGCAACCCTAGGACTTGCTGCATGTTGGGCCGCTTTTCCGGCGATTCCGCCGTGCACAAGTACCCAACTCGCAGCGTCTCCACCATCCCCCTCGAAGAGTCCCCGCAGCAGCCCATCATAAGCCTCCCCTCCAAAGCCTCCTCGGCCCGCCCCGTCCTTACGAGATGCCTCCTCGGCACTCATCGTCCACCGGCCTCCTCATCAGCAGCTCCACCAGCACCATCCCGAAACTGCACACATCCCCCTTTAGCCTGAAACCAGCATCGACGTCGGTGGCAGTAATCTCTCTCCTGTCGATTTCGCGGAGGCCGAAGTTGGAGATCCTTGGCTCCAGGTCGTCCGCCAGGAGGATGTTGGGAAGGGATGAGGTGGCCGTGGCAGGTGCCGACCACGTGGTGGAGGTAAGCCAGGCTGCGGGCCACTCCGACGGCCACGCGGTGCCGGACGGCCCAGTTCATCTTCTCCAGAGAAGAGGATGCAACTGGGCCGGGGTGGAGCTCCCACGTGTCCTTGCTCCAGTCTTCGACATTGGTCTCTCCGGTCGGGAGCTCGTGAAGCCACTGGTGCAGATTTCCCCCGGCATGAACTCCGACAGCACGAGCTTCTCTTTGCCTTTTCCAGGACAATAAAATTACCCATATTTAGAAGAAAAAAAACATTGTTTACATCATTTTCGACACAAAAATAAAAGAATAATACAGGAAGAAAATGTGAAATTCCATTGGTTAAATATTTTAAAATGATCTACTTAATTATTAAAATTTTGATAAATATATTATTTAAGTACAATAAAAAATCGACAAATATTCTGTCATTTTGAATTGAAACACATTTACTTAAATAAATCATTTAAAATTTTTTGTTATATCATATGATATTTTAAAAATAAATAGTTAACTACATTTTTTTGAAAAATAAGCACATAGTTAATTATATTACAAGCCAAAAGATAATTAATGCACAAAATTAATAATATAATATGTATGTAAAGCAAAAGAAAGTCTTTGCAGTGTATTTCTCTTTTTGAACGGAATTGATGGCTATAAGCTTTCTTTACCTTTGCTTTACATATATAAATAAATCACTTTTTCTCAACTAAGAAAAGACATCAATAGATTCTTAATTGGTTTTATTTTGAGGGTCCCAAAGGAAGATAAAATTTGGTATTATATCGGAAATTGAACTCCAAATTTCACTAATATATGCCATGCAACAATAAATGCACGAAAGCATTACAAGAGAAGAATAGGAAAAAGTTAAAAAAAAAAAACATCAGGGGAACAGTACAATCATGACTTATGGTTGATTTTATGTGAGAAGGGATGTTTCATCTTCAAGGAACTGAACATAGAGTACGACAAGGGAAGACAAAAATTTCTTTAAATTTTTTTCTCCCATAAACCCGTGACAACATTAAATACGGTTGGTCAAATGAGATGAATATACTTAGGCCAGAAAATACTTGCAGTGACCGAAAAATAATAATAATTAATAATAAATATAAAAATTATGTATAAGTCGACAGTTCTGTTACTGCTATATTTAACGAAAATTATATAAAAATAAAATTTTGGTATACTGTCCGTGGCAGCCATACTTTTTGAACTCCCGCACCATCTTCAATTTTAAGATTATAATATATTAATTATTTTAATAAAAAGAGAATTATAAATAAAAAATAAAATAGTGGTTTTATTATTTAGAGCTAAATTATTAAATATTTATAATATTCTGTGCTTTCGTGAGAAAAATGGATAGGTACATAAGTGAAGTAGAGAAGGGTAGATTTAGGATTTAAGTTGACTTGTACGGTACCTACAGTAACCGGCGATGGGCAGCAGATTAGGGTGCTTGAGCCTGGAGAGGGCCTCGAACGCGGCGGCGGCCTCATCATGTCCCACAGCTCTGGCTGAATCCAACACCTTTATCGCCACGTGGAGGTCTCCGGGCAGTACTGCTCTGTAGATGGGCCCGCATCTGCCCTCCGCCAGAAGTGACTCCTTCCCGAAGTGTGACGTCGCTGCTATCAGGTCCTTGAACGTCAAGCTCATCAGCGGCTTCTCGAACATCACCACCGCCGCCGACGTCGGCTCCCTTATGTCCGCTACCCATGACGTCCCCGACTGTAACCACCACCATCGCACCAAAACCCACAGCAAGAATCAGTGAATCTTCATGAGAGAAATTGAACCCAGTGGAACGTTAAGCAATAGCAATGCCTCTAGAAGTTACCTCCGTCTCGAACGTGAAGGGGCCCGATTTTTCGATCTTGAAGATCTGCAGCTGTGCCGGTTTCGAGATGGCCCATTTGTTCCGCCGCGTCGATAGCTTCTTCCTCCTGTAGCAGAACCCCGCCAAGATAGCTGCAGTTGCTAGTAAGAAAGCAGAGGAGCAAGAGACTCCCAAAATGAGAGCATTTGAAATTCTCGACTTGCTGTTCTCCTTCTTCTGATCCTGCTGCTGCGTGTTATTCTCTCGTGTTGACGGATTACTATTTAGTGGGTGATTTTCAGGTGGAAATGGGTGAACTGGGGCTCCTAATGTAAAAGTAGTACTGTTCGGCGCTTTGGAGACGTTGAAATTAATCATACCTGCGTGCGTAAAGGCTGACTTTCCGAACTTTGCGTAATTCTCGGGACTGACTCTGAAGGTAAAGTTGTTGAATGAGACGTTCAAGGATTAGAGGGCAGATATTGGAGGAAATTTTCCGGTCAGGCAGTTATTAGACACGTCGAGGTGCTTCAATTTCCGGAGGCCCGATATTGGTCGCAGGGTCCCCCACATACGGCAGCCCGATATGTCGAGCCGCTCCAGCTCTATTAGTCCGCCGAGCCCGTAAGGGAGGATTCTCAGGTCGTTTCCGGATAGGTCTAGGACCCGGAGGTTCATGAAGCCTGTGAGGTTGAAAGAGTTGGTGAAACGATTGCCCGATAAGTCCCGGGACTGGGCAGGGGACGGGAGGTTGCTAGGGCCGATGATGTGACCGCCAATCTGGTTGTCGGAAAGGTTGACGTTGGAGAGGGAGGGGAAGGACCACCAGAGCCAGCGAGGTAGAGAGCCATGGAGAGAGTTTCCGGAGAGGTCGATGCTCTGTATCCGGGACATGTTCCTCAGGAACTTCCACGAAATTGTCCCACCGAGGTTCTTCGCCGGAAGAACTATGCTGCTGATTGTGCAGTTTGTCGAGGACGATGTAGAAGAACTATGCTGCTGATTGTGCAGTTTGTCGAGGACGATGTAGAAGAAGAAGCGGTGGCTGAGAGTAGCCAAGAAATGTTGAACCCCGAAACAGAACTGAATGCTCTATTCAGGGATTGTTGATCGATTCCGTTGCAGGGGACTGCAGGAGAGGCAGCAGCAGGGGGAGTAAGATGAAGAAGACACTTCGGGATATCGCTCATGAATTAGGAGAGATGAGGAGCAGATATCACTTTCGGCCCTACTTTGACGTAGTTGCCATCCGATATTTTATAACTACCCCTCATTATATTCTCTGTTGAGAATGATAATTCGGTCATGTCCATCCCTATTATTATAAGTTTATCGATAGAAAGGAGTGGCCTATCAACAAATATAATACTTGATTTATGATTTTTTATAATGTTGTGTTAGTCTCCCAATTAATGTGAGTTAATGTTATCAAAATACCATGATTTTCTAGTGGTCGCACCTAGGCACTCATGCTATTGTCGTCTTGTTTTAATTAAAAATATAAAACCATTTTAGAAACTCACATAATGACCCGATTTTACATGTTATATCATTTCATCTAACCGGGTAAAATTAAGTAGGGTACAATTCAACTAGCTAAAATATGGGTAATGAAAGATCCCCGATCTTTCTATATAACCTCTTATTTATTATCCTGTGGTTCAAATTATTTCTAGAAGTGAATGTGCTCATTTTTTTGGATTACCTTACTTCCAAAGTTGATAATCAATCCAATCGTGAATCTTGTTCATTCTAGTGGACATAAAATTGTGTACAAGTCACCTTTAAAGTCTCACTTATCTATTATCTTGATATGCTCTCTACTGATATTAGCATGATCAAATAGTTACATTACTTTCTCGGCCAAAAATAAAGTAGTCTCTTCTCGACCTTACCCCGATCTACTCGACGACCAACTGCCATCCAAAATAATTCAGGAGACTATTCTTATTCCTCTCTAGCCAATACCATAAGTCATTTGAGCTAAATGTAAGTATTGTGGCCGGGGAAATTCTTAAAACCTCTTGTAACTACCTTATTTTGAAAACCCATTATAAATCACATTTTTAGGAGGCTTAGACCTCTATTTCGAGTGGTTCAAGACCATAAACATATAAAATAGTTAGATTTTTAATCCCACCCATGCCTTCGCCATCGCCCTCTGGTAAGTTACTAACACTTTTTTAGAACTATGTTAGTTTTTCTCGTGAATGCATGATCACAACTAAAACAACATTGTTTGGACCGAGGCTAGTCGAAAAATGACCATGTGGACCTGTGAATAAGATGAGGGACTACCTATACATGATTTTTCAGAAGTTTATGGAGTTTTTTAAGGGAGGAGAAAGTTAGGGAACTAAAACATAATTTTTGAAAAGTTTGGTGGTCAAACTACATTTTCAAGAAAATGGAACCGAAATGATACTCAATAGAAGTATAGGGGCATGCAATAAATCACTAGAAAACTTAGGGACCATTAAGTGTTAGGTACCTAAATAAAATTTTTTGTAAATTTTAGGCTAAAAAGAAAAATTCTAAGAATATGAGGACCCAATTGAGACCATAGAAAGTTATGGTACCTAAAATGAGGTTATTGAAGTGTTATGCTTTTCAAAATGTATAAATGAAAAATGTAAGGGTATTATGAAAATTTTGAAAATTTAGGGACCAAAATGTAAAAATAGAAAATTTAAGAATCTAAGTAAAAAAACTTATAGATCTTGTGACATTTTGGAAAATGTAACAATCTATAAGTTTTACTTAGATTGGTGAAAATAAATAATGGACATGAGTTAGTCGTGACGAGTTTGTCGACACGTGTGAGTCAAACAAACCGAGGGCGAGTGGCAAAATCTTATTTTTTGGAAAATTACGGGATAGAATATGAGTACTAAGTTAAGGTCGAAACTGAACCAAAATTATTCTTTGATTTATATAGAGAAATTTGATAGCTATTGTATGGGAACCATGCCTCTTGAGATGAATGAAAATATAATCGGGATGAACAAGTCCCGTTTACTACGATGAGTGATTTTTGACTTTGTATATGATTGATCTAATTTAGCCTATGCTCTCCTTTCTATGAAATGATGAAATGCATGTTTAGAAAATATTTTCTTGAAAGCCTAGAAAATTCGACGCGAAAGATTTTATCAAAAGACGGGAAATATCATGCCTGGTTGTGTAAAGTGAGCTGAAAACCGATAGCATAAAATAGACGTTTATGAGCTCGAGTGTTAAAATAGGGATGGGTCCCGACCATTTACAACGCTCATAAAAAGGTGCATTGGATCCTTATTTAAAAATGGGCTAATCTTAGGAAAAATAGACTAAGGTCACATCTTTGAAATGAGCTAAGACTAATGCTTATACAAAGGGGCTTAGGGCACCGATTTTAAAAAAGGGGCATAAGGCCCATTAGTTAAGAAAAATAGGCTAGGGTCGTGTTTATAAATGATTTATGTCGATATTTATGAAAGGGATAATAGGTTCCATGGTTATAAAAAAGGGATTGGAGTTGTGTTTATAAATGACTTATGTCGATATTTATGAAATGGACAATAGGTTTTGTTACGCCCTGCACGATTCCTGGTTGGCAATCCTGTGCAACTCGCCAATCCACTCGATTTTACTATAGTGCGTACCTTCACCATGGTAAAATTGGAGGGAATAAGACTAGGAATAAAGAAGGATACCTCAAATTTCAGCAAAAAAATAAACTTTTTTAATAAATAATGTGCCAAAAAGTTGTATAAATAACATAAGAATATAATAATTTAAAATCTTTGTGCGTAAGCTTTGAGATCTACCTCAAGTCGCGCTTGTTCTATAAGTGATGTCCCAACTTGTGCCTCAAAGAAACTCAGCTTTTCACCTATAATTATTTGAGGGAGGGGGTGAGCTCACAATTTAGTTAATGAGTTACTAATGTTGGGCCACTACATATATCATGCCCTAACCCGTTTTCGCTAGTCGAAACCTATGAATTACCAACCACTACTCCCCGTACTATAATAGCAGTTACCTTTACAGTCTTATGAGGAGTAATGCTCAAAATAATGATGTAAAATTATTTTAGTTTCCTTTCAAAGATTTTAAATAATACTAGAATAAATGTGTGTAAATAGTGTGCATAAATCTTTAATTTTATACTATTGGGCAGGAATGTTAGCGTAAAAGTTTATCTTCATGATACAATGAAAGGTTAAGGGATGAGTGAGTTCGACAACTCAATGAATATAAATTTTATAATTTCAAATCTTAACATTTTCTCTATATGTTTTCATATGCTTAGGAATAATATCTCATATTACAATTTGATACTTATGGAGTTTATAATTTGGGGAAAACATAGTACACAACACAATCACCCATTCCATCATGGAAGGGACAATAAATCATAGAACAAAAATCTCATTTGTCCCACTTATGGTTCGTATCGCCTTTACCAACCACTATGGTACAAAGCTACAACCTCGTCCATTAGACTTATAGGATTAGACTGTTTGTGTGGGTACATTGCATCCTCCCACAAACTTATTCATTTAATTGTCTACTAATGAGGGACTAGACCTTTTACCTTCACCAAGTCTAATGCACATAGGACTCCTAGAGCACTTGACATACTGTACCAACCATAACTTCCCTTATACCAATCTTGTTGACTAGCAGTTCTTAAGACCATCACTACCCCATATCGAACGTATTACATTCTTGTTTATTAAACAAACACATGCATGTGTTTTATCTTAGGATCATCATCTTTCTACTATCAGCCCTATGGGTCAATATCCGCTCCCAACTCAATAGTAATTAACTCATACAATAAACTGAGTCTTAACACATATAGAAAAATTGTATATAGAGGAAGGTCTATCCATATGATGTCACAAGTTTTCAAAATATGGAATTGGTCCAACTTCTTGTTTGAAAATGATGGTGTTGGACCCACTTTAGCAACATGGTTCATACTGACTTCAAGAATATTCAGGATTCATGCCTGTAAAAAAAATATATCCTGAAAATGTTTTTAAGCGGGGCTTATACAATCATAGGAATATATTTATGTAAAAAGGGTTTTAACACCTCATGCTATCACTATGTATAGGTAATTAAGTTTCATGGGTCCAACCGTACTCGATATAAGAAATCCGACTCACCTAGTGTTTGTGACTTGTTCGTCCTGCATAAATTTTTGAATTCCCATGCTTTTTCTTGCACATGTACTGTCACGCCCCGGCCCGGTTTGGTTGGATCCCTGTGATAAACCTGTCGCTCCCTTGGTTTAAGAGGGGTTTCCCCTTCTTTTATTCAAGAGGAGCCAAACATAAATTCAAACCTTGTTCCCTGAAATAACATAAATCAATATCAGCAAGCTTATAAAGAACTTTAACCATACTTGATAGAGGGTACATCTTCATACTTGACGCATTGCCACCAACCCATCGAGCATTGTCAGTCCTAACTCAGTATCGTGGCATACACACAATCAATTTCATTAGGAATTTTCATGGCTCTTCTTAATAAATTTTGTTTATGAGCTCTTGCTCATGCCCACTGACCTTGGGCCCACTACACGTGTTTTCCAAAACCCGACATTTAGACCTAAGAGTTCAAAATCGAAGCCCCTGGTCTATCTGAGCTATTCTAGCTCCTGTTAAGAAGGTTTTCCAAATGTTTTAAGTATTGACACACAGTAAGGGGAGAACACTTCAGACAAAATCTCATTTTTATCTCACCACACTAACCGGGTGTGATGATAACTCCGCTTATAACCGGTAGGCGGGTTTCTCCTTTACTTAAGGAAACTCATCATACCAACCGAATATGATATTTATTCCTACTCACAACCGGTAAGTAGGTTTTATTCTTTAAAAACTGTGCTCATCATCCCAACCGGGTATGACGTTAGATAATCCTACTCACAACCGTTAAGTAGGTTTTCTTTTCATATACTTGAACTTATCATCCTAACCGGTATGATGTATAAAATTCCCACTCACAACCGGTAAGTAGATTTTCTTTTCATATAGGTGAACTCATCATTCCAATCGGTATGATGTATAAAATTCTCACTCACTTAGTGACTGTGACGCATTCGTCCCTAGTCAGCTTCCAAGTCCATGCTAGGTTTTCCTTGCTGGCGTTTCAGTTTCTCGTGTCTTTACACGATTTAGGTATCCTTATAAATTAAGGTTTGGCATGACAACCATTATCACGCCACTCTCCTGATTTATTAAGGATTTTCCCTTCTTTTAAACCATGAGGAGTAAGACGTCCTTTAAACCTGTACCTTTCATGGAATAACATTAATCAAAACTGCATAAAATTTAAACTTATCATACTTGTCTTACAGGTGTGGTTAACATGAGGTCTTTTGGTAGGCTTTCCATAGGTTACCTGATAAGGGGTATAAGGGAGGAGGTGAGTTCAACAACTCAATGAATGGGTGTTTAAAATTTGACTTTCAGAAAATAGTTTGAATTGGAGTGTACCAGACTCCTTATTTTCTTTCAAGCATCTCATCCTTAAAATCTCGGTTATCATAGCCATTTCTCATCATTAACCACAAACGGTGTGTTTATCAACCAACACATGCCCTTCATCATGAAGGGATCACACATTCGTAGGGAAGCACGTCCACTGTACCCATTAGTGGCGTCGAAGTGACTTTACCAGTCACCTAGATAGAAGCCCGTCCACTTCTATCCTGAGAATGAGTGGATGTACGCGACATCTGACCCTCAATTCCATAAAGAAACTCCATGTTCATATGAGAATAAAGACCTCATCACGACCCCACCCCGGTCTCATGCGCATGAAGCTACGTCAAGCTTCCTTGACTGCTGGCACGACAAACTGTCCTTATCTCCACCATATCGTCTAGTAGCCCCTACGATGCATCACTACCCCTCTTGGGCATCTTGAAGGCCCCGTACCTCAGTGCATGCACAAAATAATAGCTTTCCTCATAAGCCATTTAATTTTTGGTGCCACTGGTCCAACGACCCCAACCCTCAACTCGACCTGCAATTGTTTGTCTCGACTGGTCCGTCGACCTGTCTTGTCGCACTACCACCAGTCCATCGAGTATGTCGGTCTTGTCTTGGTAACATGGCCAAACACATAATTCATTTAAAGTTTTCATGGCTTAGTCTCAGGTTTTTACGAGCTCCTGCTTGTGCCAACTAGCCTTGGGCCCACTGTATGAGATTTTCAAAATTGGGCATTTAGCCCCTAAGTTCCAAACCTGAGGCCTCTGACCTATCTGTGCTATTCGAGCTCCCATCAAGAAGGTTTCCCAAAATGTTTAAGTAGTGGCACATAGTCTAGGGAGAGCACTTTTGACAAAAGATTCTTTTCATCTGTCTATCACACCAATCGAGTGTGAGGACATCTCTGCTTATAACTGATAAGCGAGTTTTCTACTTCCTTCCATGAAGTTCATCATACCAGCTAGGTATGATCTACTTATAACCATTAAATAGTTTTTTCGTGTAATTTCCATATCACTCCATTCAGATGTGATGTTTGAAATTCTACTTAGTAGTGGGTTTTCATTATCAAGGTGCTCATCATTCCAAATGGGTATGATGTAAAAATCCCACTCACCCGTAAATGCCGTGAATCCTTCTTAATCGACTTTTGTCTACTCGCGAGCTTTGTCTTAGTTGGCGTTCCCGATACTTTGTGTTCCTACACGATATGAACATACTTGTTCATTGTCATTTCGCTTGATAGCCTTCATTCATCATAAATGAATAAAATACCCAACTTTTCAATTATTTGCAATTAGGTCCCTAAAGTTCTTTTTCTTTAACTTTAGGTCGCAAATGCCTATTTTCCCCTAAGTTAAGTCCTCAAACTTCTAAAATTAACCTTGGGACCTCAATTTATTCAAAAACATAAAAAAAGGGTTCAAGTTTACCAAATTTCCAATTTGGTCCCCAACTTTTCCAAAATTACCATTTTGCCCCTTCTTTACAAAAATGGTAAATTTCACCCCATAAATTCCAAAAATTGACCAGTTGGTCCTCCAACATCTTTTCCATGCCCAATTGGCCCTCAATTTTATGAAATTGCACTTTAGTCCCTCTGATTTTTGAAATCCCCAAATTCTCCCCAAACTTTTCCCCAATTTCAACCTTTCAATTGGCCGAATTTGACTTAATCAAATTGGCCAATCAAACAAGGTTAATTGTTGAAATGGAAGATAGATTTAAGTTCCTACACATCCATATGATTCAATTACACTTTGGATCGCATGAATTGGTGCTAGAATGAGCTCAAACGGAGCTTTATCAGAGAACTTAACTTAGAGAGAGAAAGCTTCGAAAGCTTACTGTCGGGGGCATGGCGGTCTGAGGTTCTTCCTAGGATCAAGAATCACCTCAATTATCGAATTGAGGGAGAATTTAGCCAATAAAGATCTACTGGTTCTCTATCTTGTATCGATCGGAATTCACAAAGGGGAGCCAAATTAACTTACGTTTTTGCTCTAATTCAGCTATAGGAGGGCTGTGGAAGTGTTGTAAGGGCTTGGTTTGGCTTGAGAAGGGCTCGAGTTGGCCGTTTTCAGCTTGGCCAAAATAGGGCAGCTTAGGTTCACCAGAGCTGCTTCATTATTCTATCACGCTGATGACCCTCAGAGCAAATGGAGTTTTCCGTTGAGTACCTGACTTCTCTCCGAATCTAATGAACCCGACCACGCCTTCTTTGGCTCAGAAAAATGCCTAAGTTAGAGCTCTGGTTTGAGCTTCATCAAAAAATGGAGTAGTAGGGAGAGAGTGGAGTTTTCAAGTGTAAGGAGGATGAATGAGGAGGGGCTTCTTATATAGGAAGCTTGGGGACTTCTTGGCCGTCGGATTGGCGCCTTAATGGCAATCATTCATTGCTTGAAACTCCATGGTCGAATACTTTTCATCTTCACTGACGCTACACGATTTTCTGGCGAGTGAACAGTGCTTTCATATGAAGGTAGAAGACGATATTGTTCTGAACCGAACCGGGTTCAATGTTTAAACCGGCCGGGTCAAGCCAGATTTGATCGAGTTTTCCAAAATTAAAATTTTTAAATTCATCTAAATTTATTCCCTTTTAAATGGTTGCCTTAATTCTCCAATGAAAATTTTTTAAGCTACCTAGAAAAATTAATTTAGAAACCAGTTTAATAGTGGTTTAAACTAGTTCAATCCGGTTCACCTGAACCGGTTTGGTTTTCATCTTCAATTCATCCTAAAGTCATTTTTCATGACTTTTGTGACTGTTTAGGTCACTCGGGATCCTTAAATTTCCCAGTTTTCCCTTTCACTATCGGTTCTGGTTTGTAAACCGACTTAGTTTTCTCTTTGCAAATAACCGGTTCTTTTCCCGGTTTTCTTATTATGAAAAGACGGTGTTTACAACTATCATTTTCTCACATATGAGCGACTAGACTAAAAATTTTTGGTTTATTGTAGTTAGGTCCCTAAAGTTCATTTTCCCTTAACTTTAGATCCTTAATGTTAAAACTTTCCCCAAATTGAGTCCCAAGGTTTCCAATATCCCATATGGATCCTCAATTTAATCAAAATTGTGTAAGGGTCTCAAGTTTTACAAATTTCCAATTTGGTCCCCAATTTTTTAAAAATTATGATCTTGCCCCTACTTTCCAAAAATAGCAATTTGGCCCCAAATATTTCAAGAATTGTCCAACTGGTCCCCAACATCTTTTGCATTGCCAATTGGTCTTTAATTTTGAGAAATTGCATGGAGGTCCCTCAAGTTTTTGAAATCCCCAATTTTCCACAAAATTTCTCCCAATATCTCCCCTTTACACTGACCGAATTTGATTTCTTTAGATTGGCTATTCAATCGGGGTTAATTGCTCCCATTGATGGTATGAATCAGTTCCTACACTTCCATATGATTCAATTGTGCTTTGAATTGCATGATTTGAGTCTAAAACACGCTCAAACAGAGCTTTGCCAGAAAACTGTTCATAGAGAGAGAAAGCTTCAAAAGCTTACCGTAGGAGGGGTGGCGGTCCGAGCTCTCAATTCGGGGAGTTAGCTCCGATCCTTAGGTTCCTTCTTAGATCAAGAATTTCTACAATTGAAGTCATACGAGGGTGAATTTTGTTAGTGAAATTCAGCACTTTCTCTCTCTAACACCGATTTGCAACGACGGAGTTGGGCCGAATTGGCCTACCTTTCAGTTCTTAGGAGGTTTGAATTTAGCCAAATTCAGCTCAGCTAAAATAGGGCAGATTCAGTCTATTAGAGCTGCTTTAGTGTTTGATTCAGCCAATGCTTTGTTGGCAGTCCTCGGGTCGAAAGGAGGTTGCTGTCAGGTAGCTGACTTCCCCCGTAGTCTATAGGTCCTTACCTTGCCTTCTAAGGCTAAAAAAATGCCCAAGTTAGAGTTTTGGTTCAAGCATCACTGGAAAATGAAGCAGTGTAGAGAGAATGGCAATTTGAGGTGTGTGAAGAATGAATAGAGATGAGCTCTTTATATAGGAAGCTTAGAGACCCTCTACCCAACAACTTTCCATTTTGGTCGAGCTTATCCTTGCTCGAAAATGTCCTGATCGGAGCAAATATTCCTCCAGTAGAGAAGGAAATTTTTTGAACCGATGAACAGTACTGTCATCCCGAGGAAGAAGACGACACTATTTTGAACCAGACCGAACCAGTCCGATCGGGTTCATTGGTGAATATCGACCGGTTCAGGCCCGATTCGACCAGTTTTCTCAAATCTAAAAATTTTCAAATTCATCTAAATTCATTTTCTATCCAATGGTGGGTTTAGATTTCCAATTTGATCACTTTAAGCCACCATGAAAAATGAATTTAGAAATTGATTCATGTATGGTTAAAGCCAGTTCAATCCGGTTCAGGTTCGGTTCACCTTGAACCAATCCAGTTTTCTCTTCCCATTTGTTCCAAGGTTCTTTTCCATGATTTTATTACTCTTTGAGTCACTTGGGTTTTGCCAGTTTCCCATTTTACCCTTTACCAGTTCATTAACCGACTCGATTTTCTCTTTTGAATTAGCTAGTTCTTTTCTCGATTTTCTTATCTTTAAAGGAATGGGGTTTACAACTCCCCCCTCGTCTTAAGAGTTTTGTCCTCAAAACAAACTTCGCCTCCTTTCTCCTTGGTCCATCTCCCTTGGCGTCAACTTGGGTTTACTTGACATGCCATTCTTTGGTTGTTCCTTTACTTAGTCCTTCTTAATCCACACATTAATGAGACTTCTCTTCTATTGTGTTAATCACTCACTCTACAGAGGGTATATTCATTTGGTGGGTCTCACTTATTATTCCAAAAGTATTCCTTTTAGTCCACTCTCTATTCTACTTATAGTAAGGTCCTTCCTCTTGAAGGTTTTCATCCATGTCTTTGAGTTAACTATCCCATGGTCATTCCTTTTCTTATAATCCTAGGTGGCCTTTTTATGGTGGTTCATGCCTATTCAATCTCTTAGAGACTACTACTAAGATGATTCCTTCTTGGCACCTGATAGTGTCTCTTGACCATTCTTGGTCTTAGAATTTCACTACCAGTTCCTTAACTGAATCTTACTTCTTACTTTTATCCGTCTATGTAGATATTTTCGTCTTAAAAATCTTGAGTCCTACTCCTCCATGTTTCATGAAGGTCTTCCCTTCCTCTCCTCCTTACTGCCTGGTTGTCGATCCTTAAATCCTTCGTTGTCCTCGAATTTCCCCTTTTGTCCTTCATCCCTTATGCGAGGAATTTTATGATTATTGGGTCTTCATATTTCTATCCATTTTTTAGGCACGAGTTAGATTGCTTTCCCCAGGTTCATTGGGTCCATCATCTCTCTGTTAGAGACATATACTTCCCCCGAGGTCTTTTCTTTACTACACTCCCTCTATTCCTTGTCCTCATGATTATCCTAATCTTAGTGTAGCCTAATGCCATCTCCCACTATCGCTCTTCTTGTTTATCCTTCCCTAAAATCTTTCGGGTGTGTCCTTGTGTTTTTTATAGAAGTCTACTTCTTTGGAACGACTCCAGGTGTTGTTCGTTTCTGAGATTTTCTTATCCTCCTTGTGTGAGGCTTATTTTAATCCTTCTCATTGCCTAAGGGGGTTGTCATTTCACTTTTCAGTCATTAGTTTATTAAGGATTTCCTTCATTCTTCTTCCCATCATTTGTCCTTTCCATCTCTCTCCTCTTCGTCGGGTTAATATCCATGATTCTCACGAAGGTCAGTTCATTAACTACCTCGTCCTTACTACTCTTCTTATCCAATTTGTCGAGACCATCGTCTCTCGAGTTCTCTTGTCCTTGATGCCCATCCTATTGCCCCTTTGTAGGGTGTAGTCATAATTACTTCCCAGTCCATCCTTCCTCCTTCGATGAACTCCTGAGTGTCGGATTCCAATTATTCAGTCGTTACTCCCTTGAGTCATACAAACCCTTTATAGGCTTTCTTCCTTTAATACTTATTTTCCTCTCCATGCTCCTACAACTATCGATCCTAGAACCTCTTGATGTCGTTTCCCATATTTACTTCTTTCTGAGGAAGTCCCGTGGGTATGCCTTATGTGCCATATTCTTCCTTGTCTTTCTTTCAACTTGTCCTTCTTAGAGGCAAACTCAGTTCGTCTTTGTTTCAAAATTTCTTAACTCATGTATGAGGACTCACTTAATCCCTTGTCGGTCATTATGTTTCTTTCTAGTACTAATCCTCCCACTCCCACCTCATCTCTTGATGTAGCCTTCTCCTTTTCCCTTTCCCCAAGTTTATCATATTCTTTGACCCCATAAAAGTTTGCTTTTCTTGCATTCGACCCCTTATGGGCATACTCTTTTCTTTCCCCATTTCAGTTGGGTCCTTTGTTTCTTGTTAGGGCTATCCTTTTCGATGACTCCCTTTCTAGGTAGGCTCTTTATTCCTCCCTGGAATCTTTCTTCCTAGTCTTTTGTCTCAACTTGTTGCCTAGTTGCTCTAAGCTGGGAGTCCCTAGTTTCTGTGGGGGCTATTTGAGTTTAGGTTGGCTATCTTAGGGTTGTTAGTTAGTATTTAACTAGAGGTGGCCTGTAGTCTTTGGGTGACCCTTCTCCACATACTACCCCGTGTCCTAAGTGGTATATTCCCAATGGTACTTGTCGTTAATAGGGAGACTAACCTTTAAATAGGAAATTTATTGGTCTTTATTCATTCAAGTAGATAGTTTCTTGCCATACTCGGCTTATTACATAAATATTTCTCACCAGTCCCTATCCTAGTTCCTCGAGGTCATAGGCCGAGAGTTAGCCTCCAAATTTATTTGGGATTCGTGGTCTGATGGCTTCGATAAACTAGTTGATGTCCATCCATACTCCGATTGGGCTTCCTCGCTGGGACGGACTTCATGGATCATGTTGAGTCCGTACCTTCACAGCACCTCAACTTCACACTCATAAGTTCACTTAGTCCATTGGGTGGGGTTAAAGTTGTACTCAGTTGGTGGGAGTATATGAAAAACCTTCATAAAGGTTGCGTGAGTATCCTAGTAGTTATTCTAGGCCTCCCTTCGACTCGGGGGTACTTTTGGCTATCGCGAGACTAGAGGGGGTGTCAAGTTCCTTGGGAGAGGTATAGTTTCTTCCTGCCTTGGGGAGGGTATAGTTTCTTCCTGTTATGAGGGAGGATATGTTATCCTGGCTGGATCTAACATTGCTCCAAGAAGTTTCCTATAGTTCTCGGCCATGTCTTTTGGCACTTTATTCTCAATTTCAACAAACTTTTGGACGTCTATCTTGCTGGAGGTAGGAGTCTTTTTCACAATTTCGTGCGTGTGTTTGGTTTGCATGGCGAATTTCCTAGGGACTCTTCTTCCTACAAGGTAATTAAGTTTTTGTTAGTGTCAAGGCATGGTATTGATAATGCTTTCAAGGGAACATAACTCTTACACTACTCAAGTTGTCATGCCCCAACTTAGTTTGGTTGGATCCCCATGATAAACCCATCGCTTCCTTGGTTTAAAAGGGGTTTCCCATTCTTTTATTCAAGAGGTGCAATGCATAAATTCAAACCTTATTCCATGAAATAGCATAAATCAATCTCAACATGATTAAAATGAACTTTAAGCACACCTGACGGAGGGTACATCTTCACGCTCAATTTTATTTTATCTCCTTACTCCTGAAAAAGGGGTAAAGAGAGTGGGGTGAATTCTACAACTCAGTGAGCAGGTGTTGGGAGTGAGTTTTCAAAACCTTGTTCCTTGGAATAGCATAAATCAATCTTAACAAGCTTAAAATGAACTTTAAGCATACATGATGGAGGGTACATCTTCACACTCAATTTTATTTTATCTCCTTACTCCTGAAAAAGGGGTAAAGAGATGGGGGTGAGTTCAACAACTCAGTGAGCAAGTGTTGGGAGTGAGTTTTCAAAACATCTTTAGTTTACCATGCCAAGGTTAACATTTTCTTTTTAAGAGTGTTTTTCTCAAATTCATGTTTCCAAGACCTTTTTCCCATTTCCATATTAAGTGTGTTTAGCTCTCTTAGCCCATCCCTTTGCCTCGGGAGGCATTTAGTAAACAAACACACGCCCTTCATTAGGAAGGGTACACATATTCGTAGGTGCAACCCATCTACTGCATCGACTTATGGATCAAAGTGTCTTTACTGTCCACCTAGATAGAAGCCCGTCCACTTCTACCCTAGGTTTGAGTGGACGTCTGATCCTCAGACCTGAATGTCACTTTGTGTCTGTATGAGGATGGAGACCTCATCGTGTCCCTACCCCGGTCTCATACGCAAGAAGCTCCCAGAGCTCCATGACTGATTGGCATGACAAATTGCCCTTATCCCCCCCTCCCCCATGTCTTCCAATAGCCCTTGGGACCCATCAATACCCCCTTGGGCATCTTGATGGTCCCGTACCACAAGTGCATGCACAAACAAGAGTTTTCATATAACAACCATCATCTTTGGTGCCAACGGTCCAATGGCCCCGACGCTCAACCCAACCTACAGTTGTTTGTCTAGGCCGGTCCGTCGACCTAGCCATGACGCACTGCCACCAGACTATTGAGCACTATCGGTCCTGACTTAGTACCATGGCATACACATAATCAATTTCATTATGAATTTTCATGGCTCTTATTAATAAATTTTGTTTACATGCTCCTGCTTGTGCCCACTGGCCTTGGTTCCACTGCACGTGTTTTCCAAAATCGGGCACTTAGTCCTAAGAGTTTAAAATCGAGGCCCTTTGACTATCTGAGCTATTCTAGCTCCCGTCAAGAAGGTCTCCCAAATGTTTTAAGCATTAACACATAGTAAGGGGAGAACACTTCTAAAAAAATCTCATTTTTATCTCACCACACCAACCGGGTGTGATGATAACTCCACTTACAACTGGTAGGCGAGATTCTCCTTTCCTTAAGGTAACTCATCATAACAATATGGTATGATATTTATTCCTACTCACAACCGGTAAGTACGTTTTATTCGTTAAAAGTTGTGCTCATCATCTCAATCGGGTATGATGTTAGATAATCTCACTCACAATCGGCAATTAGGTTTTTTTTTCATATATGTGAACTAATCATCCCAACCGGTATGAGGTATAAAATTCCCACTCAAAACTGGTAAGTATGTTTTTTTTTTCAAATAGGTGAACTCATCATCCCAACCGATATGATGTATAAAATTCCCACTCACCCGATGATTGTGATGCGTTAGTCCCTGGTCAACTTCTAAGTCCACGCTATCTTTTCCTTGCTGGCACGATTTGGGCATCCTTATAAATTAAGGTTTGGTATGACAACCATCATTTTCTCGCGTATGAGTGACTAGACTCAAAATTGTTGGTTTATTGCACTTAGGTCCCTAAAGTTCATTTTTTCTTAACTCTGGGTCTTTAATGCTAACCTTTTCCTCTAATTAAGTCACAAGGTTTCTAATATCCCCTTTCCGATCCTTAATTTACTCAAAATTGCTTAAGGGGCTCAAGTTTTCCAAATTTCCAATTTGGTCCCCTATTTTTCAAAAAATACAAATTTTCCCATACTTTCCAAAAATAGCAATTTAGACTCAAATATTTCAAAAATTGGCCAATTGGTCGCCCCACCCAACATCTTTCTCATTCCAATTGGCCTTCAATTTTGAGAAATTGCGTGGAGGTCTCGTAATTTTTCAAAACCCCCAATTTGCCCAAAAATTTCCCCAAATTTATCCCCTTTACACTGACCGAATTTGATTTCTTCAAATGGGCCATTCAATTGGGGTTAATTGCTCCAGTTGTTGGATTAGTTCCTACACTTCCATATGATTCAATTGAGCTTTGAATTGCATGATTTGAGTCCAGAACAAGCTCAATCATAGCTTCGCTGGAAAACTGTTCATAGAGATCAAAAGCTTATCGTCGGAGGGGCGGCGGTCTGAGCTCTTGATCTGGGAAGGTAGCTCTTTGTCATGCCCTGAATCAGTTTGATCAGATCACTGTGAATAACCCACCACTCTCCCGATTTATTAAGCATTTTCCCCTTCCCTAAACTGTGAGGAGTAAGGCATCTCTTTTACTTGTATCTTTCCTGGAATAATATTAATCAAAACTGAATATATTAACCTTACATACCTATCTTGTAGGTTCAGCAATCAGAATATCTTTAAGTGGGTTTTCCCTTGGTTACCTAAAAAGGTGTAAAGGGAGGGGGGGGGGGGTAGAAGGAGGTGAGTTTGACAGCTCAGTGAATGAGTGTTGGGAGAGAGTATTCAAAACATCTTTAATTGGACTGCGCCAGACTCCTTATTTCTTTCAAAAATATTCTTTCCTTAAGTTCCCAGTTATTCGAAACCATTTTTCCTCATTTCCATGTTAGGTGTGTTTAACAGTCAACACACACCCTTATCAGGAAGGGAATTACACGTTCGCAGGGCAACACTTCCTCTGCATCCACTTGTGGCGTCGGAGCGACTTTACCGGCCACCTAGATAGAAGCGCATCCACTTCTACCCTAGGATTGAGAGGATGTTCGCGACATTCGACCCTCAAACCCAAAATCAACTCTGTGTCTGTATGATGATAGAGACCACATCTCGACCCTACCCCGGGCTCATGTGCATGAGCTACGTCAAGCTTTCCTAACTGCTAGGATGACAAACTGCCCTTATATCTACCATGTCATCTAGTAGCCCCTAGGATGCATCACTAGCCCTCTTGGTTGTCTTGATGGTCCCGAACCTCAAGTGCATGCACAAACAAAAGTTTTCCACAAAGCCATTTATATTTAGTGACACTGGTCCAATGACCTCGACCCTCAATTCGACATGCAGCTGTTTGTCTATACCAATCCGTCACCTGGTCCCGTTGTGCTATTGCCAATCCATCGAGTATGTCGATCCTGTCTTGGTACCATAGTGAGATCACATAATTCATTCATTAAGAATTTTCATGGCTTAATAATCATGTTCGTTTATGAGCTCTTGCTAGTGCCAACTAGCCTTGGGCCCACGGTACGCGATTTTCCAAAACCGGGTATTATAGCCCTCAAGTTCCAAAACTGAGGCCTCTGACCAATCTGAGCTATTCTAGTTCTTGTCAAGAAGGTCTCCCAAAAGTTTTAAGCATTGGCACACAGTTAGGGGAAAACAGTTCTGACAAAAATAATCTTTCCACTCATTAGACCAACCGGGTGTGATGACATCTCTACTTACAATTAGCAAGCGGGTTTTCTCCTTCCTTCCATTAAGTCTATCATACCAATCGAGTATGATCTACTTACAATCGGTAAATAGTTTTTTTTTCCATGTATTTTTCCCATCACTCCAACTAGGTGTAATGTCAAAATTCCAAATAGAAGTGATTTTTCAATTCCGAAGTGCTCATCACCCCAACTTGGTATGATGTAAATAAACCCACCCACTCGTTAACCGTGACGTATTCGTCCTTGATTGATTTTTCCTAAGTCGATGCGAGCTTCTCTTGTTGGTGTTCCAGTCCTTCGTGCTCCTACATAAATTGGACAACCATATCTATTAACACTTGGCATAATAGCCTTCATTCCTCACGTATGAACGACTAAACTTAAAACTTACAGTTAATTGCACTTAGGTCCCTAAAGTTCATTTTCCTTGACTTTAGGTCCCTAATGCAAACGTTTCCCCAAATTGAGACCCAAAACTTCCAAAATTGACTTTGGGTACTCAATTTTCTCAAAATCACTTAATGGGTTCAAGTTTCCCAAATTTCCTATTTGGTCCCCAACTTTTCAAAAATTACAATTTGCCCCTACTTTATAAAAATGGAAATTTGACCCTAATTATTTAAAAAAATCATCCAATTGGTCCTTTAACATCCATTTTATGGCTAATTGACCCTCAATTTTGGGAAATTGCAATTTGGTCCCTAAATTTTATGAAATCCACAAAATCCCCCCTTTCAAACTGTGGCCGAATTTGATTTCATCAAATTGACCAGTTAATTTCTCCAATTGAAGGTATGGATAAGTTCCTACACTTCCATACGATTCAATTGAGCTTTGAACCGTGTCATTTGGGTCCGAATTGAGCTGAAACGGAGCTTCGCGGGAAAATTGAACTTAGAGAGGGAAAGCTTTGAACGTTTATAGTAAGAGGTTCGACAATCCAATCTCTCTATCAGGGAAGATGGCTTTCTTCTTGAGTTATCTTCTAGGATCAAGAATTTCTACAATTGACCTCGAATTGAGGGAGAATTTCGTCAGTGAAATTTTGTAGTTTCTCTCTCTAACTCCGACTTGCAACGACTGAGAAGGGCCAAACTGGCTTACCTTTCAGCTTAGTTGAGGTTGTCTAAGGGCTATGGGAATGTTGGGAGGGCTTGATCAGCTAGTCCAAAATAAGGCAGCTTCGGTCCACTGGAGCTACTTCACTGTTTGATTACGCTTCTTTAACTAAAAAAAATGCCCAAGTCGGAGCTCTAGTTTGAGGTTCACCGAAAAATTTAGCAGTGGATAGAGAGTAGAGTTTTCAAGTGTGAGGAGGAAGAATGAGGAGGGGCTCTTTATATAGGAAGCTCAGAGACTTATTGGTCATACAATTGGTGCCTTAATAGCGGACATTCATTGCCTGAAACTCCCTGGCCGAAGACTTTTCATCTTCGCTTGCTCGATTTTTCAGTGAGTAAACAATGCTATCATCTGAAGGAAGAAGACGCCATTGTTCCAAACTGGACCGGACCATTCCAAACTGAGTTCAATGCTTAAACTGGTCGGTTCATGCCTAATTCGACCGAGTTTTTCAAAATTAAAAATTTTTAAATTCATCTAAATTCATTATCTATCAAATGATAGCCTCAATTCTCCAATTTGAATTTTCTATTCCACCTAGAAAAATGAATTTAGAAACTAATTCAATAGTGGTTCAAACCAATTCAATAGTGGTTTAAACTAGTTCAAATTGGTTCAATCTAGTTCACTTAAACTAGTTTGGTTTTCACATGACTTTTGTAACTCTTTAGATCACTTGAGATCCATAAATGTTTCGGTTTGCCCTTTCTCTATCAGTTAGGGTTCGTGAACCGGTTCAATTTTCTCACCCGGGTTGAACGATTCTCTTCCCGATTTTCTCATCCTAAAGTAGCGGGGTTTACAACTCTCCCCTCCTTTTAGAAGTTTTGTCCCCATAACTAAATCATAATTTTTCACTTAAGGATAAACTTCCCTAAATGTCAACTTGGACATGTTAATACTTTGGTCGTTTTTCCACTTAGCCCACTTTAAATCATGCACTTAAGGAATTTCTTTTCCTTTACATTGTTTATTCCTTCCATGGAGTTTTATCATAGCTAGTATGTCTTGCTTGCGAGTCCAAAGGTATATCCTTAGGTTCACATCTCCCTTTATTTAGGGCAAGATCCTTCCCTTTGAGGTTCTTACTTAAGATTTCAGGATTGGGAGTTCCAAGATGCCCAATCATTCATTTGTCTAGTTATTCTCTTCATTGTTGAAACCCTTAGCTCTGCGTTCTTTCGAGCATTACGTACTTGTTTTCATAGGTTTTGGTGTTATTATCCCTTCGTCCTAATTTGACCTTTCCTTCACCCGTCATTGATTATAGCTTTGGTCAAAATTATGTTTGACCTTGTCATGTTTACTAACTGACTCTTTCTTACTCAAGTTACATTTTACTCGGTACTATTGGTGCTTACATGCCACTTATGACATGACATATTCCAAACCTATCTTTGTTCTTTAGACTTCTACAACATCTCCTTTAGGATTGTTCCCAACTTTCCAAACTTTTAGGGATTGTATAACTTCATCTCTCCTTTCATCGGGTAGTATTCCTCGACTACGTTTACCGTTATCCAATCATCCTTCATGCCTTGACAACATGTCTTACATAACCGTGTCAATTTTCCTTACCCACTCGTCCTTACCCAACTTCTTTATTGGGTTTTTTTGGTGCCAATTATTGAATTTCCTGATGACTTACCGACATGCTAGGATTCTTCCTTCTTATGTCTTTCTTCATTTCTAGTGACTTCCTTTACTCAAGGATTTTCCTTTCCCCTAAACCCACTCTTACTTGCTTGTGACCATTTCATGATTCCGTTGTTTTGAGGAGTTCTCCTTTAATGATTTTCATTCTCTACTATGTCCTTCAAAGTAGAGATTTTCCTTTAGGTGGTAGATGTTCGAATTTCTTACTACTCCTTGAAAGTTTCCTTCCCTCGCATTCTTACACCCTTTTGAATTAGGGCTTTTGTTCACCTTTAATCATTTGTGGATCATAATTTCCCAGTTCACCTTTTACTTTCCTACTCAAGGTATCTCCAATCGTTGGGTCTTATTTTGTGTACTCAACACTATGCTCAACCATCCATTCTTTAGGCTCCATTGTGAGCATGTCGACTACAACCCGTCTTACTATTTGTGGTTATTCCTCCTTAGCCACTTCTTATTTGGAGGGCTTACTTTCCCAATGTTTCTCAAATGTTTTTTTCCTTTATTTCCTTATTATGGGTAGTCCACTCATTCTTAGTCATCACAACATCTTTTGATGTTAACTTCCTATTTATCCATTGTTTAGATTTAACTTATTCCTTAGGTCCTCCTAGTATGCTTCCCTGGTTCTTTCACCTCAGCTTGCGCTTCATTTGCAAGTTTATCTCTTTATCCCTCTCACTTGGTTCCATTCCCTCATAGTTGGTATATATATGCATTTCTAGGGTTTCCTTCCTTGGTAGGACCCTCCCCTTTTTCTCCTGGAATTCCTTTTTCATTTGCTCTAAGGAATATCTACCCTTTGATGGCATCCTTTGATGTCTTCATCTCCTGTTTACCCTTTCTCTTGAAATCTTGTGGGCACATCTTTTGTACCCTATCCTCATCCCCACTTGTACCATAGTACACATCTATTTCTTTTAGGGAGAGTTCAAATCTTCCTTGTCTCAAGATTTCTTGACCATTATGTGAGAGGCTTGCCTACTCCTCTCTTGGCTTGAGTTTAGTTGTTAATTTGGCCATTGGTCTTTTTAATGATTTCTTTCATCCTTCTTTTTCCCAATATTTGGCCTTTCCACCTAACCCTTCATTGATGGAGCTTAAATTATGACCCTCAGGAGTATCAGTTAGTTAACTGCCTCATCCTTACCATTCCCTTGGTCGATTTATCTTAGGGTAGTTGTTTCTCGAGTCTTCTTATCCCTAATATCCATCTTGTTGCCCTTTTAGAGTGTAGTACTTTCTACTTCCCAGTCTTCCTTAGGGCGTTATTTATTCTCATTGACTATCTTGTTGTTATGACTTGCTTCATTTCGCCATGTTGCTCTGATACTCCAATTTGGCTTCACTACTTTTTCCAAAGTGAGTCGTACTTGAAATCCCAAGACATCTCATTTGTCGTCAAATGCTTGGCTTGTCTTCTCTTGTGGATGCACTCCCTTCTTTGCTCCTAAATTGTTGGAACTTTCTTTCTTATGGGAGAATTCTCTCTGTACCGTTTGTAGTACTTTCTACTTCCCGATCTTCCTTAGGGCGTCATTTATTCTCATTGACTATCTTGTTGTTATGACTTGCTTCATTTCGCCATGTTGCTCTAAAACTCCAATTTGGCTTCACTACTTTTTCCTAAGTGAGTCGTACTTGAAATCCCAAGACATCTCATTTGTCGTCAAATGCTTGGCTTGTCTTCTCTTGTGGATGCACTCCCATCTTTGCTCCTAAATTGCTGGAACTTTCTTTTTTATGGGAGAATTCTCTCTGTACTGTTTATGGTTTATCGAGGTCCTACCTTCGACCCTTTTTCCTTCCTGCCACTACGATACGATCTTGAAGAGCTTCTTCCTGACCGTGTTTGAAATTATGAGTAGAAGTCATGTTCCTTGGGATGGTATCCTTTCAGGTTCCTATAGTTGTGGGCGCGTTATTATTGGAAAGTATTGTTCCAAATCCTAGTGGTGTGGGACAGCCCTTCACTTCATGTCTCATTTCTTTTGCCCCTTGTAATAGGTCGTTTCCTTGCCCAGTTGTTACACCAAGAGTCCCCTAGATTCCTTACCTTGATGATTTTCTTGACATGCCTTCTTTTCCCAATAATTTCCTTGATTCATTCCTTTATTCAAAATGGGAGTCTCCTTGGTCTCCGTGGTGTCTGGGGTAATGCGGGTTTGTTCGGTTACTTTTCTTGGGAAATCTTCCTATAGCTGATGCGTAAGGTCACATCATTTTTTAGAGATATAGTTTCTTTAGGAACTTGGAGTACTTTATTAGTGGAGAAATAGTACAATGTGTTGGGGTTTTAGCCCTATTACAAAAAGCGGTTACAAAATAAATGGGGAGCTACGGGTTCTTGACAAGTGTCCTCCTTGACAAGGTTATAAGCCCTTGATGGCGTTCCTGGCCTTAGGCTTAGCTCCCATCGTACTCAAGATTGTGACCTCAACAGGTCCTGACACCATATTCCTGGATACTTCCCACTAATGTCTCTTGGTTCTTTGGGACTTCTCGAGTATGGAAGAGCTTTTTAGGATGATCTTCCTATGGGGATAGAGTATCGGGTGGTGTTGGTAATGCCAGTCCTAGTTTTCTAGGTTCCTCTCCTAGGAGCCATTTGAAAATTTTTGAAACTTTCTCATAGTTATTATGTTATATAGTCTTGATAATGTATTTGAGGATATAGACTCTGATACCATTCAAGTTGTCACACCCGGTTTGATTAGATCCTCGTGAACAACCTGCCACTCTCCCAGTTTGTTAAGAGTTTTCCCCTTCTTTTAAACTGAGAGTAGTAAGGTGTCCTTTAAACATGTACTTTTCCTGAAATAACATTAATAAAAACTACAAGAAATTTAAACATAACATACCCGTCTTACAGGTGTGGTTAACTTGAGGTCTTTGGGTAGGCTTTTCCTTGGTTACCTGAAAATGGGTATCAGGGAGGGGTGACTTCAACAACTCAGTGAATGGGTGTTTTAAAATTTGACTTTTAGAAAATTCTAGTGTGCCAGACTCCTTAGTTTCTTTAAAACCTTTCATCCTCAAAATGTTAGTTTCCATAGCTATATCTCATCATTTACCACAACTAGTGTGTTTATCAACCAACACACGTCCCTCATCATGAAGGGAACACACATTCGCTGGGCAGCACGTCCACTACACCCACTTGTGGTGTCGGAGCAACTTTACCAACCACCTATATAGAAGCCCGTCCACTTCTACCCTAAGAATGAGTAGATGTACGTGATATCCGACCTCAATCATGTAAAGAAACATCGTGTCCTTATGAGGACAAAGACTTCATCCCGACCCCACCCCGGTCTCATGCGCATGAAGCTACATCGAGCTTCCCTGACTGTTGGCATGACAAACTACCCTTATCTCCACCATGTTGTCCAGTAACATGATTAGGATGCATCACTACCACTCTTGGGTGTCTTGAAGGTCACGTACCTTAATGCATGCACAAAACAATTGTTTTCCACATAAGCCATTTTATTTGTGGTGCCACTGGTCCAACGGCCCCGACCCTCAACTCGACCTGCAGCTATTTGTCTTGATTGGACCATCTACCTTTCATGTCGCACTGCCTCTAGTCCATCGAGCATGTCGGTCTAGTCATGGTACCATGGCTAAACATATCATACATTTAAAGTTTTCATGGCTTAAACTCATGTTTGTTTACGAGCTTCTGCTCATGCCAACTGGCCTTGGGCCCACTGTATGAGATTTTCAAAATCAGGCATATTAGTCCCCAAGTTCCAAAACTAAGACCTCTGACCTATTTGAGCTATTCGAGCTCCCGTTAAGAAGGTCTCCCAAAAAATTTAAGCAGTGGCACACAGTTAGGGGAGAGCACTTCCAACAAAATAATCTTTTCATCTGTCTATCACACCAAACGGGTGTGAGGATATCTCTGCTTATAACTGATAAGCGGGTTTTCTACTTCCTTCTAGGAAGTTTATCATACCAACCAGGTATTATCTATTTACAACTGGTAAGTAGTTTTTCCACATAATTTCCACATCACTCCACTTAGGTGCGATGGTTAAAATTTCACTTAGTAGTGGGTTTTTATTTCCAAGGTATTTATCATCCCAACCGGGTATGATATAAAAATCCCACTCACACGATAACGTAGTGATTTTCCTCTTAACCGGTTCTTTGTCTTCACGCGAGCTTATCCTTGCTAGTGTTCCCGGTACTTTGTGTTTCTACATGATATAAATATCCTTGTCCACTATCTATTGGCCTAATAGCCTTCCTTCATCATTAATGGATGAAATTCTCAAACTTTTTAATTAATTACAATTAGATCCCTAAAGTTTTTTTTCTTTAACTTTAGTACCCTAATGCCGATTTTCTCCCAAATTGAGTTCAGAAACTTCTAAAAGTAACCTTGGGACCATAATTTATTCAAAATCACAAAAAGGGTTCAAGTTTTTCAAATTTCCAATTTGGTCCCCAATTTTTCCAAAATTACCATTTTGCCCCTACTTTATAAAAATGGTAAAATTCACCCCAATAATTCCAAATTTTGACCAATTGGTCCTCTAACATCTTTTCCATGCCTAATTGGCCCTTAATTTTTGGAAATTTCACTTTAGTCCCTCAAATTTTCGATATCCTAAAATTTCCCCCCAATTTGAACCTTTCAACCATACCGAATTTGATTTATCAAATTGACCGATCAATTATAGTTAATTGTTGAAATTTGAGGTGGATTTGAGTTCTTACACATCCATATAATTCAATTGCACTTTAAATCGTACGAATTGATGCTAGAATGAGCTCAAATGGAGCTTTGCCTAAAAACTTGACTTAGAGAGAGAAATTTTTGAAATCTTACAGTCGGGGGTGTGGCGGTCCGATCTTTCAATCTGGGCAGATAACTCTCATCCTGAGGTTCATCCTAAGATCAAGAATCGCATCAATTGATGTCGAGTGAATAGTGTTGTCATCTGAAGGAAGAAGACGACATTGTTCCAAACCGGACCGGATCGATCCGAACTGGGTTCAATGCTTAAATCGGCTGGTTTAGGCCCGATTCGAACGAGTTTCTCAAAATTAAAAATTTATAAATTCATTATCTATCAATTAGTAGCCTTAATTGTCCAATTTGAATTTTCTAAACCAACTAGAAAAATGAATTTAGAAACTAGTTCAATAGTGGTTCAAACTAGTTCAGGTCCGGTTCACTTGAACCATTTAGTTTTTACCTCCAGTTCATTCTAAAGTCCTTTCTCATGACTTTTGTGACTCTTTAGGTCACTCGGTATCCATAAATTTCTTAGTTTTCCCTTTCTCTATCGGTTGGGGTTCGTGAACCGATTTAGTTTTCTAACCAGGGTTGATTGGTTCTCTTCCCAGTTTTCTTATCCTAAAGGAGCGAGGTTTACATTTACATTTATAGTGTTGGAAGGAGAATCCCTAGGAAATTCACCGTGAAATCCAATCCCCCACACCTGACCTTGAAAAAGATGCCTACCCCCAAGGAGGCAGCTGTTCAACGATTCTTGAAGGGCGAGAAGAGAGTGCCCAAGTATATGGTGGTGGATTATCGTAAACTCATGGGAGCCTTATTAGAACTAGAAGGCATTACATACTATCCTCCAATGCAAGAGGAACCTGTTCCTTCTCCTAGGAGCCCAACCCCTCCTCCAGTCCCACAACAACCGAAGAGAAATCCCACTAAGAAGGAGGCTTGGGACAACTATTGGGATGCGTATGCCACCTTCATGAAGGTCCAACAAGTACCCCCACCTACTTAGTCTAGCTTTAACCCCTCCCAATGGATGAAATGTACATATGAGTGTGACATTGAAGTATTGAGGCGTTATGGATTGGAGGCCATACATGAAGTTTGTCCCATAAGGGAATACGGATGGACCCCAACTAGTTTCTCAGAGCCATCTGATCATGAA
This sequence comes from Trapa bicornis, assembly GCA_030064425.1. Classification (NCBI taxonomy): domain Eukaryota; kingdom Viridiplantae; phylum Streptophyta; class Magnoliopsida; order Myrtales; family Lythraceae; genus Trapa; species Trapa bicornis. The sequence continues at coordinate 5,736,511 of CM057749.1, forward strand.
TCCCACAACCATTCCAAGGCTAATTCTCGGCCTATGACCCCAAGAGACTAGGAGGTAGAAAATCTCTGTAATCTGCCAAGAATGACAAGAAACTATTTTCTAAAGGAATAAAAGTTCGAATTTTCCTTAAATTTTAGTCTCTTGATAAATACAACTAACGGAAATAGGAGTATACCAATAAAGAACAAAGTAACGGGTAAGGGAAATTTCAAGTTAACCCAACCTCTAAGGTAGCCAAGTAAGTTTTCCACTGAGAGGAGGGAAAAAAAGACAATAAGACTTGGCATGAAATCCTAGAAGATTCAACTAAAGTTCACCAAGAAAGACATATATTAACTAAGGGAAGGAAGAAGAAGTCTGAAGTAAGGAAAGTCAGCGTCAAAGAGCATGGGATGAGTGGAAGTCTAAGGATTCAAGGAAACACTCTATGGATAAAAGTAAGGAAACAAGAAAGATGAGACTATCCCAGGGAAAACCAGGAAGAAAGTAAGAAAGATATGGGAAGCACTGAAGATGTTAAAACAATTAAGACAAGACAAGGAGAAAGGAGAAAGGAGAGAAGTATGACAGAAAAAAAACCCAGGAGTAATACCAATACTTGGAAAGAGTTAGAACACAAATTCTTAGGAACTCAATAATAATAAGGGAATTTTTGAAGCAAAGAGATGGAGTAAAAAGGAATAGAAGATAGGGAAGAAATCTAGAGTGAATAACCACACAAAGGTTGGGAAGTATAAGAAAAGAATAAAAGAAGAACATTCAAGGTGCAATAGGGAGTTCGAATGTGAAAATCTCATAACGGAAGTCCCTAGAAGAAGGATGAGAATAGGAAGTAGGATCGTGGAAGGAGAAAGTTACAAGCTAAGGTAATAATCAGAGGAACCATCACAAACCTGGAGCTGAAATAAGGATCTTATTAAAAGACATAAGTGGCTAAGTAAGTACCTAGAGGGCCAAGTGTGATCTACTTGCAAGAGAGTAGAGAAACCAAATTGGGATTTTAGACAAACTTAGTTGAAGGACATAACTCATAACAACCAGGTCATTCGGGAGAATAAACTATGCCTTATGAAGGATTGAGAAGTAGTTAGGACTACACTCTAAGTAGGGCAAAGGAACGAATACTAAGTATAAGAATACTCAAGACAAACTATCTCAAAATAATTAAACTAAGAGGATAATACAAGTGAGACAATTAACGAATTGACCCTAGTGAAGGTCACAACCCCAGTAAAGAAGGAAGGGGTGGAAAGGCCAAAACCTTTGGGAAATAAGGATGGAGGAAAGCCTTAAAAGAGATCAATGGCTAAGACAGGAGTAACAACCCAAAAGCCATGAGAAAGTTGAATAAGCCTTCTATAGGACGATCAAAAAATTGTGAAACAAAGAGGAAGTGAACTCCACCTCAAAGAAATAGATAAATACTGGGAACAAGTGAGAATGAAGACGAGGTATACAAGAAGTAAATGTAAGGTCTCAAGAGCAAAGGTAAGCAGGAGAGGGTGGCATCAAAGAATGTCATTTAAGGTTAAATATTCGCAATGGCAAAACTAGAAGAGAATTCCAAGAGAAAAGGAGTATAAAACTTACCAAGGATGAAAACTTTGGAAAAACATATGTGTTCTAATGAGGAGATAATGGAACCAACAGAAGTGGAAAGAAGATAAACTCATCAAAGACATGTTATTGGAGATGAAAGAATCGAGTGCAAAGGAAAAGTACTCATGAGGGTCTAAGGGGTAAGTTAAACCCATGTAACAGATAAGTAGTAGGACAACATCGAAAAGATGTCTTACGAGTAAGAAAGGAACTAATTCGAAATAAAGAATCATGCAATGATCACGAGTGAGTAAAAGTGGATTAAGAAAAAGGAAAGGACGCCTTTGGAAATGAGGAATGACATAAGAAGGGAAGAATTTCAGTGTGTCAATAAGTTATTGGGAAACCCAAGGATTTGAAACTGGAGAGACCCAATAAAGAAGTTGGAAAAGACGAGTTAGTAAGGAAAACCAATACGGTTATATAGGGTGTGGCATTAAAGGTAAAATGGACAATTGGATAATAGTAAAGATAGTCAAGAAATGCTACCATACGAAAAGAGGGACAAAGTTATACTATCCATGAAAGGTAGGAAGGTTGAGAACAACCATTATGGAAGTGTTTTAAAAATTTTAAATGGTCAAAGATAGGTTCTAGAGAATGTCGTGCTATAAGGGACATATAAGCCCAACAGACTCAGGGAAATATGACTCAAGTAAGGAAAGTCAGTTGGTTAAGCATGACAAGGTCAAGTATTAAATTTGGAACAAAGTTGTAATAACCAATGAATGAGGGAAGGAATAGGACAAAAAGGTAAATTCTCCATCAATTTGCTGACTAAATTCTCCATCAATTCGACATAAATTGAGGTAATTCTTAATCCTAGGAGAAATTTCAAGATGAGAGCTACCTACCCCAATCGGAAACTCGGACCGCTACACCCCCAATGGTAAGCTTTCGAAGCTTTCTTTATCTAAGTACAGTTTTCCGACAAAGATCCGTTTAAGCTTGTTTCGGCATCAATACATGCGATTCAAATCTCAATTGAATTGTTTGGTTGTGTAGGAATTCAATTTTACCTTCAATTTCAACAATTAACCTCGATTGATCGATCAATTTGATGAAATCAAATTTGTCCAGTTAAAAAAGGGGGAAATTGGAGGGAAATTTTGGGGGAAATTGGGGATTTCAAAAAATTGAGGAACCAAGGTGCAATTTCCCAAAATTGAGGGTCAATCAGTCATGAAAAAGATGTTGGAGGACTAATTGGTGGATTTTTGCAATTTATTGGGGTCAAATTGCCATTTTTGTAAAGTAGGGGCAAAATGGTATTTTTTTGAAAAGTTGGGGACCAAATTGGAAATTTGGGAAACTTGGACCATTTTTGTGATTTTGAATAAATTGAGCTCCCAAAGTAAATTTTAGAAGTTTTGGGATTCAATTTGGGGAAAATTAGCTTTAGGGATCTAAAGTTAAGTAAAAAGAACTTTAAGGACCAAAATACAAATAATTAAAAAGTTGGGCAATTTGTTCATTGGTGAGAAATGAAGGCTGTTAGGCCAAATGTTAATGAATAATGATGTTCATATCATGTAGGAACACGATGGACCAAGAATGCAAGCAAGGATAAGCTCGTGTGGAGGCAAAAAACCGCTTTAGGAGAAAATACACTGCACTTATTGTGTGAGTGGGAATTTTCACATCATACCTGATTTGGATGATGAGTACCTCGGAAATAAAAACCCACTACTATATGGGATTTTTCGACAATACTCAATGGAATGGTGGCAGTGCATCAGGGCCAGATCAACGGACCCACCTAGACAAATAGCTATGGGTCAGGTTGAGCGTTAGTGTCGTTGGATCGTTGGCACCAAAGATGATGGCCATTATATGAAAACACTTGTTTGTGCATGCACTTGTAATACGAGACCATCAAGATGCCCTATGGGGTAGTGATGGGTTCCAAGGGCCGTTGGACGACATGGGGGCGATAAGGGCAGTTTGTTGTGTCAGTCAGTCATGAAGCTAATGGAGCTTCTTGCGCATGAGAGAAGGGTGGGGACATGATGATGTCTTCGTCCTCATATGAACATGAAGTATTTTGGGTTTGAGGGTCGAATGTCTAGGATGTTCACTCAGACTCCGGGTAGAAGTCAAGGACTTCTATCAGGGTGGATGGTAAAGACACTCTAATCCACAAGTGGGTGTAGTCGTCGTAACTGCATCTCGTGAATATGTGTACCCTTCGTGATGAAGGGCATGTGTTGTATGCTAAACACCTACTGAGGCAAGGGGATGGGCTAAGAAAGCTAAACAGACCTAATATGGAAATGGGAAAAAAGGTTTCGATATTTGTGAATACTTGGAAAAAGGAATGGTAAACCTTGGAAAAAGGTTTTGGAAACCAAATTTGAGGAAAATCCTTTTTAAAGGAGATGATAACCTTGGCATGGTTTGGATGAACTAAAATTTTTTTGAAAACTCACTCCAATCACCGGCTCATTGAGTTGTAGAACTCACACCTCCCTTTTACCCCTTTCAAGTAACCGAGGAAAAACCAAACTTAAAGACCTCCCTGTATTGGAACTATAAGACATGTATGTCTGTTTTAAGATATTTAGTTTTGTATAATGTTATTCCAGGAAAGACGGGAAAAATGACGCCTTACTTCTTGTGGATTAGAAAAGGGTGAAACCCTTCATGAACCAAAGGGAGTGGCGGGTTGCTCATGGGGATCTGACCAAACCAAGTCGGGGTGTGATAACTTGAGTGGTATCAAAGCCTATTTCCTAGAATGCATTATCAAGACTATATAATGTAGTAACTAAGAAAAATAAGTTTTAAAATTTATAGATAGCTCCCAAGAGAGTAACCAAGAGAACTAGAATCGCAGTCACTGACATTGCCCAAAACTGCATCTCTGTAGAAACTCCCAGAAATCTCCAACGGGTTCACTTGGACTAAGCTCAGAACATCAAAGGTTGTATGAAACTTCACCCGAGTGTTTGGAAGGCCTAACCTCACTCCCGAGGTGGACACCAACTCCTGAGCTGAACCCGAGGAATTACAGTCCCATCCCACTTCTTTCAACATCCCTCCTCTAATTGATATCCCCAAATACCTCAAGATCCTTCATCAATTAGGATGTAAGCCATTTCTAGGGGATAAGGATACTGGAGCCACTATGGACTGGCTAACCAGCATTAAGAAACTTATGGGAATAATCAGGATCCCACCAGAAGAAATGGTGATCCTAGCAAAATTCTTCTTGGAAGCTAGCACGAAAAGATGATGGGACAACATCAAGAGCCTGCACATAACCACACCCACCTAGAAGTAATTCGAGGAGAGGTATTTAGAGGAATACTTAGCGCTGCATCTAATCAATGAGAAGAAGCAAAAATTCTTCCGACTCCGATAAGGATCCCACACTATCTCGGAGTATGAGACTAGATTTAATAAGCTATTGCCTTTTGTTCCAGATTTAGTCGGACCGACAAATATCTGCCAACAGTTCATGAACGATCTCAACATGAACGTATGAGATTGGAAGGAAGTATTAGGACATCCCACAGATTTGGCTGCCATCATCAGCATGGTCCATGAATGTGAGCATTTAGTACAGATAAGATGCCGTCGGATAGAGCATGCCGACCAAAAGGAGAGAGGAGGCCAGAACAACCAAAGAGGTTAAAAGGAGATAGGTGGGCAAAGATGGGGGACAAAAATGGGGTTTCTTAGGAGAAATGAAGATTATCATGTCTAAAGGGAGGTAAGTACAACCCTACAAAGGAGAGGCCCTTATTGCCCGAGGTTTTGGAACAACCATGAATGGACATGTCGGGTATGCTTCGAATGCGGACAGTTCAAACACTTTGCAAAGAACTGCCCAACCCTTCTAGGCAATACACAATGAAGTACCCATCAACCACCTCAAGGGAACCCAAAGGTACTAGACGGGGGGTAAGACATAGCTACTACGTCAAGGGTACTGACCAGCTTATACAATGTAAACCCCGTCCTTTGGAGTTAAGGAAAATGGGGAAAGAACCGGTCAACCCGAGTGGGAAAATCGAACTAGTTCACAAACCCCAACCATTAGAGAAGGGAAAATTGGGAAATTTACAAATCTTGAGTGACCCAAAGAGTCATAAAACCTTGGAAAGGGACTTTAGGACAATTTGGGAGAGAAAACCAGACTAGGTTAGGGGAACCGGATCTCAACCGGATTGAATAATTTTGGATTGGTTTGAACCATCATTGAACTAGATGCTAAATTCATTTTTCTAGGTGCTTAAAATATTCAAATTGGAGAATTAAGCCACCATTGGACAGAGAATGGATCTAAATGAATTTAGAAAATTTTAATTTTGAAAAACTCGGTTGAATCAGGCATGAACCGACCAGTTTAAGCATTGAACCCAGTTTGGACTGGTCCGGTCCGGTTCGGAACAGTGTTATCTTCTTCCTTCAGATGACAGCACTGTTCACTCGTTGAAAAAAAGAACAGCACCAATGGAAAGGAAATGTTTCCGCTCAGGATGTTTCAAGCTATCAATGAGTTCATTAAGGTGCCAAACGGACAGTCGGAGAGTCCCCGAGCTGCCTATATAAAGAGCCCCTCTCCATTCATCCTCCACACACCTGAAAACTTCACTCTCTTTCAGGTACTTAGTTTTTTGATGAAGCTCGAACCAGAGCTCTGACATAGGGGTTTTTCTGAACCAAAGAAGGTGAGGTCGGGTTCCTTAGACTAGGGAAGAAGTTAGCTACTTGATGGTGGTCACCTTTCGATATGAGGATCGCCGAAGAAGCACCGACGTAATCAAACAATGAAGCAGCTCCGGTGGTCCGAAGTTGCCTTGTTTCAGCCAAGCTAAAAGTGACCAAATTGAGCCCTCCTCAGGCGAAACCAAGCTCTCCCAACACTCCCTCGGCCGTCATACAACCAAATTATAGCTGAAAGGTAAGCCAATTTGGCTATTCTCTATAATTTTTTATCACTGTTAGAGAGAGAATTGACAAAACTTCACTAATTGAATTCTCTCTTAATTTGACATGAATTGATGTGATTCTTGATCTTATGAAGAACCTTAGGACAAGAGCTACTAGCCTCGATTGAAAGCTTGGACCGCCGCACCCCCGATGGTAAGCTTTTGAAACTTTCTCTCTCTAAGTCCAGTTTTTCGATAAAGCTCTGTTTGAGCTCGTTCTGGCCTCAAATCATGCGTTTCAAAGCTCAATTGAATCGTATGGATGTGTAGGAACTCAAATTTACCTTCAATTTCAACAATTAACCTCGATTGGATGGTCAATTTGTTGAAATCAAATTCGGCCAGTGTGAAATTTGGAAATTGGGGGAAAATATTTGGGAAATTATGGATTTCGTAAAATTGAGGGACCGACGTGCAATTTCCCAAAATTGAGGGCCAATTGTCCATGAAAAAGATGTTGGAGGACCAATTGGTCAATTTGATGAAAAAGATGTGTAGGAACTCAAATTTACCTTCAATTTCAACAATTAACCTCGATTGGATGGTCAATTTGATGAAATCAAATTCGACTAGTTTGAAATGTGGAAATTGGGAGAAATTAGGGATTTAATAAAATTGAGGGACCAACGTGTAATTTCCCAAAATTGAAGGCCATAAAAAAGATGTTGGAGGACCAATTGGTCGATTTTTGAAATTTATTTGGTCAAATTGCCATTTTTGTAAAGTAGGGAAAAATGGTGATTTTGAATAAATTGAGTACCCAAAGTGGATTTTAGAAGTTTCGGGACTCAATTTGGGGAAAATTAGCATTTGGGACCTAAAGTTAAGGAAAAAGAACTTTAGGGATATAAATACAAATAATTAAAAAGTTTGTGCATTTTGTTCATTCATGACGAATGAAGGTTATTAGGCCAAATGCTAATGAACAAGGATGTTCAAATCATGTAGGAACATGAAGGATCGGGAACACCAGCAAGGATAAGCTCGCGTGGAGGCAAAAAGCCGATTAGGAGGAAAATACACTACAAATATTGGGTGAGTGGGATTTTTCACATCATACCCAGATGGGATGATGAGTACCTCGGAAATGGAAAACCACTACTATGTGGAATTTTAACATCACATCTAGTTGGGGTGATGTGAGAACTACACGGAAAAACTACTTAACGGTTGTAAGTAGATCATACCCGGTTTGTATGATGAACTTTCTGGAAGGAAATAGAAAACCCGCTTACCAGTTGTAAGAGGAGATGTCATCACACCCGGTTGATTTGATGAACGAGTTGAAATTTATTTTGTCGGAAGTATTCTCCCCTGACTATGTGCCAATGCTTAAAAATTTTGGGAGACCTTCTTGATGAGAGCTCGAATAGCTCATATAGGCTAAATGCCTGGTTTTAAAAATCTCGTTCAGTGGGCCCAAGGCTAGTTGGCACGAGCAGGAGCTCATAAACAAACATGTTGATAAGCCATAAAAATTTACAAATCAATGATTATGTGGTTTATCCATGGTACCAAGACATAATCAAGATACTTAATGTACTGGTGGCAGTGCGATAGGACTAGGTCGATGGACCGGTCTAGACAAACAGCTGCAGGTCGAGTTGAGGGTAGGGGCCATTGGACTATTGGCACCAAAGATTAATGGGTTTATGGGAAACTTTTTTTGTGAATGCACTAAGGTTTGGGACCATCAAGATGCCCAAGAGGGGTAGTGATGCGTCATAAGGGCTACTGGACGACATGGTAGAGATAAGGGCAGTTTGTCGTGCCAGCAGTCAGGGAAGCTTGACGTAGCTTTATGTGCATGAGACCGAGGTTGGGTCGGGATGAGGTCTCTATCCTCATATGGACATGGAGTTGCTTTTCTGGTTTGAGGGTCAGATGTCGCGAACATCCACTCATTCCTAGGGTAGAAGTGGACGGACTTCTATCTTGGTGGCCGGTAAAGTTGCTCCGACGCCACAAGTGGTTGCAGTGGACGGGCTGCCCTACAAATATGTGATCCCTTCATGATGAAGGGCGTGTGTTGATTGTTAAACACACCGATTATGAATAATGAGGAATTTGGTTTTGAATAATCGAGAATTTAAGTAAGAAATGATTTTAAAGGATATAAGGAGTCTGACACACTCGAAACAAAAATATATTTCAGAAACTCATTTTCAAACTCCTATTCATTGAGTTGTAGAAACTCACCCCTCTCTTTCTACCCCTTTTTAGGAGTAGAGAAAAATAACTAGAGATAACACTAGGATCTACCCTCTGTCATGTATGCTTAAAAGTCTTTTTTTAAACTTGCATTTTTATAGATATATATTATTCGAGGGAACAAGTCTTAAATTTTACCTGGCTCCTCTTGATTTAAGGAAGGGGAAACCCCTCTTGATCTAAGGGAGTGACGGGTTGATCACAGGGATTTGACCAAACCGGGTTAGGGTGTAAACCTCGCCCTTTTGAGTTAAGGAAAACCAAGAAAAGAACCGGTCAATCCGAGTGAGAAACACCGAATCGGTTAACAAACAGATCATCAGAGAACGTGCAATTTGGGAAATTACAACTGCCGAGTGACCCAAAGGGTTCATAAAGTCTTGGGAAACAACCTTAGGGCAAATTGGAAGAGAAAGACCCGATCGGTTTAGATGAACCAGATCCACTAGATTGAACCGGTTTATGAACCGAGTTGGTTCATGAACCGAAATTGATAGAGAAAGGGAAAATTAGGAAATTTATGGATCCCGAGTGACCCAAAGAGACCCAAAAGTCATGGAAATGGAATTGAGAATTAATTGGATATGAAAACCAAATCGGTTCAGGTGAATCGGATCTGAATAGAATTGAACCGATTTGAACCACTATTGAACCAAATTCTAAATTCATTTTTCTAGGTGGCCTAATTGGATAGAAAATGAATTTAGATGAGATTAGAAATTTTTAGATTTGAAAAATTCGGTCGAATGAGGGGTGAACCAACCAGTTTAAGCTTTTAACCCGGTTCGGACCAGTTTGGTCCGATTCGTAAAAGTTTCATCTGCTTCCTTAAGATGACAGCACTGTTCACTCGCCGAAAAATCCTGCAACGCCGGTGAAGCTGGAAAGTCTTCGGCCAGGGAGTTTCAGACAATGAATGACCACTGTTAAGGCACCAATCAGATGGCCAAGATGTCCTTGAGCTTCCTATATAAAGATCCCCTCCCCATTCATCCTCTTCACACCTAAAAACTCCATTCTCTCTCAACTGCTCCATTTTTTGGTGAAACTCAAATAAGAGCTCCGACTTGGGCACTTTTTTGAGCCAAACAAGGTGATGTCAAGTTCTTTAGAAGTGGGGAGAAGTCAGCTACACACTTGTAGTCTCCGTTTGCTATGAGGGTCGCCGGAGAAGCATCGACGTATTGGAACAGTGAAGTAGCTCCGGCGGACCTAAGCTACCCTATTTCGGCCAAGCTGAAATCGACAAATTCGACCCCTCCTCAGGCCAAACCAAGCCCTCCCAACACTTCCTTAGCCCTCCCATGACCGAATTAGAACTGATAGGTAAGCCAATTCGGCTCCCCTTTGCAATTTCTGATCGGTGCTAGAGAGAGAACCGACATCAATTGATGCAATTCTTGATTCTAGGATGAACCTCAGGATGAGAGCTATTTGTCGAGATTGAAAGCTCAGACCGCCGTGCCCCCAATGTTTAGTAATGGAGAATTTCTCTCTCTACAGTCTATTTGTTGGCAAAGCTTCGTTTGAGCTCGTTCTAGTGTCAAAACTTGTGATTCAAAGTGTTATTGAATCGTATGAAGATGTAGGAACTCAATTTCAACAATTAGAAGTGTTTAATCTTTCAAATTGATGAAATCAAATTCGCTTGTGTTAGAAAGTTGAAATTGGGGAAAATGGGGATTTTCAAAAATTTGAAGGACCAAGATGCAATTTTATAAAATTGAGGGTCAATTGGGCATGGTAGGAATGTTAGAGGGCCAATTGAGGAATTTTAGAATTTTTGGGGTGAAACTTACCATTTTTGTAAAGGAAGGGCAAAATGGTAATTTTGAAAATTTTGGGGGACTAAATTGGAAATTTGGAAAATTAAAGCCCTTTTTGTGAAATTGAATAAATTGAGGTCACAAGGGGAATTTAAAAAGTTTTGGGATTCAATTTGAGGAAAAACCGGCATTAGGGACTTAAAGTTAAAAGAAAAATAACTTTAGGGACCTAATTACAAATAAATAAAAGTTTGGTTTTCACATTAATTTAGAATGAACGAAGGCTATTAGGCAGAGGGATAATGAACCAAGATGTTCATATCATATAGGAACACGAAGAACCGGGAACGCCACTAAGGACATGCTCATGTGAATACAAAGAACCGGTTAAGTGGAATTCACTACATTAACGAGTTAGTGGGCTTACTAATGTCATACCTGATTGGGATGATGAGAACAGTTTAAAGTTAAAAACCACTTACCGGTTGTGAGTGAGATTTTATATCATACCCAGTTGGGAATGATAAGTACCTCAAAATGAAAATCACCTATTTAGTTGTATTGTAAACATAACAACTTAGAGAAGTGATGTCAAAATCACGTGGAAAAACTACTAACCAGTTGTAAGTAGATCATACTTGGTTGGTATGATGAAACTTCCTCGAAGGAAGTGGAAAACCCGTTTATTTGTTTCGAGCGGAGATGTCCTCATACTCGGTTGGTATAATGGACAGTTGAAAAATATATTTTTGTCAGATGTGCTCTCCCCTAACTATGTGCCAATGCTTAAACGATTTGGGAGACTTTCTTAACAGGAGCTCAAATAGGTCTTATAGGTCGGGGCCTTGGTTTTGGAACTTGGGGGCTATTATATCCAGTTTTGAAAATCTCGAATAGTGGGCCATAGGTCAGTGGACACAAGCAGAAGCTCGTAAACAAATATGAGATATGTGCCATAAAACTTTAATAAAGGAATTGTTTGGCCATGGTACCAGGATAGGACCGACATACTCAATCAACTAGCGGCAGTGCGACATGACAGGTCGATGGAACGAGAGGGATACTACATGAAGAAGTGCCTAACCCTACTAAAGACAAGTACCAAGATAACCTGTTATAGATATAAGGGAATAGGACATGTAAAGTAGGATTGTTCCACACCTCATGGATATAGAGCAATACCTCCTCAAAGGTCATGAACGACATGAAGGATTGGTGACCAAAACCAAAGAGCAGTTTTAGTAAGCGATTCATAAAGAGGTCAAGAAATAGTGAGGTAAAAGCCAATTTAAAATTTTCCTAAGAAGGTCAAGCCGAGAAGGATACCACAAGAATGGAGGTAAGAAAGTATACTTAGAACACTCTCATAATGGGCAAATGCAGAAAAACGTCCTCCGAAAACTTTAGGGGTATGACACAATAAGAATGAAGAGGAGAAGAAATAGGCTATGAAAGGAAACATTGGAGAGATGCATACGACTAAGTACCCTTGAAGGAATCATTGATGAGTGGATGGATAGAATATGGAGTGCAAGGAATCAACCCTTAATTAGGAAACTTTTCAAAGGAAAGAGGTATCGTGATGGCCCAATGTGACTTGTTTGGAGAGAGCAGAAGAACCAAATAATTATTCCAGGAGAAACAAGTAGAAAGAAGAAACTAGTAACAACGAGACAACCAAAGAGAATAAACAAAACCCTAAGAATGACTGAGATGTAGTAAAGACTACACTCTATGAAGGATAATAGGATGAGCATGAAGGACGAGCGATACAGTTGCCCAGACGATTGGACCAGAAAAATAGTGAGAAGGAGGCAGTTAAAGAACTTGTATTCGAGAGAACCATGTATTTAAACCACGATAAAAAAGGGCGAAGTGAAAAGGCCAAAACATTGGAAAAGAAGAACGAAGGAAAATCCTTAAAGAGATCAATGGCCAAAACCAGATTTATAATTAAAAGTCTTGAGACGGTTAAGTGAGCTTCTCGAAGGATGATCAAGGGATTTTGAAACTAGGTGGATGTGAGCTCTCCCTAGAAAGAAATAGACATGTATTGGGGTACAAGTGAGAATGAGGATGGAGTACGAAGGACGTACCCGTAGGATCTCAAGAGTAAAGGTAAGCATGAAAGAATGGCATCAAGGGACATCATATAAAGTTAGGTGCCTTCAAGATGAATGAAAAAGAAATTACGGGAGAAAAGGGTAAGAATCCTCCCAAATAAGGAAATCTTGAGAAAGGATACATGATCTAAGAAAGAAGAAATGGAAATAGGTAACGAGAGGTGAGGGGACGATCTTTGCAAATAAAATGCATTCTAAGGTGAAAGAATGACCCAATATGGGCAAATGACCTAACATAGATAGGGGTGCGAAGAAATGAAGAAAGAACTCTACAAGATATAATAAGAAGGTTGAGCATGTAGCTCCTAAAAGTGAAGTCTCTATTGTGAGGGACACAATAGAGAACATAACTAGAAGAATGGAACCTTCCCTAGCAAAGGAATCGACACATAGATCAAAAGTGATTATTTTAGAATGAATAATCTTGAAATGATTACGAGTAAGTAAAAGTGGTTAAGGAATAAAAAATCCTTGGATAAAGAACGCCAAGGACTTAAGAAGGAAAGAATCCCAGCATGTCAGTAAATCATTTGCAAACTAAATAATCGGAACCGAAAAGACTCAATAAGGAAGTTGAGAAAGGACGAGTGGGTAAGGAGAACCCATACAGTTTTGTAAGTTGATTGGATAACAATAAAGGTAGTTGAGGAATAATACCAAAAGAAAAGAGGGATGAAGTTATACAATCCCTGAGAGGTTGGAGAGTTGGGAATAACCCTAAAGAAGGTGTTCTGGAAATCTAATGGACATAGAGAAAAGGTCTAGAAAATGTCATATTGTAAGGGGCATGTAAACTCAACAATCCTGAGGAAAACATGACTCAAAATAAGGAAGAGTCAGTTAATAGGCATGACAAGGTCAAACATAAAATTTGGACCAAATTGTAATGAGCAACGGATGAAGGAAGAGCCGAAATAGGACAAAAAGGTGATGACAAGGAAATCCATGAAAATAGGTACGTAATGCTCTAAAGGATGTTGAGCTAAGGGTTTCAATGACCAAAAGGTTAACTAGACACAGGTGGTTAGGTATCTTGGAACTCCTAGTTATGAGTATAGGACCTCAAAGGGAAAAAATGTTGCTCTAAGCAAAGAAAGATGTGAATCTAAGAATATACCCTAAAGTAAGATATGTCTAGTTATGATAAACTCCATGGAGGGAGTAAATAATATAAAGGAAAAAAAATTCCTTACGTGAATGAAGTAAAAAGGGTAAATTGAAAGAACAAGCTAAGAGTTTGCATGTTAAGCAAATACCAAATGGACATCAAAGAAATTGGTTTCTCATGCAAGGTTCCTAATTAAGTTTTGGGGGAGGGGAGAGTTGTAAACCCTGCCCTTTTGAGTTAAGGAAAATCGGGAAAAGAACCGGTCAAACCGAGTAAGAAAACTGAACTGGTTCACAAACCCGATCATTTGGGAAGGAACAATTTGGAAATTTACAACACCTTGGTGATCCAAAGGGTTTATAAAACCTTGGAAAAGAACCTTAGGACAAATTGGAAGAGAAAAACTAGACCGGTTTAGATGAACCGGATCCAATTAGATTGAACCAATTTAAGAATTGAGTCGGTTCATGAACTGGAATTGATAGAGAAAGGGAAAACTAGAAAATTTATGGATCCCGAGTGACCCAAAGAGTCCCAAAATTCATGGAAATGGACTTGAGAATGAATTGGAGATGAAAACCAAACCAGTTCTAGTGAATTAGATCCGAACTGGATCGAACTAGTTTGGACCAATTTGAACCACTATTGAACCGAATTCTAAATTCATTTTTCTAGGTGGCTTAAAAAAATTCAAATTTGAGATTTGAGGCCACCATTGTATAGAAAATGAATTTAGAAATTTTCGGTCGAATGGGGGGTGAACCGGCCGATTTAAGCTTTGAATCCGATTCATACCGGTTTGGTCCAATTCAGAAAAGTTTCACCTTCTTCCTTCAGATGATAGCACTGTTCACTGTTAATACAAATGACCACTGTAACGCCGACGAAGCTAAAAAGTCTCAAGCCAGGGAGTTTCAAACAAGGAATGACCACTGTTAAGGCACCAATCAGATGGCCAAAAAGTCCCTGAGCTTCCTATATTAAGACCCCCTCCCCATTCATCCTCTCCAATCCTGAAATGTAACCCCCGCTCTTTTGAGTTAAGGAAAACCAGGAAAAGAACCGGTCAAACTAAGTGAGAAATACCATACTGGTTCACAAACCCAACCATTTGAGGGTTTACAAAACCTTGGAAAAGAACTTTAAGACAAATTAGAAGAGAAAAATCAAATTGGTTAAGGTGAACGAGATCCCATCAGAACACTAAAGTTAAGTGTGCTTGCCCGAGAGTTGTGCAAGGATGAGTGACCTCTTGGGAAGTATATATTCAGTTATTTTAATTAATAACAATAATTTAATACCTAAATTAAATTATTAGAATTAATACAAATAATTTAATACCTAAATTAAATTATTGGAATTAATACCAATAATTTATGGCAATATTAATACTAGTAATAAATCACCCCCATTTAATACACAATTTTACACCTATAAAAAGAGATCATCCCCATTGATTCTCCTCACATCTGAACACTTCTCTCTCTCTCTACTGCTCCATTTCTTGGTGAAGCTCAAACCATAGCTTCAACTTGAGCATTTTTCTTAACCTTGAAAGGAGAGGTCAGGCTCTTTAGAACCGGGGAGAAGTCAGCTAAACGCATGTAGTCTTTGTTTGCTCTGAGGGTTGCAGGAGAAACACTGACATGATAGAACAGTGAAGCAGCTCTGTTGGACCAAAGTTGCCCTGTTTCGGCCGAGTCGAAATCGGACATTTCAAGCCCCCCTCAGGCCAAACCAAGCCTTCCAACACTTCCTCAGCCCCCCTCCGCTGAATTAGGATTGAAAGGTAAGCCAATTCGACTCCCCTTTGCAATTTCCAGCTGGTGCTAGAGAGAGAACCGACAGAATTTTGATGATGAAATTTTAACTCAATTTGGCATCAATTGATACAATTCTTGATTCTATGATGAACCTCAGGACGAGAGCTATCTGCCCAGATCAAAAGCTCGGACCTCCGTGCCCTCACTAGTGAGTAATCGAAGTTTTCTCTCTTTACAGTTCATTTTCATGCGAAGCTACGTTTGAGCTCGTCTTGACGTTAAAACTTGCGATTCAAATTGCTAAAGAATTGTATGAACATGTATAAACTCAATTTCAACTTCAATTTCAATAATTGGAAATGTTTGATCGGTCAATTTGATGAAATCAAATTCAGTTGTGTGAAGAAGTTGGAATTGGGGTAAAAATTGGGGGAAATTGTGGATTTTCAAAAATTTGAAGGACCAAAATGCAATTTCCTAAAATTGAGGGTTAATTGGGCATGATAAAAATGTTAGAGGGCCAATTGAGGATTTTTAGAATTTTGGGGTAAAATTTACCATTTTTAAAGGAAGGGCAAAATGGTAATTTTGGAAAAGTTGGGGGACTAAATTGGAAATTTGGGACATTAAACCCCTTTTTTTGAAATGGAATAAATTGATGTCCGATAATAAATTTTAAAAGTTTTGGGACTCAATTTGAGGAAAAACCACCATTAGGGACTTAAAGTTAAACAGAAATAACTTTAGAGACCAAATTGCAAATAAATGAAAGTTTGGTTTTCTCATTCATTTGGAATAAATGAAGGCTATTAGGCCAAAGGATAATGAACCGAGATGTTTATATCGTGTAGGAACATGAAGTACCGGGAACACCAGCAAGGACAAGCTTGTGTGAATACAAAGAATCGGTCTAGTGGAGTTAACTGCATTAACAGGTGAGTGAGATTTTATATCATACCCGGTTGGGGATGATAAGTACCTCGAAATGAAAACTCACTACCAAGTGGTATTTTAAACATCACAACTTAGGGGAGTGATGTGAAAAACATGCGGAAAAACTACTTACCGGTTGTAAGTAGATCATACCTGGTTGCTATGATGAAACTTCCTCGAAGGAAGTTGAAAACCCGTTCATCAGTTATGAGTGGAGATGTCCTTATACCCGGTCGACACAATGCATAATTAAAAATATATTTTTGTCGGAAGTACTCTCCCCTGACTGTGTGCCAATGCTTAAACGATTTGGGAGACCTTCTTGATGGGAGCTCAAATAGCTTTTATAGGTTGGTGGCCTCGGTTTTGGAGCTTAGGGGCTAATATGCCCGATTTTGAAAATATCGTATAGTGGGCCCAAGGCCGGTTGGCACGAGCAGGAGCTCGTAAACAAACATGAGTTATATGCCATAAAACTTTAAATAATGGAATTGTTTGCCCATGGTACAAAGATAGGACCGACATACTCAGTCAACTAGGGGCAGTGCGATATGATAGGTCGACGGACCAGTTAGGACAAACAACTGCTGGTTGAGTTGAGGGTCGAGGCCATTGGACCAGTGGCACCACAGATTATATGGAATGATAAGAAAATACTGATTGTACATGCATTATGATTATGGGATCATGAAGACGCCCATGAGGTGTAGTGATGCATCCTAAGGGCCCTGGACGACCCGGTGAGTATAAGGGTAGTTTGTCGTACTCGGTGACCATGCGAAATTTGGAGTAGCACTAAGCGAATGAGAATGGGTTGGGACAAGATCAGGTATCTGTCCTCATACAAACACAATGAATTGATATCAGGAGTGAGGGTCAGATGTCGCAAACATCCACTCATTTTCAGGGTAGAAGTGGACGTACTTCTATCTGGGTGACCGGTAAAGTCGCTCCAAAGCCATAAGTGGGTTCAGTAGACATACTGACCTGTGAATTTGTGTTTAACCTTCATGATGAAGGATGTGTGTTGGGTGATGACACACCATGATTAAATATGGAAATGGTGATAAAACCCAAGATTTCAAATGAAATGGTTTTGAAAGAAAGGAGTCTGGATTGTGCTTGGACCTATTGAGATCACAACTCAAAGTGTGATGGGAGCCAAGCATGAAGCCATATAACCTTACATAGAAGGGTGCTTATCAAGAATCCCATAGCTCCCTAGTTATTTTGTGACCGTTTTTTGTAATAGGGCCAAAACACCCAACATACTGTACTACTCTATTAATGAAGTACTCCCAATTCCTAAAAACCTTGTCTTCCAAAAGCATGTAATCTTGTTAGGAAGATGGCCCAAGAGAAATAACTAAACAAAACTGCGATTCCCTAGACACCACGGATATCAAGGATAAAGGAAATAAATCAAGGAGATTATTATGCAAAGAAGGCATGACAAGAAAACTGTCATGGTAAGGAGTGTAGGAGAATTTTGGGGAAACTAAGTGAGGAACAACCTATTATAAAGTACAAAGGAAATAGGACATGAAATGAAGGACTGTCCCACACCACTAGGATTTAGAACAATACTTTCCAAGAATAAACACCCTACAACTATAGGAAATCCGAAGGGATTCCATCCCAAGGAACACAATACCCACTTGTAATCTCAACCATAGATAGGAGGAAACTTTTCGAGATCACATCAAAGTGGCAGGAAGGAAAAAGGGCTGAAGGTATGACCTCGATAAAACCATAAGCATAACAAAAGGTAGCTAAAGAGAACTTTCCATTAAAGAAAAAATATTTCCAATAATTTAGGAGAAATGGAGGGAGTGCATCCACAAGAGAAGACAAGCCAAGCATTTGATGACAAATGGGATGTATTGGGATTTCAAGTACGACTTCCTTTGGAAAAAGTAGATAAGTCAAATTAGAGACTCGAAGTGACATAGTAGAAGTAAGCAAACTGTGACAACAAAATAGTCAAAGAAAATAAATGATAGCCTAAGGAAGACTGGAAGGTAGAAAGGACTACACCCTAAAATGGTCAGTGAGATGGACGTTAAGGACAGGAGTACTTGAGAAATAACTGCCCGAAGAAACTTGATGATTGGATCAGTGAGACCAAGGATGGGCAGGAAGGACGAGTGATACAACTGCCTAGATGATTAGATCAGAAAAATGGAGAGAAGAAGACAGTTGAAGAACTGGTCTTTGAGAGAACCCTTGATTTAAACCACGAACAACTAAAAGAAAGATCAATTCTTTGGGATCCTTCCTTTCTTCAATTGGAACGTATAGAGATAGAATTAGACCGATTCTCTAAATGCCTTTCTAGATATTCCTCAATGTCCCGGCTATTCACGGAACGTGAGATTCTTTTCTTTTTTTTTTCTAACAAATGGTCAAAACTTCATATGGGTTCGAATCCTACTGAGAGGTCTAGTAAGATGTTTCTTTTGCCCCTTCCAGGTAATTAAAAAATAAAGAAATAGAGAAGGGAGAAGTGAAAAGGCCAAAACATTGGAAAAACGAAGGAAAATCCTTAAAGAAATCAATGGCCAAAACTGGATTTATAGTTTAAAGTCTTAAGACGGTTAAGCGAGCCTCATGAAGGACGAACAAGAGATTTTGAAACAAGGAGGATGTGAACCCTCCTTGAACAGAAATAAGTTAAAAGGGTTAGCGTTGACAAGTATAAATGAGTGGACAACCCATACTAAGGTAATAAAGGAAAGAATATTTGAGAAACGTTGGGAAAGTAAGTCCTCCAAATAAGTTGTGGCTAAGGAGGAATAACCACAATTGGTAGGACGGATCATAGTTCACACGTGCATATGAAGCTTAAAGAGTGGATGGCTTAGCAAAGTGTGAAGTCTACAAAATAAGACCAAAAATTTAAAGTATCTCTAGTAAGGAAAAAGGGATGAAACAAAAGTTGTGGATTAAGAAGATTCCAATATGGGAAAATGCCCTAACATAGATAAGGGTGTGAAGAAAGGGAGAAAGAACCATACAATGAATGATAAGGAGGTTGAACATGTAACTCCTAAGATGGAAATCTCTATTGTAAGGGGCATAGTAGAGAACAAAACTTGAAGGAGGGAACCTTCCCAAGCAAAGTAATCGACACATAGATCGAAAGCAATTATTGTAGAATGAAGAATCATAAAGTGATTACGAGTAAGTAAAAGTGGATTAAGGAAAAAGGAAAAACCCTTGAATAAGGAATGCTAAGGACTTACGAAGGAAAGAATCCCAGTTTGTTGGTAAACTATCGGGAAACCAAATAATTGGCACTAGAAAGACCCAATAAAAAAGTTGGGAAAGGACGAGTGGGTAAGGAAAACCGACACGGTTATGTAAGATATGTTGTCATGATACGAAGGATAATTGGGTAACAGTAAAGGTAGTTAATGAATACTACCCGATAAAAGGAGGGATGAAATTATACAGTCCCTAGAAGGCTAGAAAGTTGGAAACAACCCTAAAATAGGTGTTGTAGGAGTCTAATGGACAGAGACATGTTCAAAACTATGACATGTCATAATGGACATATAAGCACCAAAAGTCCCGAGTAAAATGTAACTCGAGTAAGAAGGAGTCAGTTGGTGAACATAACAAGGTCAAACATAAATTTGACCGAAGTTGTAATCAATGACGGTTGAATGATGAGTCAAATTGGGACGAAATAATAATAACATAGAAACCTGTTTCAAGGATGAAGAGAATAACTAGACAAAGAAATGATTGGGCACCTTAGAACTCCCAATCCTGAATTCTTGAGTAAAAACCCTAAAAGGAAGAACCTTACCGTAAATAAAGGGAGATGCTAACCTATGAATATACATTAGGATTAATGAGCCATACATGCCTCATTATTATAACTCCATGTAAGGGGTAAGCATGACAAATGAAAAGAAATTCCTTAGATGAATGATTACTGGGACTAAACAAAAGAGCAATCGAAGTGTTAGTATGTCAAGAAAACCCAAGTTGCATTAAGGGAAATTATTCTCGATGTGGAATATATTGGTTAAGTTTTGGAGTCAAAACTCCTAAAAGGAGGGGAGAGTTGTAAACCCTGCTCGTTTGAGTTAAGGAAAACCGGGAAAAGAACCAGTCAAACCGAGTGAGAAATACCGGACCGGTTCACAAACCCAACTAACTCTTTCTTACTCGAGTCACATTTTGTTCAAGACTGATAGTGCTTATATGTCCCATACGACATGACATAGTCCAGAACCTATCTCTGTCCCTCAAACTTCTACAACACCTCCTTTAGGGTTGCTTCCAAGTTTCCTACCTTTCAAACTATAACAATGTCAAACATGATTTTTGACCGAAGATGTAATCAATGTCAGATGAAGGATGGGTCAAATTGAGACGAAGGAATAATAACACCGAAACCTATGAAAACAAGTACGTAATGCTTGAAAGAACGTCGATCTAAGGGTTTCAACGATAAAGAGAATAACTGGACAAAGGAACGATTGGGCACCTTGGAACTACCAATCCTGAAATCTTGAGTAAGTACCCCAAAAGGAAGAACCTTACCCTAAGTAACGGGAGATGCGAACCTAAGGATATACATTTGAATTAATGAGCTAGACTTGCCTCGATTTTACAAATCCATGGAAGGATTAAGCATTATAAATGAAAATAAATTCCTTTAATGAAAGATTACAGAGACTAAGTGAAAAATCAATCGAAGTGTCACCATGTCAATCAAACCCAAGTTGACATTAAGGGAAATTATACATGATATGGAATATACTGGTTAATTTTTGGGGACAAAACTCCTAAAAGGAGGGGAGAGTTGTAAACCCCACCCTTTTGAGTTAAGGAAAACCGAGAAAAGAACCAGTCAAACTGAGTGAGAAACACCAAACCAGTTCACAAACCCAATAATCAGAGAACGGGCAATTTGGGAAATTACAACTCCCGAGTTACCCAAAGGGATCATAAAGTCTTGGAAAAGAACCTTAGGGAAAATTGAAACAAAAAGACCACAGATGAACCAGATACAACTAGATTGAACCGGTTCATGAACCGTGTCGGTTCATGAATTGGAACTGATATAGAAAGAGAAACTGAGAAATTTATGGATCCTGAGTGACCTAAAGAGTCACATAAGTCAAGAAAAAGGACTTTAGGATGAATTGGAGATGGAAACCAAACCGGTTCAGGTGAACCAGATCCAAACTAGATTGAACCGATTTGAACTGAATGCTAAATTCATTTTTCTAGGTGGCTTAGAAAATTCAAGTTTGAGATTTGAGGCCACCATTAGGTAGAAAATGAATTTAGAAATTTTTAGATTTGAAAATTTTGGTTGAATTTGGGGTGAACTAGCCAGTTTAAGCTTTAAACCCGATTCGTATCGGTCCGGTTCGGAACAGTGTCGTCTTCTTCCTTCAGATGACAGCACTGTTCACTCGCCGAAAAATCATGCAGTTACGACAAAGCTGAAAAGTCTCTAGCCAGGGAGTTTCAGGCTATGAATGACCGCCCGATAAGGCACCAATCGGATGGCCAAGAGGTCCTCGAGCTTCCTATATAAAGAGCCCCTCCTCAGTTATCTTCTCCACACTTGAAAAAATTTCATTCTCTCAACTGCTCCATTTTCCGGTGAAGCTCAAACTAGAGCTTCAACTTGGGCATTTTTTTGAGCCAAACAAGGCGAGGTAGGTTTCTTTAGAATCGAGGAGAAATCTGCTACATGCCTGTAGTCTCCATTTGCTCTGAGGGTAACAAGAGAAGCGCCGACATGATTGAACAGTGAAGCAACTCTAGTGGATCGAAGCTGCCCTATTTTGCCCGAGCTGAAATCACCCAATTCAAGCCCTTCTCAGGCCAAACCAAGCCTTCCAAATACCTCCACAACCCTTCTACAGCTAAATTAGAGTGAAAAGGTAAGCCAATTTGGTTGCCATCTGTAATTTCCGACCGGTGCTAGAGAGAGAGCCAACAAAAATTTGATGATGAAATTCTTACTCAATTTGGCATCAATTGATGCAATTCTTGATTCTAGGAGGAACCTCAGAATACGAGCTAAGCTTTTGAAGCTTTCTCTCTCAGAGTTCAATTTTTCGGCGAAGCTCCATTGGAGCTCATTCCGACACCAAATCTTACGATTCAAAGTGCAATTGAATTGTATTAAGGTGTAAGAACTCCAATTTAACTTCAATTTCAACAATTAAACTCATCCAATTGATCAATTTGATGAAATCAAATTCGATAGAGTTAGAAGGTTGAAATTGGGGGAAATTTGGGAATTTCAAAAATTAGATGGACTAAAGTGCAATTTCACATAATGGAGGACTAGTTGGGCATGATAAAGATGTTGGAGGATCAATTGGGCAATTTTTGGGGCAAAACATACCATTTTTGTAAAGTAGGGGCAAAATGGTAATTTTGGAAAAGTTGGGGACCAAATTGGAAATTGAGAAATTAAACCCCTTTTTGTGAATTTGAATAAATTGTAGTTCTAAGATGAATTTTAAAAGTTTTGGGATTCAATTTGAGAAAAAATCGACAATTGGGGACTGAAAGTTAAAGAAAAATAACTTTAGGGACCTAATTCCAAATAAAGGAAAAGTTGGGTTTCTCATTTATTTAGGATGAATGAGGGCTATTAGGCCAAAGAATAATAAACAAGAATGTTCATATCGTGTAGGAACACGAAGTACTGAGAATGCCAGCTAAGACGAGTTCGAGTAAGGACAACAAGCCGACTAAGAGGAATTTCACTGCACGATCGAGTGATTGAGATTTTTATATCATACCCAATTGGGATGATAACACCTCAAAAATGAAAACCCATTGCTAAGTGGTATTTTAAACATCACACCTGAGAGGAGTGATGTGAAAATCATGCAGAAAAACTATTTTCTAGTGTAAGTAGATCATACCCGATTGGTATGATGAAACTTTCTTGTAGGCAGTGGAAAACCCGTTCATCGATTATGAGCGGAGATGACCTCATACTCGGTTGGAATGATGGACAGTTGAAAAGGAATTTTTTGTTGGAACTGCTCTCTCCTGATTATGTGCCACTGCTTAAACATTTTCGGAGACCTTCTTGACGGGGGCTTGAATAGTTCTGTTAGGCTAGAGGCCCCAGTTTTGGAACTTGGGGGCTAATATGCCCGATTTTGAAAATCTCGAATAGTGGGCCCTAGGCCATTTGGCATGAGTAGGAGCTCATAAACAAACATGATTTATATGCCATGAAAACTTAATTAAGTGTGTTGTTTAGCCATGGTACCAAGACAGAACCGATATACTCAGTCAACTAGCGGTAGTGCGACATGACAGGTCTCCGGACTAGTCAATATATACAACTGCAGGGGCCGTTGGACCTGTGGCACAACATATTATATGTCATCATGTGAAAAATGTTGATTGTGTATGCACTATGTTTATGAGACCTTCAAGACGACCAAGAGGGAGAGTGATGCGTCCTAGGGCCCTAGTCGACTTGGTGGATATATTGACAGTTACTCGTACCAGAAGCCTTGCAAAGCTCAACGTAGCTTCAAGCACATGAGATCGGGGTGGGGTCAGGATGAGGTCTCTATCCTCATATGGACACAGAGATTCATTATGGGATTGAGGGTCTGATGTCATGAACATCCACTCATTCTTAGGGTAGAAGTGGACGTGCTTCTATCTAGGTGGCCGGTAAAGTCGCTTCGATGCCACAAGTGGGTTCAGTGGAGGTGTTGGCCTGCGATTGTGTGTTTTACATTCATGATGAAGGATGTGTATTGGGTGATTATACACCGTGGTTAATAAGAAATGGTAATAAAAACTAAAATTTGAAATGAAAGGTTTTTAAAAGAGAATAAGGAGTCTGACACACTCCTAATAAAAATAGTTTTCTTAAAAAGTTATATTTTGAAAACCCATTCACTGAGTCATTGTACTCATCCCCTCCCTTATATCTCTTTCAAGTAACCCCGGAAAGCCTACCCCAAAGACCACCCACTAATATGCTTGTACAATAGGTATGATCAGTTTAAATTTTTATGCAATTTTGTTTTATGATATTCTAGGAAAGGTGCAAGTTTAAAGGATGCGTTACTGTTCACGGTTTATAAACGAGGGGCAACCCTTAGTAAAACGGGAGAGTGGTGGGTTGATCACAGGGATCTGACCAATCTGAGTCAGGGCGTGACATACAATGTCATACCCCAACCCAGTTTGGTCAGATCCTCGTGAACAACTCGCCACTCTCCCGGCTTATTAAGGGTTTTCCCCTTCTCTAATCCGTGGTGATAAGACGTCCTTTTTCACCTTTACTTTTCCTAGAATAACACTAATTAAAATTGAATATATTAACCTTACATACCTGTCTTGCAGGTTCAACTTTAGGTGGGTTTTCCCTTGGTTACTAGAAAGGGGCTAAAAGGAGGGAGTGAGTTTGACAACTCAGTGAATGGGTGTTGGGTGAGAGTTTTCACAAAATCAATTTTAATCGGAGCGTGCGAGACTACTCATTTCATTGAAAATGCTTTTTTTTCAAGATGCGGTTTATCAAAACCTTTTTCCAAAGTTTACCAATTCATTTCCAAGGATTCTCTAATCATTTCCACGGTTTTCATAACCTATTTTCCATTTCTATATTAGGTGTGTTTCACAAACAAAACATGCCCTTCATCAGGAAGGGTTCACATACATTCGCGAGATGCAGTTACACTGACTGCACCTACTTGTGGATTGGAGCGTCTTTACCATCTAGCCAGATAGAAGTCTCTGACTTCTACTGGGAGTCTGAGTGAACGTCTCTAACGTCCTTCCCTCAGACCTAAAATACTTCGTGTCCATATGAGGATGGAGACCTTATCCCGATCATACCCCGGACTCATGCGCATGAAGCTACGTCGAGCTTCACTAACTACTGGCATGACAAACTGCCCTTATCTCCACCATGTTGTCCAACAGTGCCTATGATGCATCACTACCCCTCTTGGAAGTCTGGATGGTTCCGAACCTCAGTGCATCCATATAAGCCATTCAATCTTTGGTGCCACTAGTCCAATGACTCCGATCTTCAACTCGGCTTGCAGCTGTTTGTGTCGACTAGTCCGTCAACCTGTCTTGTCGCACTATCGCCAATCCATCGAGTATGTAGGTCCTATCTTGGTACCATGGCCAAATCACATCATTCATTAAGTTTTCATGGCTTAAAATCATGGTTGTTTACGAGCTCTTGCTCGTGCCAATTGGCCTTGGGCCCACTGTACGAGATTTTCAAAATCGGGCATTCTAGCACTCAAGTTCCAAAATCGAGGCCTCCAACCTATCTTAGCTATACGGCCTCCCGTCAAAAAGGTCTCCCAAAATCTTTAAGCAGTGGCACATAGTCAGGGGAGAGCACTTTTGACAAAAATGACTTTTAATCTGTCCAACACACCAACTAGGTGAGAGGACATCTCCACTCATAACCGATAAGTGGGTCTTCTACTTCTTTCCAAGAAGCTCATCATACCACTCAGGTATGATCTACTTACAACTGTTGGGTAATTTTTTTTTTTGTGTTTTTCTCACATCACCCCAACTAGGTGTGATGTTAAAATCCCACATAGTAGAGGGTTTTTTATTTCCGAGGTACTCTTCATCCCAACTGGGTGTGATGTGAAAATTCCCACTCACTCGATATTTGAAGAGTATTTCCTCTAAATCTACTTTTTGCCTACATGCAAGCTTATCGTTGCTGGTGTTCCAATCCTATGTATTCCTATACGATTTTAACATTCTTGTTTATTAACATTCGGCAGCCTTCAGTCTTCACATATGAACAAAATGCCTAAACTTTTCAATTATTTACATTTAGGTCCCTAATGCAAAATTTTTCCCAAATTGAGTCCCAAAACTTCTAAAATATACTTTGGGTCCTCAATTTATTCAAAATCACTTAAGGGGTTCAAGTTTCCCAAATTTCCATTTTGGTCCCTAACTTTTCAAAAATTACCATTTTGCCCCTACTTTACAAAAATGGCAATTTGACCCCAATAAATACCAAAAAATGACCAATTGGTCCTCCAAAATCCTTTTTATGGTGAATTGGCCCTCAAATTTTGGAAATTTCACTTTAGTTCCTCAATTTTATGAAATTCCCAATCTCCCCCAAAATTTTCCCCAATTTCCCCCCTTTAAAACTGGCTAAATTTGATTTCATCAAATTGACCATTCAATCGAGGTTAATTGATCCAATTGAAGGTATGGATTAGTTCTTACACTTCAACATGATTCAATGGAGCTTTGAATCGCATCATTTGGGTCCGAATTGAGCTCAAACGGAGCTTCATCGGAAAACTAAACTTAGAGAGAGAAAGCTTTGAAAGCTGATCGTCGAGGGTATGGCGGTTTGAGCTTTCGATCGGAGCAAGTATCTCTCATCCTGAGGTTTATCCTAGGATCAAGAATTACATCAATTCATATCGAATTGAGGGAGAATTTGGTTAGTGAAGTTTTGCCAGTTCTCTCTCTAAAACTTATAGGAAATTGTAGAGGGGAGTCAAATTGGCTTACATTTCCGCTTGAATTTGTTTGCATGAGGGCTATGGAAGTGTTGGGAGAGCTTGGTTTGGCCTGAGAAGGGCTAGAATTGGCCGATTTCAACTCAGCCGAAATAGGGCAGCTTCGGTCTGCCGGAGCTGCTTCACTGTTCTATCACGTCGGCATTTCTCCGGTGAATCTTGGAGCAAATGGAGATATAAGCCTGTAGCTGACTTCTCCCCAAATCCAAAGAACCTGACCATGCATTATTTGGCTTAGAAAAGACCCTATATCGGAGCTCTGGTTTGGGCTTCGCCGGAAAATTGAGTAGTTGAGAGATAGTGAGGTTTTCAAGTGTGGAGAGGATGAATGAGGAGGGACTCATTATATAGAAAGCACGAGGACTTCTTGGTCGTCTGATTGGCACCTTAATGGTGGTCACTCATTGCCTGAAACTCCTTGGCCGGAGACTTTTCATCTTCACCGGAGCTGCTTGGTTTTTCGACAAGAGAATAGTGCTATCATCTAAAGAAAGAAGTCAACACTGTTCGAACCGGTTCAAAGCTTAAACCGGCCGGTTCATGCCCGATTTGGCCGAGTTTTCTAAAATTAAAATTTTCTAAATTAATTCTCTATCTAGTGGTGGCCTCAATTCTCCAATTTAAATTTTCTAAGCAACCTAGAAAAAAAATTTAGCATCTAGTTTAATAATGGTTCAAACTGGTCCAAACAGGTTCGGATCTAGTTCACCTGGACCGATTTTGTTTTTATCTCCAATTCATTCTAAAGTTCTTTTTCATAACTTTTATGACTCTTTATGTTCAAACCGGTTTGGATCCATAAATTTCCCGGTTTGCCCTTTCTCTATTTGTTCCTGTTTATAAACTGACTTAGTTTTCTCTTTGGAAATGATAGTTCAATCCGGTTCGGATCCAGTTCACCTGAACCAGTCTGGTTTTCTCTCCTATATTGTCCTAAGGCCCTCTTCCATGGTTTTTATGACCCCATTGGGTCACTCAGGGGTTGTGAATCGGTTCGATTTTCTCACTCGGGTTGACCGGTTCTTTCCCCAGTTTCCTTTTCTTTAAGGGACAGGGTTTACATAGAACCTCACCCAGGAGGAAGCATGAAAGGATCCTAATACTGTATTTAGTACTTACAAAAATTCCCCTAGACAAATGTAGCTGAAACCTTGTGATTCTTTATCGTTATAATAAATACGAGTTATATTCCCTACGAAAAATGAACTTGTTATACAAGTAGGAGAAAATTCAAAGGACGTACCCACCAAATTTCCGAAGAAAAGGAAATGGGAAGAATGGCATCCAAGGGTGTCATAAAGTAGATATAAACCCCATACTTTAAAAATAAGAAAACCGGGAAAAGAATCGGTCAATTCAAAAGAGAAAATCGAGCTGGTTAATGAACCCAAACTGATAAAAAAGGGCAAATGGGAAAATTGACAAATCCCAAGTGACTTAAAGAGTAAAAAAATCATGGAAAAGAACCTTAGGACAAATGGGAGGAGAAAACCAGTCCAGTTCAGGGTTTACCGGGCCTGAACCCGATCGAATGGGATTGAACCGGTTTGAACCATACTTGAACCAATTCTAAATTAATTTTTTTTGGTGGCTTAAAGTATTCAAATTGGGGAATTGAAGTGACCTTTAGATACAAAATGAATTTTGATTAAATTAGAAAATTTTTAATCTTGTGAAAACTCGTCAAATCGGGCCTAAAACGACCGATTTTCGCATTGAACCCAATCGAACCAGTACAGTCCATTTTGGAACAGTGTCATCTTCTTCCTCAGGATGACAACACTAAACTTTAATGCAGAAAATAGATAAATGCCAGCAAAGCTGAAACTGCTCCGTTTAGGCCATTTTAGGGCAAGGATAAGCTCGACCAAAATGGAAAGTTGTCGGGCAGAGGGTCCCCGAGCTCCTTATAGAGTTCCTTTCCATTCATACTTCATACACCTCAAATCTCCATTCTCTCTTAATTGCTCCATTTTCTGGTGAAGCTAAAACGAGAGCTTCGATATAGGCCTTTTTCTCAGACTCAAAAGGCAATGTCGGGTCCTATAGAATCTAGGGAAGTCAGCTACGTGATGTCAACCTCCTTTCGACACAAGGACCAATGGAGAAGCGTCGCCGGAATCAAATAGCGAAGCAGCTCCGAAGGACCAAAGCTGTCCTATTTAGGTCGAGCTGAATTCGGCCAAATTCAACCCTCCTTCGGCCAAACTAAGCCTCTCCAACACCACCACGACCCTCATACGACCTCAATAGAGCTGAAAGGTAAGCCAATTCGGCCCTTCTCAATCGTTGCAGGTTGGAGTTAGAGAGAGAAAGTGCTAAACTTTACTAATAAAATTCTCCCTTTATTGTACATCAATTGTAGCAATTCTTGATCATAGAAGGAACCTTAGAATGAGAGCTACCTCCCAAGATTGAGAGCTCGGACTACCGCACCTCCGATAATAATCTTTCGAATCTTTTTCTCTCTACGAACAATTTTCCGGCGAAGCTCCGTTTGAGCTCAATTTGAACCCAAATACTGCAGTTCGATGCTCAATTGAATTGTATGGAAGTGTAGGAACTAATCCATACCTTCAATTGAGTAATTAACCCCGATTGAATATCCAATTTGAAGAAGTCAACTTTGACCAATTTGAAGGGGAGAAATTGGGGATTTCAAAAAATTGAGGGACCTCTTTGCATTTTCCCAAAATTGGAGGCCAATTAGCCATGAGAAAGATGTAAAGGGACCAATTAGGCAATTTTCAAAACATTCGGGGCCAAATTTCCATTTTTGGAAAATAGGGGCAAAATTATAATTTTTGAAAATTTGGGGACCAAATTGGAAAGTTGGAAAACTTGAGCCCCTTATACAATTTTGAGTAAATTGAGGACTCAAAAAGAATGTTGGAAGCTTTGGGACTCAATTTTGGGAAAAGTTGGCAGTACGGACCTAAAGTTAAGGAAAATGAACTTTAGGGACCTAAGTGCAATTAATCAACAATTTTGAAACTAGACGCTCATACGCGAGAAAATGATGGCTATTATGCCAAAACTTAATTGATAAGGATGCCCAAATCATGTAGGGACATGAGAGATTGGAACACCAGCAAGGAAAAGCTAGCATGGATTCAAAAACCGACTAGAGAAGAATACGTCACGTTGATCGGGTGAGTGGGCATATTTTATATCATACCAGGTTGGGGTGGTGAGCAAGCTTAAAAGTTAAAAATCTACATACTGGTTGTGAGTAGGATTATCTAACATGATAGTTGGTTTGTATGATTAACTTCCTTGAGAAAAGGAGAAACCCACTTACCGGTTGTAAGCGGAGATATAATCACACCCGGGTAGTGTCATGAAGTGGAAAATAAATTTTTGTCAGAAGTGTTCTCCCCAGATAGTGTGCCAATACTTAAAAGATTTGGGAGATAGAATAGCTCAAATAGGCCAGGGGCCTCAAAATTTTGAACTTTGGGGTAAATGCCTGGTTTTGAAAAATCACATGTAGTGTGCCTAAGGCCAGTGGGCACGAGCAAGAGCTCGTAAACAAACTTGAGTTAAGAAAGACATAAAAGTTTCTAATGAAATTGTTGTGTCATTTCACCATGGTGCCGAGTCAGGACCGACAGTACTCAATGGATTCGCAGTAGTGCGTCAGGGTCAGGTCGACTGACCGGCCTAGACAAATAGCTATAGGTCGGGTTGAGGGTCGGGGTTGTTGGACCATTGTCACTAAAGACAATGGTCATATGTGAAAAATTGTTATTTGTGCATGTACTTGTGGTACATAAATGTCATGCCCCGGCCTAGTTTGGTCGGATTCCCATGAGCAACCCACCACTCTCCTAGCTTATTAAGGGTTTTCCCCTTCTTTAAACCGTGAGGAGTAAGGTATCCTTTAAACCTGTACCATTCCTAGAATAACATTAATCAAAACTGCATGAAATTTTAAAATTTCATACCTGTCTTGCAGGTGTAGCCAACTAGAGGTCTTTATGTAGGCTTTTCCCTTGGTTACCTGAAAAGGGGGTATAAGGAAGGGGGTGAGTTCAACGACTCAGTGAATGGATGTTTAAAACTTGACTTTAAGAAAAATAGTTTGAATTAGAGTGTGCTATACTCCTTATTTTCTTAAAACTATTTCCTTAATTCCTTGGTTTTCAAAACCATTTTTTCTCATTTAACCACAGTCGTTGTGTTTAACAATCAATTAGGATGTAAGTCGTTCCCAAGAGAGAAGGATGTTGTAGCCGCTATGGACTAGCTAGCCAGCATTATGAAACTTATGGGAATAATTAGGATTCCACCAAAGGATGGTGATCTTGGTAGAATTATTCATGGAAGCTAGCACGAAAAGGTGGTGGGACAACATCAGGAGCCTACACATCACCAAACCCACCTAGGAGCAATTCGAGGAGAGGTATTTAGAGTAATGCTTAGCTCTGCATCTGATTAATGAGAAGAAGAAAGAATTCTTTCGACTCCGAAAATTATCCCACATCATCTCAGAGTATGAGACTAGATTTAATGAGCTAAGACCTTTTGCTCTAGACTTAGCCGGATCAACAGATATTTGCCAACGGTTCGTGGAAGTCTCAACATGGACTACGAGACTGAATGGGAGTACTAGGATGCCCCATGGATTTGGCTGCCATCATTAGCATGGTCCATGAGTGTGAGCGTTCGGTACAGACAAGACACGGCCGGATAAAGCAGGCTGACCGAAAGGAAGAAAGAGGACAAAATAGCCAGAGAGGTCAAAAGGAGCCTGGTGGGCAGAGATGGGGGACAAGAATGGGGTCCTTTAGGAGAAATGAAGGTTATCATGCCCAAAGGGAGGCAAGTACAACCCTAGAAAGGAGAAACCCCTATTGCCCTAGTTGTTGGATAAGCCATGAATGGTCATGTCAAGCATGCTTCGAATGCGGACAACATGGACACTTTGCAAAGAGTTGTCTAACCCTTCGAGGAACACAACGAAGTACCCATCAACCACCTCAAGGGAACCCAAGAGCACTAAACGAGGGATAAGACATAGCCACTATGTCGAGGGAATCAACCAGAGTATACAAACTTACCTAGGAGGAAGCACAGAATGATATTAGTACCATAACTAGTACTTACCAAAATTCCCCTAGACAAATATAGCCAAAACCCTGTAATTCGTTATCATTATAATAAATAAAAATTCTATTCGCTACAGAAAAATAAAATTGTGATGAGATACAAGTAGGAGAAAATCCAAAGGACATAACCGTCAAAGGGAAATGGGAAGCATGGCATCGAAGGAAGTCATGGAGTAGGTTTAAGGTTAGATACCCTCATGGACGAACGAAAAATGAATTTTGGGAGAGAAGGGGAAGGATCCTCCCTAGGAAGGAAACCCTGGAGAGGCATACGTATCCCAATTGAGAGGTAATGGAACCAAGTGAAGAGGGATAAGAAGATAAGCTTACAAATAGAATACATGTTGAGGTGAAAGAACAATGGGAAACATACTAGGAGGACCCAAGGAGTAAGCTAAACCCAAGTAAGAATGGGTAGACTACCCATAATAAGGAAATAAAGGAAAGAACATTCGAGAAACCTTAGGGAAATAAGCCCTCCAATTAAGAAGTGGTTAAGGGGAAAACAACCACTAATATCAAGACTGGTTGTGGTCTACACTCGCTTAATAGAACCTAAAGAGTGGACGGCTGGACATAGTGTGGAGTACACAAAATAAGACCCAATAGTCAGAAGTTCTTGGATAGAGAATAAGGGATGAAATAGAGATTTTAAGAAATGAAGGATTGAAAGCAAGCAAATGCCTCAATATAAAAAGGTGTCAAGGAGATGAATATAGGGAACTTTCAAGGAATGCTAGGAAGGTTGAACATGTAGCTCCTAAGGTAAAAGTTTTTACTTTGAAGGACATAGTAGAGAATGAAACCGTAAAAAGGGAACTCCCCAAATCAATGATTGACACATAAATCGAAAGGGATCAACTCGAAATAAAGAATCGTGAAGTGGTCACAAGTGAGTAAGAGTGAATTAAGGAAAGGGAAGGTCCATGAGTAAAGGATGCCGTTGGAAATGAGGAAGGACATAAGAAGGAAAAAAAATCCCAGCATGTCAGTAAGTCATCAGGAAACCAAATGATTGGGACCGGAAAAACCCAATAAGTAAGTTGGGAAAGAACGAGTAGGTAAGGAAAACCGACACGATTATGTAAGACATGACGTCAAAGACAAGAAGGATGATTGGATAACGGTAAAGGTAGTCGAGGAATACTACCAGACGAAAAGAGGGACGATGTTATACGATCCCCAAAAGGTTTGAAAGTTGAGAACAACCATCAAGGATGTATTCTAGAATTCTAATGGACAAAGACATTGTCACGCCCCGACCTAGTTTGGTCGGATCTCCATGAGCAACCTGCCACTCTCCCGGTTTATTAAGGGTTTTTCCCTTCTCATAAACCGCGAGGAGTAAGGCATCCTCTTCATTTGTATCTTTCTTGGAATAATATTAATCAAAACTGAATACATTAAACATTATATACCTATCTTATAGGTTCAACTATAGGAAAGTCTTTAAGTGGGTTTTCCCTTCGTTACCTGAAAAGGGTAAAGGGAGGGGATGAGTTCGACAACTCAGTGAATGGGTTTTGGGAGAGAGTTTTCATGATCAAAACATCTTTAATCGGAGTGTGCCAAACTCCTTATTTTCTTTAAGAATATTCTTTTCTCAAATTTTGGTTTTCCAAAGCTTTTTCCTTTTTTCCACATCAGGTGTGTTTAGCAACCAACACACGCCCTTCATCATGAAGGGATCACACATTCGTAGGGCAGCCCATCCACTGCACCCACTTGTGGCATCGGAGCAACTTTACTGGCCACCTAGATAGAAGCACGTCCACTTCTACCTTGGGAATGAGTGGATGTATGTGACATCCGACCCTTGAAAATGAAAAGAAACTCAGTGCTCGTATGTTGACAGAGACCTCATCCTAACCCACCCCAGTCTTATGCGCATGAAGCTATGTCGAGCATCCGTGACTGCTAGCACGACTAACTGCACTTATCTTCACCATGTCGTCTGGTAGCCCCTAGGATGCATCACTACCCCTCTTGGGTGTACTGATGGTCCTGAACCTCAGTGCATGCAGAAAACAATAGTTTTCCTCATCAACCATTTAATCTTTGGTGCCACAGGTCCAATGGCCTTGACCCTCAACTTGACCTGTAGCTATTTGTCTCAATTGGTCCGTCGACCTATCTTTTCGCACTGCCTCCATTCCATCAAGTATGTCGGTCTTATCTTGGTACCATGGCCAAACAAATCATTCATTAAAATTTTCATGGCTTAATTTAATGTTTGTTTACAAGCTCCTACTCGTGTAAACTGGCCTTGGGCCCATTGTACAAGATTTTTAAAATCGGGCATTTTAGCCCGCAAGTTCCAAAACCGAGGCCTTCGACCTATCTAAGCTATTCGAGCTCCCATCAAGAAGGTCTCCCAAAATCTTTAAGCAGTGGCACACAATCAGGGGAGAACACTTCTTACAAAAATATCTTTTCAATTGGCAAACACACCAACCGGGTGTGATGACATCTTTGCTTACAACCGGTAAACGGGTTTTCCATATCCTTCTAGGATGTCCATCATACCAACCAGGTATGATCTACTTACAACCGGTAAGTAGTTTATCCACGTAGTTTCAACATCACTCCATCCATGTGTGATGTTAAAAGTCCACTTAGTAGGATTTTTCATTTTGAGGTACTCATCATCCCAACCGAGTATGATGTGAAAATTTCCACTCACCCGATAGTGCAGTGAATTTCTTTATAAAGCAGTTTTTGCCTCCACATGAGCTTAGCCTTGCTTGCATTCCCGGTACTTCGTGTTACTACATGATATGAACATTCTTGTTCATTATCTTTTAGCCTAATGACCTTCATTTATGACGAATGAGTAAAATGCCCAAACTTTTAGTTATTTGCATTTAGGTCCCTAATGCCAATTTTCCCCCAAATCGAGTCCCGAAACTTCTAAAATTAACATTGGGACCTTAATTTATTCAAAATCACAAAAGGGGTTCATGTTTCCCAAATTCACAATTTGGTTCCAAACTTTTCAAAACTTATCATTTTGCCCCTACTTTACAAAAATGGTAAAATTGACCCCAAAAATTCCAAAATTTAACGAGTTGGTCCTCTAACATCTTTTCCATAACCAATTGGCCCTCAATTTTAGGAACTTGAACTTTAGTCCCTCAAATTTTTGAAATTCCCGATTTCCCCCTTTCAAACTGGCCGAATTTGATTTCATCAAATTGACCAATCAATTGAGGTTAATTGTTGAAATTGAAGGTAGATTTAAGTTCCTACACATCCCTATAATTCAATTGCACTTTGAATTAAATGAATTGATGCCGGGACGAGCTCAAACAGTGCTTCCCTGGAATGTTGGATGTAAAGAGAGAGAGAGCTTCAAAAGCTTACTCTTGGGGGTGCGATGGTCCGAGCTTTCGACCTAGGCAGGTAGCTCTCTTCCTGAGGTTCCTCCTAGGATAAAAAATCATCGCAATTCATGTCAAATTAAGAGAGAATTTGGTCAATAAATATTTGTCGGTTCTCCTAGCACCGA
This sequence comes from Trapa bicornis, assembly GCA_030064425.1. Classification (NCBI taxonomy): domain Eukaryota; kingdom Viridiplantae; phylum Streptophyta; class Magnoliopsida; order Myrtales; family Lythraceae; genus Trapa; species Trapa bicornis. The sequence continues at coordinate 5,772,117 of CM057749.1, forward strand.
TCGAAATTCACAGAGGGGAGCAAATTGACTTACCTTTCTGCTCTAATTTGGTCTTATGAGGGCTGAGGGAGTGTCGGGAGAGCTTGGTTTGGCCCGAGGAGGGCTTGAATCGGCCGATATCAGCTCGACAGAAATAGGGTAGCTTATGTCCGCCATAGGTGTTTCATTGTTCGTTCACGCTGGCACTTCTTCGACGATCCTCTGAGCAATTGGTGATTACCATCGTGTAGCTGACTTCTCCTCAAGTTTAGGAAACCTTACCATGCCTTCTTTGGCTTAGAAAAACCCCTATGTCGGAGCTCTGATTCGAGCTTTGTCAGAAAATTGAGCAGCTAAGGGATAATGAAGTCTTCAGGTTGTGAGTGGGATTATTTCACATCATACCCGGTTGTTATGATGAGTTTCCTTGAGAAAAGGAGAAACCCGCCTACCAGTTCTAAGTGGAGATATTATCACACTCGGTTGGTGGATGAGTTAAAAATGAATTTTTGTTAGAAGTGTTCTCTCCTAACTATGTGCAAATGCTTAAAACATTTGGGAATCCTTCTTGATGGGAGCTAGAACAACTCAAATAGGCTAGGGGCCTCGATTTTTGAACTCATCGGGCTAAATGCCCAGTTTTGGAAAAACACGTGCAGTGGGCCCAAGGCTAGTGGGCACAAGCAAGAGCTTGTAAATAAACTTGATCAAGATGATCCATGAAAATTTCTAATGAAATGGATTGTGTGATTTCTCCATGATACCGTGTCAGAACTGACGATACTCAATGGACAAGCGGTAGTGCGTCAGAGCTAGGTCAATGGATCGACCTAGACAAACAGCTGTAGGTCGAGTTGAGTGTCAGGGTCATTGGATTGTTGTTTGTGCATGCACTTATGGTATGGGACCATCAAGATGCCCTAGGGGGTAGTGATGGATCCCAAGGGGTGTTGGACAACATGGGGTGTGATAAGGGCAGTTTGTCGTACCAGTCAGTCATGAAGCTTTGGGAGCTTCTTACGCATGAGACTGAGGTGGGGACAGGATGAGGTCTCTATCCTCATACGGAGAAGAAGTATTTTGGGTCTTAGGGTCGAACGTCTAGGACATTCACTCAGACTCCGAGTAGAAGTGATGGACTTCTTTTAGGGTGGATGGTAAAGACGTTCCGATCCACAATTGGGTGCAGTCGTCGTAAGTGCATCTTGCGAATGTGTGTACCCTTTTTGATGATTGGCATGTGTTGTATGCTAAATGCCTCCCGAGGCATGTGTTGTATGCTAAAAGGGTGAAACCCTTAATAGACCAAAATGAGTGGTGGGTTGCTCACGGGGATCTGACTAAACCGGGTTGGGGTGTGACAACTTTACTTCATTAGGGGGAGGTTCAAATTCTCTTTATTTTAAGGTCTCTTGATCATCTTGTGAGAGGTTTACTTAATTCTTCTCGTGGCTTTAGTGTGTTCGCCAATCCGTTTTCGGCCATTAATTCCTTTAAGAATTTCCTTCATCCTTCTTTTTTGACGTTTGGCCTTTTCATTTCTCCCTTCTTCACTGGGGTTTAAATACATGATTCTCACAAGGTTTAGTTCGTTAACTGCCTCATCCCTACTACTCTTCTTATCCAATTATCTTGAGATGGTTGTCCCTCGAGTTTACTCTTCCATGATGTCCATCCAGTTACCCATTTAGGGTATAGATGTTACTACTTTCCTGTCCTTGTTATCATTTATTGTAAACCCTGCTCTTTGGAGTTAAGGAAAACCGAGAAAAGAATCGGTCAAACCGAGTGAAAAAAACCAAATCGGTTCAAAATTCTGATTATTAGAGAAATGGGCAATTTGGGAAAGTTACAACTCCCTGGTGATCCAAAGGGTTCATAAAACCTTGGAAAAGAACCTTAGGACACATTGGAAGAGAAAAACCAGACCGGTTTAGATGAAATGTGTCACACCCCGACCCAGTTTATTAAAGGGTTTCCTCTTGTTATAAACCGTAAAGACTAAGGCGTCCTTTAAATCGGCGCATTTTCCTGGAATAACATAAATCAAAACTGCATAATATTTTAAATTTATCATACCTATCTCATAGGCATCTGGGTTAATGGTCTTTATGGGTAAGCTTTCCGAAATTTTCTAAAAGGGATATAAGGGAGGGAGTGAGTACGACTACTTAGTGAATGGATTTTCAAAACTTTTAACTTTTAGGAAATAAATTTGTATCGGAGTGTGTCAGACTCCTTTCTTTCAAAAATCCTTTCATTTTCAAATCTCGGGTTTTACCACCATTTCCTTATTTAATCACGGTGTGTCATCACCTAACACACATCCTTCATCATGAAGGTCAAACACACATTTGCAGGCCAATACATCCACTGAACCCACTTGTGACGTCAGAGCAACTTTACCAGCCACCTAGAGAGAAGTACGTCCACTTCTACCCTAAGAATGAGTGGATGTATGTGACATCCGACCCTCAATCCTAAAATTAATTCTCCGTGTCTGTATGAGGACAGAGACCTCATCCTGTCCCTACCCCGATCTCATGCACTTGGTGCTATTCCAAATTTTGCATGGTAACCTGGTATGACGAATTGCCCTTATACTTACTAGGTCATCCAAGGCCCTTAGGACACATCACTACCCCTCTTGGGCGTCTTGATGGTCCTGCAATCATAGTGCATGCACAAACAATATTTTCTTATCATGCCATGTAATTTGTAGTGCCATTAGTCCAACAACCCCAACCTTCAACTCAACCTATAGTTGTTTGTATATACTGGTCCAGAGACCTATCATGTCGCACTACGACTAGTTGACTAAATATATCGTTCTAGTCTTGGTACCATAGCCAAACAATTCATTTATTAAAGTTTTATGGCACATATCTCATGTTTGTTTATGAGCTCTGGCTTGTGCCCACTGGCCTATGGCCCACTGTTCGAGATTTTCAAAACCGGGCATAATAGTCTCCAAGTTCAAAAATCGAGGCCCCCGGCATATTAGAGCTATTCGAGCTCCCATTAAGTAGGTCACCCAAATTAATTAAGGATTGTCACACAGTCAGGGGAGAGCACTTCTGACAAAATAAGTTTCCAACTGTCCATCATACCAACCGAGTATGAGGACATCTCCGCTCATAACCAATGAACGGGTTTTCCACTTCCTTTGATGAAGTTTCATCATACCAACCGGGTATGATCTACTTACAATCGGTAAGTAGTTTTTTTCCGTGACTTTCACATCACTTCTCTAAGTTGTGATGTTTAAAATACCACTAAGTAGTGGATTTTCATTTCGAGGTACTTATCATCCCTAACCGTGTATGATATAAAATCTCACTCACCCATTAATGCAATGAATTCCACTAGATCAGTTCTTTGTATTCACGCGAGCTTATCCTTGCTGGCGTTCCCAGTACTTCCTGTTCCTACACGATATAAACATCTCGATTCATTATCTCTCGGCCAAATAGCCTTCATTCATTCCAAATGAATGAGAAAACTAAACTTTTATTTATTTGCAATTATATCCCTAAAGTTATTTTTCTTTAACTTTAAGTCCCTAATGCTGGTTTTTCCTCAAATTAACTCCTAAAACTTTTAAAATTCCCCTTGGGACCTCAATTTATTGAAATTCACAAAAAGGGGGTTTAATTTCCCAAATTTACAATTTGGTCCCCCAACTTTTCCAAAATTACCATTTTGCCCTTCTTTTACAAAAATGGTAAATTTCCCCCAAAAATTCTAAAATTCCTCAATTGGCCCTCTAACATTTTTATCATGCCCAATTGACCCTCAATAATAGAAAATTACATTTTGGTCCCTCAAATTTTTGAAAATCCCCAATTTTCCCAAAATTTTTCCCTAATTTCAACTCACTAACACAACTTAATTTGATTTCATCAAATTGACTGATCAAACATCTCTAATTGTTGAAATTGAGTTTATACATGTTCATACGATTCCATAGAACTTTGAATCACAAGTTTTAACGTTGGAACGAGCTCAAATGGAGCTTCGTTGGAAATAAACTGTAGAGAGGAAAAGCTTCGATTGCTCACCAGTGAGGGCACGGCGGTCTGAGCTTTTTATCTGGGCAGGTAGCTCTCCTCCGAAGGTTCCTCCTATGATCAAGAATGACATCAATTAATATCAATTTGGATTAGAGTTTTGTCATTGAAATTCGACCGACTCTCTCTCTAACACCGACTGGAAATTGTAGAGGGGAGCCGAATTGACTTACCTTTCGGTCCTAATTCGGTCGTGGAAGGGCTAAGTAAGTGTTGGGAGGGCTTGGTTTGGTTTGAGGAGGGATCGAATTAGCTGATTTTAACTTGGCCGAAATAGGGCAACTTCGGTCTGCCGGAGCTGCTTCACTATTCGATCATGTCGGCACTTCTTCAGTGACTGTCGAAACGAATGGATGTCACCACCGTGAAGCTGACTTCTCCCCGCTTCTAAGGAACCCGACCTCACCTTCTTTGACTCAGAAATGACCCTAAATGGGAGCTCTGTTTCGAGCTTCACTGGAAAACTAAGCAACAAAGAGAGAGTGAGCTTTTTAGGTGTGAAGAGGATGAATGGAGAGGGTCTCTTTATATAGGGAGCTCGGGGACTCGTCGATTGTCCATTTGGCACCTTTATGATAAACATTGATAGCCTAAAATGTATCGAACAAAAATGTTTCTTGTTCGTCGGCGCTGCTTCAATTTTCCCGTGAGTCAATAGTGTTGTCATCTGAAGGAAGAAGACGACACTATTCCAAACCGGACAGAACCGCGTTCAAAGCTTAAACTGGCCGGTTCACCCCAATTTGACCGAATTTTTCAAATCTAAAAATTTCTAAATTCATTTTCTATCCAATGGTGGCCTTAAATCTCAAATATGAATTCTTTAAGCCACCTAGAAAAATAAATTTAGAATATGTTTCAATAGTAGTTCAAACCGGTTCGATCAGGATCAGATCTAGCTCACCTGAACCAGTTTGGTTTTCATCTCCAATTCCCTCTCAAGTCCATTTCCATGACTTTTGGGACTCTTTAGGTCACTTGGGATCCATAAATTTCATAGTTTACCCTATCTCTATCGATTCTGGTTCATGAGTAAACTCGGTTCATAAATCAGTTCTATTCGGTTCGGACCTGGTTCATTTAAACTGGTGTAGTTTTTCTTCCCCAATTCATCCTAAGGTTCTTTACCAAGATTTATGAACCATTTTGAGTCACATGGGAGTTTGTAAATTCTTAATTTGCCCATTTCCTAATAATCGAGTTGTAGACCGATTCAGTTTTAAAATTTGAAAACTATCGGTTCTTTCCCCGATTTTCTCACTATTAAAGGACGAGGTTTACAACTCTCCCCTCCTTTTAGGAGTTTTGTCCTCAAAATAGTTACACGTTAAATAATTGAGGGTAACTATCCCTCATCATACATTCGGTTTCCCTTGTCTCTTCCTGCACGGGTCTGTTCTGCCATAAAACCTTGACCATTGGGATTTTCTTGTTCCTTAAATTCTTTTCTCTCTGATTGATGATTCGTACCGGTTTTCTCTGATAGGTCAGGTTCTCTTCTAGTTCCATTGGAGGCTGGTCCCATACATGACTAGGATTAGGCTGATATTTCTGAACCACTGAGATGTGGAATACATCATGTATTCTCTGCATATCAGGAGGTACTTCCAATTTATAAGCTACCGGTCCTATCTTTTGTAGGATGGGATATGGACCGATATATCTTGGTTTTAGTTTTCCTCTTTGCTGAAACCTAAGTATTCCCCTCCATGGAGATACTTTGAGGAATACTTGATCTCCTACTTCAAACTCCAGATCTTTCCTTCGATTATCCACGTAACTCTTTTGCCTATCCTGGGCGGTCTTAAAACGACTCCTTATTAATTTTATCTTCTCTGTGGCATCCTTAATTATTTATGTCCTTTCTAACTTTGTTTCCCCCACTTCTTCCCAAAATAGAGCGGTACAGCAAGGTCGTCCATAAAGGGCTTCATAGGGAACCATCTGAATACTAGCATGATAACTATTATTATAAGCAAATTCCATCAGGCACAAGTATTCCTCCCAGCTTTTGTCCATGGTGAGTACGCATGCTCTTAGCATGTCTTCCAAGGTTTGGATGGATTGCTCAAACTGACCATCTGACTGAGGGTGGAATGTTGTGCTCGTATGAAGCTTGGTCCCCATGGCATTTTGTAGACTCGGCCAAAACCTGGATGTAAATCTTAGATCTCTATCCGATACTATATTCACCAGGACACCATGGAGTCTTATGATTTCCTTCATGTATAGGACGGCCAACTGTTCTACTATATCCGTTACTTTTATAGGAAGGAAATGTGCTGATTTGGTCAATCTATCCACTATGACCCAAATCGCATCTCGACCCTTACTAGTCACCTGTAGGCCTGTGACGAAGTCCATGGTGATGTGCTCCCATTTCCACTCCGGAATTGGTAAGGGTTGTAGTAGTCCGAACAGTTTCTAATGCTCTGCTTTTATCTGTTGACAGGACAAACATTAGGCTACATATTCCGCAATATCCCTCTTCATACCCTTCCACCAGTATCCTTGTTTTGTGGGTGCGATACATCTTAGTACTACCTGGATGCATAGTATACACCGAGTCGTGTGCCTCTTCTAGAATTAATCTTTTCAACTCCTTATCTCGAGGCACACATACTCTACCCTTATAGGTTAGTACTCTATTACCTCGCACTTCGTAGTCTAGTTTCCTTTCTCTGTTTACCAGGTCCAAATAATATCGAAGTTCTTTATCGGTCCTTTTTTGAGCCTTAATATGCTCGGTTAAACTGGGTCTTACCGCCACCTTAGCCACCAAGCATTTTTCCTGCTTGTCTACCCTCAGATCCATCTCCATCCTTCCCAATTGTTGTAACAAGGGTAGGTAACTTGTCTTTACTCGTATCGCCTCAGTTTGATACTTGTGACTTAAGGCATCTGCTACCACATTAGCCTTTTTGGGGTGATATTCTATTACAAGATCTTAATCCTTCACCAATTCCAGCCATCTCCTCTGATGGAGATTTAACTCCTTCTGAGTTAAGGCTCTTGTGATCTGTGTATATGCTGCACTTAACCCCATAAAGGTAGTGTCGCCATATCTTTAGGGCAAAGACAATTTTAGCTAATTCTAAGTCATGAGTCGGGTAATTTCTTTCATGTACCTTCAATTGTCGCAAGGCATACACAATAACCTTCCCTTGTTGCATTAAGACACATCCAAGCCCTTGTCTAGAGGCATCACTATAGACTGTGTACTCTCCTGCATTAGCATCTGGTAAGGAGAGTACCAGTGTTGTCGTTAGTCAAGTTTTTAACTCTTGGAAAGACTTCTCACAACTCTCATCCCATTTATAATCAACTCCCTTCCTAGTGAGTTGAGTTAGCGGAGCTGCTATTTTAGAAAAGTCTTGCACAAACCGTCTATAGTATCTTGCCAATCCTAAGAAACTTCTTATTTATGTATGATTCCTTGGAGCCTTCCCATATAATATGGCTTCCACCTTAACTGGATCTAATTTAACTCCGTCCTTAGATACGATGTGCCCTAAGAATCCTACCTACTGCAACCATAACTCACACATGGAAAACTTTGCATATAATTGGTTTTCCTTCAATATTTCCAATGTAGTTGCCAAATGCTCTTCATGTTCCAACCTGGTTTGTGAGTATATAAGGATGTCATCTATGAATACTATCACGAACCTATCCAAATGAGGTTGGAACATGCAGTTCATTAAGTCCATGAAGGCTGCAAGTGCATTTGTCAATCCAAATAGCATCCCTCTGAACTCATAATGTCCATATTTGGATCTAAATGTCGTCTTAGGTATGTCCTCTTCTCTAATCTTAAGTTGATGATAGCCCGACCGAAGGTCTATTTTAGAGAAGTAATATGCTCCCTTTAATTGGTCAAACAAATCATCTATCCTTGGGGGTGGGTATGGATTCTTGATGGTGACCTGGTTCTGCTTTCTATAGTTGATGCATAGTCTCATGCTTCCATCATTTTTCTTTACGAATAGAACAGGAGCACCCCATGGAGACTGACTTGGATGTATGAAATTCTTTTCCAATAATCCATCTAGTTGTTCCTTTAATTCCTTTAGCTCTGCTGGAGCCATGCGATATGGGGCCTAGGATATGGGGTTTGTTCCTGGAGCTATTTCTATAATGAACTCCACTTGTCATCTTGGAGGTAGTCTGAGTAACTCTTCTGGAAAAACCTCTGGATAATATCTAACTACCGAAATGTCTTCGAGTTCCTTTTCTTCAGATTTCTCACCTACAACCATGGCCAGAAAGGTTGTACATTCTTTTTGTATCATCTTTTGAGCTTTCAGGTGGGACACCAATCGTACTTCACCTTTCCTTCTATCTCCCTAGAACTTTAGATCTTTCATTTTGGAAGTGTGGAAAGTTACCGTCTTCCTTCTACAATCCATCCTTGCTTGATGATTACTCAGCTAGTCCATTCCCAAAATTACTTCAACCTCCCTTAGGGGTAATGGGATCAAGTCAGCTTCAAGTTTGATTCCTCCAATTCTTATCTCACATCCCTTTAATTGTTTATTCATGTTTAAACCTTCTCCTAAATGGGTAAGGATCTTAAGGCTTTGTACTAGTGGAGTGAGCTCTAGGGGTACTTTCGAAACCAACTCTTCCTTGATAAATGATCTCTCTGCTCTGGAGTCAAAGAGGGCATAGACTTATTGTCCTCATAGCTGTATATACCCTGTTACAGTGCTAGGGTCTCCTCTAGCCTCCTCCTGAATGAGGTTGTATACTCTAGCTGGTACTCTTGTTGTAGCTTCTGGTCTGAGGTTTCTAGGATTCCCTTGAGGTGGTCTAAGAGTATTCCTCTATCTGTTCTCCCTAAGGGTGGGATAATCCTTTATGAAGTGTCCCACTTATCTGCATGCGAAATAGGTATGGCATGCTCCCTCATGGTTACTTTGGCACTTCAGGTAGCGAGGGTTTCCTTGGGGTAAGGTATGGACTATTCTAGGAGGAGGTGGTGGCATGCCCCTTCTTCGTTGGAATACCATTTTGTTTCCTTCTCTTGGGCCAGTATATTCTTTCCATCCACCTTGACGGTTTGGATCCTTATCACCCTTTCTAGTTGTCTGCTCCACTCGACGATGTCGGGTCTGTACCAGTCGCTCACATTCGTGAGCCATACTGATTACAACTGTCGGGTCTGTGGGGGCGTCCTAGTACTCTCATACGGTCTCTAATGTCCATGTTGAGACCGTCCATAAACCTCTGGCATATGTCAGCTGGCCCAGCTAGGTCTTGAGCAAATGGTCTTAACTCGTTGAATTTTGTTTCATACTCTGATATGGAGTTAAGCCCTTGCCGAAGCCAGATGAACTCTTTCTTCTTCTCATTTATTAGGTGGGGTGTCAGGTACTCCTTCGAATACCTCTCCTCAAATTGTTCCCAAGTGGAGGTGGTGGTATGTAGGTTTCGGACATTATCCCACCACCGTCTAGCGCTTCCTTCCAGGAAGAATTCCATTAGGATCACCCTATCCTCCGGTGCTATTCGAACAATTCCCATCAACTTTTTGGTATTAGCCAGCCAATCCATGGCAGTTCCAGCATCCTTTTCTCCGAGGAAAGGTTTACATCCTAGTTGTCGGAGAGTTTTGAAATTTCTAGGAATGTCCGTTGGAGCGGTTGGATTAGCAGGGGGAGGGTGGGATTGCACTTCCTCTGGTTCAACCTACAAGTTGGTTCCCACCTCAAGAGCGAGGTTAGGTTGGCCAAATACACGGGTGAACTCCTCATACAATCTTTGATGCTCCCTACTGAGTCCAGGAGGAGTTGTCTGGGTTGCTTTGGGAGTTTCTACAGGAAGGGGTGGTTGGGCGATGGTGGAGACGACAACCCTAGCTCTCTTGGTTCCCTTCTTCGGAGCCATTTCTGAAAATTTTTAAAATAATTTCTATTAGTTACTATATCTTCTAGTCTTGATTATGTATTCAAGGAAATAGATTGATACCACTCTAGTTGTCACACCCTAACCTGGTTTGGTCAGATCCCCGTGATCAACCCGCCACTCTCTCGGTTTATTAAAGGGTTTCCCCTTGTTAGAAATCGTAAAGAGTAAGGCGCCCTTTAAATCGACACTTTTTCCAAGAATAACATAAATCAAAACTGCACAATATTTTAAATTTATCATATCTATCTCACAGGCGTCTGGATTAATTGTCTTTAAGGGTAGACTTTCCAGAATTTCCTGAAAGGGATATAGGGGAGGGGGTGAATACGACTACTCAATGAATGGGCTTTCAAAACTTTTAACTTTTAGAAAAAAGATTTGTATTGGAGTGTGCGAGACTTCTTTTCTTTCAAAAATCCTTTCATTTTCAAATCTTGGGTTTTAGAACCATTTCTTTATTTAATCAGTGTGTCATTATCCATTACACATCCTTCATCATGAAGGTCAAACAAACATTCATTGGCTAGTATGTCCATTGAACCTATTTGTGGCGTCGGATCGACTTTACCGACCACCTAGATAGAAATACGTCCACATCTACCCTGAGAATGAGTGTATGCACATGATACTCGAACCTCAATCCCAAAATCAATTCTCTGTGTCCGTATGAGGACAGAGACCTCATCTTGTCCCCACCCCAATCTCATGCGCTTGGTGCTACTCCAAATTTCACACGGTCACCAAGTACGACAAACTGCCCTTATACTCACCAGGTCGTCCAGGGCCCTTAGGACGCATCACTACCCCTTTTGTGCGTCTTGATGGTCTCGTAATCATAGTGCATGCACAAACAGTATTTTCTTATCATGCCATGTAATCTGTGGTGCCATTAGTCCAACGACCCTGACCTTCAACTCAACCTACAACTGTTTGTCTTGACTGGTCCGGAGACCTATCTTGTCGCACTACCATTAGTTGACTGAATATATCGGTCTAGTCTTGGTTCCATAGCCAAACGATTCATTTATTAATGTTTTATGGCACATATCTCATGTTTGTTTACAATATCTGACTCGTGCCCACTAGCCTATGGCCCATTGTTCAAGATTTTTAAAACCTGGCATAATAGCCCCTAAGTTCAAAAATCGAGGCCCCCGGCTTATAAGAGCTATTCGAGCTCCCGTCAAGAAGGTCTCCCAAATCGTTTAAGCATTGGCACACAGTTAGGGGAGAGCACTTCCGACAAAATATGTTTTCAACTATCCATCATACTAACCGAGTATGAGGACATCTCCGTTCATAACCAATGAACGGGTTTTCCACTTCCTTCGAGGAAGTTTCATCATACCAACCGGGTATGATCTACTTACAACTGGTAAATAGTTTTTCCGCGTGACTTTCACATCACTTCTCTAAGTTGTGATTTTTAAAATACTACTAAGTAGTGGATTTTCATTTTGAGGTCCTTATCATCCCCAACCAGTTATGATATAAAATCTCACTCACCTGTTAATACAATGAATTCCACTGGACCGGTTCTTTGTATTCACGCGAGCTTGTCCTTGTTGGCGTTCTCGGTACTTCGTGTTCCTACACATTCACTCGGCCTAATAGACATCATTCATTCCAAATGAATGATAAAACCAATATTTTATTTATTAGCAATTAGGACCCTAAAGTTATTTTTCTTTAACTTTAAGTCCCTAATGCTAGTTTTTCCTCAAATTGAGTACCAAAACTTTTAAAATTCTCCTTGGCACCTTAATTTAATCAATTTCACACAAAGGGGTTTAATTTCCCAAATTTCTAATTTGGTTCCCTAACTTTTCCAAAATTACCATTTTGCCCTTCCATTACAAAAATGGTAAATTTTACCCCAAAAATTCTAAAATTCCTCAATTGGCTCTCTAACATTTTTATCATGCCCAATTGAACCTCAATTTTAGAAAAATGTATTTTGGTCCTTCAAATTTTCAAAAATCCCAATTTCCCCAAAATTTTTCCCCAATTTAAACTCGCTAACACAATCAAATTTGATTTCATCAAATTCAAGTAATTGTTAAAATTGAAGTTAAAATTGAGTTTCTACATGCTCATACGATTCCATAGAACTTTGAATCACATATTTCAACACCGGAACGAGTTCAAATGAAGCTTCAATAGAAAATAGACTATAGAGAGAGAAAGCTTCAATTACTCATAGGTGAGGGCGCGACGGCCTGAGCTTTTCTATCTGGGCAGGTAGCAATCCTCCTAAGGCTCCTCTTAGAATCAAGAATGATATCAATTGATGTCAAATTGATTTAGAATTTTTTATTGAAATTCGGCTAACTCTCTCTCTAACACTGATCGGAATTTGCAGAGGGGAACCGAACTAGCTTACCTTTTGGTCCTAATTCGGCCGTGGAAGGGCTGAGGAAGTGTTGGGAGGGATTCATTTGGCCTGAGGAGGGCTCAAATTGGCCGATTTCAACTCGGCTGAAATAGGGCAGCTTCGGTCCGCTAGAGCTGCTTCACTGTTCGATCACACCATCACTTCTCCAACAACTCTCAGAATGAATGGATGTTACCACCATGTAGCTGACTTCTCCCCAGTTCTAAGGAAACTGACCTCGCCTTCTTTGACTCATAAATGACCCTATAGCGGAGCTCTGGTTCAAGATTCGCTGGAAAACTAAGCAACTGAGAGGGAGTGAGCTTTTTAGGTGTATAGAGGATGAATGGATGGGGGTACTTTATATAGGGAGATCGGGGACTCGTCGGCCGTCTTCTTGGCACCTTTTTGACAAACATTGATGGCCTGAAATGTATCGAATGGAAACATTTCTTCTTCGCTAGTGTTGCTTCAATTTTTCGACAAGTGAGCAGTGTTGTCATCTGAAGGAAGAAGACGACATTGTTCCGAACTAGACTGGACCGGTCCGAACAAGGTTCAAAGCTTAAACCAGTTGGTTCACCCCCAATTTGACCGAATTTTTCAAATCTAAAAATTTCTAAATTCAACTAAATTCATTTTCTATCCAATGGTGGCCTCAAATCTCAAATATAAATTCTTTAATCCACATAGAAATATGAATTTTGAATCTCGTTTAATAGTAGTTCAAACCGGTCCAAACCGGTTCAATCCGATTTGGATTTAGTTCACCTGAACCTATTTGGTTTTCATCTCCAATTCCCTCTCCAGTCCATTTCCATGACTTTTGGGACTCTTTGGGTCACTTGGGATCCATAAATTTCTCGGTTTACCCTTTGTCTATCGATTCTAGTTCATGAGTCGACTCGGTTCATAAACCGGTTCTATCCGATTCAAACTTGGTTCACTTGAATTGGCCTAGTTTTTCTTCCTCAATTCATTCTAAGGTTCTTTTCCAGGATTTATGAACCATTTTGGGTCACATGGGAGTTTGTAGATTCTCAATTTGCCCGTTTCCTAATAATTGAGTTGTAGACCAATTCGATTTTAAAATTTAAAAACTGACCGGTTCTTTCCCTAATTTTTTCATTATCAAAGGACGAGGTTTACAAAATGGATCCAAGTTTGATTGAACCGGTTTATGAACCGAGTTGGTTTATAAATTGGAACCAATAGAGAGAGGGCAAACCATGAAATTTATGGTTCCCGAGAGACCTAAAGAGTACAAACATCATGAAAAAGAACTTTAGGATGAATGGGGGATGAAAACTAAACTGGTTCAGGTGAACCGGATCCAAACCAAATTGAACCAGTTTGAACATCTATTGAAACAGATGCTAAATTCATTTTTCTAGGTGGATTAGAAAAGTCAAATTTGAGATTTGAGGCCACCATTGGATAGAAAATAAATTTTGAAAATTTTAATTTTGAAATATTCAGTCGAATCAGGCCTAAATTGAACAGTTTAAGCTTTGAACCTGGTTTGGACTAGTCCGGTTTGGTTCGGAATAGTGTCGTCTTCTTCCTTCATATGACATCACTCTTCACTGGCCGGAAAATTGAACTAGTGCCCATGAAGAGGAAACATTTTTGTGCAGTACGTTTCAGGCCATCAATGACTGTCATAAAGGTGCCAAACGAATGGCCAACGAGTCCCCGAGCTCCCTATATAAAGAGCCCCTATCCATTCATCTTCTCTACACCTAAAAACCTCACTCTCTCTTAGCTACTCAATTTTTCGCCGAAGCTCGAACCAGAGCTTTAATATAGCGTCTTTTCTAAGCCAAAGAAGGCGTGGTCGGGCTCCTTGGACTCGGCGAGAAGTCAGCTATATGGTGGAAGTCTCCAATTTCTCCAAGGGTCGTCGAAGAAGCGTCGGCGTGATCAAATAGTGAAGCAACTCCGACGGACCAAAGCTGCCTTGTTTTGGCCGAACAGAAATCGATCAATTCAAGCCCTCCTCATGCCAAACCAAGCTCTCCCAACACCTCATCATCCTCATACGGACGAATTAGAGCTGAAAGATAAGCCAATTTGTCTCCCGTCTATAAATTCTTATTGGTGCTAGAGAGAACCAACAGATTTTCGATGACTAAATTCTCACACAATTCGGCATTAATTGATGTAATTCTTGATCATAGAGTAACCTCACGATAAGAGCTATATGTCCAGATCGAAAGCTCAGACCATCATGTCCCTAAAGGTAAGCTTTCGAAGCTTTCTCTCTCTACGTTCAATTTTCTAGCGATGCTCCATTTGAGCTCTTTCCTACGTCAAATCATGCGATTCAAAGTGCAATTGAATTATATGAAGATGTAGGAACACCAATTTAACTTCAATTTCAGCAACTAAACTTGTTTGATCGGTTAATTTGATGAAATAAAATTCGGCTATGTTAGAAAGTTTCAAAAATTCAAAGGACTAAAGTGTAATTTCATAAAATTGAGGTCCAATTGGGCATGATAAAGATGTCTGAGGACCAAATGGACAATTTTTGAAAAAATTGGGGCAAAACTTACCATTTTTGTAAAGTACGGGCAAAATGGTAATTTTGTAAAAATTGAAGACCCAATTGGGAATTTGGAAAACTTGAACCCCTTTTTGTGAAATTGAATAAATTGAGGTCCCAAGGTGAATTTTAAAAGTTTCAAGATTCAATTTGAGGAAAATGGCATTTGGGGCCTAAAGTAAAAGAAAAAGAACTTTAGGGACCAAATTACAAATATTTGAAAAGTTAGATATTTATAGTCATTGATAATGAATGAAGGCTATCAAGATAAATGATAATGAACATGGATGTTCATACCGTGTAGGAACACGAGATATCAGGAAAGCCAACTAAGACAAAGCTCGCAAGGAGATGAAAACTGGTAAAGAAGAGATCACTGCGTAATCGAGTGAGTGGGATTTAATATCATACTTGGTTGGGATGAAAAGCAACTTGGAAAGGAAAACCCACTACTAAATGGTATTTTAACTATCACAACTGAGAGGAGTGATGTGGAAATTAGGCGAAATAAAACTACTTACCAGTTGTAAATAGATCATACCTGGTTGATATGATGAACTTCTTGGAAGTAAGTAGAAAACCCACTTATCGGTTATAAGCAAAGATGTCCTCATACCCGATTGGTATAATGGACAAATGAAAAGTGTAATTTGTCTGAAGTACTCTCCCTTCACTATGTGTCACTGCTTAAAACTTTTGGGAGACCTTCTTGACGGGAGCTCGAACATCTCAGATAGGCTAGAGGCCTTAGTTTTGGAACTTGGGGGCTAGTATGCCCGATTTTGAAAATATCGAATAGTGGGCCCTAGGCCAGTTGGCACGAGTAGGAGCTTGTAAACAAACATGATGTTAAGACATGAAAACTTAAATGAATGAATTGATTGGCCATGGTACCAAGACAGGACCAACACACTCAATGGACTAGTGGTAGTGCGATATGCCAGGTCTACGGACCAGTCGAGACAAATCGTTGCAGGTCGAGTTGAGAGTCGGGGCCGTTAGGCAAATGGCACCACAAATCATATGGCTTATGTGGAACATTATTGATTTGTGCATGCACTGATGTTTCAGGACCTTCAAGACACCCAAGAGGGGTAGTGATGCGTCCTAGGGCTCTGAACGAGATGGTGTAAATAAGGGCAGTTAGACGTACCAATAGTCTTGGAAGCTCGATGTAGCTTCATGCGCATGAGACTAGGGTGGAGTCAGGAAGAGGTCTCTGTTCTCATATGGACACAGAGTTTTGTTATGGGATTAAGGGTCAGATGTCGCGTACATCCACTGATTCTCAGGATAGAAGTGGACGTACTTCTACCTACGTGGCCGGTAAAGTCGCTTCGACGCCGTAAGTGGGTACAATGGACGTGCTGGCCAGCGAATGTGTGTTCTCTTCATGATGAAGAGCGTGTGTTGGATGATATAACACACCGGTTATGATTGTGGATTGAGAAATGGCTATGAAAATTATGATTTTTTAGGATGATAAATTTTAAAGAAATTAAGGAGTCTAACACACTCCAATTTAAAAATTATTTTATTGAAACTTCATCTTTTTGAAAATACCCATTCACTGAGTTAAAGAAACTCACCCACCATTTTTATCCCTTTTAAGGAAATAGAGAAATGATTAGGGATAACACCAAGCCTTACCCTTTGTTAGGTATGCTTAATTTCTCTTAAGCTTGCATTTTATTTGATATATGTTATTCTAGGGAACAAGGTTGAAATTTTGCCTAGCTCCTCTTGAGCTAAAGAAAGAGAACCCCTCTTTAACCAAGAGAGTGGTGGGTTGTTCATGAGGATCCAACCAAACCGAGTCCGGGTGTGACATTTATCCTCCTAGATCATCCCAAACTTAGTAGTCATTTGTCACAAATAAGGTTGTCTATAACCCTATTTGGCTCATCCGCTTTTCCAAACTGGTTTACACTTCACTATCCCGAGACATCCTCTTGGTGTCCTACATTCAGGGTTTGTCTTCTCTTGTGGAGGCGCTTCTTTCCTTGCTTCCAAGATGGCTTGTAACTGTTCTTAAGGGAAATTTCCTTTCATCTACACTCTACTCCATTTGCATTTTCTTAGGGTCCAACCTTCGATCTTTCTTGCCTTTTGTGACCCATCCTCATATAGTTGAGGTACAAGTTCGTATCTTTATTCGAGAGACAAAGTTTTAAAAACTTAGAGTTTTTATTAGTTGAGAAGGAGTACAGTTCATTAGGGGTTTTATCCATATTACAAAGAGGTTGTTACGAATTAGAGTGGGAAGCTACTAGGTTCTTGATAAGCATCCTCCTTGGTCATGTACTCGAGGTCGCGACCTCAACAGGTCCTAGCACCACATTCCTTGGTGGTACTGGACACTTCCCCGCATAATATCTCTAACGTCCACATCCAAAATAGGTTAATTTGTGCATGGTCCTTTGTGGCTTCTCCTATACCTAGGGTATTGGAGAGTTTTTCGGGTGGTCTTCCTACGAGAATAGGGTTTTGGGTAGTGTTGGTGATGACAATCCTAGTTTTTTTGGTTCCTTGTCTAGGAGCTATCTGAAAAATTAGGTAGTCCTTCGTTTAGTACTTATGTTATATATTCTTGATAATGTATTTGAGAAAACAGGCTCTGATACCGCTCAAGTTGTCACGCCCCGACCCGGTTTGGTCGAATCCCCGTGAACAACCCACCACTCTCCCAGTTTATTAAAAGGTTTCCCCTTTATTATAAACCGTAAAGAATAAGGCGTCATTTAAACCTACACCACTTCCTAGAATAGCATAATCAAAATTGCATAGCATTTTAACTTCACCGTACTTGTCTCACAGGCATCTTAGTTGATGGTTTTTAAGGGCATGCTTTCCGGGATTTCCTGAAAGGGATATAAGGGAGGGGGTGAGTATGACAACTCAGTGAATGAATTTTTCAAAAGTTTTATATTTTAGGAAAAAGTATTTATTGGAGTGTGCCAGTCTCCTTTCTTTCAAAAATCATTTCATTCAAAATCTCAGGTTTTATCACTATTTCCTTATTTAATCACGGTGTGTCATCACCCAACACACATCCTTCATCATGAAGGTTAAACACACATTCGTAGGTCAGTGCGTCCACTGAACCCACTTGTGGCTTTGGAGTGACTTTACCGGCCACCCAGATAGAAGTACGTCCACTTCTACATTGAGAATGAGTGGATGTTCGCGACATCTGACCCTCAATCCCGAAATCAATTCTTTGTGTCTGTATGAGGACAGAGACCTCATCCCGTCCCCACCCCAGTCTCATGTGCTTAGTGCTACTCCAAATTTCGCACGGTCACCTGGTACGACGAACTACACTTATACTTACCAGGTCGTCCAGTGCCCTTAGGACGCATCACTACCCCTCTTGGGCTCCCGTACTCACAGTGCATGCACAATCAATATTTTATCATTGTACGATATAATATGTGGTGCCACTAGTCCAACGGCCCCGACTCTCAACTCAACCCGCAATTGTTTGTCTTGACTGGTCCGTCGACATGTGATGTCACACTACCGCTAATTGGCTGAGTATGTCGGTCCTATCTTGGTACTATGGCCAAACAATTCCTTTATTTAAAGTTTTATGGCATATAATTCATGTTTATTTATGAGCTCCTTCTCATGACAATTGGGCTTGGGCCCACTGTACAAGATTTTTAAAATTGGGCATATTAGCCCCCAAGTTCCAAAACCGAGGCCCCCGACCTATAAGAGCTATTCGAGCTCCCGTCAAGAAGGTCTCCCAAATAGTTTAAGCATTAGCACATAGTTAGGGAGAGCACTTCCAACAAAATTATATTTTCAACTGTCCATTATACCGACCGGGTATAAGGACATCTCTGCTCATAATCGATGAACGAGTTTTCTACTTCCTTCGAGTAAGTTTCATCATACCAATTGGGTATGATCTACTTACAACTGGTAAGTTGTGATGTTTAAAATACCAAATAGTAGTGGGTTTTCATTCTGATATGCTTATTATTCTGAATTGGGTATGATATAAAATCCCACTCACAACCGATAAGTGATTTTTAACTTTAAGTTGTGCTCATCATCCCGACCGGATATGACGTTAGTAAACCCACTCACCCGTTAATGTCGTGAATTCCACTAGAACAGTTCTTTGTAGTCACGCGAGCTTGTCCTTGCTAGCGTTCCCAATACTTCATGTTCCTACATAATATGAACATCTCGGTTCATTATCCTTTGGCCTAATAGCCTTCATTCATTCCAAATGAATGAGAAAGTCAATCTTTCATTTATTTGCAATTAGGTCCCTAATGTCGGTAAAGTTATTTCTCTTTAAATTTAAGTTCCTAATTCTGGTTTTTCCTCAAATTGAGTACCGAAACTTTTAAAATTTATCATAGGACCTCAATTTATTGCATTTCACAAAAGGGGATTAATTTCCAAAATTTCCAATTTGGTCCCCAAACTTTTCCAAAATTACTATTTTGCCCTTCCTTTACAAAAATGGTAAGTTTCACCCCAAAAATTCTAAAATTCCTCAATTGGCCCTCTAACATTTTTATCATGCCCAATTGACCCTCAATTTCAGGAAATTGCATTTCGGTCCCTCGAATTTTTGAAAGTCCCCAATTTCCCTAATTCCAACTTTTTAACATAACCAAATTTGATTTCATCAAATTGACCAATCAAACACCTTTAATTGTTGAAATTAAAGTTGAAATTGAGTTTCTCTATGTTCATAAGATTCCATAGAACTTTGAATCGTGAGTTTTAACGCCGGAATGAGCTAAAACGGAGCTTCGTCAGAAAATAGACTATAGAGAGAGAGAGCTTCGATTACTCACCGGTGAGGGCACGATGGTCCAAGCTTTCAATCTAGGCAAATACCTCTCGTCCTGAGGTTAATCCTAGAATCAAGAATTGCATCAATTGATGCTGAATTGGATTAGAATTTCATCATTGAAATTCGGCCGACTCTCTCTCTAACCCCGATTGGAAATTGTAAAGGAGACCCAAATTGGCTTACCTTTCAGTCCTAATTCGGTCATGGAAGGGCTGAGTAAGTGTTGGGAGGGCTTGGTTTGGCTTGAGGAGGGCTCAAAATGGCTGATTTCAACTCGGCTGAAACAGGGCAGCTTCGGTCCGCCAGAGCTGCTTCACTATTTCATCACGCCGGCATTTCTCCAGCGACCCTCGAAGCAAATGGAGACTACATGCGTGTAGCTGACTTCTCCCCAATTCTAAAGAACCCAACCTTGCCTTGTTTGGCTCAAAAAAGACCCCATATCATAGCTCTGGTTCAAGCTTCGCCGAAAAATGGTGCAGTTGAGAGAGAATGGAGTTTTCAGGTGTGGAGAGGATCAATGGAGAGCGGCTCTTTATATAGGGAGCTCGGGGACCCGTTGGCCATCCGTTTGGCACCTTTATCACTGATATTGATGGCCTGAAATGTACCAAATGGAAACGTTTCTTCTTCACATGCGCTGCTTCGATTTTCTAGTGAGTGAACAGTGCTGTCATCCTGAGGAAAAAGATGACATTGTTTCGAATCGAACCAAACCGGTCCAAACCGTGTTCAAAGCTTAAACCAGCTGGTTCACCTCTCATTCGATCGAGTTTTTCCAATCTAAAAATTTCTAAATTCATTTTCTATCCAATGGTGGCCTCAAATCTCAAATTTGAATTATTTAAACCACCTAGAAAAATGAATTTAGGATTCAGTTTAATAGTGGTTCAAACCGGTCCAAACCGGTTCAGATCTAGTTCACCTGAACCGGTTTGGTTTTCATCCCCAATTCCTTCACAGGTCCATTTCCATGTCTTTTTTGACTCATTGGGACACTTAGGGTCCATAAAATTTTTGGTTTACCATCTCTTTATCAATTCTAGTTCAAAAACCAGCTTGGTTCTTAAACCGATTTAATCCGGTTCGGGTCCGGTTCATCCAAACCGGTCTAGCTTTTCTCTTCCAATTCATCCTAAGGTTCTTTTTCATGGTATTATGAACCCTTTGGATAACCTAGGAGTTGTTAATTCCCAAATTGCCCATTCACAAATCATTAGGTTTGTGAACCAGTTCGATTTTTCTCACTCGTTTTGACCGGTTCTTTTTCCCAATTTTCCTTAGCTCAAAAGGGCGGGGTTTACACCCCGACCAAGTTTGGTCAGATCCCCATTGACAACCCGCCACATCCTTTGGTCTAAGAAGGATTACCCCTTCTTTTAGGCCACGGGGAGTCAAGCGTCCTTCTAACCTTGTTTTCTAGAATAACATTATACAAAACTTGAATAAATAACCTGGACTTTAGGCATAGCTGACTTAGGGTCCAACATCAAAAAATTCTCTAAGGGTTTGTCTCCTTTCCTGAAAAAGGGTTAAACGGAGTGGATGAGTTTCTACAACTTAGTGAGCAAGTGTTGGGAGTGAGTTTTCGAAAATAATTAGTTTATCAAAACATTTGAAGTTCAATATTATGTATGTTCAACTCTTTTCAACACTTCCCATTACTCGGGAGGTATTTAATAACCATTCACATGCCCTTTATCATAAAGCGTACAAACATTCGCAGGGCAGTCCCACACTGCACCCACTTGGCGATCAACTTGACTTTACCGTCCATTCTGATAGAAGTCCGACCACTTGTACCTTGAGTCTAAGTGAACATCCCAAACATCTGACCCTTAGACCCACAATTACTTCGTGTCCGTATGAGGACGAAGACCTCATCCTGCCCGCACCCAACTCTCATGCACAAGAAGCTTCACTGAGCTCCATAACTAATTGACACGACAAACCTGCCCTTATCGTAACCAGGTCGTCCGACAGCCCTTGGAAACTATCACTACCCCTCATGGTTGTCTCAATGATACCGAATCAGCGTGCATGCACAAACAATAGTCTTAGCATATTAGGCATCATCTTTGGTGCTAACGGTCCAATGACCCTGACACTCGACTCGACCTATAGTTGTTTACCTCACCGATTCGTCGACCTAGTACTGGCGCACTGCCCCTAGCCCATCGAGTCTTGTCCTGATTTGGTACAGTGGCAAGTTACACAAACTTTTCTAGTTTTATGAGAGTTTTAATGGCTCTTATACTCATGTTTATCTATGCGCTCCAGCCCGTGCCCACTTGACTTGGGCACACTTCATAAGTTTTTCAAAAACTCAGCCTTGAGCCGTATAAGTTCAAAAATGAGGCCCCCAACTTGTTGGAGCTGTTCTAGCTCTCATTATAAAAGTCTCCCAAATAGTTTAAGCATTGGCACACGGTCAGGGAAGAACATTTCTGGAAAAGGATTTTTGTACTTCAACACCTACTCATCATCCAACCGGGCATGATGATGGAAAATCCCACTTTTGGTGGTTTTTATTTTAAGTACTAGAGTTCAACACCCCGGTCGGGTATGACGTTAGAAAATTTCCACTCACAACTGGTAAGTGGTTTTTCATTTCAAAAGGGTGCTTACCACCCCAACGGGGTATGATGTATAAATATGCCCTCTTAAGGTGGCTTTCAATTTAAAATCATGCTTATCACCCCAACTGGGTATTACGTTTGTAAGCCCACTCAACTGATGGACGTGACTTGTTCGTCCTAGTTGAACTTCCCATCCTTGTCGTGCTCCCTTGCACATGTTCTTGTCCTATATGCCCCTACAAGGTTCGAACATGTTTATGAGGAAATGTTTGGCATGAAAGGCCTTCTATTTTCATGTATTTGCAAATTGGGCCCCAACTTTTGGCTTATTGCATTTAGGTCCCGAAAGTTCATAGTCTTTGCCTTTAGGTCTATAATGCTCATTTAATTTCAATTAAGTCCCTAGGATTCACAATATCCCTCTTGGGTCCATAATATTAAAAAATTACCAGTTGGACTCAACATTTTGTAAAATTTTCCATTCATCGCTTAACTTTCCAAAATTACCATTTAGCCCCCAATTTTCCAAAAATGACCAATCGGTCCCAATTTTTCTAAAAATGACCAATTGCCCCTCCAAATTTATCTACTTTGCCAATTGACCTTCAATTTAGAAAAATTGCACAAAGGTCCTCCAATTTTCGAAATCCCCAAAATTTCCTAAAAATTTCCCAAATTCACCTTCTCCATATGACCCGTATCTGATCAAATCAAATTGACCATTCAATTCATGTTAATAGTTCCCGATTATGGTACTAATCGACTTCCTCACTTCCCTATGAATCACCATTTTTGCATCTGAAACGAACTCAAATGAAGCTTCACTGGAAAATTGAAGGTAGAAATAGAGAGAGCTCCGATAACATACCATCGGAGGTGCGGCTGTATGAGTTCTTGATTTGGGAAGGTAGCTCTCATCATTAGGGTCCTTCTAGGATCAAGAATCTCTACAATTCGTGGCATGAGCAATGGGAATTTGGTTAGTGAAATTCGACACTTTCTCACTCTATAATCAAACTATTTCAATGAAGGGAGCCAAATTGACTTACTTTTTCCTCAAGTAAGGACGAGTGCAAGCTGTAAAGTTTGAGGGAGGGCTTGGTTTTGCCGTGGGAGGTTCGAATTGGGATTAGGCAAAATAGGGCAGTCTCGTGACCAATGAAGTAGCATCACTATTTGGGCTCGCTGGCGCTTCTCCGGCGATCCTCGGGTCGCGTGGAGATTGTCGTTAGTTAGCTGACTTCCTCAATAGTCTGTATGACTCGAATTTGCCTTCTAAGGATGATAGAAGTGCCCAACTCAAAGCTCTGTATGGATGACGAATAGAGAGGAGCTCTTTATATAAGGAGCTTGGGGACCCTCTGCTCTCCTAGTTTCCATATTGGTAAAGATTATCCTCATAAAAAATGCCTGAATCGGAGAGAATACTCCCTCCTCGGAAAAGGAAAGTTTTTCTACCTCGATGAACAATGCTGTCATTCTAAGGAAGACGGTGACACTATTCATTGATTAGTCGGTCCATTGACCGGTTTAGGCCCGATTCGATTGATTTTCTAAAAATTTAAAATTTCTAAATTAATCTAAATTTATTTTCTATCTTGTGGTGGCCTCAATTTTCCAAATTGACATTTTTAAGCCACATAGAAAAATGAATTATCGAACTGGCTCACCATTGTTCAATACAGTTCAATCCGGTTTAGGTCTGGTTCACCTTGAATCGGTCCAATTTTCTCATCCAATTAACTTCATGGTTCATCCCCATGATTTTTATGACTTCTTAGTTACTTGTGATTTTCTAATTTCCCTTTTTAACTCGTCTTTACAATTTTAAGTTCATTAAAGGGCTTGGTTTTCTCATTAAAATTGACCGTTCTTTTCTGCGTTTCCTTCATCCGAGAGGATAGGTTTCACAGTATTTGTGTTTTTATATGATATAAACCTATGATAAATCCATCATAAAAGAATTATGAAAATTCTTCTGACTAGGAAGGAACTTACTTTAAGCATGTAAGAAAGAAGCAGGGGATTTAATTGAGAAGCTTTTTACTAAATGATAAGCCAAGTTGTAGCTTGATTATTGAGTCATTCAAACCCCTTTGATTTAAGAAAAGGAAAAAATCTCTTATTTTTGAGTATGTGAGGAATCGTGGACATGAACTTAAAATGTCAGTAGCACTACCCTGTGAGTTATTAACTCACCACCATCTTTACTTATTTCAAGTCCTAAATATGTCGAGGAGGACTTTAGAGAATGAACTACTAACTTTGTATGACATTTTCCTTTATAATATTTATGAAATTCATTCTTTATTTCGGCATATTTTGGGAAAGTTTAATCTATTCCACTATTTTCCATTATTACGAGCCTTACTCCTATCAATACTATGATAATGGAGGTAGCCTCTATTATAGTATTGGGAGGAGTTGTAGGTTGTTCATAGTGTTCCGACCGAACTGGGTTGGGGTATGAAAGGAGGGATGAGGAAGGGCCATGTGAAACCATTAGTCGTGGATTGAGAGAAAATCATTTTAAATTGGGTTCTAGTTGGGTGGTGTCACAAAACATCCAAATTTTTAAGTGGGTTAAAAAAATCCAAATTGAGCGGTTATTGAGTCCATTCAATATTAAATTGAATGTAGAATTTTTAAGTATTTTTATTTTCTCAAGAACAGGCCAAGAAATAGACGAGTCGGGCAAAAAACCACTGAACCAATTGAGAAATTCATGAGAAACTGATTCGCTACATTGCCAAACCAATTTACTAGGATGCCAGGTGCAAGCATACGTTGCCACGCATGTGCGTGTCATCTCCCTCGCCCTACTGGAGACACAGATTTTCCATGTTTTACCCAAAATATCACCGTTTACCCATGACTCCACTGCTTGGGTGAAATTAATTCATTACCAGCACCACATGCTATGAATTAATGAAAGGAAGCTATGGCTATATTGCCATGAAAGTCTAGATCACCTCTATATAAATTAGGGTTGCTACCTCCCTAGAATTTGCTTAGAATCCTCTCCCAACTAATTGCTTCCAACTTCAGTGTCCCCACTTCTAGAGAGAAATTCTCCACCATCTGACCACCTCCAACAACGTTCTTGGTACCTCTAGAAAGCTGATGACTTCAACTTTCCATTGCTTCCTCTCTTGACCCTCAACTCTACTTGTGTTGTCACCGACAAAATCACAAAATACTAGATCTCTAGTGACCTGAAATAGAGCAGTTATTTTTGGGCTCAATTCTGATGGTTACGTTGACCCTCACTAGCTAAGAAAAAATGGGTGAGTTCCTTGCACTACCAGCTTTACATATCATTTGGCCTTGCCCTATTTGAGTAAGAAATGAATCTGAAAATCACAAATTACGGGTGAAGTGGCTGAACCGACTAAAACTTTAATTGCATGAGCTACATACCACCATTTGAGCTGATTCAAGTGGCCACAAATTCTTGAAAGAGTTAGCTATCCAGGCCCACCAAACTCTATGACTAATGTGCCACCTCCGGTGAGTTTCTAGCTTTGACCTGACTTTTGTTATACTATGTAGGGACGGTAGAAGGGGGATATTAACGTAAAAGGGCAAAATGGGGACCCGAAAGGGGTAGACATTTGGACCATTGAAAGAGTATGATCGGATAAGTTGTTAATAGTCAGTAGAAAGACTGACCATGGTCTTGCTATATCTTGTAGAGAATGCAAGGAGCAGTTACATAGAATTAGGAGGGGTATTTTGGACACCTCATGGAACTAACAAATACCATAGAAAAGAGGTGAGTGGGATTTTGATGACGAGTCTTATTGAACCAACCGGGGAACTAAATAAACATGCTTGTGTGATTATGTGTTTCTATGTAGAAAGGTGGCCTTAGAACTCATATAAGCAGTGTCAATGAATAAGATCATGCCCACTTAAATCAAATATGAATTTTCTAAATGAAAAATAAGAGTAAGTAATAAGACCAGAGCATGAGTGTTTAAGCATAATTAGTAGTTTTTAGAAACTAGGGTAAAAAGATGTTTTTAAGCTTGTGTGAATAGGGAAGATGGTCATTGAGGAGTTAGGCTCCTAGCATGATTAGTATGCTATTTTAAGTGACCGAGTTCCGTAATGAGTCATGAGACCCGAGTCTTAGGCTGAATGGCCAAATTGTGTGATACAACTAGATGGACCCACATCGGGTCAGACTCTCGGTTTTGTTTGCATGACATAGGGGAGTCAGCTAGTGAGGGCCCAAACTCCCAGGTATCTCCATGTATAGCATGTTGAGTAGTTATATTATTATGTGTATGTTTGTGTGTGATTTAGGGAAAGTCAGGCAAGATACGCGCCGAGCTCCTGGTAACGAGGTGCATATAGCATCGTTACGAGAGTTGCTATGGGTATCGTAGGTATGACCACTGGTCATATAGTTTATTTTATTGCTGTGAATACCAATATAGGGGAAGGGGTAATGGATGGATGCCCAAGGGGTTTTGTCGTCACCCAAGGGAAAAATGGAAAAAAGACCAAGGAGTGCAATTGTGACATCTTCTATGTTTGCCTAGGACACCCAGATGATGTACGGGTATCATCCTAGTACAACGCTGTGATGAGACGTTGATGAAATTGAGTCCCATGTGTAGGGGCCATGGGCTGATGAGAGGTGGTTAAGCGACCATGACCCAGGGTGCTAAGTCACCCAAATGTGAGATGACACGTGAGGGTGTCAGTTTTGGTTAGAGTGTTCGCAACCCCCACACTCTAGTTTCTTGTCTAGTTTTGTCCAAGAAGGGCAGTACATTCTAGGGAGTTTTATGTATATGTGTGGGGCTTGAGTAGCCCATTTGTGTGTGGACCTAAGTTTCCAGCGTGAGCTGGAGAGAAACATGAGTTCCATGCGGACCCCAAGGTGCCGAGGCACCAAATTGGGAGATGACATGAGTGATGTGCCGGTTGTGGGAAGAGTGCCATGTACCTCCCACACTCTAGTCTCCTGACATGGTATTGTCCGAGTGGCAATAAATTTTAGTTGTATGTTTATTCTCTTTAGGGCCATGTGTTGCCCCTACTTTAATTTAGACCTAATTTGTCAGGTTTAGGCATGGGGGTATGAATTATCCAAACATGTCGCTCGAGCGTAGGCCATAATTGTGTGTGGGACTAAGTTTGTATGATTGCATAAACATGCTAGAGTCATGGGATAGAAATAGGGGAGACTGAGGATAACATGTCCATAGCATAGCATATGGACCGGATGGCTTGAGACTCGAGTCTCGAAGGGAAAATAGTAAACGACATGACTCATGGGGGTATTATGAATGAAGGATATAGAAATTCATAATAGGTGGTTTATGAGAAAGATCTAGGTCATGAGCCATGTAGTGGTATGATGTTAATGTCGCACTCGCTAAGTTGTGAGCTCACCCCTCCACTAAATATATTTGCAGATAAGCCAAGAAAGCACTACATGAAGCAAGAAGGCATACCCCTGCTCGAGGTAGCTTCACTCACTACTTAAAAGGTTCGATTCTCCCTATCATTCTACAACCATTCCCATAAATTTTGAGAAGATATTCTTAGGGGCTTCCATTAGAATTTTGAAACAAAAGTTTGAAATTTCTACTGCATTTTTAAAGAGTATTACACAGATCTGAGCCTTTGTCCCACTGGAGTTACCTTAACGAAGATACATGCCACTGTAACATTGGTGGGATTGGCGGGTTGCACTAGTCCAACAACCAACAAAATGGGTCGGGGCATGACACCCATACCCTCCACGATGATTCTTTTCATATCTTTCCCCAATGTACTTCCCCCATTGTCCATTATCGTCTGACATGACCAAGGTGCATCACTTTTGTAAACCTTGCACTTTTGACTTAAGGAAAACCGGGAAAAGAATTGGTCAAACTGAGTAAGAATTGATCCTCAAGATCTGAACTATTTGCCCAGATCGAAAGCTCGGACCATTGTGCCCTCACCGGTGACAAATCGAAGCTTTCTCTCTCTACAATCTATTTTCTGGCGAAGCTCTGTTTGAGCTCATTCTGGCATTAAAATCTACGATTAAAAGTTCCTTAGAATTGTATGAACATGTAGGAACTCAATTTCAACTCCAATTTCAACAATTAGAGGTGTTTGATCGGTCAATTTGATCAAATCAAATTCGGCAGTGTTGAAGAGTTGAAATTGGGGGAAAATTTGGGGATTTTTGAAATTCGAACCACCAAAATGAAATTTTATGAAATTGAGGGCTAATTGGGCATGAAAATAATGTTGGAGGACCAATTGAGAAATTTTGGAATTTTTGGGGCAAAACTTACCATTTTTGTAAAGCAAGGTCAAGATGGTAATTTTGGAAAAGTTGGAGGACCAAATTGGAAATTTGAGAAATTAATCCCCTTTTAGTGAAATGGAATAAATTGAGGTCCAATGATAAATTTTAGAAGTTTTCGGACTCAATTTGAGGAAAAATCGGCAATAGGGACTTAAAGTTAAAGAGAAATAACTTTAGGGACCTAATTGCAAATAAATGAAAGTTTGACTTTCTCATTCATTTGGAATGAATGAAGGCGATTAGGCCGAAGGATAATAAATTGAGATGTTCATATCATGTAGGAACATGAAGTACCAGGAACGCCAGCAAGGACAAGTTCACGTGAATACAAAGAACCGGTCTAGTGGAATTCACGGCATGAATGGATGAGTGGGTTTACTAACATCATACCCGGTTGGGATGATGAGCACAACTTAAAATTAAAAACCACTTACTGGTTGTGAGTGGGATTATATATATCATACCCGGTTGGAGATGATAAGTACTTCGGTATAAAAACCCACTATTTAGTAGTATTTTAATCATCACCACTTAGAAAAAGTGATGTGAAAATATTGCGGAAAAACTACTTATCGGTTGTAAGTAGATCATACCTGGTTGGTATGATGAGACTTCCTCGAAGAAAGTTGAAAACCTGTTCATCGATTATGAACGGAGATGTCCTTATACCAGTCGGTATAATGGACAGTGAAAACCTATTTTATTGGAAGTGCTCTCCCCTGACTGTGTGCCAATGCTTAAACAATTTGGGAGACCTTCTTGACGGGAGCTCGAATAGCTCTGATAGGCCACGAGCCTTGATTTTGGAACTTGGAGGCTAAATGCCCGATTTTGAAAATCTAGTACAGTGGGCCCAAGGCCAGTTGGCACGAGCAGGAGCTCGTAAACGAACATGAGATATGTGCCATAAAACTTAATAAGTGAATTGTTTGGCCATGGTACCAAGATAGGACTAACATGCTGAATCAACTAGCGGCAGTGTGACATGACAGGTCGACGGACCTGTCAAGACAAACAATTGCGGTTTGAGTTGAGAGTCGGGGCCGTTGGACCAGTGGCACCACATATTACATGGAAATATGAGAAAACATTGTTTATGCATGCACTATGACTACGGGATCATCAAGACGCCCATGAGGGGTAGTGATGCGTCCTAAGGGTACTGGACGACCTGGTGGCTATAAGTGTTGTTCGTCGTTCCAGGTGTATGTGCAAAATATGGAGTAGCACCAAGCGCATGAGACCGGGGTGGTGACAGGATGAGGTCTCTATCCTCATACGGACACGAAGAAGTGATTTCAGGATTGTGGGTCGGATGTCGTGTACATCCACTCATTCCCAGGGTAGAAGTGGGCGTACTTCTATCCGGGTGGCAGGAAAAGTTGCTCCGAAGCCACTAGCGGGTTCAGTAGTGATAATGACTTGCGAATGTGTGTAACCTTCATGATGAAGGATATGTGTTAGGTGATGACACACCGTGGTAAATAAAAAATGGTGGAAAAACCAGAATTTTTAAATAAAGGGATTTTTGAAAACAAAGGAGTCTGGCACACTCCATATAAATGTTTTTCCTTAAAAGTCAAAAGCTTTTAAAAACCCATTCACTGAGTAGGTCTAGTAGTTTGAAAACAATCACGACCTTAAAATTACTTGAACTTAAATTGTCATGCCCCAACCTAGTTTGGTTGGAACTCCATGATCAACCCGTCACCCCTTCTTGTACTAGAATTGTATATCTACCCCGATAGTCCATGAATGGTAAAGACTTACAACCATAATTGTTTTCCATAAGAAACTTTAGAAAACAAAATTAATAAAGATTACCTTTTCTTGGTAACTTGACTTGCTTGTTGAGTTGTCTCTCTTCTTGGAGTGAAAGCTTCCTAAAAGAGGTTATGGGAGAGGGTGAGTTTATAACTACGCGAGTAGGGTTTTAATGACATCATGACTTCCTGTTCACTATTCAACTTGTACTCAAAATATAACTTTTCCTTTTCTTTTTAAACAAAGGGGTTTATTTGACCTAATAAATAAGCTACAACTTATCTTATCTTTTAGAAAAGAATTCTCATTGAAGTTCATTATTTTTTTCCCTCCAAGCTTAAGGTAGGTTCCTTTCTAGTTGGAAGAATTTTCATAATTTATGAACCTACCTTGGGTTTGTATCACACAATTACATAAACACCCTTTCTCAATAAAGGGATCAAACATTCACATAACAGACCATGTGAGTCCACAACCTTGATCTATTCCACTAGTGGCCTAGAGCACCTTTACCATCCACCTTGGTGAGAGGCTACAACTTCTACCACATCATTTGTGTGAGCACCATTGCCCAACCCTTAGACAGTATGAATACTTATGTCTGCTATTGAGGGATCAGACCTCTCCCCCTTCTTCTACGGTCTCAATGTGCACGAAGCTTCTAGAGCTTCACGACATACTAGAACAACATAACTTCCCTTATGCTAACTTTGTCATCCAGTAGTCCTTAGAACCAACACTACCTGTATCGAGTATCTCCTTGGTTTCGCCCGATTAAAATCATAGATCTATGTCTTTTGATTTAAGTCATTTTTCTTTGCACTTCTAGCCACCAGGCATCGACCCGGCTTCATCTCAACAACTTAAGCAAACATTATCAAATTGTAATAATTTTATCAATTTCTTAAACCAAAACTTATTTACAAGATTTGACACATTTCCATTACCCTTGCGCCCATTTAAATGAGTTTTAAAAAAAATGCAACCTTGGTCCCACTTCACTTATCAAAATTATGACAATGGGCTCACTTTCACAAAAATAGATAAATTTAACCATTTGTCGACCATGTGCCTCACCCATATCCTGCATCGACAGTCAAGATTAGATCACCCCCTGATTTGTATTGATACAACATTCAAGTGTAGTCCTATAAACATGCTTCATACTTTCTTCATAAATATATCCCAAAATGGTTTGAGCGTTTTCACACAGTCAGAGTATTATATTTCTGAAAATTAGGCTTTCTAAGTAAGCATGATTTTAAACTTGCGAGTAGTAATGCATAATCGGTCTAATCAGACTCGATGCCAAAAATCTCACTCATACATGATCCGTTACTTGTTCGTACTCGATGGATTTTCAATGCCACTAGATGGCCCAGCAATTGTATGTAAAAGCATTATTTTCACACCAACATTATCATGGATAAATAATCCATCAATTATATGAAATTTGCACTTAGATCACTATATTTTATTTCATTTACATATAAGTCCCTAAATTTATTTTATCGACAAACCAATTCCCAATTATTAGCCACAATTTTCCTAAATTTTATTTATTTGCAATTTTATCCCCATATAATTTTATTCAAAATATAATTATAAAAAACAACAAATAAAGCATTATATTTATTTTTAATTACAATTAAATTCCCAAAAATTATTTTTAATTGAAATTAAGTCTCTAAACTCATCTTATTTAAAAATTGACCATCAATATTTGATAATTGCATAAAAATCCCCAATTCACCCAATTTCTTCAAAATTGCACTTTTCCCCGAATCATCAATTCATCATATTAACCAATTAAACTCAGTTAATTTCCTCTTGTCATACAACTAATCATCTCCCTTACCTCTCCACGATCATTTCAAATTTTGAATTGTCCAATTTGGCCTAGAATTGAGCTCAAATGAAGCTTCATCAGAAAACATTTCTATAGAAAGAAAGCTTTGCTTTCTAACTGGCAAGGGTATAGTTGCCAGAGCTCTTGATTTGGGGAGCTAGCTCTCGTCGAGAGGATCCTCTCAATATAAAATTTCACCTCAATTGACATGATGAGTAGGGAGAACTCGATTAAAAATCTTGGATAGTTTTCTCTTTGTAATTTCACTATTCCGATGAAGAGCGGCGATGATTGCTTACCTCAAAGGCTCAAGGAGGATGAGGCTCAATTGTGGAGAGACATGGGAGAGTCGGCCATGTCTTTGGAGATCTAAGGGTGGCCTGAATCGGAGTGGGGGTAATGTGTGTCTACACCAGCACTTCTCTAGTAAGCCTTGAGATGAATGGAATATGCAGTAATGTAGAGGGCTTCCTAAGGGTTCTTGAGAACCCAATTTCGTGTTTAGAGATGAAGAAATTGGTTGATGTCAGAGCTTTAGTTCAGGGATGGTCTAAAATTGGAGTAGTTCATCTTTTTCGAGCTTTCGAGGGATGGAGAGGATGAATGGAGGGGAGCTCTTTTTATATGAAGTTGGGGGACTTTCATTCCTATCCATCCATCAGTTGTTCATTAACTCTCTTATTTACTCCCTTGTCAGAGAGTTTTATTGGTCGTCAAAGTGACTTTTGGCCTCCTCTCCTATTTAGTTGTCCAAAGGAAGAAGATGACACTATGCGTGTTTGTGCGAGCCGCCACGTGGCGTAATGTAATAGATTGGTGTTGTTAACGCAGCCTCCCACTCAGTGTTCGAGTCATTATTTGACTCATTGACTGGCCTTGTGGTGACTTGCCATTGGTCACTCTCTCCTATGTGGTAGTTGACTAAATATGTTCGTTCAATTACCGTGCAACGTGGCATCCTCTTATTCATTGATTTAAATTCATATTTTCTCACCTAACACACTATGCCACTGCCACATGTTAGCCTTTGATTGGATGTGGCCATCCGATATGGCTTTTCCATGTGTGGACTTCTAATTGGTCAACCATTCTCGAACATTCTAGTCAATCGGTAACATGACACCTTTCCTACGTGTCGGCTTCTCATTTGGTCAGCCATGTTGACAAGGCTTCTCCTTAAATGACCGTTGACTGAGAGCACGTATCACGCTCCCATTGGTCAATGTCCAATGATGCAAATTTTCTTCGTTAGACCGTTGACTCGGATACATGCCATGTTCTGATTAGTAAGCACTTTCAAATGATGACCAAGCAACGGATAGGGAGCACTTCGCCACATGTTGCACGTTGATTGGTCGCACTCACTGACTTGACCGTTGACTGGTTTGATGACCCGAAATAAAAAATCTGCTAGTTTAGGCCTTATTCGATCAGTTTTCTAAATTTTTAAAATTTCTAAATTCATTTTCTACTTAGTGGTGACTTTAATTTCCCAAATTGACATTTTTAGTTATCTAGAAAAATAAAGAACTAGATCTTCCTAGTTCAAGCTGGTTCAACTCGGTTCAAGTCCGGTTCACCCTGAACCGATCCAGTTTTGTAAACTCCATCCATTTGACATAAAGAACTAAACCAGGGGAAAACCCCAAATACTTTCGAAAGAAAATCAGATGTCTATAAGGAATAAAATGAGGATAAAAATAAAGGTTTAAGATGAAGATTTTCGACATCCCAACTAGTTAATAAATCACAAAAGTCATTAAGGAGAAACATGAAGTGGATAGGATGTGAAAATTGGACCGGTTCAAGGTGAATCGGATTTGAACCAGATTGTATCAAAGTGAATTGGGTTAAACCATGAAGAACTAGTTCAATGATTCATTTTTCTCGGTGGCTTAAAAACATCAAATTGGAAAATTGAAGTCACCATCAGGTAGAAAATGAATTTAGAAATTTTTAATTTTTGGAAAACCGGGCAAATCAGGCCTAAACCGGCCTATTTACGATTTCAGGTCACCGAACCAGTCAATAGTCCAACTGTTCAACAGATGACTGCTAGGTCTACGCCCAATCAACAGGCGTGACCAATCAACACATGATGCATGGTAAAGCACGCTCAATCATTTGCTCAGTCAGTGTCTAGAAGTGCTCGCTAATGAACGAGTGACACTTGTCCTCGGTTAATGGTCAGAGAAGGAAAATCTACCTCAGTGATGACCGACAAATAAGGGAGTGACACGTGTCCCAATCAATGGTCAATGTAGGACAAACCACATCAGCAAAGGCCGACCAATGGGGATCTTACACTTGGCAAAAGTGCCACATCAGCATCCAATTAGGACGACTAGGAAACGACCGACCAATCAAATGTCGACACGTGGTAGTGCCACGACGGAAGACCTCAACAAATTAGAAGCTAACATGTGGCACTGGCAGTATGCGTCAAGAGGGAAATCTGACACATTAAAAAGAGCCAATTAGAGGGCACCATGTGTCATAGTTAACGGAAACCGGTCAGTAGCCACGTAGGAAGGAGCAACCAATGGGAGGCTGCCACGTGTCCGGTCAGCAAGTCCCATGTGCCACATCATCATCATCCTTAGATCGCTGACAAGGAGAAGAGGATAAGGAAGGGAGAAGAAGTGTTCAGCAACTTTGAAAAAGCTCTAATCTAGTCGCCCATGAGCGAGGTGGGGATCGAGTCTTACGTCAGCAGGTAGCTCGAATAGTGGCCGAACTCCCTATATAAAGAGCACTTCTCCCCTTGCATTTCTCATCCCACCAACCATCAAAAAACCTGAAGAGGTCCATTTTACGATGAAACGTAGACTAGACCTTCGACAAAGGCCCTTTCTTCAGTCTCAGAAGTCACATTCAAGGTTTGTGGAACTGGGAAGAAGTCCTCTACCTTGTCCCCACCTTCTTTCAGACCAAGGATTATCGGAGAAGCAATAGGAAGTTAGTCCAGAGCCATCACTCTGGCGATCCTCAAATGATAGAAAAGCTCGATATGAGTTCTGACCACCTCCGACCTCAGGTGACGTGGTCAAACTCCCCTAGCTCCCCACGATCAACTCCCGACCTCCAGGAACCTTCGAGGTAAGCCAATTCCGTCCCATTTTGCCGGAACAGTGAAGTTGTAGAAAATGAAAGACTGAAACTTCTCTCTTAGATTCTCTATGCTTATGCAGTCAATTGACCTAAGGTTTATCTTGGAAGACTCCCCTTGACGAGCATCAGCCACCCCCATCCAGAGCTCAGACTACCATCCCCTCATCGGTAAGAAAATCAAGCCCTCTCTCTAGAAAACATTTTCAATGAAGTTTTGTTTTAGATCATTTCTAGGCTAAATAAAGTGTTTCAAAGCTTGAAATGATGAGGGGAACATAGAGAAGGTGATTCTAAACATGAATGGGAGCAATTGCCCACGTTTGGGTGGTCAATTGAAGGAAACAAGCTTTTGGGGTCAAATGGCAATTTTTGGAAAAATTAGGCGGTTTTGGAATTTTTGAAAAAATTGTGGCTGAGTTGTAATTTAAGGAAAATTGGAGGATTTTTTTTATGAAATTAAATCTCAATTGAGGTTGAATTGGGCAATTGGATGAAATTGAGGACCAATTGGTAATTTTTGGAACTTTAAGGACCAATTGGCAATTTTGAGGGAAAATTGGTGATTTTAGAAAAATTAAGGACCGTGTGGGATAGTTGGAAAGCTTTGATACTTAATTGAGAATTATATGCAATGGCAAATAATTAAAGGAGAGAACTTCTGACAAAATATATTTTTAACTGCCTATCATACCAATCAAGTATGAGGACATCTATTCTCATAACCGATGAACGAGTTTTCCACTTCGTTCGAGGAAGTTTAATCATACCAACTAGGTATGTTCTATTTACAATCGATAAGTAGTTTTTCCGTGAGATTTTCACATCACTCCTTTCAGGTGTGAAGTTTAAAATACCACTTAGCAGTGGATTTTCATTTTCGAGGTGGTTATCATCCCAACCGGGTATGATATAAAAATTCCACTCACCCGATTCTGTAGTGAAATTTATCAAATTGACCAATTAAATGAGTTTAATTGTTGAAATTGAATTTAAATTGGAGTTCCTACACCTTCATACAATTCAATTGCACTTGGAATCGCATGATTTGGTGCTAGAATGAGCTCAAATGGAGCTTCGCCAGAAAACTAGACTTAGAGAGAGAAAGCTTATTGTCGGGGGCATGATGGTCCGAGCTTTTGATCTGGGCAGATAGCTTGTGTCTTGAGGTTTCTCCTAGGATCAAGAATTGCATCAATTGATGCCGAATTGAGTGAGAATTTTATCATCAAAGTTATGATGGTTCTCTCTAGCACCGATCAGAAATTATAGAGGGGAGCCGAATTGGCTTACCTTTCAACTCTAATTTAGCTATAGGAGGGCTATGGAAGTGTTGGGAGGGCTCGGTTTGGCTTGAGAAGGGCTCGAATTGGCTGATTTCTGCTCGGCTGAAATAGGGCAGCTTTGGTCCGCTTGAGCTGTTTCACTGTTCGATTACGCTAGTGCTTCTCTGGCAACTCTCAGAGCAAACGGAGACCATAGGTGTGTAGCTAACTTCTCCCTAATTCTAAAGAACCCAACCTCATATTATTTGGCTCAGAAAAATGTCCAAGTCGAAGCTCTAGTTCGAGCTTCACTGAAAATTGGAGCAGTTGAGAGAGAATGGAGTTTTCAAGTGTGGAGAGTATGAATGAGTAGGGACTCTTTATATAGGAAGCTTCTGGACATCCTGGCCGTAAGATTGGTGCCTTAATGGCGGTCATTTATTGCCTAAAACTTCATGGTCGGAGACAGTTCAGCTTCGCTAGTGCTGCATGATTTTTCGGCGAGTGAACAGTGTTGTCATCTGAAGGAAGAAGACGACACTGCTCCGAATTGGATCAGACCTGTCCGAACCGGGTTCAAAGCTTAAAATGACTAGTTCACCTCCAATTTTACCAAAATTTTCATATCCAAAAGTTTATAAATTCATTTTCAATCCAATGGTGGCCTGAAATCTCAAATTTGAATTTTTTAAGCCACCTAGAAAAATGAATTTAGCATCTAGTTCAATAGTGGTTCAAACCGGTGCAAATCGGTTCAATCCGATTCGAATCCAGTTCACCTAAACCAGTTTGGTTTTCATCTCCAATTCATTCTTTAGTCCATTTCCATGACTTTTGGGACTCTTTGGATCACTCGGGATCCATAAATTTTCTTGTTTTCCCTTTCTCTATCTATTCTGGTTCGTAGACTAACTCGGTTTTCAAATCGAAAATGACCGATTCTTTCCATGGTTTTCTTATTATCAAAGGATGGGGTTTACATTTCGCATAGTAGTGGATTTTTATTTCCAAGGTACTCATCATCCCAACCAGGTATGATGTGAAAAATCTCACTCACTCGATACTCGTAGTGTATTTTCCTCGTAATTGGCTTTTTATGTCCAAGCGAGATTATCCTTGCTAGCGTTTCCAGTCCTTCGTGTTCCTACACAATTTGAACATCCTTATTCATTAACATTTGGCTTAATTGCTTTCATTCCTCACGAATGAACAAAATGCCCAAACTTTTTAATTATTTGCATTTAGGTCCCTCAAGTTCATTTTTCTTAATTTTTGGTCCCAAATGTTAATTTTCCCCAAATTGAGTCCCAAAACTTCTAAATTCCACTTTGGGTCCTCAATTTATTCAAAATCACAAAAAGTGGTTCAAGTTTCCCAAATTTCCAATTTGGTCCCAAAATTTTCAAAATTATCATTTTTCCTCTACTTTATAAAAATGGCAATTTGACCCCAATAAATTTAAAAAATATACCAATTGGCCCTCAATTTTGGGAAATTGCATTTTGGTCTCTCAATTTTATGAAATCCCCAATTTCCCCCAAAATTATCCTCCAATTTCCTCCTTTCAAGCTGCCCGAATTTGATTTCATCAAATTGACAATTCAATCAAGATTAATTGTTGAAATTGAAGGTACAATCGAGTTCCTACACATCTATACGATTCAATTGAGCTTCGAATTGCATGATTTGAGGCCGGAACGAGATAAAATGGAGCTTCACCAAAAAACTAAACTTAGAGAGAGAAAGCTTCGAAATCTTACCGTTAGGGGTGCCACTTGTGGACCGGAGTGCCTTTACCGTCCACCCTAATAGAGGGATACTACCTTTATCCGGAGTTTGAGTGAACATCAATAGTTTGACACATCAAACCCCAATTACTTCACTATGTTCGCTCAATGGGATAAGACCTCATTTCCCCTATTGCCTTAGTCTCCTTTCGTTGGAAGCTACTCGGCTTCATGAGCTACTGAACGATAGAACTGCTCATATGCACCCTTAGTAGATGTCCTAATGGCCCGAACGTCACACCGCATGCACAATCAATAGTCATTTAAAATTATATCCTTTATCTTGGGCCCTCTAGAACAACAATCTCTCGGCATGGCTTTAGCCCACGCGTACTGGCCTTTTAGCATCATATATAACATATTCGTTTTAGATGGGTCTACACTCGTATCCATCCGCCTTAGGCCCATTGGCATCTCGAGCCTAAGGCCTGAGCTAAATGTTTTAAGCAGGGTCACCTAGTTAGGGGATGCTAATTTTGAGAAAATAGTTTTCAAAGCTAAACCATCATTCCAACTGGAATGGACGTTATAGCAGTTCCCACTCTCCCAGTAATAGTGATGTGGTCGTCTCGGTGAGATTCTGACTCGTGGTGCGCTTCCTTGCACTGGTACATGAACAATCAGCTCTTGCATGGTTTGAATATCCTTATCAGGAGAATCGACATAAGGAACTTCCTAGTTTCAGGTATTTATGCATAGGTCCTCGTACTATGCCTTAAATTTAGGTCCCTCAATGCTTATAACCTCACATTTGGGTCCCCAATTTTCATTAAATCTCCGTCAAGTCCCTAGGACTTCTAATTACCCTTCATGGGTCCCTAACTTTTCCAAATTTACTAATTGGTCCTCAATTTTCCCAAAATTACCAATGGGTCCTTAACTTTATAAAAATTACAAATTGGTCCTTGAACATTCAAATATTGCCAATTGGGCCTCCATTTCATCCAATTGCCCAATTGGGTCCCAATTGGAAGTTAATTTCATGAAAATGCCCGAATTTTCCTTAAATTGCAATTTGATCCCCAATTTTCCAAAAATCCCCAAATTGCCCAATTTCTCAAAAATTATAATTTGGTCCATATATCACAATTTTGTTCAATTGACCCACAAAACATGGTTAATTGTCTTAATTGGTTATCTGAATCGTCTTCCCTATGTCTCCCTCGTCATTTTGAGCTTTGTACCACTCAATTTGGCCGAAAAATGAGCTCAAACGGAGCTTCGTCCGAAAATTCAGTCTAGAGAGAAAACTTCGATATCTTATCGGTGAGGGTCCAATAACCGGAGCTCTTGCTTTCTCTGGATTGCTCTTATCTCGGGGATCCTCCTTGGATCAAACCATGCCTCAAATGATGGCATGAACAGTGTGAATTTCAGTGTTAAATTTTTTGTAGAAATTGTTCGTGCACTATATTTTTCGGTGAAGAGACGATGGAGGGGCTTACCATGCTAGCTCGGAGCACCTCTAGGTGGTGCTTGGGAGGGCTTGGTTTGGTCAGAATTTTCTGGGGATGGCTCGAATTGAGCTCGAGCAGCTCAGGCTGGTGACACTCGAGGAGCAGCGTTACTATTTGAGCTTCCTCGTTCTTCCCTAGTGGCTATTAGCCCAATGAGTTCGATGACCCGACTTTAGCTAAGCAGTGGTTTGGCCCAACAAGCCCAACATCCTGACCTTGGCTCAGTAGGTACCACACACAATTATCCATTATAGAGACTTTTAAAGGCTCATGACTTGCTCATTTTCAACGGGCCTATGGCCGTACCCATCGGCCTTAGGCCCACTTGCATTATCTAGTCCATCACCAAAATTAGCTCACAAATCGTTTAAGTAGAGTTAGCTAGTCGGGGGGGTAACTTCATGGAAAACAATTTTCAATTTCAAATGCATGGCCATTGTCCCAACCGGGACCAATGCTGGAAATTCTCACTGACCCGATAAATGGGCCTTGTTTATCCCAGTCAATTTTCAGTCTTGGTCGTGCTTCCTCACACACGGTCTACTCCAATATGTCCCTAAAGGGTTTCGACATGCTCGTGAGGAAAAACTTCGATATGAAAGGCCTCCCAAAAGTTCACCTTCCTAACGGGAGCTCAAATCGCACTATTAGGCCGGAGGCCTTAGTTTTGGAACTTGGGGGCTATTATGCCTGATTTTTAAAATCTTGAACAGTGGGTCTTAGGCTAGTTGGCACGAGCAGGAGCTCATAAACAAACATGATTTATATGCCATGAAAACTTAAGTAAATGAATTGTTTGGCCATGCTAGTAAAACAAGACTGAAACACTCAGACAACAAGCAGTAGAGTGACATGACAGGTCTCTGGACTAGTCAAGCCCAACAGTTGGAGGTTGAGCTGAAGGTTAGGGCCATTGGACTAGTGGCACCACAGATTATATGGCATCATGTGAAAAATTTTTATTGTGCATGCACTGTGTTTACGGGACCTTCAAGATGACCAAGAGAGGTAGTGATGTGTCCTAGGGCCCTAGAGGACCTGGTGGATATAAGGGTAGTTAGTCGTACCACAAGTCTTGCAAAGCTCGATGTAGCTTCAAGCGCATGAGATGGGGGAGGGGTCAGGATGAGGTCTCTATCCTCATATGGACACGAAGAATCATTATAGGATTGAGGGTCGGATGTGGCGAACATCCCCTCATTCTTAGGGTAGAAGTGGATGTGCTTCTATCTAGGTGGCCTGTAAAGTCGCTCCAATGCCACAAGTGGGTTTAGTGGAAGTTCTGGCTTACGATTGTGTATTTGACCTTCATGATGAAGGATGTGTGTTGGGTGATGACACACCGTGGTTAATAAGAAATGGTGATAAAAACTAAAATTTAAAATAAAATGTTTTTAAAAGAAAATAAGGAATCTAAGTATAGTTGGCACGAGTAGAAGCTCGTAAAAAAATATGTTGATAAGCCATGATAATTTCTAAATGAATGATTATGTGATTTGGCCATGGTACCAAGACAAAGATCGACATACTTGATAGACTAACGAAAGTTGAAAAGGACTAGGTCGACGGCTCGGTCTAGACAAACAGTTGCAGGTCGAGTTGAGGGTTGGGGTCGTTAGACAAGTGGCACCAAAGATTAATGGTGTAAACCTCACTTTTTTTAGTTAAGGACAACCAGGTAAAGAATCGATGAAACCGAGTAAGAAAACCGAAATAGTTCACAAACCTGTTTATTGGGGAATGGATAAATTAGAGAAATTTCAACTCCATTGTGACCCAAAGAGATTTATAAACCTTGGGAAGGAACCATAGAACAAAGGGGGAAAGAAAAACCAGACCAGTTCGGGTGAACCGAACCCGAACTGGATTAAACCGGATTAAGAACTAAGCCGATTTATGAACCGGAACCGATAGAGAAATGGGAAACCGGGAAATTTGTGGACCCTAAGTGACCTAGGGTGAAAAAGTCATGAAAAAGGACTTTAGGGTGAATTGGAGATGAAAACCAAACCGGATTAGGTGAACTAGATCCAAACCGGATTGAACCGGTTTGGACCGGTTCAAACCATTATAGAAACAAATTCTAAATTCATTTTTCTAGATAGTATAAAAAATTCAAATTTGAGATTTGAGATCACCATTGGATAGAAAATGAATTTAGATAAATTTAGAAATTTTTAGATTTTAAAAACTCAGTTAAATGGGGGGTGAACCGGCCGGTTTAAGCTTTGAACCCGGTTCGGACTAGTCTGGTCAGGTTCGGAATAGTGTAATCTTCTTCCTCCAGATGACAGCAATGTTCACTCACCGAAAAATTGAAGCAGCGTCGGCAAAGAAGAAACGTCTCTATTCAATACATTTTCGACCATCAATGCCTATCATAAAGGTGCCAATTGGATGGCCATGAAGTCCCCAAGCTTCCTATATAAAGACCTCCTCCACATTTATCCTCTCCACACTTAAAAAGCTCACTCTCTCTCAGGTGCTTAGTTTTCCAGCAAAGCTCGAACCGGAGCTCCGATATAGGGTCATTTCTGAGCCAAAGAAGGTGAAGTCAGGTTCTTTAGAACCGAGAAGAAGTCAATTACATGACTGTAGTCTCCATTTGCTTAGAGGGTCGCCGGAGAAGCATCTGCGTGATGGAACATTGAAGCAGCTCCAGCGGATCAAAGCAGCCCTGTTTTGGCCGAACTGAAATTGGCCATTTTGAGCCCTCCTCAGGCCAAACCAAGCCCTCCCAACGCTTCCTCAGCCCTCCCAAGGCAGAATTAGGAATGAAAGGTAAGCCAATTCAGCTCCCCTCTACAATTTTTGACCGGTGCTAGAGAGAGAACTGATAAAATTTTGATGATGAAATTCTAACTCAATTTAGCATCAATTGATGCAATTCTTGATTCTAAAATGAACCTCAAGACAAGATCTATCTACCTAGATAGAAAGCTTAGACTGTCGCACCCTCACCGGTGAGAAATCGAAGCTTTATCTCTCTACAGTTTATTTTTCAGCAAAGCTTTGTTTGAGCTCGTTCCAGCATCAAAACTTGCGGTTCAAAGTGCTATTGAATCATATGAAGATGTTGGATCTCAATTTTAACTTAAATTTCAACAATTGGAGGCGTTTGATCGGTCAATTTGATAAAATCAAATTCGGTTGTGTTAAGGAGTTGAAATTGGGGTAAAAATGGGGATTTTTGAAAATCCGAATGACCAAGATGAAATTCTATAAAATTGAGGGTCAATTGGGCATGATAAAAATGTTAAAGGGCCAATTGAGGAATTTTAGAATTTTTGTGGTGAAACTTACCATTTTTATAAAGGAAGGGAAAAATGGTAATTTTGGATAAGTTGGGGGACCAAATTGGAAATTTGGAAAATTAAACCTCTTTTGTGAATTTGAATAAATTGAGGTCCTCATATAAATTTTAAAAATTTCGGGACTCAATTTGAGGGAAAACTAGCATTAGTGACTTAAAGTTAAAGAAAAATAACTTTAGGGACCTAAGTGTAAATAAATAAAAGTTTAGTTTTCTCATTCATTTGGAATGAATGAAGGCTATTAGGGCAAGGGATAATGAACCGTGATGTTCATATCGTGTAGGAACACGAGGTATCAGGAACGCCAACAAGGACAAGCTCACGTGAATACAAAGAACTATTTTAATGGAATTCACTGCATTAACGGGTGAGTGGGATTTTATATCATACCTGGTTGGGGGTGATAAGTACCTCGAAATGAAAACCCATTATTTAGTGGTATTTTAAACATCACAACTTAGAGAAGTGATGTGAAAATCACACAGAAAAACTACTTACCGGTTGTAAGTAGATCATACTCAATTGGTATGATAAAACTTAATCAAAGGAAGTGGAAAACCTGTTCATTCGTTAAGAGCAAAGATGTCCTCATACCCAGTTGGTATGATGAACAGTTGAAAACTTATTTTGTAAGAAGTGCTCTCCCCTGACTGTATGCTAATGCTTAAACGATTTGAGAGACCTTCTTAACAGGAGCTCGAATAGCTCTTATAGGTCGAGGGCTTCGGATTTGGAACTTGGGGGCTATTATGCCCGGTTTTGAAAATCTTGAATAGTG
Organism: Trapa bicornis; assembly: GCA_030064425.1. Lineage (NCBI taxonomy): Eukaryota > Viridiplantae > Streptophyta > Magnoliopsida > Myrtales > Lythraceae > Trapa > Trapa bicornis. Next base: position 5,816,043 of record CM057749.1, read on the forward strand.
GGCCATAGGCTAGTGGGTACAAGCCGGAGCTCATAAACAAACATGAGATATCTGCCATAAAACTTTAACAAATGAATTGTTTGGCTTTGGTACCAAGACAGGACTTACATATTCAGTCAACTAGTGGCAGTGCGACATGACAGGTCTTCGGACCAGTCAAGACAAACACTTGCAGGTTAAGTTGAAGGTCAGGGCCGTTGGACTAATGGCACCACAGATTTGATGGCATGATAAGAAAATACTATTTGTGCATGCACTATAATTACGGAACCATCAAGACGCCCAAGAGGGGTAGTGATACCTCATAAGGGCCCTGGACGACTTGGTGAGTATAAGGGCAATTCACTGTACTAGGTGATAGTGCGAAATTTGGAGTAGCACCAAGCGCATGAGACTAGGGTGGGGATGGGATGAGGTCTCTGTCCTCATACGGATACGAAGAATTGATTTCAGGATTGAGGGTTGGATGTCATGAACATCCACTCATTCTTAGGGTAGAAGTGGAAGTACTTCTATCTAGGTGGCCGGTAAAGTCGCTCCGACGCGAAAAGTGGGTTCAGTGGACGTACTGACCTGCGAATGTATGTTTGACCTTCATGATGAAGGATGTGTGTTGGGTGATGACACACAGTGATTAATAAGAAATGGTGACAAAAATCGATATTTAAAAGGAAAGGATTCTTTAAAGAAAGGAGTCTAACACACTCCAATACAATTATTTTTCCTAAAAGTTAAAAGTATTGAAAACTCATTCACTGAGTCATTGTACTCACCCCCTCTCTTATATCCCTTTCAAGAAATTCTGGAAAGCCTACACTTAAAGACCATCAACTAAGATGCATGTGAGACATGTACGACAAATTTAAAATATTATACAGTTTTGATTTATGTTATTCCAAGAAAAGGTGCATGTTTAAAGGACACCTTACTATTTACAAATTTTAATAAGGAGAATTCCTTTAATAAACCGGGAGAGTGGTGTGTTGATCATGGGGATCCGACCAAACTGGGTCGGGGCATGACAACTAAAGTGGTATCAGAGCATGTTTCCTCGAATACATAATCAAGACTAGAAAATATAGTAACTAATAGGATTAATCTTAAAATTTTCAGATGGCTCCCAAGAGAGGAACCAAGAAAACTAGGAATGACTCTATTCAATACATTGTCCTCCTAGGAAGAACCCTAGAAGCTTCCCAATTCCATAGGTATGGTAGAAGTCTCAAAAGCCAAATGAGGAAGTATCCAAGAGGATGGTGCTAGGACCTATTAAGGTCACAACTCAAAGTATGAAGGAAGCCAACCATGAAGCCATAAACGCCAACAAATGGCATATAACCTTACACAGGAGGATGCTTATCAAGAATCCCGTAGCTCCCTGGTTATTTTGAGATCATTTTCTATAAGAGCACCAAATCACCTAACATACTGTACTCCTCTATTAATAAAGTACTCTAAATTCCTAAAAACCCTGTCCCTCAAAGGATGATCTTCAAGGAAGATGGCCCAAAGAAAGTGACCAAACAAGCATGTACTACCATAGAAGCTAAGGAGAACCCCATCCAAATCAAGGAAAATGAATTAGGGAATCAAGAAATCTAGAAAGACTCTTAGAGTGATCAAATTGACAAAGAAGACTCCACAAGAAAAACTCTCAAGGTATCCAAACTCAAGGACGAAGGAGCACCAAAACTAACAACTCCCTAGAAAAATGCAAGAAGGAACCACTTATATTCATGTAATTACAAGTATGAACAATAGGGACATTGCATGGAGAAGTGCCTAACCCTATTAAGGACAGGAATAATGTTAGCCTATAGGGGAATAGGACACAAAGTAAAAAGCTGTTCCACACCACAAGGACTCAGGACAATATTTTCTAAGAATAATGCCCCCACAGCTATAGGAAACCCAAAAGGATACCATCCTTAGAAATACAACTCCTGCTCGAAACTTCAATTACATCCAAGAGTAAGCTCTTCAAGATTTTAGCATAATGGTAGGAAAAAAAGAAGAATTAAGGTAGAACCTCAATAAACCACAAATAGAACAAAGAGAACTCTCCCATGAAAGAAGAAAATTCTAAATATTGGGAGCAAAGAAGGGAGAGCAACCACCAGAGAAGATAAGACAAACATTTGACGACAAACGGGATGTATTAGGATTACATGAATGAATCACCTTGGAAAAAGCAATGAAGCCAAATAGGAATTTTGGACCAACATGACAAAAGAAAGCAAGTCGTTACAATAAGATAATCAAAGAGAATAATTGACACCCTAAGGAAGACCGGGAGATAGAAAGGACTACACGCTAAAAAAGTCAGTGAGATGAACGTTAAGGATAGGAGGACTCGAGAAACAACTACCCTAAGAAACATAGACCAAAGGAATGGTGGAGGCAAGGCAGTTAACAAACTAATACATGGGAAAGCCATAATTTGAGTTTGAACAACGAAGAGAGAGGCGAAAAGGCCAAATACTCAAGAAAAGAAGGATGAAAGAAATCCTTAAAAGGACCAAAGGCCAAATTAATGACTAAACTCAAGCCAAGAAAGGAATAGGCAAGCGTCTCACATAATGGTCAAGAAATCTTGAAACAAGGAGGATTTGAACGATCTATAAAGAAATACACTATGAAAGTAAACTTTGGAGGGATGCATACGACTAACTATCCTTGAAGGAACCATTGATAGGCAGATGGACATAATGTGGAGTGCAAGGAACCAACCCTTAATTGGGAAATGTTTCAAAGGAAGGAAATATCGTGATGGCCCAATGTGACCTGTTTGGAGAGAGTAGGAGAACCAAATAATAATTCCAGGAGAACCAAGTAGAAAGAAGAAACTAGTAGCAACGGACGAGCAAAGAGAATAAACAAATCCCTAAGAAAGGCTAAGATGTAGTAAAGACTACACTCTATGCAGGACAATAGGATGGGTATGAAGGACGAGTGATATAGCTGCCCAAACGATTTGAGCGGAAAAATAGGGAGAAAGAGACAGTTAAAGAACTAGTTTTCGAGAGAACCATGGATTTAAATCATAACAAATAAGGGAAAAGTGAAAAGGCTAAAATGTTGAAAAAAATGGAGAAAGGAAATCCTTAAAGAATTAAATTACCAAGACCGGATTTACTATCAAAAATCCATGAGATGGTTAAGTGAGCCTCTTGAAGGACAATCAAGTGATTTTGAAACTAGGTGAATGTGAGCTCTCCCTAGAAAGAAATAGACATGTACTGCGGTACGAGGGATAATGAGGATGGAGTATGACAGACGTACCTGTAGGGTCTCAAGAGTAAAGGTAAGCATGAAAGAATAGTATCAAGGGACGTCATTTAAAGTAAGGTGTCTTCAAGATGAATGAAAAAGAAATTACGGGACAAAAGGGTAAGAATCCTCCGAAATAAGAAATCTTGAGAAAGGATACATGACCTAATAAAGAAGAAATGGAACTAGGGGACGAGAAGCAAGGAGAAGAATTTGCAAATAAAATGCAAGCAAAGGTGAAAGAAATGCAAGGAAGCATATTAAGAGAATCTAAGGAGTAGTTAAACTCAAGAAAATGATAAGTAGGAAGTTAGCATCAAGAGATGTTGTGACAAGTATGAATGAGTGAACTATCCATAATAAGGTAATGAAGGAAAGAACGTACGAGAAATATTGGGAAAGTGAACCCTCCAAATAAGATGTGGTTAAGGAGGAATAACCACAATTGATAAGACAGGTCATAGTCCACACGCGCATACGAAGCTTAAAGAGTGGACGACCGAGCATAGTGTGAAGTGTACAGAATAAGACCAAAAATCGAAAGTATCTCCAGTAAGGAATAAAGGATGAAACGGAAGTTGCGAATAAAGAAGAGTCCAATATGGGCAAATACCCTAACATAGATAAGGGTGTAAAGAAAGGGAGAAAGAACCCTATAATGAATGATAAGAAGGTTGAGCATGTAACTCCTAAGATAGAAATCTCTATTGTGAGGGACATAGTAAAGAACGAAACCAGAAGGAGGGAACCTTCCCAAGCAAAGGAATCGACACATAGATCAAAAGCGATTATTGTAGAATGAAGAATCATGAAGTGATTACGAGTAAGTAAAAGTGGATTAAGGAAAAAGGAAAAGATTCCTTGAATAAGGATTGCCGAGGTCCTAAGAAGGAAAGAATCCCAGTTTGTTGGTAAACTATCAGGAAACCAAATTGGCACGAGAAAGACCCAATAAAGAAGTTGGGAAAGGATGAGTGGGTAAGGAAAGTCGACACAGTTATGTAAGACATGTTGTCAAGATACAAAGGATAATTGGATATCATAAAAGGTGGTTAAGGAATACTATCCGATTAAAGGTGGGACGAAATTATATAGTCCCTAGAAGGCTGAAAAGTTGGAAACAACCCTAAAGGGGGTGTTATAGAAGTCTAATGGACAGAGACAGGTTCAGAACTATGTCATGTCATAAGGGACATATAAGCACCAACAGCCCCAAGTAAAATGTAACTCGAGTATGAAGGAGTCAGTTAGTAAACATAATGAGGTCAAACATAAATTTGACCGAAGTTGTAATCAATGATAGACGAAGGATGCATCAAATTGGGACAAAAGAATAATAATACAGAAACCTGTGAAAACATGTATGTAATGCTCGAAAGAACGTCGATCTAGGGGTTTCAACAGTGAAGAGAATAACTAGACAAATGAACGATTGGGCACCTTAGAACTCTCAATCCTGAAATCTTGATTAAGAACCCCGAAAGGAAGAACCTTACCCTAAATAAAGGGAGATGCGAACCTAAGAATATACATTTGGATTAATGAGCCAGACATGCCTCGTCATTATAACTCCATGGAAGGAGTAAGCATGATAAATGAAAAGAAATTCCTTAGATAAATGATTACGGGGACTAAGCAAAAGAGCAATCAAAGTGTTAGCATGTCAAGAAAACCCAAGTTTACATTAAGGAAAATTATTCCCAATGTGGAATATATTAGTTAAGTTTTGGGGACAAAACTCGTAAAAGGAGAGGAGAAATGTAAACCCCGCCCTTTTTAGTGAAGGACAATCAGGAAAAGAACCGGTCAAACCGAGTAAGAAAATCGAACCGGTTCACAAACCCGTTTATTGGGGAACGGGTAAATTAGAGAAATTTCAACTCCCTTATGACCCAAAGATATTCTTGGGAAGCAACCTTAGAACAAAGTGGGAGAGAAAAACTAGACCGGTTCGGGTGAACTAGACCCGAACCGGATTAAACTAATTTAAGAACCGAATCGATATATGAACCGGAACCGAGAGAGAGATGGTAAACCGGGAACTTTGTGGACCCTAAGTGACCTAAGGAGTCATAAAAGTCATGAAAAAGGACCTTAGGCTGAATTGGAGATGAAAACCAAATTGGTTTAGGTGACCGGAATCCGAACCGGATTGAACCAGTTTGGACCAGTTTGAACCACTATTGAACCGGATTCTAAATTCATTTTTCTAGGTGGCTTAAAAAAATTCAAATTTAAGATTTGAGACCACTTTTGGATAGAAAATGAATTTAGATAAATTTAGAAATTTTGAGATTGGAAAAACTTGATCGAATTAGGGGTGAACCGACCAGTTTAAACTTTGAACCCGGTTCAGACCAGTCCGATCCGGTTTGAAATAGTGTCATCTTCTTTCTCCAGATGACAGCACTATTCACTTGTTGGAAAATCGAAGCAGCACTAGCAAAGAAGAAACGTCTCTATTCAATACATTTCCAACCATCAATGTCTATCATAAAGGTGCCAATCAAATGGCCATGAAGTCCCCGAGCTTCCTATATAAAGACCCCCTCCCCATTCATCCTCTTCACACCTGAAAAGATCACTCTCTCTCTCAGTTTCTTAGTTTTCTGATGAAGATCGAACTAGAGCTCTGATATAGGGTCATTTCTGAGCCAAAGAAGGTGAGGCTGGGTTCTTTAGAATTGGGGAGAAGTCAGCTACATGCTTGTAGTCTTCATTTGCTCCGAGGGTCACCGGAGGAGCACCGGCGTGATGGAACAATGAAACAGCTCTAGCGGACCGAAGCTGCCTTATTTCGGCTGAACTGAAATTGGCCATTTTGAGCCCTCCTTAGGCCAAACCAAGCCCTCCCAACACTTTCTCTCAGGAGTGCCGGCTGAACTGAAAATGAATTTAGATTAATTTAGAAAATTTTAAATTTCAAAAATCGATCGAATTAGGTCTGAACTGACCAAATTTCGAATTCGGGTAATCGAACCCAGCCGGACCAGACCAGTCAATGGTCAAACCGGTCAATGAACCAGTCAATGGTCAATGAACTAGTTAATGATCAATGATTAATGGACAACGGATAATGGCTAAAAAGGCAGCCATGCTGGCACTCCATGCCATAAAAAATGACCAATCACAGCGTGCCTCATGGCATGCCTGCCACATCATCATCTTCAACATCTAGCTACTGATAGAGAGAACAGAGAAGAGAGAGTCACCAGAAAAGCTACAATCTCCAATGACTCAAAAAAATCTACGGTAAGGTCGACAGTGGCCGAGTCGGAGGCTGAGTCTTATGCCGGCGGGTAGCCTTAAAGAGCACCCGCCCATTTGATATCAACATCCCACAGTTGACCGAAGAAGATGATATGCTCAATTTTTCAGTGAGCAGCGAACCAGAGCTTTAACATCAAGGCTTTTCTCCACCTCTGAGGTTGCATTCAGTACCATTAGAATTGGAAGGAAGTCATCTACATAGTTGTGCCCTCCATTCCATCCGAGAGCCATCTTGGAAGAACGAAGAAGCTCAAATAGTAACACTGCTCCTTGGCTGTCACTAGCCTTAGCTACTCGAGCTCAACTCGAGTCATCCCCAAGCCAATTTCGGCCAAACGAAGCCCCCCAAACACCACCTAGAGGTGCCCCAACCTTCCTCCGAGCTAGCACGGCAAGCCCCTCTACCGCGCATTCGCTAGAAAACACAATTCATGGCCGATTTCTACAAAAACTTTACCACTGAAATTCGCACTGCTCAGTCCACCAATTGAGGTGTGTTTTGAACTAGGGAGCATCCCTGGGATGAGAGCAATCCATAGAAAGCAAGATCTCCGGTTGTCAGACCCTCACTGGTAAGATATCGAAGCTTTCTCTCTCTAGACTGAATTTTTTGGTGAAGCTCTGTTTGAGCTCATTTCTGAGCCAAAATGAGCGGTTCAAAGCTCAAAATGATTAGGAAGACATAGGGAAGTTGATTCAGATCACCAATTGAGAATATTAACCATGTTTTGGGGACCAATTGAATAAAATTGTGATCTAGAGACCAAATTGTAATTTTTAAGAAATTGGGCAATTTGGGGATTTTTGGAAAATAGTTGGCCGAATTGCAATTTAAGGAAAATTGGGGCATTTTCATAAATTAACTTCTAATTGGAACCCAATTGGGCAATTGGATGAAATGGAGGCCCAATTGGTAATTTTTGAAAGTTCAAGGATCAATTTGCAACTTTTGGAAAGTTAAGGACCAATTGGTAATTTTGGAAAATTGAGAACCCATTGGTAAATTTGGAAAAGTTAGGAACCCATGAAGGGTAATTGGAAGTTCTAGGGACTTAACAGAGATTTAATGAAAATTGGGGACTAAATGTGAGGTTATAAACATTGAGGGACCTAAATGCTATTAAGGCATAGTACGAGGACCTATGCGTAAATACCCGGAACTAGGAAGTCCCTTATGTCGATTCTCTTGATAATGGTACTCGAACCATGCAGGAGCTGATTGTTCACGTACTGGTACAAGGAAGCACACCATGAGTTAGGATCTCACCAGGACGACCACATCACTATTACCGGATGAGTGGGAACTGTTATAACATCCATTCCGGTTGGAATGACAGTTTAGTTTTGAAAACTATTTTCTCGGAATTAGCATCCCCTCACTAGGTGACCCTGCTTAAAACATTTGGGAGCTAATTCTAGGCTTAGGCTCAAGATGCCAATGGATGCCAGGCTGATGGATATGGGTGTAGACCCGTCTAGAATGGATATGTGTTATATGATGCTAAAAGACCTGAATAATGGAAACCTTGTGTGAAACCCATCGAGCCAAGCTGAGTTGTCGAACTTGTTGGGCCGAACCGCTACTCTGCTGAAGATAGGTCGTCGAACCTATTAGGTGAGTACGAGTGGGCTAATGCCAAGCCGACAGACTGTTGTGCTAGATGGCCAAAGATAAACGTTATAATTTAAGTGAGACCTATCGAGTCAAGCTGAGTTATCAAGCTTGTTGTGCCAAACCGCTACACTGCTGAAGCTAGGTCATTGAACCTGTTAGGCCGGTAAGCGTGGGCTAAAGCCAAGCCGACATACCATTGTTCTAGAGGACCAAAGATAAAGACTATTGATTGTGCATGTGGTGTGATGTTTGGGCCATCAGGACACCTAACATTGAGGTAGTGATGGAACCCAAGGATTGCTGGATGACCCAGGGTGCATAAGGGTGGTTCTGTCATTTAGTAGGTCATGAAGTCGAGTGGCTTCCTCCACACGGAGATCGAGGTAGTAGGGGAAAAGAGGACTTGTCCCTTTTAGCGGACACGGTGAAGTAATTGGGGTTTGATGTGTTAGACTATTGATGTCCACTCAAACTCCGGATAGAGGCAGTATCCCTCTATTAGGGTGGACGATAAAGGCACTCTGGTCCACAAGTGGCATGGTCGAGGACCGTTCCGTGAATGTGTGATCCCTCCTATGATAGGAGGGTGGTTGTTGAATTGTGAAACCTAAGAAGAAAACTACTGAAATATCAAATAATTGAAATTGTTGAATTGAACCTTCATAAAAGATTTTCCCCACTCACTTAGTTATTGAACTCACCCTCTCCCCCCTCCCATTAACCTTTTTCAAGAGAAACACCTTTCCATGACAAGTCTAGGTTGAAGAATAGGCCAATGGTATCACCATCAGGTAACTTTTATGTTTTGTAAACTTTGTTATGGAAAATAGGTACTCCAATGCCTTTACCTTCATTGGACTATTAGTACATGGAAGGGTGGCAGGTTATCACAGAACCCCGACCAAACAACTTAAGTGGCATCAAAGTAAGGTTTTCCAAACTAAAATCCCTAGAATATTAACCCACGATAAACTTATGTCAACATATATGACCACCTCTATAGAAACCAAATGGACACACGTTGTTGTAGTCACCTCGGAATTGGGCAAAAATCCTGCCCCGCACGAGAGAATTAGCTTGGGAGCTCAAGAGCATAGGAGGACCCAACACATGAAACTTTACGAAGAATTCATCAAGGTATTCGACCAACATTACTTCAGGCTTAAGAACGTGGACCGTTTCGTAGGAACTGCACACCTGAGGTTGGTAACACATTGAAGCCCCCAGCAAGCACCAAGAAAAACTTTCCAAATGCCCGAGATAGAGAGGAAGCTATAAAGGTCCACCCGGGAAGGTCACCTGCTACAATTGTGGACAGAAGGGACACTACACACGAAAGTGCCCAATACTACTAAGGAATGTGGTACCCACTCCTAAGGGCACTGCTTCAGCAGGTAGGAAAGGACGTGAGGAAAGGAAGAGAAAGTTGACGAATGCAAAGGAAGCCTCTCCATCGTGTAAATGTCAAAGGATCCACGTAGGAGCTAGTGACGAGATAACCTGCTATAGGTGTGGAGGAATAGGATATAGGGAGAGGAAGTGCCCCAGGCCACAAGGATGGATGGCAATACCTCCCAAGAGGAATATATCCCCCACTACTGGAATCCGAAGGGATGGGAGATAGGAGGCCACCCAAGGAGCCACAAATCAAAGTGAGGATTTTAGACCCACCCCACAGAGAGTTCCTCAAGGTTCTAGAATAGAACTTCCTAGCCTTTCTTTTAACCATCTTCCTTAGAGGGAAGAAATCCCCAATTGTATATTATATTCGATTCCCAATAAACAAAACTTCAAGTTTCCATAAGTTTCTGTCACCCAAATCATAGTGTGTCCAATCCAGCTCTCGTACCTTGAAACAAATAAGAAACATGAAGGACAAACCTCATATAAGAAGGGTTAGAGAACTAAGACCCAAAGGATTTTGCCAACCTACTTAAAAACTTATGAAGGATAAATAATGCCTTTGAATCCCCTAGACTAGGAGGTCAAGCACCCTGACCTCCCCAAAGGAAGCAGGCATATTTAAAAGAAATGTAGGATCATGTATAGTGCTAAATCCAAAGAACAGGCGAACGAGGAGATAATAGCAAGGGAGAAAACAACCCTGTTAGGATAGGAAAGGTAACTGTGAACTAGAAAAAAAGGAAAGAATTTTTTAGAGGAACCTTGGAAGGTGTATGCCTACTAACTAAAGAACAAGGAACCTCACAATAATCTCTAACCCTGCCTACTTGAGGAAACCTAGGATCATACGATGGGGCGTAATCGGGAGTGCACAAGATGAGGACAAGAACTAGAAGTTTCTCGGGTAAGAACATAGAATTAGGAATGGCAAAGTGTAATCATTTTGGAAACGCAGAGGGGCCAAGTAGGATTGCAGACCCACCCAACAAAGGTAGACAACTAGTAACCATGGGATAACCAAGGGAGAGGAAGATGATGCCCTAAGCAAAACCAGAAGGGGTGGTGACAATCACACCCTGAAGAAGGTGATAGGATGGGCATTAAGTGAACTCGAGAGACAACTATCTCAAGACAAAGAGAGCAATTGGAACAGGGCGGTTGAATGAACCAACCCTCATGAGACTTAGGGAGTCAGACCCCAACGAGGAAGGAAAAGTAAAGAGGGCCAAACATCGAAAGAGAAGAATGAAGGAAATCCTTAGGATGATTCATGGCCAAAGGAATTTGTCAACCACTCTGCACCACGAGAAGGACCAAGTGCACCTTTCGTGAGGCGACCAAGAGACATCAACACAAAGAAAACTTGAACTTTCTCAAAATCAAGTAAACATGTAGGAATAAGGAAAGGATACAAAGGAAGGGCAAGCAGAAAAAAAAAAAAAGGACGACATCAAAGGATGTCATAGATTCGGTTAAGGGGCTGATACACCGAGGACGGATGAAAAGGAGAGTGTCCCCAAATGTAAACCCCGCACTTTTGAGTTAAGGAAAACCGGGAAAAGAACCAGTCAAATCGAATAAAAAAAATGAGTCAGTTTACATTTGGGAATAAGTAATATGGAAATTTATAACTTTCGGGTGATCCAAAGGGTTCATTAAACCTTGGAAAAGAAACTTAAGACAAATTAGAAAACAAAAACCAAATTGGTTAACGTGAACTAGATTCCATAAGAACTTTAAAGTTAAGTGTGCTTGCTAAAGAGTTGTGTGAGGATGGGTGACCTCTTGGGAAGTATGAATTTCTTTTGTAACTAGAAATTTGGGTCAAAAATTTAATACCAAAATTAAATTATTGGAATTAATACAAATAATTTAATACCGAAATTAAATTATTGGAATTAATACTGAAATTAAATTATTGGAATTAATATCAATAATTTATGGCAATATTAATACTAGTAATAAATCTCTCCCATTTAATACATGGGTTTTACACCTATATAAAGAGGTCATCCCCATTCATTCTCCTCACACCCGAACACTTCTCTCTCTCTCTCTCTTTACTGCTCCATTTTCCGGTGAAGCTTAAACCAGAGCTTCAACTTCAACATTTTTCTTAACCTCGAAAGGAGAGCTCGCGCTCTTTAAAACCGGGGAGAAGTCAGCTATCTGATAGCAAACTCTAGTCAATCCGAGAATCACTAGAGAAGCGCCGACATGATGGAACAGTGAAGCAGCTTTGGTGGACCGAAGCTACCCTATTTCGGCCAAGTTGAAATTGGTCATTTCGAGCCCTCCTCAGGCCAAACCAAGCCTTCTCAACACTTCCTCAGCCCTCCTACGGCCGAATTATGACTGAAAGGATGAACCTCAAGATGAGAGCTATTCGCCTAGATCGAAAGCTCGGACCGTCGTGCCCTCACCGGAACGCGAAATACTGGAACGCCAACAAGGACAAGCTCGCGTGAATACAAAGAACCGGTCTAGTGGAATTCACGGCATTAACGGGTGAGTGGGTTTACTAACATCATACCTGGTTAGGATGATGAGCACAACTTAAAATTAAAAACCACTTACTGGTTGTGAGTGGAAATTTTATATCATACCCGGTTGGGCAATAATAAGTACCTTGGTATGAAAATCCACTATTAAGTGGTATTTTAAACATCACTACTTAGAGGAAGTGATGTGAAAATCATGTGGAAAAACTACTTACTGGTTGTAAGTAGATCATACCCGGTTGGTATGATGAGACTTCCCCGAAGGAAGTTGAAAGCCCGTTCATCGGTTATGAACGGAGGTGTCCTTATACCTGGGCGGTAAAATGGATAGAGAAAACATATGTTTTGTCGGAAGTGCTCTCCCCTGACTGTGTGCCAATGCTTAAACAATTTGGGAGACCTTCTCAACGGGAGCTCGAATAGCTCTGATAGGCCGGGGGCCTCGGTTTTGGAACTTGGAGGCTAAATGCCCGATTTTGCTGCGGGTTGAGTTGAGAGTCGGGGCCGTTAGACTAGTGGCACCACAGATTACATGGCAATATAAGAAAACATTATTTGTACATGCACTGTGAGTACGGAATCATCAAGATGCCCATGAGGGGTAGTGATGCGTCCCAATGGCATTAGACGACCTGGTGGCTATAAGGGCAGTTCGTCATTCCAAGTGTCTATGCGAAATCTGGAGTAGCACCAAGCGCATGAGACCGGGGTGGGGAGAGGATGAGGTCTCTGTCCTCATACGAACATGAAGAAGTGATTTCGGGATTGTGGATCGGATGTCACGTACATCCACTCATTCCCAGGGTAGAAGTGGTCATACTTCTATCCGTGTAGCAGGAAAAGTCGCTCCGAAGCCACTAGCGGGTTCAGTAGTGATACTGACTTGCGAATGTGTGTAACCTTCATGATGAAGGATGTGTGTTGGGTGATGACACACCGTGGTAAATAAGAAATGGTGCAAAAACCTAAATTTTTAAATGAAGGGATTTTTTAAAACAAAGGAGTCTGGCACACTCCATATAAATATTTTTCTTAAAAGTTAAAAGTAGACATTTTAAAAACCCATTCACTGAGTAGTCGTACTCATCCCCTCCCTTATATCCCTTTAAGGAAAAACCGGAAAGCCTCCTCTTAAAGACCGTCAACTAAGATGCCTGTAAGACAGGTATGTAAAGTTTTAAATTTCATTTAGTTTTCATTATGCTATTCTAGGAAAATATGCAGGTTAAAGGACGCCTTACTCTTTACCGTTTACAATAAGGGGAAATCCTTTAATAAATCGGGAGAGTGGCGGGTTGATCACTGGGATCCAACCAAACTGGGTTGGGACGTGACAACTAGAGTGGTATCAGAGCCTGTTTCCTCGAATACATAATCAAGACTATAAAATATTATAATTAATAGGATTTATCCTAAAATTTTCAGATGGCTCCCAAGAGAGGAACCAAGAAAACTGGGAATGGCTCTACTCAACACCTTATCTTTGTAGGAAGACATCCCTAGAAGCTTCCCAAATGCCTGAAGCATGGCAGGAATCTCAAAAGTGCAAATGATGAAGTATCCGAGAGAATGGTGACAGCACCTATTAAGGTCACAACTCTAAGTATAAAGGAAGCCAAGCGTGAAGCCATTAAAGGGGGCATATAACCTTACATCGGAGGATGCTTATCAAGAATCTCGTAGCTCCCTAGTTATTTGGTAACCATTTTCTATAATAGGGCCAAAACCCCCCAACATACTATACCACTCTATTAGTGAAGTACTCTAAATTGTTAAAAACCCTGTCCCTCAAATGATGTGATCTTCAAGGAAGACTCCAAAAAGAAAAAAGAAAAAAAACTCCCACGGTATCAATACTTAAGGACGAAAGAGCACCGAAACTAACAATTCCCAAGAAAACATCAGGAGGGACCACTTATGTTCATGTAATTACAAGCATGAATGATAGGGACACTGCGTGGAGAAGTGCCCCACCCTATAAAGGACAGGAATCAAGTTATCCTAGAGGGGAATAGGACACGAAGTGAAAAACTGTCCCACATCGCCAGGAGTCAGGACAATATTTTCCAAGAATAAACACCCCACAACTATAGGAAATCCGAAAGGATACCATCCCAAGAAACGTGACTCTAGTTACAACCACAGATAAGAGGAAACTCTTCAAAATCTTAGCAAAGTGGTAAGAAGGAAAAAGGGATAAAGGTAGGACCTCAATAAAACCACAAATAGAACAAAGGATAGCTGAAGAGAATTCCCCCTTTAAGAAGAAAATCCAAACAATTTAGGAGCAAAGAAAGGAGTGCATCCATAAGAGAAACAAGACGAACATATGATGACAAGCGGGACGTATTGGGATTATAGGAATAAACCACCTTGGAAAAAGCAACTATGCCAAATAGGAAGCTCGGACCAATAGGATAAGAGAAAGCAAGTCGTTACAACAAGATAGTCAGAGGGAACAAATGCCACCCTAAGGAAGACCGGGAAGTAGAAGGGACTACACCATAAAAAGGTCAGTGAGATGGACGTTAAGGACAAGAGTACTCGAGAAACAACTGCCCTAAGAAACTTAGACCAAAGGAATGGTGGTGGCGAGGCAGTTAACAAACTAATACACGAGAAAACCATAATTTGAGTTCCAATAAAGAAGAGAGGGGCAAAAAGGCCAGATACTCGGGAAAAGAAGGATGAAAGAAATCCTTAAAAGGACCAAAGGCCAAATTAACCAAAAAAAAAATAGGCAAGCTCTCACAGAGTTATCAAGAAATCTTGAAACAAGGAAGATTTGAACGCTCCATAAAGAAATACACTACAAAATTAAACTTTAGAGGGATGCATACGACTAACTACCCTTGAAGGAATTTTGATGGGCGGATGGACATAATGTGGAGTGCAAGGAACCAACCCTAAATTGGGAAATGTTTTAAAGGAAGGAAGTATCGTGATGGCCTAGTGTGACCTACTTGGAGAGAACAGGAGAACCAAACAATAATTTCAGGAGAACAGAGTAGAAAGAAGAAACGAGTATCAACGAAACGGCCAAAGAGAATAAAAAAAACCTTAAGAAAGGCTGAGATGTAGTAAAGACTACACTCTATGAAGGACAAATGATGGGCATGAAGGATGAGTGATATAGCTGCCCAGATGATTGGATCATTAAAAAAAATGGAGAAAAGGAGACAGTTGAAGAACTGGTCTTCGAGAGAACCCTGGACTTAAGCCACGACAAAGAAGGGAGAAGTGAAAAGGCCAAAACATTGGAAAAAGAAGAATGAAGGAAAATCCTTAAAGAAATT
Organism: Trapa bicornis; assembly: GCA_030064425.1. Taxonomy (NCBI): domain Eukaryota; kingdom Viridiplantae; phylum Streptophyta; class Magnoliopsida; order Myrtales; family Lythraceae; genus Trapa; species Trapa bicornis. The sequence goes on from CM057749.1 coordinate 5,831,399, forward strand.
AATGGCCAAAACCGGATTTCTAGTTTAAAGTCTTAAGACGGTTAAGTGAGCTTCACAAAGGACGAACAAGACATTTTGAAACAAGAAGGATGTGAACCCTCCTTAAACGGAAATAAGTTAACGAGTTAGCATCAAAAAGATGTTGTGAAAAGTATGAATGAGTGGACAACCCATACTAAGGTAATAAAGTAAAGAATGTTCGAGAAACATTAAGAAAGTAAGTCCTCTAAATAAGATGTGGCTAAGGAGGAAAACCGCAATTGGTAGGACAGGTCATAGTCCACACACGCATATGAAGCTTAAAGAGTGGACGATCGAGCATAGGGTGGAATGCACGGAATAAAACCAATAATCAGAAGTATCCCATCTAAGGAATAAGGGATAAAACAAAAGTTATGGATAGAAAAGGATCCAAAGCAAACAAATGCCCTAACATAGATAAGGGTGCGAAGAAAGGGAGAAAGAACCATACAATGAATGATAAGGAGGTTGAGCCTGTAACTCCTAAAATGGAAATCTCTATTGTAAGGGACATAGTAGAGAACAAAACCGGAAGGAGAGAACCTTCCCAAGCAAAGTAATCGACACATAAATCGAAAGCAATTATTGTAGAATGAAGAATCATGAACTGATTGTGAGTAAGTAAAAGTGGAGTTAATAATGGTAAAAAAAAAAGATAGTTGAGGAATACTATCAAAAGAAAAGAGAAATGAAGTTATACGATCCCTGAAAGGTCTAAAAGCTAAGAGAGACATTTCAGGAGATGTTCTAGCAATCAAATGGCCAGAGACAGGTCCTAGAAAATGCCATACTGTAAGGGCATGTAACCCCATCAACCCGGGGAGAATATGACTCAAAGTAAGGAAGAGTCGGCTAATAAGTATGACGAGGTCAAATATAAAAATTTGGACCAAAGTTATAATAGATAACGAATGGAGGAAGAGTCGAAATGGGACGAAAAGGTGGTGATAAAGAAATCCGAGGAAATAAGTACGAAATGCTCTATAGGACGACGAGCTAAGTGTTTCAATGATCAAGCGTTTAACTAGACATGAAAATGGTTAGTTATCTTGGAATTCCCAATCTTGAGTACAGGACCTCAAGGGGAAGAATGTTGCTCTAAGCAAAGAGAGAGATAAAATCTAAGAACATACCCTGAGGTAAGGTATGTCTAGTTATGACAAACTCCATGTAGAAAGTAAATAATATTAACGAAAATAAATTTCAAAAGTGAAGGTTGTAAAAAGGACTAATTTCAAGGACGAGAAAAAAGTTTGTATCTTAAGCAAACACCAAAGGGGCATCAAAGGAAATGATTGCTCATGCAAGGATGTTAAGTAAGTTTTGGGGACAAAACTCCTAAAAGGAGGGGAGAGTTGTAAACCCCGCACTTTTGAGTTAAGGAAAACCGGGAAAAGAACCGGTCAAACCGAAAAAAAAAACCGAGTCGGTTTACATTTGGGAACAAGCAATATGGAAATTTACAACTTTTGGGTGATCCAAATGGTTCGTTAAACCTTGGAAAAGAAACTTAAGACAAATTAGAAAACAAAAATCAAATTGGTTCAGGTGAACTAGATTCCATAATAACTTTAAAGTTAAGCATGTTTGCTTAAGAGTAGTGTGAGGATGGGTGACCTCCTGGGAAGTATGAATTTTTAATTAAATTATTGGAATTAATACCAATAATTTATGGCAATATTAATACTAGTAATAAATCTCTCCCATTTAATACACAGGTTTTACACCTATATAAAGAGGTCATACCCATTTATTCTCCTCACACCCGAACACTTCTCTCTCTCTCTACTGCTCCATTTCCCGGTGAAGCTTAAACCAGAGCTTTGACTTCAACATTTTTCTTAACCTCGAAAGGAGAGGTCGGGCTCTTTAGAACCGGGAGAAGTCAACTATCTGATAGCAAACTCCAGTCAATTCGAGAATCACTAGAGAAGAGCCGACATGATGGAACAGTGAAGCAGCTCCGGTGGACCGAAGCTGCCCTATTTCGGCCGAGTTGAAATTGGTCATTTTGAGCCCTCCTTAGGCCAAACCAAGCCTTCTCAACACTCCCTCAGCCCTCCCACGGCCGAATTACAACTGAAAGGATGAACCTCAAGATGAGAGCTATCCGCCTAGATCGAAAGCTCGGACCGTCGTCCCCTCACCGGAACGCAAAATACCAAGAACGCCAGCAAGGACAAGCTCGCGTGAATACAAAGAACCGGTCTAGTGGAATTCATGGCATTAATGGGTGAGTGGGTTTACTAACATCATACCTGGTTGGGATGATGAGCACAACTTAAAATTAAAAACCACTTACCGGAAGTGATGTAAGTAGATCATACCCAGTTGGTATGATGAGACTTCCCCGAAGGAAGTTGAAAACCCGTTCATCGGTTATGAAAGGAGGTGTCCTTATACCGGGGCGGTATAATGGATAGAGAAAACATATGTTTTGTCAGAAGTGCTCTCCCCTGACTATGTGCCAATTCTTAAACAATTTGGGAGACCTTCTCGACGGGAGCTCGAATAGCTCTGATAGGCCGAGGGCCTCGGTTTTGGAACTTGGGGGCTAAATGCCCGATTTTGAAAATCTTGTACAATGGGCCCATGGCAAGTTGGCACGAGCAGGAGCTCTTAAAAAAACATGGTATATGTGCCATAAAACTTAATAAGTGAATTGTTTGGCCATGGTACCAAGATTGGACCAACATGCTCAATCAACTAGAAGCAGTGCGACATGACAGGTCGACAGACTAGTCAAGACAAATTGCTGCGGGTTGAGTTGAGAGTCGGGGCCGTTTGACTAGTGGCACCACATATTACATGGCAATATAAGAAAATATTGTTTGTGCATGCACTGTGAGTACGGGATCATCAAGATGCCCATGAGGGGTAGTGATGCGTCGTAAGGGCACTAGACGACCTGGTGGCTATAAGGGCAGTTCGTCGTTCCGAGTGTCTGTAAGAAATCTGGAGTAGCACCAAGCCAATGAGACCGGGGTGGGGATAGGATGAGGTCTCTGTCCTCATACGGACATGAAGAAGTGATTTTGGGATTGTGGGTCGGATGTCACGTACATCCACTTATTCCCAGGGTAGAAGTGGTCGTACTTCTATTCGGGTGGCAGGAAAAGTCGCTCCGAAGCCACTAGCGGGTTCAGTAGTGATACTGATTTGCGAATGTGTGTAACCTTCATGATGAAGTATGTGTGTTGGGTGATGACACACCGTGGTAAATAAGAAATGGTGCAAAAACCTAAATTTTTAAATGAAGGGATTTTTGAAAATAAAGGAATCTAGCACACTCCATATAAATATTTTTCTTAAAAGTTAAAAGTAGACATTTTAAAAACTCATTCACTGAGTAGTCGTACTCACCCTCTCCCTTATATCCCTTTCAGGAAAAATCAGAAAGCCTCCCCTTAAAGACCGTCAACTAAGATGCCTTTAAGACAGGTATGTAAAGTTTTAAATTTCATGCCGTTTTGATTATGCTATTCCAGGAAAATGTGCTGGTTAAAGGACGCCTTACTCTTTACGGTTTACAATAAGGGGAAATCCTTTAATAAATCTGGAGAGTGGCGGGTTGATCACGGGGTTTCGATCAAACTGGGTCGGGGCGTGACACCAAAGCCCAAGGAGTGGATAGTAGGCTAACAAACTCAAGTAATACCATAACACATGGGAATGGGTGGAACACCCACAATACAAGAACCAAGGGAAGGATACCCGAGAAACCTTAGAAAATATGCCCTTCAACTAAGAGGTGATTACTTTGATACGGGAGTAAAGCAAGGCAAAGGAACTATGTCCAAGGGAATAAATGAGCGAACAAAAAGGGGGAAACTAGAGCGATAGGATGTCATATCAAACCCTGAGTTAACCACAAGAGAATCCATTTTAGATGTTAAGGATGGACAGCTAAGTTTTGAGGACAAAACTCCTAAAAAGTGGGGAAAGTTGTTAAACCTTACCCTTAGACCATGTAAACCGGGAAAGGAACTGGCAGTTTTGAGAAAACTGAGTGAAAAAAGGTTCCAAAAATGAAAAAGAGGGGTTAAAATGGGAAATTGGAAAATAACAAATGACCAAAAATTCATAAAAATCATGAGGAAGAACAGGAAAGTGGAATTGATGAGAGCATCGAACCGGTTCAGGGTGAATTGGACCAAAACCGAACTAAAACGAGATAAACCATAGTGAACTAGTTCAATAATTCATTTTTCTAGGTGGCTTAAAAATGTCAATTTGGGAAATTGAGACCACCATTAGATAGATAATGAATTTTTAAATTTTAGAAAACTGGTCCAATCGAGTTCGAACCAGTCAAATTTTGAATTCGGGTCACCGAACACTATCGAACCGGATCGGTCAACAGTCAACTAACCAGTCAATGATCAATAGTTAATGGTCAACGGCTAATAGGGCAGCCACGCTGGCACTCCACATTAGAAAAAATTGATCAATCACTGTGCACCACATGGCACACCTACTACATCATCGTCTTCAACCTCCATTCGCTGATAGAGAGAAGAGAGAAGAATGAGTTGTCAGAACAGCTGGAGTCTTCAGCGACACGAAAAACTCCTCGGTCAGGTCGCCGGCATCTGAGTTGGAGGCTGAGTCTTACGCCGGCGGGTAGCCTCAGCAGTTGCCATGCTCAATATATAAAGAGCACCCCTCCATTCGATCTCAGCATCCCACTTAGAGGTGCTTCGACCTTCCCCCGAGCTAGCACGGTAAGCCCCTATCCACTCCTTCGTCGAAAAACACTGTTCACTGTCGATTTCTGCAAAAACATTAACACTGAAATCTGTACTACTCAGGCCACCAATTGAGGCACAATTTGAACCATGGAGCATCCCCAAGATGAGAGTAATCTAGAGAAAGCAAGAGCTCTGGTCGCCAAACCCTCACTGGTAAGATATCGAAACTTTCTCTCTCAAGACTAAATTTTCTGGTGAAGCTCTGTTTGAGCTCATTTCTTTGCCAGATTGAGCAATTCAAAGCTCAAAATGACAAGGGGGACATAGGGAAGATGTTTTAGATCACCAATTGAGACAATTAACCATGTTTTGGGGGTCACTTGAATGAAATTATGATATGGGGACCAAATTGTAATTTTTGAGAAATTGGGCAATTTGGGGATTTTTTTTAAAATTGGGGGCCGAATTGCAATTTGGGGTATTTTCATGAAATTGGGGGCCAAGTGGGGCACAAGGCTGATGAATACAGGTGTTGACCCATCCAGAACGGATATTTGATATATGATGCTAAAAGACCTAAAAAATGGGAACCTTATGTGATACCCATCGAGTAAAGGTGAGTTGTCGAGCTTGTTGGGTTGAACCGCTAATCTGCTAAATCCAAGTCGTCAAACTTGTTAGGTTAGTACAAGTGGGTCGAAGCCAAGCCGATAGACCATTATGCTAGAGGGCCAAATATAAAAGTTATAATTTAAGTTATACATAACGAGTCAAGTTGAGTTGTCGAGTTTGTTGGGCCAAATCGCTACTCTGCCGAATCCATGTCGTCGATCCTATTAGGCCAGTATGCGTGGGCCAAACCCAAGCCGACAAACCGTTGTTCTATAAGGCCAAAGATAAAGGCTATAATTGACCATTAGTACACCTAACATGAGGTAGTGATGGAACCCAAGGACTATTGGATGACCAAGTGTGCATAAGGGCAGTTGTGTTGTTCAATAGGTCATGAAGCCGAGTAGCTTCCTACGCATAGAAACTAAGGCAATAGGGGAAATGAGGTCTAGTCACATTGAGTGGACATAGTGAAGTAATTGGAGTTTGATGTGTCAGACTATTGATGTCCACTCAAACTCCGTGTAGAGGCAATATCCCTCTATCAGGGCGGATGGTAAAGGCACTCTGGTCCACAAGTGGCACGGTCGAGTACCGTTTCGCGAGTGTGTGATCCACACTATGATAGGAGTGCGGTTGTTAAATTGTGAAACCTAAGAAGAAAACTATTGAAATATCATATAATTGAAATTGTTGAATTGAACCATCATAAAAGATTTTCCCCAATCACTGAGTTGTCGAACTCCCCCCTCCCTCCCATTAACCTTTTTCAGGAGAAACACCTTGTCACGACAAGTCTAGGTTGGAGAAGAGGCCAATGGTATCACCATCAAGTAACTTTTATGTTTTGTAAACTTTGTTATGGAAAACAGGTACTCCAACGCCTTTATCATCCTCGGACTATTTGTACAAGGAAGGTTGGCGGGTTGTTCATAGAACCCCGACTAAACCGGGTCGGGGTGTCCAAGGGATGATGAGCACTATCTTTAATGGATAAAACCTACTTGCTAGTTGTAAGTAGAGATAATCATACCTGGTTGGTATGATGACTTGAGGAAAGGAGAAAACCAACCTACTAGTTGTAAGGGAGATATCATCACGCCAGGTTGGTGTGATGAAATGAAAATAAATTTTTGTCAAAAGTGTTCTCCCCTGATTGTGTTCCAATGCTTAAAACATTTTGGATACCCTCTTAACAGGAGCTAACACAGCTCAAATAGACTAGGGGCCTCAGTTTTTTAACTAATAGGGCTAAATGCCCGATTTTTAAAAAATGCTTGTAATGGGCCCAAGGCAAGTGGGCACGAGTAGGAGCTTGTAAACAAATTGATTATGAAGAGCCATAAAATTTCTAATGAAATTGATTGTGTGATTTCGCCACAGTACAAGTCAAGATCGACAGTACTTGATGGGCTGGAAGTAGTGCGTCAGGGCCAGATCGACAGACCAATCTAGACAAATAGCTGTAGGTCAGGTCTAGTGTTGAGCTTGTTGGACCGTTAGAACCAAAGATAATGGCTATATGTGGAAAACTCTTGTTTGTGCATGCACATATGGTACGAGATCACCAAGACACCCTAGGGGGTAGTGATGGGTCCCAAGGGCTATTGGATGGCATGGGGGGTGATAAGGGTAGTTTGTCGTGCCAGTTAGTCATGGAGCTCTAGGAGCTTCTTGCGCATGAGACCGGGGTGGGGACAGGATGAGGTCTCCGTCCTCATATAGATATGAATTAGCATTTGGGTCTAAGGGTCAAATGTCTAGAATGTTCCACTCAGACCTAGGGTAGAAGCGGACGAGCTTCTATCTTAGTGGATGGTAAAGACACTCCGATCCACAAGTGGATGAAGTGGTCAGGCTGCACCTACGAATGTCTGTACCCTTTCTAATGAAGGGCGTGTGTTTGTTTGCTAAACGCCTCCCAAGGCAAGGGGATGGGTTAAGAGAGCAAAACACACCCAATGTATGAATGGGGAAAAGGATTTCGAGATTTGAGAATCCTTGGAAAAAATGAATGATAAACCTTGGAAAAAGGTTTTGAAAACTGAAATTGAGGAAAACCCCTATTTAAAGGAAATGATAACCTTGGCATGGTTTGATAAACAAAATCTATTTTGAAAACTCACTCCCAGCACCCACTCACTGAGTTGTAGAACTAACCCCCATCCTTTTACCCCTTTCAGGTATTTGAGGTAAAACCAAACTTAAAGACCTTCCTATAAGACAAGTGTGTCAGTTTTAAAATATTTAGTTTTGTATAATGCTATTATAGAAAAGATAGGAAAGAAGGACACCTTACTCCTCTCGATTTAGAAAAGGGTGAAAACCCTCATGGACCAAAGGGAGTGGCAGGTTGCTCACGGGGATCCGACCAAACTAGGTCGAGGTGTGACATGCTATATCCTCAATTTGTTCCACTAGTTGCCCGAATCATCTTTATTGTCGACCCTCGTGAGAGGCCACAACCTCCACCTCATCGTCTATGTGAGAACCTTGGCCCAACTCCCAGACTTATTGTTACTTCAATTCTATCGTCTATGTAGGGGTGATACCTCACTCTTCTATCCCTTTGATCTCAATGCGTAGGAAGCTTCCAGAGCTTCAAGACATACAAGAACAGCATAGCTTCCATTGTAACAACCTTGTTGTCCAGGAGCCCTTAAAATCAACACTACCACCTATCGGGCGTCTCTTTGGTTCTGAATGATTGCAAACACACAATAAGTCTTGGGATTTGAGACTTTTATCTTTGCGATGCTAAACCAACGAGCTCCAACCCGACTCTAGCTCAGCGGCCTCATCAAACATTATCCAATTGTGATAATTTTTATAAGGCTATTAAATTAGAAACTTATTTACAAGTTTGACCCGTTCCAATTGGCCTCGGGCCCACTCATACAAGTTTTTAAAACACGGAATTAGGCCCACTTCACTTTTTAAAATCGAGGCCTTGGGCTCACTTGAACAGTGCTAGATCTTATCCACCATTGTCGACCATGGTGCTTGCCAATTTCCTACATTGCTAGCCAGAGCTAGACCATTCCCCTTGAAGTGTATCGATACACCATCAAGGGTTTGTCCTAATATCTTACTTCATGCTTTCTTCAAAATTATAATCCCAAAAGGTTTAAGCGGTTTCATACAGTCAGTGGATTATACTTATGGAAAATCGGTTTTCAAAGTAAAGCATCTTCCTAAGTACGCATCATCAGTCCAATTGGACTTGATGCCAGTAATCCCACTCACCCGAGATCCGTGACTCATTCGTCCTGTACAGTATTCCAATCACTCGAGTTAGATCCTCAATTGTAGGTTAGGGCCTTCCTTTCGTACCTACATGATCACAGATAACTAATCTATCAATTATTCTGTATTTACACTTAGGTCCCGATATTTTCTTTAATTACACATAAGTCTCTAAGTATATTTTTTTAACAAATAAATTTCAAACTATTTACAATAATTTACTCGATTTACTTTATTTGCAATTTTTCTCTCAAGTAATTTTATTTAATATAAAATTATTCAAAATTACAAATAAAGCCTCCAATTTCATTTAATTCCTCAATTGGCCCTCAATTTATGTAAATTGAACAAAAATAGCCAAATTTCCAAAAATCCCAATATCGCCCATTTTCTCCGAAATTGCACTTAAACCCCCAAAATTTTCATTTCATCTAATTGACCAATTAAACTCAATTAATTGTGTCTTATCTTGCTTCTAATTATCTCTCCTATCTCTCCACGATCATTTTGGACTAGAAATGAGCTCAAAGGGAGCTTCATCGGAAAATACTTCTAGAGAGAAAGCTTCAAATTCTTACTGACAAGGACGTGGTTGTGCTATCTCTTGATTTGGGAAGTTAGCTCGCATCATTAAGATCATCCCATAATCAAATTTCACCTCAATTGATGCCCTAAACATAAAGAATTTGATCAACAAAGTTTAAGCAATTTTGCTCTCTATAAATTAACTATTCCGATGAAGGTGGCAACAATTGCTTACCTCAAAAGCTCAATAAGGACTATGCTCAGTCGTGGAGAGTCATGAGAGGGCCAGTTTGGCCTAAGGAGGCCTGAGGTGGCCATAATTTTGCTCACTAGTTCCTCTTACTTCTCGACAACCAGAGCGACTGTATTGTGCGTGTTTACCGGCGATTCTTCGGTGATCCTTGAGCTGAAGGGAGTATGAAATAAGGCAGGGGACTTCTTCCTAGTTCTAGGGAACCCAACTTCATGTTCAGAGGTGGAGAAAAAGGTTGACATCAGAACTCTTGTTCAGGGATGGTCAGAAATTTGGATAGTTCTTCTTATTCAGGCTTTTGAGGGATTGAGAGTATGAATAGAGGAGAGCTTTTTATATAGGGAGCTCAGGGATAGACCTTTCTAGCTATCCATTAATAGATCGACCATTAACTCATCATTTTAAGGCCTTGTTAGAGAAATTTAAGACTTGTCAGAGTTAAGGCATCGGTCTTTCTTCCTTCCTATTCAGAAATCGGAAGGAATAAGATGACAATATGTGTGCATGTGTGAGCTTCGCAAGTGCGGGCTGCCACATATCACGCTATGATTGACTAGCATTACTAACATGACCTCTCACTCGGTGTCTAAGTCACTCATTGATCCTTGACCGGACATGTGGCAACCTCTCATTGGTCATCTAAACAAACGTGGCCATTGACCGAATCTAGTCCTCCATTGACCAAGACATGTGGCATCCTCTAATTGACTGATTTAAATTCATCACTTTTCCCACCTAATGTATTGTGCCATTGCCACGAGTTAGTCTCTAATTTTTTGTGGCCATCCAAAGTGGCTTTTCCACATATCAACCTATGACTATTCATTCATTCCCCAACATCCTATTCAGTTGTTGTTGTGGGACCATTTCCACGTGTTAACTCCTCATTGGTCACCCCTACTAACTAGGTTTCTCCTCAGTTAACCGTTGACTAAGGACACATGTAACTCCCTTAATGGCCAGTCTTTAGTGATGTTGATTTTCTCTGTCTAACCATTGACCAAGGACACGTGTCACACGCTGATTGTTTTGTGCTTCAATACGCTGACCGAGTGGTGATTGGGCACGCTTCGCCATGTTTCACGCGTTGATTGGGCATTGACCTTGTCACGCCATGACCCTGTTTGGTCGGATCCCCGTGATCAACCTGCCACTCTCCCGGTTTATTAAAGGGTTTCCCCTTATTAAAAATCGTAAAGTGTAAGGCGTCTTTTAAACCTACACCTTTTCCTGGAATAGCATAATCAAAACTGCATAACATTTTAACTTCACCATACTTGTCTCACAGGCATCTTAGTTGATGGTCTTTACGGGTAGGCTTTCCGAAATTTCATGAAAGGGATATAAGGGAGGGGTGAGTACGACTACTCTGTGAATGAATTTTTTTTTTCAAAACTTTTTATCCTTAGGAAAAAGATAAGTTTTGGAGTGTGCCAGACTCCTTTCTTTCAAAAGCATTTCATTTGAAATCTCGGGTTTTATCACCATTTCCATATTTAATCACGGTGTGTCATCACCCAACACACATCCTTCATCATGAAGGTTACACACATTCGCAGGTCAGCATGACTACTGAACCCACTTGTGACTTCGGAGCGACTTTATCGACCACCTAGATAGAAGTACGTCTACTTCTACCCTGAGAATGAGTGGATGTACGCGACATCCGACCCTCAATCCCGAAATAAATTCTTCGTGTCCGTATGAGGACAGAGACCTCATCCTGTCCCCACCCCGGTCTCATGCGCTTAGTGCTACTCCAAATTTTGCACAGTTACATGGTACGACGAACTGCCCTTATACTCACCAGGTCGTTTAGTGCCCTTCAAACGCATCACTACCCCTCTTGGGCATCTTGATGGTCCCGTAATCACAGTGCATGCACAAACAATGTTTTCTTATCAAGCCATGTAATATGTGGTACCACTGGTCCAACGGCCCCATCTCTCAACTCAGTGCGCAGTTGTTTATCTTAACTGGTCCGTCAACCTATCATGTCACACTGCCGCTAGTTGATTGAGTATGTCAGTCCTATCTTGGTACCATGGCCAAACAATTCCTTTATTTAAAGTTTTATGGCATATAATTCATGTTTGTTTATGATCTCCTTCTCATGACAACTGGCCTTGGGCCCACTGTACGAGATTTTTAAAATCGGGCATATTAGCCCACAAGTTCCAAAACCGAGGCCCCTAGCCTATAAGAGCTATTTGAGCTCCCGTCAAGAAAGTCTCCCAAATAGTTTAAGCATTGGCACAGAGTCAGGGGAGAGCACTTCTGACAAAATTATATTTTCAACCGTCCATTATACCGACCTAATATAAGGACATCTCCATTCATAACCAATGAATGGGTTTTCAACTTTCTTCGAGGAAGTTTCATCATACCAGTTGGGTATGATCTACTTACAACCGGTAAGTACTTTTTCAGCATGGTTTTCACATCACTATTCTAAGTTGTGATGTTTAAAATACCACATAGTAGTGGGTTTTTATTTCGATGTGTTTATCATCCCCAACCAGTTATGATATAAAATCCAACTCACAACCGGTAAGTGGTTTTTAACTTTAAGTTATGCTCATCATCCCAACTGGGTATGACGTTAGTAAACCCACTCACCTGTTAATGCCGTGAATTCCACTAAACTGGTTCTTTGTATTCACGTGAGCTTATCCTTGTTGGCGTTCCCGGTACTTCATGTTCCTACACGATATAAACATCTCGATTCATTATCCTTTGGCCTAATATCATTCATTCATTCCAAATGAATGAGAAAGTCAAACTTTCATTTATTTGCAATTAGGTCCCTAAAGTTATTTCTCTTTAATTTTAAGCCCCAAATGCCGGTTTTTCCTCAAATTGAGTCCCGAAACTTTTAAAATTTATCATAGGACCTCAATTTATTCTAATTTAACAAATAGGGGATTAATTTCCCAAATTTCCGATTTGGTCCCCCAACTTTTCCAAAATTACCATTTTGCCCTTCCTTTACAAAAATGGTAAGTTTCACCCCAAAAATTCTAAAATTCCTAAATTGGCCGTCTAACATTTTTATCATGCCCAATTGACCCTCAATTTTAGGAAATTACTTTTCGGTCACTCGAATTTTCAAAAATCTCCAATTTCCCCCAATTCCAACTCTTTAACACATCCGAATTTGATTTCAACAAATTGACAGATCAAACACCTCTAATTGTTGAATTTGAAGTTGAAATTGAGTTTTTCCAAGTCCATACAATTCCATAGAACTATGAATCACGAGTTTTAACATCGGAACAAGCTCAAACAGAGTTTTTCCAGAAAACATACTCTAGAGAGTGAAAGTTTTGATTACTCACCAGTGAGGGCACGACGGTCCAAGCTTTCGATTTGGGCAAATAGATCTAATCCTAAGGTTAATCATAGAATCAAGAATAGCATCAATTGATGCCGAATTGGATTAGAATTTCATCATTGAAATTCGGTCAACTCTCTCTCTCCAACACCGATCGAAAATTGTAAATGGGAGTTGAATTGGCTTACCATTCGGTCCTAATTCGGCCATGAAAGGGCTGAGGAAGTGTTGGGAGGGCTTGGCTTGGCCTGAGGAGGGCACGAAATGGTCGATTTTAGTTTGGCCGAAATAGGGCAGCTTTGGTCCGTCGAAGCTGCTTCATTATTCCATCATGCCGGCGCTTCTCCAGCAATTCTCAAATTGACTGGAGTTTGCTATCAGATAGCTGACTTCTCCCCGGTTCTAAAGAGCCTGACCTCTCCTTCCGATGTTAAGAAAAAATTTCAAGTCGAAGCTCAGTTTGAACTTCACTGGGAAATGCAGCAGTGGAGAGAGAGAGAAGTGTTCGGGTGTGAGGAGAATGAATGGGGATGACCTCCCATACTCACACTACTCTCAGGCAAGCATGCTTAACTTTAGAGTTCTTATGGGATCTCGTTCACCTGAACCAATTTGGTTTTTCTCTTCTAATTTGTCTTAACTTTCTTTTCCAAAGTTTAATGAACCCCTTTGGATCACCCGAAAGTTCTCAATTTCCAAATTGCTTGTTCCCAAATTATCATGTTTGTAAACCAGCTTGGTTTTCTTACTCGGTTTGACTGGTTCTTTTCCCGGTTTTCCTTAACTCAAAAGTGCAGGGTTTACAGACCTAGCAGGCAATACATTGATTGACTGCACCATTGACAACTTCGGTAGGACTGGGTTCATTATCCCAAAATCGAAATTTAGTTGGTTCAGTTGCAATTCGACCGGTTTTATAAAAATAAAAAATTTATAAATTCATTTTCTACATATTGGTGACTTCATATAAACCCCGTCCTTTTATAAAAAGGAAAACCGAGAAAAGAACCGGTCGATTCAAAAGAGAAAACTGAGCTAGTTTACAAACCCCAACCAAGAAGGGAAGGGTAAATTGAGAAATTTTCAAATCTCGAGTGACCCAAAGAGTTATAGAAATCTTAGAAATGAACTTAAGACAAATTGGAAGAGGAAACCAGACCGGTTCAAGTAAATCAGGCCTGAACTATATTGAACCGGTTTGAACTATCATTGAACCAGTTGCTAAATTCATTTTTCTATGTGGCTTAAATTATCAAAATTGAGAAATTTAAGCCATCATTGGATAGAGAATGAATTTAGATAAATTTAGAAATTTTTAATTTTGAAAAACTCGGCCGAATCATGCCTAAACCGACCGATTTAAGCATTGAACCCAGTCGGACCGGTCTGGTTCGGTTCGGAACATTGTCGTCTTCTTCCTCCAGATGTCGACATTGTTCATTCAATGAAAAAATGGACATCGTCGATGAAGATAAATCACCTCCGTTCAGGGCGTTTCAGGTCATGAATAAGCACAGCCAAGATGCTAAATGGTCGAGCAGAGAGTCCTCGAGTTCTCCATATAAAGAGCTCATCTCCATTCATCCTCCTCCCACATGAAAACTCCATTCTCTCTCAACTGCTCCATTTTTAGGTGAAGCTTGAACCAGTGCTCTGACTTGGATAGTTTTCTCAACCTTAGAAGGCGAGATCAGGTTCTTTAGACTCTGGGGGAAGTTAGCTATCTGATAGCAACCTCTGTTCGATCTGAGGATCGTCGGAGAAGCGCCGACGGAATCAAACAGTGAAGCAACTTCGACGGACCAAAGCTACCCTGTTTCGGTCAAGTTGAAATCAGCCAAATTCAATCATCCTTAGGCCAAACCATGCCCTCCTAACATCCCCACAGCCCTCATATGACCTCAATTGAGTCGAAAGGTAAGCCAATTCACCCCCCCCCCTTTTGTCATTTTCGATCGACATTAGAGAGAGAAACTGTGAAAAATTCACTGATAGAATTCTCCCTTAATTCGATATGAATTGTTGCGATTCTTGATCTTAGGAGGAACCTCAAGATGAAAACTAACTACCTAGATAGAAAGCTCAGGCAGTCGCACCTCTGACGGTAAGCTTTCGAAGCTTTCTCTCTCTACATACAATTTTCCGACGAAGCTCCGTTTGAGCTCAATTCGGACCCAAATGACATGGTTCAAAGCTCAATTGAATCATATGGAAGTGTAGGAACTAATCCATACCTTCAATTGTAGTAATTAACCCCCGATTGAATGGTCAATTTGATGAAATCAAATTCGTACAGTTTGAAAGGGAAAATTGGGGAAATTTTTGGGGAAATTTTGGGATTTCGTAAAATTGAGGGACCAGATTGTAATTTCCCATAATTTAGGACCAATTGGCCATGAAAAAGATGTTGGAGGACCAATTAGTCAAATTTTGAAATAATTGGTGTCAAATTGCCATTTTTGGAAACTAGGGGCAAAATGGTAATTTTTGAAAAGTTGGGGACCAAGTTGGAAATTTGGGAAACTTGAGCCCCTAAAATAATTTTGAGTAAATTGATGACCCAAAGTGAATTTTTGAAATTTTTCAGACTCAATTTGGGAAAGAAAGTTAGCACTAGGGACCTAAAGTTAAGGAAAATGAACTTTAAGAACCTAAGTGCAATTAACTAACAACTTTTGAGCCTAGTCACTCATATGTGAGAATTAAAGGCTTTTATGCCAAACTCTAATGGATAAGAGTGCCCAAATCATGTAGGAACACGAGAGACCGAAACGCCAGCAAAGATAAGCTAGCATGGAGGTAAAAGTTGACTAAAAAAGAATACGCCACGATTATCAAGTGAGTGGGTTTATTCACATCATACCCGGTTGGGATGATGAAAACCACGGAAATGAAAAACCACTTATATGTGGGATTTTAACATCACACCCTATTGGAGTGATGTGAGAACTAAGCGGAAAACTACTTACCGGTTGTAAGTAGAGAAAATCATACTCGGTTGGTATGATGGACTTCCTTGAAGGAAGAAGAAAACCCGCTTGTCGGTTATAAGCGTAGATATCATCACACCCGGTTGGTGTGATGAAATGAAAGATATTTTTTTCAGAAGTGTTCTTCCCTAACCATGTGCCAATACTTATACATTTTGGAAGACCTTCTTGATGAGAGCTAAAACAGCACAGATAGGCTAAAGGCCTCAGTTTTGAATTTATGGGGCTAAAATGTCCGATTTTGGAAAATCACGTACAGTAGGCCTAAGGCTAGTGGGCACGAGCAGGAGCTCATAAACAAACATGTGATATGAATGTTATGAAAACTCTTAATAAAATGGATATGTGTTTTCGCCATGATATCAAGATAGGACTGACATACTCGATGGACTGGCGACAATGCGTTAGGGTCAGGTCGACAGACCAGCCTAGACAAACAGTTGTAGGTCGGGTTGAGGGTCGGGGCCATTGGACTAGTGGCACCAAAGATAAATGGCTATGTGAAAATTTTTTGTTTGTGCATCTCAAGACCATCAAGACGACCAAGAGGGGTAGTGATATGTCTAAGGGCTAATAGACAACTTAGTGGAGATAAAAGCAGTTTGTCGTACCAGCAGACACGAAAGCTCGACATAGTTTCATGCGCATGAGACTGGGGTGGGGTCGGGATGAGGTTTCTGTCCTCATATGGACATAGAGTTTTTTTCGCATTTGAGGGTCAGATGTCACAAACATCCACTCAGACCTAGGGTAAAAGTGGGCGGGCTTCTATATTGGTGGCCGCTAAAGTCGCTCCGAGCCACAAGTGGCTGCAATGGACAGGCTGCCTTGCGAATGTGTAATTCCTTCCTGGTGAAGGGCATGTGTTGACTGTTAAACACACCTAATGTAGAAAATGAGGGAAAAGGTTTTTCTGAAAATCGGAATTGAGGAAAGAACATTCTTAAAGGAAATAAGGAGTCTAGCACACTCCGATTAAAGTTGTTTTATTTATGAAAACTCACTCGCAACACCCATTCATTGAGTTGTAGAACTCACCCCCTCCCTTTACCCATTTTTAGGTAACCAAGGGAAAACAAACCAAAAGACTTTCCTAGCCAAACCTGAAAGACAGGTATGTAAGATTTAAAATATTTAGTTTTGTTTAATGCTATTCTAGGAAAAATACAGGAGAAAAGACACCTTACTCCTCGCGAGTTAAAAGGGAAAACTCTTAATAAATCGTGATATTGATGAGTTGCTCACGGGGATTCGACCAAACCGGAATGGGGCATGACACTTTAATTTCTCAAATTTATATTTTTAAGTCACCTAGAAAAATGAATGTTTGAACCGGTTATCTTCAGTTCAACCTGGTTCAGGTCTAGTTCATTATGAACTGGTCCAATTCTCATACCCAGTTTTATTCATGGTATATTTACATCATTTTTTAATCTTCATTAATCACTTAGGATCATTTAAATTCTTGTTTTGGTTTCTCTCAACTAATTTTAATTTATTTTAAACAATGATTTCTCAATAAATTTTTGAGTTCTCATTTCTGACTTTCATATTACAAGGAAACATGGTTTACAAGATCCAAGACCAAAAAGGATTGGGTTATGATCATCTAAAACTAAGAAAAACATCTAGTGTAGTATAGCATACACCCTATCCAAAAATAAATTAGTGGGAAGGGAATGACAAAGACATATATACCTTTAATAAATACTGAGGGTAAAAAATGAATGAGAATCTAGATTACTCTAATAAGTTAAGTGACCACAATAGCATAGGAAGGGAAATGTTGGACCAAATTTTAGAACATTTTGTGAAAAAAATTTAAAAAAAAACCGTTAAGAGACGGGGAATCAAAAATAATCATAGGATGAAGGGAGCATTATAAGAAAATGTAGCATAAATGTAGTAAAAATTAAATAGAAAATGTTGAACTCTTGGCATAGAACTAAATGATTGGAGTAAAGAGTAAAAAAATCAAGTTGACTAAGAATGGCAGCACGATTAATCAATTATAGTGAGCATGCATATAAGGAATGATCATAATACCAACGACCAATGAGACTGCCAAAACACTCATGGCCCTAACCTAATAAATAATGTTAGTGTTCAAATAAAAGTAGTGCTGGAAAAGACTAACTAAAAATGACACATTCTTGAGATATATAAATTCTTCCATAAATAAAGGGTAACATACATGACTCGTGATAATCTTCATATGAGAGATCGAATATCTTAGAGAAAATATGGACCTTGACCTAATTTTTTCCGATTGGAACTGTAGATAACCTGCTATATCCTCTCGGTTTTACAATGATGATCGTCTAATCATTGTATACTCGACAGCATGTAACGCTTAGAATAAAACAGTCTCAAATTATTTCTCAAAAATATTCATTTGGAAATGAAAAATAAACTTTATAAATTATACTGGGATCAAGCACTGTATGTAAGAAATAATACCTTTGGAATATTTGTGGCATTTTAAAATTTTCATGTGTCTAGAAAGCATCTCAATTTTCTGTAAGTGGTATTGAAGGAGAGTAAATTCACAACTCAATGAGAGTGTTTAACTAATAATAAAATGTTATGTTCACTATTTAATATATACTCTAATCTGTTATAAATAAATAATTTAGAAAATGAGATTTAACCAAAAATTATTAAAGTTAAAATAAAATAGTCTTATATTTATCAAGGTTTTATTTTGTACATATCATCAAGAAAAGAAAATTTTCTACTAGGTTTGTATATAATAAGGCTTAAAATTTTACTTTTTAAAACTTGTTTTTAATAAACATATCAGATACACTTTTCCCTTAATGGAGAATGTCACTCATTTGTAGAACAGTCATCCTATATGTTCATCTTGTGGTTTGTAGCAACTTTATCAACTACATTAGTATGAGAGTACAACCTCATACTGATATCGACCAATCGTTTCTGCAAGAATTGTAGCCTAACCCCAAACATTTCGCTACATAGGAACAAAATCTTCCACCTTCGCTAGGTGCTCATGTACATAGAACGCCCATAGCCCTTGACATACTAACTAAGCTATAATTTCCTTTTGTATCAATGTTGCTAATAAATAGTCATCAAAATCATCACTACTACATACCGAGTGTGTCATGTTCCAGTTATAATTCACACACAAATAAGTGTTTTACTTATTACCATTATTTTATACTATACTGTCGAGTTTACAATTTGAGATTGTTTTATTCTGAGCCTTACATGTTGTCGAGTTTACAATAATTAGGCGATTATCGTTGTAAAACCAAGATGATATAATAAGTTATCTCCATCGTGTATATTTGTTCATCCCATAAAAATTCTTAAATATTTGTTCTCCTCTCACATTATTGTGTATATTTTACTCACTTCCCATTTAATTTTAATATTTGAATAATTTAGGTTTAGTCAATAAAATTAAGAATTTATTTCGTACTCCGAATATACCTTTAGGAAAATCTTTATAATTTTAGCATGCTCCTATTTTCATCTTCCAAACACGCACTTAGTTGTATGTATTTACTATATTAGGCTTGTCAAAATTTTGAATTATAATAATTGGTCAGGTCTATGTCCGACCCAAAGACGAATTAAATGAACTCGAAGTAAGTATAATTGAGCGGATCCAAACCCAATCCGAGATTCTAGACCCAACATAAACGAACCCAAACTCGAAGCTCGGATCCTTCATTAAGGACCCGATTCGGATCCATCCTTAGGAACCACATATGACAGAAAATAAAAACCGTAAGTCCACATTATTATCATTTACGTTGAACGTTGACATTCACTTGGGGATATACTCGAGAGATGTGATGCCCTTCTAGATTCCTTCTTCACTAGTCGAGACCATTAAAAATCCATTTTCACCCTCCCCAAGTAATCAATCCCTTTAGATTGTCTATGCGGATGAAAGTACTAGGGTTCCACCATTAGATGAAGAAATTTCTGCCGCACTTTCTGCTGACAAGCTACTTTGCTCGCCGTACAATTTGATTATCTAGGTTACAAACTCACAAGGGTCTAACTCAATTTCATACTTGTAGATAAAGGCTGTGGATAAAGGGCACAACCACTTCTTTTCCTTTCTCTGTATACCGTAACTAGGGTGTTTATTAGATCATAATATAACTATGTTTGAGCAAAATCACTAAATATATTATATACATCATGTCTCGAACAAAAAATTTTCTTAGAAAAATGAAGAAATATTTTACTATCTGAAACAAAATAAATAAAATTCGAAACATTTACTTACTTGAAAAATCAGTTGTGACGCAGTAGCTAGTTAGATCACTTCACCTTTGAGTACCATAAGTTGGGAAAATTCAATGAGATCAGCATGATTTGCTAACAGTTGAGCCCGAAATTATTTAAAATTTTGAATAGTCAACTGCTTGGCAGGTAGCTTCCTCTCGCTGGCATATACACTACATATAGATTTTTGTTTTTGTCAACACTTTCCCTCATGGTAGATCTATTTCCAAGGGTTAGAGGATTGTTGGAACGAGAGTGGTGCTAAACTTTCAGGGATAAGGATGAGTCAGATACGACAAGGTGCACTTACAATAGGGGCCAATGGCGGACACCTTCCCTCGGCGACCCTTTTTCAAGGTCTGGACGAAGGGTGTCAACATCTCATACACCCGTCAAATTGCAGGATGCGGAGCGACTCGTGGCCGGCAGACAGACAGTTCGGGAGGCGGGCGGGGAAATCTGCAACGGGGCAGAACAAGGGCCATTTGTTGATATTCTTATGAGAACACCATCCATATAAACAGTAAAAAAAATTAACTGGGTGGGTCCAATGGACCCGATCGGGGTCTATATAAACCTAGGTTCTCTCCCTGTCTTCATTTTCCGTCAGCTCACTTTTGGATTCTCATAATAACTCAGTTATTCAGCGTCTACTAATCCAGCCACAATGTTCCTTTCTCCCGATATCTGTACATTCCACCTTCAGTATTATAATTTTCCCTTCTAACTTTAACTAATCTTCCGTGGAGAGTTTTTCGTTTTTATTTGATCGACATAATTACAATCTCATTACTTGTTCGAAATCATTTCCTTCTTATCAATACTTATAAACATTTATGTTGTCTTATTTATCCTTTATACATTATATTAATCTCATCCTAACATACTCTCTTATGTTATATTTCCCGTTACTTATACATTGTAAGCTTTTATTTATTTCACTCACTTTCTCCTTTATTCTCCATTTTCACATCCTCATAACTAACTTTTCATTAATAATTTAGTGGCATAACAACGTGACCGTGCTTTTCTGTGACGTAAAACATACCTTTATTTCATTTGTTTACTCGTACTTAGATTCAAATTTATTCATTCATCGGTGTACATTCTTTTTTCATAGAGTTCCATTGTTATGTCCAAAATTATGGTATAAATCTATCTTTTAATAAATGACACTTATTTTAATAAGTTTTTTTAAAGGTAATTTTTTGCTATAAAATCTTTTTATGGTACATCCAACATTACCCATAACAGAATGATTTACCTTTTAAGTTTACATTGTTCTCTCACTCAATTGGAAGATTTTGTTTGTTCAAGAGTGATTTACCTTTCAAGTTTACATTGTTCTCTCACTCATCTCCAAGATTTTGTTTGTTCAGTTGGTTGTTTGCTACAGAAGAGAGTTGATGTTTTTGTGATATTTCCCTTTTCTAGTTAGATTCCACATGATAACTAAGTGATCTAACATATATGTACAAGTTAGTACCTTACCTTCTCTACCATTTACCATTTCCAATATTGATATTGTGTTAGATAGGTGACCTTTTGGAATGATCTACCAAGGACTATCATATATCCTCCATAGGCTTTTTATTACATAACTTGGTGTAAGGGTTCAACTATTTGAGATATGATTTTCGTGGATTGAACCATGTTCCTCCATTAAAAACCCCTTTTTATATACTTCTCCTTCTATTTTCTATTCACGGAAATCAAGAGCTAGGTGGCCCATTAATTTTGATGATGGAATTGGTTGATATTTTGTTAGTAATTGATCGTAAGAGATAGTGAATTTTTAGATTCCTACTCGTATTTATATAATATTAGTATGGATGATAGGTCAATGAATCTCAACGGGGGAGGGGGGAGATAATAACTTTTTTTTTTCATTGTGGAGATATCAAGCAACTAAAAGTCGTGATCATTCAACCTCAATTATTACTTTCTCAATGATGATAAGGTGTGACTAATCACCTACTCTCAATCATAGAATGTTGGACAACCACTATAAATCCCAAGTCTTGAGTGTACCAGTAGACCTATAATACTAAGATTTTCCAAATGCAAAATTTAAACTGAATTTGACTAAAAGTAAGGGTTAAACAAAAATAAAAAATAAAAAAATGTGATTTGAACTCAAATTGTACCAGAAATAAAGGATAATTTCAAAATTGGAACCCAAATGAAAAATTGAAATTCAATTGGATTAAAAATCGAATACTTAAGTAAAAAATAAAATTTTTTGAAAAATCTGGTTCAAACCAGTAAATAATGGGAAATTTCAAGTTAAATTATGGAGTGGATTCAAAAATAGAAAAAGATGATTTTATTTAAAAAACAAAAAAGAAAGGGTGATAGGTTAATAAATCTCAATGGAGGGAGGGGGAGGGGTGGGGGTGTTCTTTCAAAGAGGGGAAATATGGTTATTTTTGGATGAATGGTGGACAAATTAGTTATTTATGCATAAAAAGGGGAAAAATAATAACATTGCTAGTAGCAAAATGATCATTTTTTGTTCAAATTATGGTAAAATAGTCATTTTTATACAAACAATGGTAAAAATAATATTTTTATTTATGGAGGATAAAGTGATAATTTTAAAAAGTAAATAGGTAAAAATGAAATTTTTTGTAAGTATGTGGTAAAATTGTAATTTTACAAAGGAGGTTAATACTCTATGTGTACAAAAGGGGCTAAGGCCCAAGTTATTTTAAAATGTGGGAGAAGCACCATTTTTATCGGGAAAGGGATATGACCTATGTTTTATGAAAAACAGGTACCAACATGATGTCCTTTTTTGGAAAGTAAATCGCCCCATTAAGATATGACATGATATGTATTGTCATGCCCCAACCCGGTTTGGTTGGAACCCCGTGATCAACATGTCACTCCTTCCGGTATAGAATAACACCCACTATGGTACTAGTAGAAGTTAGATGTAACATGAAAAAAACTATTTTCAAAATAACTTGTGAAAAAGTATGTTTTTTCATAAGATATACCGAAATATAATTATAGCATAAGGCTTACTAGTTTTTGTATATAATTATATACCGAAATATAACTAACGATTGTAGTTAGAAGTCTCTCGGTACGTGCCTATATTATCATGGATAATAATTAATTGAAATATTCGAATATTTTCACTTAGATCCCTAGTTTATTTTATTTACAATTTCACCTCTTATAAAATCAATTAAATTACAAATAAACCCATATAAATACTTTTAATTATAATTAAATTCCTAAAATTATTTTTAATTGTAATTAAGTTCTTAATTTCACCTTAATAACCAATTAGCCCTCAATTGAGCTTAATTTCACAAAAATTCCCAATTTTTGAAAAATCCCCAAATTGCCCAATTTCATCAAAATTTGTTTATTGGCCCCAAATTCTTAATTTATCAAATTGAGTGTTGAAATCTTGTTAATTCCCTCCTAGCTTGCTACTAATCGTTTCCCCCATCTTCCTACAAGCATCTTGACCTTTGGATGGCTTCATTTGACCCAAAATTGAGCTCAAACGGAGCTTTGTGAGAAATGTTTTCTAGAGAGAGAGCTTCGTTTTCTTATCAGTGAGGGAACGATGGCCAGAACTCTGGATAGGGGCAGCTAGTACTCATCCAAGGGATCCTCCTAGGATCAAATTGTGCATCAATTGGTAGTATGAGCAATGAGAATTCGATCAAAGAAATTTTTGTGATGTAGAATCTGAAATTTTACTATTTTGGCAAATATAGGCGGAATTGGATTACCTTAAGGGTTCCAGGAGGTCGAGGGTCTGTTGAGGAGGGCTGTGGGAAGGTCGGCCTAGTTGCAGTAGGTCAAAGGTGACCGGAGCTTAGCGTGAAGAATTTTGCTACTTTGTAACCGCCAGAGCAATGGTATTGTCTGAGCTCCCTAGAGCTCCTCTAGTGTTCCTTGAGCTTAAGGAGGATTGTAGCAATGTAGAGGACTTCTTCTTGGTTTCAAGGAACTTGAATTCACCGCGAGAGGTTGAGGAAAATACCCATGTTGGAGCTCTGGTTCATTCTTCATCGAAAAAGGAGTACTTTGTCTTTTTCAGTCATTTGAGGGATATGGAGGATGAATGGGGAGAATCTCTTTATATAGGGTGCTCGGAAACTGACGGAGTATCCGTTTATTCATCCCTCGACCCAAAATTCTCCCGTTCATGGTCTTAATGGATGGCTTTTCAGTCGTTGTAGGAAACATGGCCACTCCATCTACCTTATCCTGCTAGCGTTCCATGGAAGAAGACGACACTGTGTGATGCTTTCGAGCTACCATCTGGTGCCCTATGATTGGCTGGATTCACTGACGTGGCTTCCCACTCAGCATCCAGTCATCCTTTGACTCGTTGGCAAGCCATGTGGCGACCTCCCATTGGTTGCTCATTCCAACGTAGCTGTTGACCGGATTCAACTAGCCATTCGATTGTGATATGTGGTGTCACGCCCTGACCCAGTTTGGTCAGATCCCCATGATCAACTCGCTACTCCCTTGGTTTAAGAGGGGTTTCCCTTCTTTTAATCAAGAGGAGCCAAGCGTAATTTTAAACCTTGTTCCCTGGAATATAAATCAATCAAATGCAGCTTAAAAGGAACTTTAAGCATACCTGACGGAGGGTACATCTTCACTTTTTCTTTCATTATATCTCCTTATTTCTTAAAAGGGTTAAAAGGGAGGGGGTGAGTTCTACAAATCAATGAGTGGGTGTTGGGAGTGAATTTTCTTTCAATATAGCTTTTATTTATCAAAAACATGTTGAGGTTATCATTTCCTTGAAAAAAGGATTTCCTCAAATTTTGGTTTTTAAAACTTTTTCTCATTACCATATTAGATGTGTTTAGTTCTTTTTAGCCCATCCTCTTGCCTCGGGAGGTGTTTAGCAAATAAACACACACCCTTCATTAGGAAGGGTACACACATTCGTAGGTGCAGCCCGCCCATTGCACCCACTTGTGGATCAAAGCGTCTTCACCATCCACCAAGATAGAAGCCCGTCCACTTCTCCCATGGGTCTGAGTGGAACGTCGAAGATGTCGGACCCTCAGATCCGAATGCCACTTCGTGTCCATATGAGGATGGAGATCCCATCCTGAACCCCATGATCTCATGCCCAAGAAGCTCCTAGAGCTTCATGACTAACTGGCACGACAAACTGCTCTTATCGCCCTCCATGTCCTCCAACAACCCTAGGGACCCATCACTATCCCCTAGTGCATCTTGATGGTCTCGTACCATAAGTGCATGCACAAATAAGAGTTTTCCATATATAGCAATTATCTTTGGTGCAAATTGTCCAATGACCCCAATGCTCAACCCGACCTGCTGCTGTTTGTCTAGACTGGTCCGTCGACCTAGCCCTAACGCATTACCACCAGTCCATCGAACACGGTCGGTCCTGACTTGGTACCATGGAAAATCATACAACAAATTTCATTAGAAATTTTCATGGCTCTTTCTTATTCAGGTTTGTTTATGAGCTTTTGCTTGTGCCCACTAGCCTTAGGCCCACTATACACGTTTTTCCAAAAACCGATGCCACAGGCCTATCTAAGTTATTTTAGCTCCCGTAAAAAACGTCTCCCAAATATTTTAAGCATTGACACATAATCAGGGGAGAACACTTTTGACAAAAATTCATTTTCATCTTATCACAGCAACCGGGTGTGAAGATATCTCTACTTACAACCGGTAAGTGGGTTTCTCCTTTCCTCATTATACTAACCATGTATGATGTAAAATAATCTCACTCACAATTGGTTTTTTATTTCTAAAGTGCTCACCATCCCAATCGGGTATGTTGAATAAAGCCCACTCACGGTGGCTTCCCATTTAGAAAAGGTGCTCATCATCCCAACCAGGTATGAAGTGTAAATTAGCCCACTCACCCGATGATCGTGACGTGTTCATCCCCAATCAATTTTCCATGTCCATACTACCTTCTCCTTGTCGATGTTCTAGTTTCTCATGTCCCTACACGATTGGTGCATCCTTACCAATTAAGGTTTGGCATGACAACCATCATTTTCTCACGTATAAGCGACTAGGCTCAAAATTGTTGGTTTATTGCACTTAGGTCCATAAACTTCATTTTCTTTAACTTTAGGTCCCTAATGCTAACTTTTCCCCAAATTGAGTCCCAAGGCTTCCAAAATTCCCTTTGTGTCCTCAATTTACTCAAAATTGTGTAACGAGCTCATGTTTTTCTAAATTTCCAATTTGGTCCCGAACGTTTCAAAAATTAAAAATTTGCCCCTACTTTTCAAAAATGGCAATTTGACCCCAAATGTACCAAAAATTGACCAATTGGTCCCCCAACATGTTTCTTATGGCCAATTGGCCTAAAATTTTGGGAAATTGCAAAGAGGTCCCTCAATATTTCAAAATCCCAAAAATTTCCCTAATTTCTCCCCTTCAAACTAAGAGAATTTGATTTCTTCAAATTGGCTATTCAATCGGGGTTAATTGTTCCAATTGAAGGTATGGATTAGTTCCTACACTTCCATAGAATTCATTGGAGCTTTGAATTGCATGAATTGAGTCCGAAAACTATTCGTAGAGAGAGAGTGCTTCGAAAGCTTAATGTCAGATGTGCGGTGGTCTAGGCTCCTAACCGGGGGAGGAAGCTCTCATCCTAAGGTTCCTTCTAGAATCAAGAATTGCTACAATTGACGTCCGAATGAGGGTGAATTTGGTTAGTGAAATTCGACATTTTCTCTCTCTAACACTGATCTGTAACGACGAAGGAGGGCCGAATTTACTTACCTTTCAACTTTGTTGAGGTCGTGTGAGGGATGTCGGGGAGGCTTGGTTTAACTGGAGGAGGGCTGAATTTGTCGATATTCAACTCAACCAAAATAGGGTAGCTTCGATCCTTCAGAGCTGCTTTACTGTTTAATTCTGCCGAAGTTTCTCCAGCGGTCCTCAGGTCTAAAGGAGGTTACTGTGAGGTAGCTAACTTCCCCTAGAGTCTATAGGACCCAACCTTGCCTTCTAAGGCTAAGAAAAAGGCCCAAGTTAGAGCTTTAGTTTGAGCTTTACCGAAAAATGGAGCAGATTAGAGAGAATGACAATTTGATGTGTGTGAAGGATGAATGGACAGGAGCTCTTTATATAGGGAGCTCGGGGACCCTTTGCCCGACCACTTTCCATTTTTGTCGAGCTTATACTCGCACGAAAATGGCCTGATTGGAAAGGTTACACCTTCTCTAGAGAAGGAAGTTTTCTACATTTATGAACAGTGTTATCATCTTGAGGAAGAAGATGATACTGTTTCGAATTAGATGGGACCGGTCCGAACGGGTTCTATGGAAAAAATCGGCTGGTTCATGTCTGATTCAATCGATTTTATCAAAATTAAAAATTTCTAAATTAATCTAAATTCATTTTCTATCTAATGGTGACTTCAATTTCCCAATTTGATTAATTTAAGCCACTAAGAAAAATGAATTTAGAAATCGATTCAATTATGGTTCAAACTGGCTCAATTTTGTTCATGTCTGGTTCACCTTGAACCAGTCTGGTTTTCTCTTACCATTTGTCCCAAGGTTTTTTTCCATAATTTTTATGACTCTTTGAGTCACTTGGTGTCACGCCCTAACCTGGTTTGGTCGGATGCCCATGAGCAACCTGCCACTGTCCCAGTTTAGTAAGGGTTTTCCCCTTCTTTAACCCAGGAGGAGTAAGGCATCCTTTAAACCTATACCTTTCCTAGAATAACATAAATCAAAATTGTATAAAAATTTTAACTTACATACCTGTCTTGTAGGTGTTCTTAACAGGAGGTCTTTGGGTACATTTCCCTTGGTTAACTGAAAGGGATATAAGGAAGGGGGTGAGTTCAACGACTCAGCAAATAGGTTTTTAAAGTTTGACTTTTAGGAAAAGTTTTTGAATCGGAGTGTGCTAGACTCCTTATTTTCTTTTAAAACAATTCATCCTTAAAATCATGTTTTCATAGCTCAATCCTCAATCAAAACCGATGTGTTTATTAGCCAACACATGCCCTTCATCATGAAGGGAACACACATTCGTAGGCTAGCACAACCACTGTACCCACTTGTGGCATCGAAGTGACTTTATCGGCCACCTTGATAGAAGCACATCCACATCTACCATAAGAATGAGTGGATGTACATGACATTCGACCCTTAATCCCATAACAAAACTCTGTGTCCATATGAGGACAAACCCTCAATCCATCGAGTATGTCGGTCTTGTCTCGGTACCATGGCAGAACAATTCATTCACTTAAATTTTAATGGCTTAAAATCATGTTTGTTTATGATCTCCTCCTCGTGCCAACTAGCCTAAGGCCCACTATTCGAGATTTTCAAGTTCCAAAACCGAGGCCGCCATCCTAAATGAGCTATTCGAGCTCCCATCAAGAAGGTCTCCCAAAATGTTTAAGCAGTGGCACACAGTCAAGGGAGAGCACTTCCAACAAAATGAACTTTTAGTCATCCATCACACCAACCGGGTATGTGGACATCTCCGCTTATAACTAATAAGTGGGTTTTCTACTTCCTTCCAGGAAGTTTTATCATGCCAACTGGGTATGATCTAGTTACAACCGATAAGTAGTTTTTCCGTATAATTTCCAAATCACTCCTCATAGGTGTGATGGTTAAAATATCACTTAGTAGTGGGTTTTCATTTTTGAGGTGCTTATCTTCCCAACCAGGTATGATATTTAATCCCATTCACCCAATAGTGCATTGAATTCCCTTTTAACAGGCTTGTTGCCCTCACACGAACTTGTCATAGCTAGCATTCTCGGTACTACATGTTCCTACACGATATGAACATCCTTGTTCATTATCCTTTGACCTAATAGCCTTCATTTATCACGAATGAATGAAATAACCAAACTTTTCATTTATTTGCAAATAGGTCTCTAAAGTTATTTTTCTTTAACTTTAGGTCCCTAATGCAAGTTTTCCCCCAAATTGAGTCCCAAAACTCTAGAATTCACCTTAGGATCTCAATTTATTAAAAATCATAAAAAGGGGTTAAAGTTTTCCCAAATTTTCAATTTGGTCCTGAAATTTTCCAAAATTACCATTTTGCCCCTAATTACAAAAATGGTAAGTTTTGCAACAAAAATTCCAAAAAATTGCCTAATTGGTCCTCAAACATCTTTATCATGTCCAGTTGGCCTTCAATTTTATAAAATTGCACTTTAGTCCCTCAAATTTTTGGAATCCCTAAATTTCCCCCCAATTTCAACCTTCTAACTCAATCGAATATGATTTTATCAAATTGACCAATCAAATGAGTTTAATTGTTGAAATTGAAGTTAGATTTGAGTTCCTACACCTTCATACAATTCAATTGCACTTTGTATCGCACGATTTGATGCCAAAATGAGCTCAAACGGTGCTTTGCTGAAAAACCAGACTTAGAGAGAGAAAGCTTTCGATCAGAGGTGCGACGGTCCGAGCTTTTAATATGGGCAGATAGCTCTTTTCCCGAGGTTTCTCCTACGATCAAGAATAGCATCAATTGATGCCGAATTGAGTGAGAATTTAGTCATTGAAAATATTTCAGTCCTCTCTATCATTCGGCCTAATAGGCTTTATTCATTCTAATGAATGAGAAAGTCAAACTTTCATTTATTTGCAATTAGGTCCCTAAAGTTATTTCTCTTTAACTTTAAGTCCCTAATGCTAGTTTTTCCACAAATTGAGTCCCGAAACTTTTAAAATTTATCATTGGACCTCAATTTATTCCATTTCACAAAAAGGGGTTTAATTTCCCAAATTTCCAATTTGGTCCCCCAAATTTTCCAAAATTACTATTTTACCCTTCCTTTTAAAAAATTGTAAATTTTACCCCAAAAATTCTAAAATTCCTCAATTGGCCCTCAAACATTTTTATCATGCCCAATTGACCCTCAATTTTTGGAAATTGCATTTAGGTCCTTTGAATTTTCAAAAATCCCCAATTTTCCCTAATTTTTTCCTCAATTCCTACTTTTTGACACAACTGAATTTGATTTCATCAAATTGGCTAATCAAACATTTCAAATTGTTGAAATTGAGTTTCTACATATTCATATGATTCTTTATCAATTTGAATCGCATGTTTTAACGCAAGAACGAGCTCAAACGGAGCTTCATTGGAAAATGAACTATAGAGAGAGAAAGTTTTGATAACTCACCGGTGAGGTCACGACGGTCTGAGCTTTCTATCCAGGCAAGTAGTTCTCGTCTTGAGATTCATCCTAGAATCAAAAATCAAATCAATTGATGCCAAATTGGTGTCGAGGACTCCTTGGCCGTCCGATTGGTGCCTTTATGATAGGCATTGATGGTCGAAAACGTATTGAACGGAGATGTTTCTTCTTTGCTGACGCTGCTTATATTTTTTGGTGAGTGAATAGTGCTGTCATCTGAAGGAAGAAGATGACACCATTCCGTACCGGATTGGACCGGTCCGATCTTGGTTCGAAGCTTAAACTGGTCAGTTCACCCCTAATTTGACCGAGTTTTTCAAATCTAAAAATTTCTAAATTCATTTTCTATTCAATGGTGGCCTCAAATCTCAAATTTGAATTATTTAAGCCACCTAGATAAATAAATTTATGATCTGGTTCAATAGTGGTTTAAATCGGTACAAACCAGTTCAGATCTGGTTCACCTAAACTGGTTTGGTTTTCATCTCCAATTCCTTCACAAGTCCATTTCCATGACTTTTGTGACTCCTCAGGTCACTTAGGGTCCATAATTTTCCTAGTTTACTATCTCTCTATCGGTTTCGGTTCATAAACCAGCTCAGTTCTTAAACTGGTTTAATCCAGTTCAGGTCCAGTTTACCCGAACTAGTTTGTTTTTTCTCTCCCACTTTGTTCTAAGGTTCCTTCCCAAGGTTTATTAATCTCTTTGGGTTGCAAAGGATCCATAAATCCCCAATTTTCCCTTTTTCTATCGGTTCGGTTCATGAATCGGGTCAGTTCATAAACCAGTTCAATCCAATTGGACATGAACCGACTTAGTTCATAAACTGATTCAATCCAATTGGATTTGGTTCATCTAAACTGGTCTGGTTTTTCTCTTCCAATTTGTCCTAAGGTTCTTTTCCAAGATTTTATGAACCCTTTGGATCACCCGGGAGTTGTAAATTTCCAAATTGCCCATTCCCAATTGATCAGGTACATGAACCGGTTCGGTTTTCTTACTCGGTTTGATCGATTCTTTTCCTGGATTTTCCTTAACTCAAATGGGCGGGGTTTACAAATGGCCCCGATCCTTAACTTGACATGTAGTTATATGTCTCGACTGGTCCGTAGACCTGTCATGTCACACTACCGCTAGTCCATCGAGTATGTAGGTCTTGTCTCGTTACCATGGCCAAATAATTCATTCACTAAAGTTTTCATGTCTTAAAATCATGTTTGTTTACGAGCTCCTGCTCGTGCCAACTGGCCTAGGACCCACTGTTTGAGATTTTCAAAATCGGGCATATTAGCCTTCAAGTTCCAAAACTGATGCCTCCGACCAATATGAGCTAGTCGGGCTCCCGTTAAGGTCTCCTAAAATGTTTAAGTAGTGGCACATAGTGATGGGAGAGCACTTCCGACAAAATGAACTTTTAGCAGTCCATCACATCAACCATGTATGAGGACATCTCTACGTATAACCGATAAGTGAGTTTTCTACTTCCTTCTAGGAAGTTTCATCATACTAACTGAGTGTTATCTACTTACAACCGGTAAATAGTTTTTTTTCTCGTAATTTCCACATCACTCGTCTTAGGTGTGATGGTTAAAATAACACTTAGTAATGGGTTTAAAATTTTGAGGTGCTTATCATCCCAACCAGGTATGATATAAAATCTCACTCACCTGTTAGTGTAGTGAATTTTCTCTTAACCGGCTTGCTGCCTTCACCCAAACTTGTCGTAGTTGGTGTTCCCGGTACTTCATGTTCCAACATGATATGAACATCCTTGTTCATTATCCTTTGTCCTAATAGCCTTCATTAATCATGAATGAATTAAATAACCAAACTTTTCATTTATTTGGAATTAGGTTCCTAAAGTTATTTTTCTTCAACTTTAGGTCCCTATTGCGGGTTTTTCCCCAAATTGATTCTCGAAACTCTAAAATTCACCTTAGGCCCTCAATTTATTCAAAATCACAAAATGATGTTCAAGTTTTCCCAAATTTCCAATTTGGTTCTCAATTTTTTCAAAATTACCATTTTGCCTCTACTTTACAAAAATGATAAATTTTGCCCAAAAAATTCCAAGAATTGCCTAATTGGTCCTCAAACATCCTAATCATGCCAAATTGGCCCTCAATTTTATGAAATTGTACTTTAGTCCCTCAAATTTTTGAAATCCCCAATTTCAACCTTCTATGTAAACCTCGCCCTTTTGAGTTAAGGAAAATCAGGAAAAGAACTGGTCAAACCGAGTAAGAAAACCGATCCGGTTTACAAACCCGATCATTTAGGAACGAGCAATTTGGAAATTTCAACTCTCGGGTGATCCAAAGGGTTTATAAAACCTTGGAAAAGAACATTTGGACAAATTGGAAGAGAAAAACCAGAACAGTTTAGATGAACCGGATCCAACTGTATCGAAGCTTTCCAGAATTTCCTGAAAGGGATATAAGGGAGGGATGAGTACAATGACTCAGTGAATGGGTTTTTAAAACTTTTAACTTTTAAGAAAAAGACTTGTATTGGAGTGTGCCAAACTCCTTTCTTTCAAAAATCCTCTCATTCAAATCTCGATTTTTACCACCATTTCCTTATTCATCATGGTGTGTCATCACCCAACACACATCTTTCATCATGAAGGTCAGACACACATTCGCAGGCTAGCCCGTCCACTGAACCCACTTGTGGTGTCGGAGCGACTTTACCGGCCACCTAAATAGAAGTACGTCCACTTCTACCCTGAGAATAAGCGGATGTTCTTGACATCCAACCCTCAATCCTGAAATTGAATCTTCGTGTTTGTATGAGGACAGAGACCTCATCCAGTCCCCACTCCAGTCTCATGCGCTTAGTGCTACTCCAAATTTTGCATGGTCACCTGGTACGAAGAACTGCCCTTATACTCACCGGGTCGTCTAGGGCCCTTAGGATGCATCACTACCCCTCATGGGCCTCTTGATGATACCATACTCATAGTGCATCCACAATTAATATTTTTTCATTATGCCATATAATCTGTGGTGCCACTGGTCCAACTACCCCGACTCTCAACTCAATTCGCAGTTGTTTGTCTTGACTGATCCGTCGACCTGTCATGTTGCACTACCGCTAGTTGATTGAGTATGTGAGTCCTATCTTGGTACCATTTCCAAACAATTCCAATTGGCCTTAGGCCCACTATACGAGATTTTCAAAATCAGGCATATTAGCCCCCCAATTCCAAAACTGAGGCCCCCCCGCCTATAAGAGCTATTCGAGCTATTGTCAAGAAGGTCTCCCAATTAGTTTAAGCATTGGCACATAGTCAGGGGAGAGCACTTTCGAAAAAATATATTTTCAACTATCCATTATAGCGACCGGGTATAAGGACATCTCCGCTCATAACCGATGAACGGGTTTTCAACTTCCTTTGAGGAAGTTTCATCTTACCAACCGGGTATGATCTACTTACAACCGGTAAGTAGTTTTTCCGTATGATTTTCACATGACTCTTCTAAGTTGTGATGTTTAAAATACCACATAAAAGTGGGTTTTCATTTCAATATGCTTATCATTCCTCACCGGGTTTGATATAAAAATCTCACTCACAATTGGTAAGTGGTTTTTAACTTTAAGTTATGCTCATCATCCCAACTGGGTATGACGTTAGTAAACCCACTCAACCGTTAATCCAGTGAATTCCACTAGACTGGTTCTTTGTATTCACATGAACTTGTCCTTGCTGGCGTTCCCGGTACTTCGTGTTCCTACATGATATGAACATCTTGGTTCATTATCTTTTGACCTAATAGCCTTCATTCATTCCAAATGAATGAGAAAATTAAGCTTTCATTTATTTACAATTAGGTATCTCAAGTTATTTCTCTTTAACTTTAAGTCCCTAATGGCGGTTTTTCCTCAAATTGAGTCCTATAGCTTTTAAAATTTATCATAGGACCTCAATTTATTCCATTTCACAAAAAGGGGTTTAATTTCCCAAATTTCCAATTTGGTTCCCCAACTTTTCCAAAATTACCATTTTGCCATTCCTTTACAAAAATGGTAAATTTTACCCCAAAAATTCTAAAATTCCTCAATTGGCCCTATGACATTTTTATCATGCCCAATTGACCCTCAATTTTAGGAAATTACATTTCAGTCCTTCAAATTTTTGAAAATCTCCAATTTTCCCCAATTTTTTCTCCAATTCCTACTTCTTAACACAACCAAATTTGATTTCATCAAATTGACTGATCTAACATTTCCAATTGTTGAAATTGAGTTTCCACATGTTCATACGATTCTTTAGCAATTTGAATCGCAAGTTTTAACACCGGGACAAGCTCAAATGGAGCTTCGCCGGAAAATGAATTGTAGAGAGAGAAAGCTTCGATTACTCACTGATGAGGGCACGACGGTCCGAGCTTTCGATCTAGGCAGATAGCTCTTATCCTGGAGTTCATCCTAGAATCAAGATTTGCATCAATTGATGTCGAATTGAGTTAGAATTTCATCATCGAAATTCTATCGGTTCTCTCTCTAGCACTAGTCGAAAATTGCATTAGGGCGCCGAATGGGCTTATCTTTTAGTCCTAATTTGGTCATGGGAGGGCTGACGAAGTGTTTGGAGGGCTTGGTTTTTCTTGAGATGGGCTCGAGTTGGCCAATTTTAGCTTGGCCAAAATAGTGCAGCATCGGTCCACCGGAGCTGCTTCACTGTTCTATCATGTCGACGCTTCTCCAACGAATCTCGAATTTACTAGAGTTTACTATCAGATAGCTTACTTCTCCCCAGTTCTAAATAGCCTGACCACTCCTTCCGAGGTTAAGAAGAATGCTCATGTCGAAGCTCTGGGTCGAGCTTCACCGGGAAATGGAGCAGTAGAGAGAGAAAGAAAAGTGATCAGGTGTGAGGAGAATGAATGGGGATGAGCTCATTACTAGTATTAATGTTGCCATAAATTTTTGGTATTAATTCCAATAATTTAATTTAGGTATTAAGTTATTTGTATTAATTACAACAATTAAATATATATTAATTTATGCCTATTTATGATAGGGCGTACGTTCGCATAAAATCTTTTTTACCGAAATTTCGGGTAATAAAAAAAACATACTTCCTAGGAGGTCACCCATCCTCACACGTAAGTTGTAAATTTTCAAAGGTTACAAAAAATCACACTTCCCAGAAGGTCCCCCATCTTCACACTACTCTCAAGTAAACACACTTAACTTTGAAGTTCTTATAGAATCTAGTTCACCTGAACCAATTTGGTTTTTGCTTTCTAGTTTGTCTTAAATTTCTTTTCCAATGTTTAATAAATCCTTTGGATCAATCGAAAATTGTAAATTTTCATATTGCTTATTCCCAAATGTAAACCGGTTTAGTTTTTCTTATTCGGTTTGACTGGTTCTTTTCCCGGTTTTCCTTAACTCAAATGTGCGGGGTTTACACGTCGTGCCTTCACCGGTGAGTAATCGAAGCTTTCTCTCTCTATAGTTCATTTTCCAACGAAGCTCCGTTTGAGCTTGTCCCGGCATTAAAACTTGCGATTCACATTTCTGAAGAATCGTATGAACATGTGGAAACTCAATTTCAACTTCAATTTCCATAATTAGAAACGTTTGATGGGTCAATTTGATGAAATAAAATTCGGCTGTGTTAAAAAGTTGGCATTGAGGGAAAATTGGGGATTTTCAAAATTCAAAGGACCAAAATAAAATTTTATGAAATTGAGGGTCAATTGGGCATGAAAATAATGTTAGAGGACCAATTGAGGAATTTTGAAATTTTTGGGGCAAAAATTACTATTTTTGTAAAGGAAGGGCAAAATGGTAATTTTGGAAAATTTGGAGGACCAAATTGGAAATTTGGGAAATTAAACCCCTTTTTGTGAAATGGAATAAATTGAGATCCTATGATAAATTTTAGAAGTTTCGGGACTCAATTTGAGGAAAAACCGGTATTTGGAACTTAAAGTTAAAGAGAAATAACTTTAGGGACCTAATTACAAATAAATGAAAGTTTGACTTTCTCATTCATTTGGAATGAATGAAGGTGATTAGGCCGAAGGATAATGAACCAAGATGTTCATATCGTGTAGGAACGCGAAATACCGGGAATGCCAGCAAGGACAAGCTCGCGTGAATACAAAGAACCAGTCTAGTGGAATTCACGGCATTAACGGGTGAGTGGGTTATTCACATCATACCCAGTTGGGATGATGAGCACATTTTAAAGTTAAAAATCACTTACCGGTTGTAAGTGGGTTTACTAACATCATACCCGGTTGGGATGATGAGCACAACTTAAAGATAAAAACCACTTGCCGATTGTGAGTGAAAATTTTATATCATACCCGGTATGGGATGATAAGTACCACGGTATAAAAACCTACTATTTAGTGGTATTTTAATCATCACCACTTAGAGAAAGTGATGTGAAAATTATGTGAAAAAACTACTTACCGGTTGTAAGTAGATCATACCCAGTTGGTATGATGAGACTTCCTCAAAGGAAGTTGAAAACCCATTCATCGGTTATGAACGGAGATGTCCTTATACCGGTTGGTATAATGGACAGTGAAAACCTATTTTGTCGGAAGTGTTCTCCCCTGACTGTGTACCAATGCTTAAACTATTTGGGAGACCTTCTCGATGGGAGCTTGAATAGCTTTCATAGGCTAGGGGCCTCGGTTTTGGAACTTGGGGGCTAAATGCCCGATTTTGAAAATCTCGTACAGTGGGCCCAAGGCCAGTTGGCACGAGCAGGAGCTCGTAAATGAACATGATATATGTGCCATAAAACTTAATAAGTGAATTGTTTGGCCATGGTACCAAGATAGGACCGACATGCTCAGTTAACTAGCGGCAGTGCGACATGACAGGTCGACGGACTAGTCAAGACAAACAGCTGCGGGTTGAGTTGAGAGTCGGGGCCGTTGGACTAGTGGCACCACAAATTACATGGCAATATAAGGAAACATTGTTTGTGCATGCACTGTGAGTACGAGATCATCAAGACGCCCATGAGGGGTAGTGATGCGTCCTAAGGGCATTGGACGACATGGTGGCCATAAGGGCAGTTCGTCGTTCCAGGTGTCTGTGCGAAATCTAGAGTAGCACCAAACGCATGAGACTGTGGTGGGGACAGGATGAGGTCTCTGTCCTCATACGGACACGAAGAAGTGATTTCGGGATTGTGGGTCGGATGTCACGTACATCCACTCATTCCCTGGGTAGAAGGGGTCGTACTTCTATCCGGGTGGCAGGAAAAGTCGCTCCGAAGCCACTAGCGGGTTCAATAGTGATACTGACTTGCGAATGTGTGTAACCTTCATGATGAAGGATGTGTGTTGGGTGATGACACATCGTGGTAACTAAGAAATAATGGAAAACCCGAATTTTTAAATGGAGGGATTTTTTAAAACAAAGGAGTCCGGCACACTCCATATAAATGTTTTTCTTAAAAGTTAAAAGTTTTTAAAAACCCATTCACTGAGTAGTCGTACTCACCTCCTCCCTTATATCCCTTTCAGGAAATCCCAGAAAGCCTCCCCTTAAAGACCGTCAACTAAGATGCCTGTAAGACAGGTATGTAAAGTTTTAAATTTCATATAGTTTTGATTATGCTATTCCAGGAAAAAGGTGCAGGTTAAAGGACGTCTTACTCTTTACGGTTTACAATAAGGGGAAACCCTTTAATAAACTGAGAGAGTGGCAGGTTGATCACGGGGATCCGACCAAACCGAGTCAGGGCGTGACAACAAACCCTTAGAGAATTTCTTAAAGCTGAACCCTAAGTCAGGTATGCCTAAAGTCCTTGTTAATTATTCAAGTTTTGTATAATGCTATTCTAGGAAACCATGTCAAAAGGACGTCTGATTCCTAGCGACCTAAAAGAAGGGGTAATCCTTCTTAGGCCAAATGGAGTGGCAGGTTGTCAATGAGGATCCGACCAAACTAGGTCGAGGCATGACAAATACCATTTCTCAATAAAGGGATTAAACATTTGTAGAACAAACCCTATAAGGCTACAACCTCGACTTGTCCCACTTATGGCCCGAAGCGCCTTCACCGTCCACCTTAGTGAGAGGTTACAACCTCTACCACATCATTTTATGAGCACCATGGCCCAACCCCCTAACATTATTGATACTTCTCTCAGCTATTAAGGGATGAGACCTCATTCTTCTTCCCCATGATCTTAATATGCATCTTGCTCCCCAAGCTTCACGACATACTGGAACAGCGAAACTTTCCTTGTACCAACATTGTTTTTCAGTAACCTTTAGAACTAACACTACCTTGTATCGGGTGTATCATTGGTTCCGAATGATTGCAATCACAAACATGTGTTTTTTTATTTAAGACCTTTCTATTTGCGTTGTTAGCCTAACGGGCTTTAACCGAACTCTCGCTTAGAAACTTCAACAAACATTATCAAATTGTGATAATTTTATCATGCTCTTAAATTAGAACTTATTTACCGGATTTGACCTATTTTCATTTGGCCGTTGACCCACTCATACAAGTTATCAAAAATATGACATTGGTCCCACTTCACTTTTAAAAATTGTGGCCTTAGGCCCACTTTCACATAAATAGATCTAACCAACCCTTGTTTATCATGGGCCTTGCCCATATTTGCATCGACAGTTATAAATATATCATCTCCTTGAAGTGTATTTATACATCATTTAAGGGTACTCCTATTAATATGCTTTATGCTTTCTTTATAAATATATCCCAAAATAGATTAAGCAGTTTCACAGGATTATATTTCTAGAAAAATAAGTTTTCTAATTAGGCATGCATTTGGACTCGCAGGTAATAATGTGTTATCAGTCCAATCTGACTCAATGGTAGAAATCTCACTGACCCGAGATCTATGACTTGTTCGTCCTGTGTGAATTTCCTACGTATATAGATGGTATCGCAGTTGTAGGTAATAAGACTTCTTTTCACATGTACATTATCATGGATAATGTATGCATCGAACATTATTAGTTTCTACTTATATTCCTATGTTTTATTTCATTTATATAGAAGTCCCTAAATTTATTTTATTAGAAATTAATTCTCAATTATTTGCCATATGTACCTAAAATTATTTTATTTATATTTTCATCTACATATAAAATTATCCAAAATTACAAATAAATCTTTATATTTATTTTTAATTACAATTAAATTTCCTAAACTTATCTTATTTACAAATTGACCCTCAAATTTATGATTTTTCCACAAAAATCCCCAAAATTCCAAAAAATCTCAATTCACCATATTTCTTCAAAAATTGCACTTTCACCCTGAATCATCAATTTATCAAATTGACCAATTAAATTCCATTAATTTCCACCATCATACTTATAATCATCTCTCCTACCTCTCCATGATCATTCCAAACTTTGAATTGTACAATTTGTCCTAGAATTGAGCTAAAATGAAGATTCGCACCGTATGTTGCTAGAGCTCTTTATATGAGAAGCTCGCTCTAATCAAGAGTATCCTCTCAGTATCAAATTTCTTTGTAATTGATAATGTGAGCAGGAAGAATTAATTAGAAAATTTGCACAATTTTCTCTCTATAAATTCACTATTTTAGCGAAGGGTTGCGTAAATTGCTTACCATAAAGACTTAGGGAGGATGAGGCTTGGATGTGGAGAGTCATTGGAGGGTCGGACTGATCTGAGGAGGTTCAAGGGTGGCTCGAATTTAGCTCAAAAAATTATGCTCAAACTCGATAGTCAAAGTAGTGGTACTTTGTGGCCTCCTTAATATTTACCAGCAATTCTCGAGCTGAAATGAGTATGTAGTAAGGTAGATAACTTCCTTAAAATTCTAGATAATCCAATTTCATGTTCAAAAGTGAAAAAATAGGTCAATGTCAAAGCTCTGGTTCAAAGATGATCAGAATTTCAAGTAGTTTAAGTTATCTAAGTTGTAGATGTATAGAGAGTATGAATGGAGCATATCCATTTATATAATGAGCTAGGAAATTGAACGTTCTATCAATTATCATATAATCGACCATCAATTCCACAATTTAATTGCCACATGCCACATGCCACATGTCCATCTCTTAGATTTTTTTTAGTATTTTTTTATGGTTGAATACAAGTCTCACATGTATACTCGATTTAACAGCTCAAATCCAAATTCGGCGTCGAGTTTAGTGATCTAAACCTAATACATGTCCAAATTATTATACTTAAATCCGATCGGTAAAATGACGATTGAGTTTGTATACGAGTTGGAATAAGATTATCAAATGAGAATGTTATTTTGAATATGTTAAAGTGAGGAAGGAATCAATTGTGTGGCTAATGTTATATTAATTAATGGAGGAAAATTTATCCAAATTTTTAGTCCAAATTCATGCATCATCTATTCCAATTGAAAACAAAACATCACTACTCTCATTATCAATTTTGTCCGAGTGACATGAGAATTTACCATCCATTTTGTTATTCATTTTTATTTTTTAGTAATTAGTCATTTTAACTTCACTTATCAATAATACTTTCACATCATAATTAAATAGAATAACCAAAGCATTAGATAAAAATAAAATCGGAAAACTTAATTATTTAAAATTTAAATTGACGAACAAAAATATTATATGAAAATAAATTTCGACAACTGAATCATTGAAAAAAATAAAATTATTAATAAATAAAAAAAATTAGATAACTATTAAATTACTCGTAATAATATTTAAAATGGAAACCTTTCTTTTGAAGCCATCCACGTCGAGGTTGGTGAACCGCTCCTCCTTACTGTCCCGGTCGATGAATGTCGTTTTTGTCTTCGCGGTCAGCATTCGTAACACGGTGCCGTTTTGCGTGTTTTTTTAATTCCAGCTTGTGCAATATATTATTAACTATTATTTCCTGAAAGCAACATTAATGCCGCCCGTCCATTTATATTTTATTATGAGGGAATGTATTAAAGATAAACAAAATAATTAGTATATAATATTTCTGACCGGACACTGTGCATCATTAATCTCCACCGGTAATATTTAATTAGAACTTATTTAAAATAATTATATAATAATTCTATTCCATAAAAAAATCACTTAAATTAGTTTTGACTAGTGCTACCCATCGATCGATAACGTATGCAATTATAGCTTTTCATTATACCAATTTGGTTGATTAAAGGATTAGGAAAGGAATGGCTCACGCCTCTGCCGGCGTATCTAAGTAATGGAAGGGGCCGGCGCCCCGTCAGTATATCGAAGGAAGCCTCGGTCTGCTCTGGCAATGTTGCATAAGGTTGGGGTCGTCCCACACGTCAGGACCTCGCTTGAAATCTTATATGTTGCACCGAACCACCAATACCATGCATGGCTGCATTAGGCGTTTGCTAATGCGACCACGAAGAAGTCAATCAGATTCGAGCTCCAGTCTTTTTGAAATAAAATTCCCAAGAAAAAAAAAGAACTCCCCGTATTAGACGATGATGTAATGTCTAGGATGCTCACCTTCCTATCAAACGCCCATCATCATTATTATATTACAAATAGGCACCTTTGTTTATATTAATATATAGACTCTTTTACAATCTTTATCATTCATTTATATATTGCAGAGACAGACAGGACAAAAGGGGAAATTCAAATTATATCGATGTGATTTAAGAAATTGGGGGCGGCAAATAAAATAAATTTGACCGGTTATAAAATCAAATAAAAATAATAAAAAATGTTTGACCGGAAAAAAATAAAAATAATAAAGTTATCGGCGGGCTGGTGTGAAGAGACAAAAAGGATCTTTATGAGGCGTTAGTCCTCGTGATAAAGGCGACTGAGCCGGAGCCCCTCACGGTCTCGAGCCTCTTCTGGAGGGTACCGACAGCTGTTGCACATACCCACTTGGTATATTTTGCCTCATTTTCTTGCTAGGTCAGACCCATTTTCTGTTCAAATGTATATTTTTGTTAGGAAATCGAAGTTCTTTTCTTATTGCCCAAATTTCATCCTCGCCATGGCAACCGTCTTTGACTAATTTTGTACAGATGAGCTGTGTAGCCGTACCCATTAGAGATCTGATCCCGAT
This sequence comes from Trapa bicornis, assembly GCA_030064425.1. Taxonomy (NCBI): domain Eukaryota; kingdom Viridiplantae; phylum Streptophyta; class Magnoliopsida; order Myrtales; family Lythraceae; genus Trapa; species Trapa bicornis. The sequence goes on from CM057749.1 coordinate 5,873,560, forward strand.
TGAGCATGTCACACAGAAGATATCAGGGAGAAGTTTAAGCATGTAGTAATATGAAATAGGGAGAACAACACAATAGGAGGGGCTCATGTCATCACTGTACTTTCCATCTGCATAAAAATCACTGTTGTGCTTACTCTATATGTACAGGGGAGAAGAGAGAACTGGGAAGAAAGCAAGCTCAAAAGGGGGAGAGATTACAGAAAAAGTAAGAGAACTATGGCCTCGTGAGTGGATAGGGGGAAGAGATTCCTTCAAATCCCTTTCCATACCTAGTTGCTGCCCAAAGATTAAAAAGACTAAATAAAAAAAGAGAGAGAGAGAGAATAGACCTATAGCTAGGTGTAATACATATAGTGAGTGGCCCGTCGTTCCTCCGCAGAGATAAATCGCCCGCCTCCCGGCGGCAGGGTCGTCCTTCAATGCCGGTTAAATCCTCGGCCAAAGCCAAAGCTAGAGTTTGGCAAGGGCAAGTTGGGGTTGAGTTTCGGAAACCCCGCGAAGATGTCTTCGGTGATGCTTGTAATATTCGGTATGAGAAGGTCCTCAACGTCGTCCAGATCAGCTTCGTAATCGCTGATCTCCTTGTCCTCCGTGCTCTCCGACCTAGTAGCGCCATCTTCGGCCATCGGATTCCCTGTCGGCGCGGTCAGAGGGGTTGTCGGGGAGAGGCTGATGGTCGGTGACTTATTATCGGGGTTTTCTTCGGGGTGCGGGGACGAAGAGGTCTGGGCTTTCTGGAGGGCTCCGGTGAACTTATTCCTGGTGCTGCCGGCGAGGGAGTTCCGGTGGGTCGGCCGTGGATGAGAGTGCTCACCGGTGTACGTCACAATGAAGATGTTCGATTCTGTGTTGCTTTGCTCTACCTGCTTCCTTGCGGAGCATCCTTTCAAGCTACTGCACCGATAGTAATTCCTACAAACAACTTACATTTATTAGAGATTGAAGACGATGAGAAGAATCGATAGATTAGAGGGATCTATAGAAAAACCTAATATGTACATGAAAGTCTTGGGAGACTGCGATGAAGATAAAGTTCACCTTGGATAGGGAGAACCCTTGATTGGCTTCTGGCCGTACTTCCGCCAAGCCCAGAGATCGGACGATAATTGCTCGGCGGTGACCTGGCAGACTTTCTTCTTCTGCTGGCTCTTCCTGTAAAACATCAGAATTGAAGCTTAATTACCAGAAAGTCATGTAGCTGTTACCTATTTTGTTGTTAATTAATTGCTAGTACTACCATCGCTGCTTTCATTCCCCAGGTTATGACGATATTATGTGGACAGTGCATGTTTGTTACCTCTTCCTCCCTCGGGGTGTCTGTGGCGGCGGATGTGCTAGTGCTGAGGTCGCCGGCGGCTGATACTGGTGGCCGCCCATTTGCAGAGGTTGTTGCTGTCGCGCATGGTGTAGAATCGGCTGTTCTTGCTCCGCAGAGGTGTTGAGGTAAGGAGGAGCCGGAGCGAGACGGCGTGGAAAGGAGGCGGGGTTGACCATCCGGACTTCTCCACCTGGGAAGGGACAGTTTAAATTATTGTTGTCCCGACGGGGGAGGAACGGCTGGTAGAGCAGCTGAAGCTCCTCGACGCCGCTGCTTGAAGGCTTGACAAGGCTGGGGAAGCTCTGGCCGTCGATGCTCTCCATCACCTGGAAAGTCAACGCTTGCTGCTGGCAGTCTGAAGCGTTCTGGCCCTCCACCAACGATGATGCCGACCGAGCGAGAGGGGAGGAGGACGAGGAGGCAGCGGCGGCAGTACAGCTCCTCACTACGGCGCTCAGATCCCAGTCCAAATCTGCCATCGGAAAAGCTCTCTCTCTCTAGCTTTCTCTCTCCCGCCCAGCGCAGGTAATTGATTAGCAGCAGCAGAAGGAAGAAAGATGGAAGGTCAAGAGAGAGAAGGAAGAATATGGGCGCTGACTTTTATAGGTGGGAGAGAGAAATGGCAACCACGTCAATCTATAGAGAAAGAGCAAATTTGAAGTGATGACTGATGGGAGGTGGTGGAGCACTGAAACAGCCAAAAACGAATTCTTATCATGTCCTAATTAAGTTTGCCCTAATTATATATATATATTTTTAAAATAAAAAATTTCTCTTCTCGCTCCCACTCTAGTGAGCCTCTGTACTGTGCATTCAGTAGCTGCGCTCTGTCTCTTTCTGAAAGTATAAGCTCTTAGATTGACTTTGAGAAACTGTCAAAGGCCATTGTCGGAGGGGGAAAGGGATCAGGGGTGAAGTGGCCCGTTCCCACTCTAGAGATGCGAACGTGATAGTGGGGACCACACAGCAGTACCTTGGGCCCGGAGATGCCTCCACCATCTTGCCTGCGGTGGAATTCTGTCCCCCCTCTGCTGTGTTGTGTGCTGTCTTCCTCCACAGAACAGACCCATGCTTCCTCTCCTCTCCTCTATGCTGTTTGTGGGACAGACAGGCTCTGTCCCATAGGATTTGTCGAATTAATTGCTCCATTTTTTTTCTCTTTTAAACTTAATTAGTACAATTTTATGCATCTGTAATCTTCCAAAATCACCGACGCCTATACTTTTTCCTATTGTTTGACCTTTTAGATAAACAATACTTGCACGTTTATGCAGCGCCAACTGCCAAGACAAAAAATCCGAAAATACCGCGAACTACTAGGGTCATAGAAGACAAATCAAATACACTTGACCAAATCGAACTACCTAAAATTACGAAATGCCATCCACGTAGACCAACCTAGACCGATTGATTCACCTTGAAAAAGGACCTAAATCCCGTAATAAGCCAAATCGTTCAACCCCTAACACTTGAATCATTCATGAGCTTCGATCTCTAAGATAAGCCTTTTCTTGCAACATAATTAAATATATAGAATTACTTTTATAATTTACCTTATTTTACTATTAGAATTGTGTAATGTTATATTATTTAGCCCAATGAATTAGTCCAAATTCTGACTTTGACCAACCAACGTGTTGTCACTTGTCAATTGTAGGAAAAAAAATATTATAATTAAATTATATTGTTAGTACTAATAATATACAAAAAATAATAGTTTAATATTAAAATTTTAATTTTTATATCAAATATTTTATAAAATATATTTATTTATTTTAAAACTAATTCATTCATATAAACTAAATTACTATATTCTATAAAATATTTAGTATTAAACTAGTATTTGTAAAATATTATATTTTATAAATATTTATTATCAAAATAAATTTATTTTAAAATTGTTATTAAACTATCCATTTTTAACAAATAATGATTACCTTCTAATTTAGCCATATATGTTTTGCCGCAAAATCGTACATCCTTCTCCCATGCGCTCCTCGAATAGGCCCCAATGGACACGTGGAATGCCCTCCAAAGTGAAACTGTTCATATTCAGACTAGGCTAGGCTGTACACGTTTTCTTCTGCCGTACATTAAAGAGAAAATTGTTAATAAATGTTTTTTTCTTTTTTTTTTCAATCACAAAAAAGTCTTATGAATATTATATAAAAGAGACAAAGTAATAAAATAGTTATATGGACTAGTAGCATATCGATAAATGGCAACAATTAAGCAGCATATAATTTATTTCTATGAATATTGCACAGTATTATTCAATATATTATACATGTATATGATTTATAAAATAAATATAACACAATGGTCAATTATATCAACCCTAGAAGTGTCATGTGCTCAATTCAGGCTGAAGTCCATCCACTAATCCTGGTTCTGCCTTCCTGTGCTCGCAGTTTCAGACCCTCATGTCACTTGCAAATTATGCCAACTTCTCAGCGACCACAGTGAGTGCATATATTAACGTTAGACCCTCCAAATTTTGAACCAAATCTAGTATTTATTATCAAATTCATACGTAAGATTAAAATAATTATGCACAACTCATATAATATAGTAAATTTAGTTCCATATAACAATTGTATCAATGGTACATTAATAGTCTAATGTTGTTATATTAATCTTGTATACACAAAATTAGAAATATTATGTTATTATAAGAAAAATATAGTGTCACCACCTATTAACTTAATTTTTAACTTGACATAAATTCAATTTTTAATATGTTCACAAAATTTTGTGGCATGTGCAATAGGAAGAATGGCAAGTTGTCTCTTATAATACGGGTAGGATAAAATAGGCAAACTACGTAGTACAAAAATTATTATGGTCATAATATTTAGTACTTAGAACTTGTATAAGCTATGGATTAGAGAGAAAAAATAGTCATTTTAAAAAATTATATGTATGGATTAAACATATTTTATCAAATTACAACCCAAATTTTCAATTTTTACTGAGATAATAACAATAATATTCCCTCGACGTATTATAATAAAAAAATTATTTACACAATACACTTAAATTTTAAAATTTTTATAAATTAAGTTGTAATATTTACAAAATTCTTAAAATCCTAGGAATAAGTTGTAAAATTGAAAATTTCCAACTAAAAATGTTAATGTGAAATTGAACCATATTATAAATTAAATTAAAACTTGATAAAAAAAATGAGCTAATTGGATTATTTATGGGTAATCAATTAGATTATAAATATCAAATTTTAATTAGAATTGTGAAATTTTAGTATAATTAAATATTTATAAATATATATTATATAAAAGAGTATGATAGATAAATATACATGTAATGACATTAAATATATTTTATAAATTTAAAAAACGGTCGAGCTCTACTCATTATACATATAATTATCATTTGCGGTAGGTTAACAATTACTAAATAATACATAAATAAATAAGAAAGTGGACCAAAAGTTGAGTATATAAAAATAAAAGAGAAAAGAGATATAAAATAAGATTATTGGATTGGATGTTAAATAATACAAAGAGACTAAATAAAATGGGTATTAAATAAGAAGTTCACTACTATAAAGCTTATACCAAAATTACTAAGAATTGTTAGAAGTAAGGCACAACTACACTTTACCTTCCGCTTAAGTCTCCTGATAAAAATCCTTATTTTTGGAACTTCGAATAGATATTAAGTCTTAAATATTATAAATGGATTTAATAATTCAATGATTGGAGATTTAATCCAACCTGAATAATAATCACTTACCCTACATAGAAGTCCAAAAAAATTAAATAAATACTAAGAACGTAAAAATTCATAACTCGATAAGAAATCCAAATGTTAGCAGTATAGTAAAGCCAATTCTTAGGAGACTACAATCAGTTAGGAGACTACAATCAGCAAGAAGGTTTAAAAATTTCAACGGTAAGGATAAGGTTCCCACGAGATATTATTATTAGAACCTGGATGGATATAAAGACAAATTGTTAGTTTTTCCTTAAGAAGAACATGTATCAACAAAGGATACACTCATACTCTAGAATGACATGTTGTGTCACACCTCGACCCGGTTTGGTCGGGGTTCTATGATCAACCCATCACCATTTCTCATACTAATTTAGTATTTTTACTAAATAGTCCAAGGGAGGTAAAGACGTTGGAGTACGTGTTTTCCATAAGAAAGTTTACAAAACATAAAAGTTACCTAATGGCAGTACCGTTGGCTTCTTCTTCCAGCATAGACTTGTCGTGGCGAGGTGTTTTTTCTAACATAGAAAGGGATCGCACATTTGTAAAATAGTCCCCAATCGTTCTACTTTGGTTTAGTGTGTCTTTATCGTCCATCCGAATAGAGGTGCAACCATGAGTTTGAGGGGAGATCAATAGTTCGACCATCAAACTCTCATCATGTCTGCTTGGTGGGATGAGACCTCATTTCCCCTTCGGCCTTGGTCTCAGTGCGCATGAAGCTATCAGAGCTTCATGACTGACTCGCACGACACACCCACCCTTATTGCATCTAGGCCGTTAAGTAGCTCTTGGGACCCATCGACTACCCCTCTCATGTGTCTACATGCTCTCAGATTTCTCATGCATACATAAAATAGTTTTGATCCATTAACCATGCTCTTTGGTGCCAACGGTCTAATGACCCCGACACTTGACCTGACCTACAACTATTTGCCTTGACTGACCCATCGACATAGTCTAGGCGCACTATCACTAGCCCATCAAGCCTTGTAAGTGAAAAGGGTAAATGGAAAGGTGAGTTCGACCACTCATTGAATGAATGTTTAAAAATGAGTTTTCACAAAATAGTTTTAAATTGGAGCGTGCCAGACTACTTATTTTCCTTTAAAATAATTTTTTCCTTAAATTCCCGTTTATTCAAAACCATAATTCCTCATTATCTAGAATCGGTGTGTTTAACAATCAAAACATGCCCTTCATTATGAAGGGATCACACATTCGTAGGGCAGCCCGTCCACTACACTCACTTGTGGTGTCAGAGCGACTTTACTGGCCACCTAAATAGAAGCGCATTCACTTCTACCCTAGGAATGAGTGGATGTTCGCAACATCCGACCCTCAAACCTGAAAAGTAACTACATGTCCGTATGAGGATAAACTTCATCCCAACCCCACCCCGGTCTCATTCGCATGAAGCTACGTTGCGCTTCCCTGACTACTCGCACGACAATCTGCCCTTATCTCCACCATGTCGTCCAATAGCCCTTATGACGCATCACTACCCCTCTTAGGCATCTTGATGGTCCCGAACCTTAGTGCATGCACAAATAAAGTTTTCCATATATCCTATTAATCTTTGGTGCCACTAGTCCACTGGCCCCGACTCTCAACTTGACCTGCAGCTGTTTGTCTAGACCGGTCCGTCGACCTGGTCCTGTCACACTGCCGCCAGTCCATCGAGTATGTCAATCCTGTCTTTGTGCCATGGACAAATCACATCATTCATTAAAATTTTTATGGCTTTATCATCATGTTTGTTTACAAGCTCCTGCTCGTACCAATTGGCCTTGGGCCCATTGTACGAGATTTTCAAAATTGGGCATTTTAGCCCCCAAATTCCAAAACCGAGGCCTCTAGCCGATATATGTTCCTAGACTTTCACATGATTCAATGGAGCTTTGAATCGCATAATTTGTTTCCGAATTGAGCTGAAATAGAGATTTGTTAAAAAACTAAACTTAGAGAGAGAAAGATTTGAAAGCTTACCGTCAGGGGTGCGGTGGTCTGAGCTTTCTATTGGGGTAGATAGCTCTTGTTTTGAGGTTGCTTCTAGGATCGAGAATCACATCAATTCATGTCGAATTGAGTGAGAATTTGGTCAGTGAAGTTTCACCGCTTCTCTCTCTAAGATTGATTGGAAATTATAGAGGGAAGCCAAATTGGCTTACCTTTCAGCTCTAATTCAGTCGTATGAGGGCTGTGGAAGTGTTGGGAGGGCTTGGTTTAGCCTGAGAAGGTCTCAATTTGGCCATTTTCAGCTCGGCGGAAATAGGGCAGCTTTGGTCCACCAGAGCTGCTTCACTATTTGATTACGTTGGAGCTACTCCATCGATTCTCGGATCAAATGGTGATCACCACTGGGTAGCTAAATTCTCCCCGAGTCAAAGGAACTCGACCTCGCCTTCTTTGGCTAAAAAAATGCCCAAGTCAGAGCTTTGGTTTGAGCTTCATCAGAAATCGGAGCAGTAAAGAGAGAGAGAGGAGTTTAAAGGTGTAAGGAGGATGAATGAAGATGAGCTCTTTATATAGAAAGCTTGGAGACTTCTTGGCCATCCGATTTGCACCTTTATGGCGATCATTCATTACCTGAAACTCCCTGAACGGAGACTTTACATCTTCGCCGGCACTACTCAATTTTTCGGCGAGTGAACAGTGCTGTTATCTAAAGGAAGAAGACGACACTATTCCGAACTGAACCAGACCGGTCCGAACCGGGTTTAAAGCTTAAACCAATGGTTCAGGTGTGATTAGACCGAGTTTTTAAAATTAAAAATTTTCTAATTCATCTAAATTCATTCTCTATCCAATGGTGGCTTCAATTCTCCAATTTGAATTTTTTAAGCCACATAGAAAAATAAATTTAGAAATCGGTTCAATAGTGGTTCAAATCAGTTCAATCTGGTTTAGGTTCGGTTCACCTAAACCGGTTTGGTTTTCATTTCCAATTCATCCTAAAGTCCTTTCTCATGACTTTTGTGACTTTTTAGGTCACTTAGAATTTATAAATTTCTTTGTTTTCCCTTTCTCTATTGGTCACGATTTATAAACTGACTCGGTTTTCTTTTTAGAAATGACCAGTTCTTTTCTCAATTTTTCTTATTATCAAAGGACGTGGTTTACAACTCTCCCCTCCTTTTAGGGGTTTTGTCCCAAAAACATTTACATGTTAAATAATTAAGGGTAACCATCCCTCATTAAACTCTCAGTCTCCCATGTCTCTTCTTGCACGAGTCCGTTTGGCCAAAGAACTTTGACCATAGGAATCGTCTTATTGCTCAAGTTTTTATCCCTCCGGTCGATGATTAGTACCGATTCTATTTGATAGGTCATGTTCTCTTCCAATTCCAATGGAGGTTGGTCCAATACATGGCTAGGATCAGGCTAGTACTTCTCAAGTACCAAATTATGGAATACAAAGTCTGGAGGTAGCTCTAATTTATAGGCCACCGGTCCTATCCTTTGGACGGTGGGATAAGGACTAATATACCTTAGTTTCAACTTTCCCCTTTGTTGAAACCTACGTATTCCCCTCCATGGGGATACCTTTAGAAACACTTGGTCTCCCACATCAAACTCCAGATCTATCCTCTGATGGTCCGCATAACTCTTTTGCCTATCCTAAGCGGCCTTAAGGCAACTCCTAATTAACTTGATTTTCTCTATGGAATCTTCGATTAGCTCGATCTTTTCCAGCTTCCTTTCCCCCACTTCTTCCCAAAATAAAGGGGTACGACAAGGTCGTCCATAATAGGCTTCATAAGGAGCCATCTGGATACTGGTTTGATAGCTATTATTGTAAGCAAATTCCATTAGGCACAAGTATTCCTCTCAACCTTTGTCCATGGTGATTACGCATGCCCTCAGCATGTCCTCCAAGATCTGAATCATTTGCTCAGATTGTCCATCGGTCTAAGGATGAAACATCATACTCATGTAGAGCTTAGTTCCCAATCCACTTTGTAAACTTGGCCAGAACCTTGAAGTAAATCTGGGTCTCTATCCAATACTATGCTTACCGGGACGCCATGGAGTCTCTCTGTCTTCCTCATGTATAAGACGACCAGTTGTTTCACTATATCCGTCACTCTTATAGGGAGGAAATGATCGAATTTGCTCAATCTATCCACGATGACCCAAATTGCGTCTCGACCCTTCCTAGTCACAGGTAGTCCTGTGATAAACTTCATGGTAATGTGCTTCCATTTCCATTCCAGAATTGGCAAGGGTTGGAGTAGTCTTGACGGTTTCTAATGTTCAACTTTAATATGTTGACAGGACAAGCATTGTGCTATGTATTCTACAGTCTCCCTCTTCATTCCCTTCCACCAATATCCTTGTTTGAGGGTACAGTACATCTTAGTACTACCCAGATGCATTGCATACATCGAATCACGTACCTCTTCCATAATTAACCTCTTCAGTTCCTTATCTTGAGGCATACACACACTGCCCTTGTAAATTAGCACTCCCTCACCTTGCAAGTCATAGTCCGGTTTCGTCCCTTTGTTAACCAAGTCCAAATAGGATTGGAGCTCCTTATCGGCCTTTTGTTGAGCCTTAATCTACTCAGTTAAACTAGCTCTCACCACCACATTAGCCCATAAACATTTCTCATATTTGTCCATCTTCAAGTCCACCTTCATTCGCCCCTGCTGTTGCAACAAGGGTATGTAACTTGTCTTTATTTGGGCCACCTCAATTTGGTATTTGCGACTTAAGGCATTTACCACCAAATTTGCCTTTCTGGGGTGATACACTATCACAAGGTCATAGTCCTTTACCAATTCAACCATCTCCTTTGGCGGAGGTTCAACTCATTCTAAGTTAGAAAGTATTTAAGACTCTTTTGATCCGTGTATATCCTACACTTAACCCCCTAGAGGTAGTGTCACCAAATCTTTAAGGCGAACACTATCACTACTAATTCCAAGTCTTGGGTAGGGTAATTCCTCTCATGTACCTTAAGTTGTTGTGAGACGTAGGCGATAACATTTCCTTGTTGCATCAGTACGCATCCGAGTCCTTGTTTGGATGCATTACTATAGACTATGTATGTCACACCCCGACCCTGTTTGGTTAGATCCCCGCGATCAACCCACCACTCTTCTGGTTTATTAAAGGGTTTTCCCTTATTATAAAATGTAAAGAGTAAGGCGTTCTTTAAACTGACACCTTTTTTTAGAATAACATAATCAAAACTACATAACATTTTAACTTCACCATACCTGTCTCATATGCATCTTAGTTGATGGTGTTTAAGGGTAGGCTTTCCAAGATTTCCTGAAAGAGATATAAGAGAGGGTGTGAGTATAACTACTCAGTGAATGGGTTTTCAATACTTTTACTTTTATGAAAAAGATTTGTATTGGAGTGTGCCAGACTCCTTTCTTTCAAAAATCATTTCATTCAAAATCTCGGGTTTTATCACCATTTCCTTATTTAATCATGGTGTGTCATCACCCAACACACATCCTTCATCATGAAGGTTAAACACACATTCGTAGGTCAGTACATCTACTGAACCCACTTGTGGCTTTGGAGCGACTTTACCGGCCACCTAGATAGAAGTTCGTCCACTTCTACCCTGAGAATGAGTTGATGTTCACGACATCCGACCTTCAATCCCAGAATAAATTCTTCGTGTCCGTATGAGGACAAAGACCTCATCCCGTCTCCACCCCGGTCTCATGCGCTTGGTGCTACTCCAAATTTCACATGGTCACCTGGTACAACGAACTGCCCTTATACTTAGTAGGTTGTCTAGTGCCCTTAGGACGTATCACTACCCCTCTTGGGCATCTTAATGGTCCTGTACTCACAATGCATGCACAATCAATATTTTCTCATTATGCCATATAATCTGTGGTGCCACTGGTCCAACGGCCCCGACTCTCAACTCAACCCGCAGTTGTTTGTCTTGACTGGTCCGTCGACCAGTCATGTCGCACTGCCACAAGTTGACTGAGTATGTCGGTCCTATCTTGGTACCATGGCCAAACAATTCATTTATTTAAAGTTTTATGGCATATAATTCATGTTTGTTTACAAGCTCTTGCTCATGCCAATTAGCCTTGGGCCCACTGTACAAGATTTTTAAAATCGGGCATATTAGCCCCTAAGTTCCAAAACTGAGGCCCCTGACCTATCAGAGCTATTCGAGCTCCCGTCAATAAGGTCTCCCAAATAGTTTAAGCATTGGCACACAGTCAGGGGAGAGCACTTCCAACAAAATTATATTTTCAATTGTCCATTATACCGACCGGGTATAAGGACATCTCCGCTTATAACCGATGAACTGGTTTTCAACTTCCCTCAAGTATGTTTCATCATACCAACTGGGTATGAACTACTTACAACCGGTAAGTAGTTTTTTCGCATGTTTTTCACATCACTACTCCAAGTTTTGATGTTTAAAATGCCACATAGTAGTGGGTTTTCATTCTGATATATTGATCATTCCCAACCGGGTATGATATAAAAGTCCCACTCACAATCGGTAAATGGTTTTTAACTTTAAGTTGTGCTCATCATCCCAACCAGGTATGACGTTAGTAAACCCACACACCCGTTAATGACGTAAATTCCACTAGAGTGGTTCTTTGTATTCAAGCGAGCTTGTCTTTGCTGACGTTCCCGGTACTTCGTGTTCCTACACGATATGAACATCTCAGTTCATTATCCTTCAGCCTAATAGTCTTCATCCATTCCAGATGAATGAGAAATTCAACTTTCATTTATTTGCAATTAGGTCCATAAAGTTATTTCTCTTAAACTTTAAGTCCCTAATGCCGGTTTTTCCTCAAATTGAGTCCCGAAACTTTTAAAATTTAGCATAGAACCTTAATTTATTCCATTTCACAAAAAGAGGTTTAAATTTCCAAATTTCCAATTTGGTCCCCCAACTTTTCCAAAATTACCATTTTGCCCTTCCTTTACAAAAATGGTAAATTTTACCCCAAAAATTATAAAATTTCTCAATTGGCCCTCTAACATTTTTATCATACCAATTGACCCTCAATTTTAGGAAATTATATTTTGGGCTATGTAAATCCCCAATTTTCCCCCAATTCCAACTCTTTAACACAGCCGAATTTGATTTTATCAAATTGACGGATCAAACACCTCTATTGGTTGAAATTAAGTTTCTCCATGTTTATACGATTCCATAGAACTTTAAATCGCGAGTTTTAACACCGGAACGAGCTCAAACGGAGCTTTGCCGAAAAACAGACGATAGAGGGGGAAAGATTCGATTACTCACCAGTGAGGGCATGACGGTCTGAGCTTTTGATCCGGGCAGATAGCTCTCATCCTGAGGTTCGTCTTAGATCTTGGCTTACCTTTCAGTCCTAATTCGACTGTGGGAGGGTGGAGGAAGTGTTGGGAAGGCTTGGTTTGGCCTAAGGAGGGCTCGAAATGGCCGATTTCAACTCAGCCGAAATATGGCAGCTTCGGTCTACTGGAGCTGCTTTACTATTTTATCACGCCGACGTTTCTCCGATGACCCTCGGAGTAAACGAAGATATAGGCGTGTAGCTGACTTCTCCCCAATTCTAAACAACTCGACCTCACCTTCTTTGGCTAAAAAAAGACCCTATGTTAGAGCTCTGGTTCGAGCTTTGCTGGAAAACTAAGCAACTGAGAGAGAGAGCTTTTTAGGTGTGGAGAGGACGAATACAGAGGGGCTCTTTATATAGGGAGCTCGGGGACATGTTGGCCGTTCATTTGGCACCTTTTTGACAGACATTGATGGTTTGAAACGTACCAAACAGAAACGTTTCTTCTTTGCCGGCGCTGCTTCGATTTTTCGACGAGTGAATAGTGTTGTCATCCTGAGGAAGAAGATGACACTATTCCAAACCGGACCGGACCAGTCCGAATCGGGTTCAATGCTTAAACCAGCCTGTTCACCCCTCATTCAACCGAGTTTTTCAAATCTAAAAATTTCTAAATTCATTTTCTATCTAGTGATGTCCTCAAATCTCAAATTTGAATTATTTAAGCCACTTAGAAAAATGAATTTAGGATCTGGTTCAATAGTGGTTCAAACCGGTCCAAACCGGTTCGGATCCAGTTCACCTAAACCGGTTTGGTTTTCATCCCCAATTCCTTCACAAGTCCATTTCCATGTCTTTTGTGACTCCTTTGGTCACTTAGGGTCCATAAAATTCCTGGTTTACCATCTCTTTATCAATTCTGGTTCATAAACTGACTCGGTTCTTAAACCGGTTCAATTCGGTTCGGGTCCGGTTCACCCTAACCGATTTGGTTTTTCTCTCCCACTTTGTTCTAAGGTTCCTTTCCAAGGTTTATAATCACTTTGGGTCATAAGGGATCCATAAATTTCCTTGTTTGCCCTTTCTCTATCGGTTCTGGTTCATGAACAGACTCGGTTCATAAACCTGTTCAATTCAATTGGATCCGATTCATCTAAACCGGTCTGATTTTTCTCTTCTAATTTGTCCTAGTATTCTTTTCGAAGGTTTTTATGAATCCTTTAGATCACACGAGAGTTGTAAATTTCTAATTTGCCTGTTCCCAATTGATCGGGTACGTGAACCAGTTTGGTTTTCTTAATCGGTTTGTCCGATTCTTTTCCCAGTTTTCCTTGACTCAAAAGGGTAGGGTTTACAACTCTCCCCTCCTTTTAGGAGTTTTGTCCCCAAAACTTAATTATCAACCTTGCATGAGGAATCATTTCCTTTGATGTGCCTCTGTTGTTTGCTTAACATACAAACTCTTCTCTTGTTCTTTCAATTAGCTCTTTTTTTTTTACATCCTTCACTTAAGGAAATTTCTTTTCCTTTATATTATTTACTCACTCCACGGAGTTTATCATAACTAGACATACCTTATTCTAGGGTATATCCTTAGATTCATATGTTTCTTTGCTTAGAGCAACATTTTTCCCTTTGAGATTCTGTACTCGATTGGGAATTCCAATATAACTAATCATTCTCGTGTCTATTTATCCTTTTGGTAGTTGAAACCTTTAGCCCGATATTCTTTTGGGTGTTGCATAGTTGTTTCCGTTGTTTTTCTTTATTATAACTTTTTTGTCCTATTTTGACCCTTCCTTCATTCGTTGTCTATTATAACTTTGGTCTAAATTTTTTTTTTATATTTGACCTTGTCATGCTTATTATCTGACTCTTCCTTACTTTAAGTCATATTCTCCTCGGGATTGTTGGGCTTATATGCCCCTTACAGCATGGCATTCTCTAGGACCTATCTCTGTCCATTAGATTTCTAGAACATCTCCTTGAGGGTCTCTCTTAGCTTTTTGACCTTTTAAGGATCGTATAACTTCATCCCTCTTTTCTTTTGATAGCATTCCTCAACTATCCTTTTTACCATTATCCTCTCCTCCATCATGCCTTTGAACTTATGTATCACATAACCACATGGATTCCTCTTACCTACTCAACTTTCCCCAATTTCTTCATTGGGTCTTTTCGGTTCTAATTGATTGGGTTTTCCAATACTATACCTACAAGCTGGGATTCATCCTTTCTTAGGTCCATCCTCGTTCCCAATGATATCCTTTACTCAAGGATTTTACTTTGGCCTTAAACCACTCTTACTTATTTGTAATCATTTCACAATTCTTTATATCGAGTTGATTCCTTTAGGTCTACATGTCGATTTGCTTGGTTTAGGGATTTTCCCTTTTTACGGTTTCATTCTCTACTATTTCCTTCAAAGTAGAGACTTTCACCTTAGGAGTTACATGTTCAACCTTTTTACCATTTCTTGAAGGTTTCCTTTCTTCATCTCCTTACACTCTTTCTATATTGGGGCATTTACCCGCTTTCAGTCCTCCATTGTCTTAAAATTTTCATTCCATCCCTTATTCCTTATTTGAGTAGCTTCCAATTATCGGCCTTATTTTGTGTACTCCACCGTATGCCCATCCATCCACTCTTTAGGCTCTATTATGCGAGTGTGGACAAAAATTCATCTTGATATTAGTGATTGTTTCCCCCTTAACCACTTCTTATTTAGGGAGCTTACTTTCCCAAGGTTTCTCGGACGTTCTTTCCTTTATTTTCTTATTATGGGTAGTCTACCTATTGTTACTTGTTACGGCATCTATTGATGCTATCTTTCTACCTACTCGTTCTTTGGGTTTAACTTACTCCTTAGGTTCTCCTAGTATGTTTCCCTTGGTTCTTTCACCTACATTGCACTTCATTTGTAAGTTCGTCTCCTCAACCCTCTTCACTTGGTCCCATTACCTCTTAGTTGGGACATGTATCCCTCCTTAGGGTTTCCTTCCTTGGTGAGATTCTTTCCCTTTCACTCGGAATTCCTTCTTCATTTGTTTTTGTATGTATATATTCTTGAATGACATCCTTTGATGCCATCTCCTTCTGTTTACCTTTACTCTTGAAATCTTGTGGGTACATCCTTTGTACTCCATCCTTATATCAACTTGTTCCCTTGTACACATCTATTTCCTTTAAGTAGAGCTCAAATCCTCCTTGTATCCAGATCTCTTAAGGAAGAATTCTCTTCATCTACACTTTGTTTTATTTGCGATTGATCGAAGTCCTATCTTCAGTCCTTTTCCTCTCTCATCTAATTGAGGCACACCATTACACCATCATTGAAGGACAAAAAGTTTTAGGAACTCAAAATTTACTTCCGAAATATGATTACTAACTTGGGGCTTTAGCTTTTCTTAAAGGAGATTGGGTCGGGAAGTACCCGCTACTATGCTAGGATCTTGAAGAGCTTCCTCCTGGGCGTGGTTGAAGTTTCAAGCAGGAGTCATATTTTGTGGGGTGGAATACTTTCAGATTCATGTAGTTGTAGAGGCGTTGTTCTTGGAAGGTATTGTTCTAAATCCTTGCGATGTGGGGCAATCCTTCACTTCATGCCCTATTTCCCTTACACCTATAAATAGTTATCTTGATACTTGTCCTTAATAGTGTTGAGCACTTTCTCGAGTAGTGTTCCTATTGTCCTCACCTTGTAACAGGTCATTTCCTTTCCTAATAGTTACTACCAAAGTTCTCACTCCTTAATCTCCTTGTCGGTTTTCTTGTCGAGCCTTCTCTGCCTACTAGTTTTTCCCGAAGAGTTCTCCTAGACTCTTTAGTCTTTTGGTTCATTTCCTTATGTGGGGTGGGTTTCTCCTTGGCCCCCGCAGTTTGTTTGGTTACTTTTCTTAGGGCAATCTTCCTATAGTTGAGGCATAGGCTTACATGTTTTTTAGAGACATGGTTTCAGGAACTTGGAATTCTTCATTAATGAAAAAGGAGTACAATATGTTAGGGTCTCAACCATATTACAAAAAGGAGGTTATGAAATAGATAGACGGCTACGGGGTGTTTGATAAGCATCCTCCATGGTAAGGTTATAAGCCCTAGCTGGTGTTCTTGGTTTTAGGCTTGGCTCCCTTTGTACTCGGGGATGTGACCTCAACAGGTCTAAGCATCATCCTCTTGGATACTTTGTCATTTGGTCCTTGGGGATTTCTACCATGCCCTAGGCATTTGGGAAGCTTCTAGAGTTGTCTTCCTACGAGGATAGGGTGCTGAGCAGAGTCATTCCTAGTTTTCTTGGTTACTCTCCTGGGAGCCATCTGAAAATTTTAAGATAAAGCCTATCAGTTACTATATTTTCTAGTCTTGATTATGTACTCGAGGAAAAAGGCTTTGATACCACTCTAGTTGTCACGCCCTGACCCTGTTTGGTCGGATCCCCGTGTTCAACCCGTCACTCTCCAGTTTATTAAAGGGTTTCCCTTTATTATAAACCGTAATGAGTAAGATGTCCTTTAAATCTACAGCTTTTCCTAGAATAGCATAATAAAAACTGCATAATATTTTAACTTCACCATACCTATCTCACAAGCATCTTAGTTGATGGTCTTTCAGGGTAGACTTTCCGGGATTTTTTGAAAGGGATATAAGAGAGGGGGGTGAATACGACTACTCAGTGAATGAGTTTTCAATACTTTTACTCTATGAAAAAGATTTGTATTGGAGTGTGCCATACTCCTTTCTTTCTAAAATCATTTCATTCAAAATCTCGGGTTTTATCATTTGCTTATTTAATCATGGTGTGTCATCACCCAACGCACATCCTTCATAATGAAGGTTAAACACACATTCGAAGGTCAATACGCCCACTAAACCCACTTGTGGCTTCGGAGCGACTTTACCGGCCACCCAAATAGAAGTACGTCCACTTCTATCCTGAGAATGAGTGGATGTTCGCGACATCCAACCCTCAATCCCATAATAAATTCTTTGTGTTTGTATGAGGACACTACCCCTCTTGGGCGTTTTGATGGTCCCGTACTCAGTGCATGCACAATACATATTTTCTCATTATGCCATATAATCTGTGGTGCCACTAGTCTAACAGCTCCGGCTCTCAACTCACCTGCAGTTGTTTGTCTTGACTGGTCCGTCAACCAGTCATATCGCACTATCGCTAGTTGATTGAGTATGTCGGTTCTATCTTGGTTATAGCATATAATTCATATTTGTTTACGAGCTCTGGCTCATGCCAACTTGCATTGGGCCCACTATAGGAGATTTTCATAATCTGGCATATTAGCTCCCAAGTTCGAAAACTGAGGCCCCCGGCCTATAAGTGCTATTTAAGCTCCCGTCAAGAAGAACTACCAAATAGTTTAAGCATTGACACACATTCAGGGGAGAGCACTTCTGATAAAATTATATTTTTAACTATCCATTATACCGACCTGGTATAAGGACATCTCCGCTCATAACTGATGAACAGGTTTTCAACTTCCTTCAAGGAAGTTTCATCATACCAACCATGTATGATCTACTTACAATTGGTAAGTAGTTTTTCCGCATGGTTTTCACATCACTCCTCTAAGTTGTAATGTTTAAAATACCACTTGATAGTGGGTTTTCATTTCGAGATACTTATCATCCCCAACTGGGTATGATATAAAATCCCACTCACAACTGGTAAGTGGTTTTTAACTTAAAGTTGTGCTCATCATCCCAACCGGATATGACGTTAGTAAATCCACTCACCCGTTCATGTTGTGAATTCCACTAGACCGGTTCTTTGTATTCACGCGAGCTTGTCCTTGCTGGCGTTCCCGGTATTTCATGTTCCTACATGATATGAACATCTCGATTTATTATCCTTCGGCCTAATAGCGTTCATTCATTCTAAATGAATGAGAAAGTGAAACTTTCATTTATTTGCAATTAGGTCCCAAAAGTTATTTCTCTTAAACTTTAAGTCCTTAACGCTAGTTTTTCCTCAAATTGAGTCCTGAAACTTTTAAAATTTATCAAGGGACCTCAATTTATTCCATTTCACAAAAAGGGGATTAATTTCCCAAATTTCCAATTTGGTCCCCTAACTTTTCCAAAATTACCATTTTGACTTCCTTTACAAAAATGGTTAATTTCACCCCAAAAATTCTAAAATTCCTCCATTGGCTCTCTAACATTTTTATCATGCCCAATTGACCCTCAATTTTAGGAAATTGCATTTCGGTCATTCAAATCTTCAAAAATCCCCAATTTTCCCCCAATTCCAACTTCTTAACATAGTTGAATTTGATTTTATCAAATTGACCGATCAAACGTTTACAATTGTTGAAATTGAGTTTCTACATGTTGATACGATTCTTTAGCAATGTGAATCGCAAGTTTTAACATCGGGACGAGCTCAAACGAAGTTTCGCTGGAAAATGAACTATAGAGAGAGAACACTTCGATTACTCACCGGTGAAGGCACGACAGTCCGAACTTTAGATCTAGGCAGATAGCTCTCGTCCTGATGTTCATCGTTTAGTCCTAATTTGGCCGTGGGCTATGGAAGTGTTGGAAAGGCTTGGTTTGGCTTGAGGAGGGCTCAAAATGGCTGATTTCAACTTGGCCAAAATAGGACAGCTTCGGTCTGTTGGAGCTGCTTCACTGTTTGATCATGCCGGTGTTTCTTCGATGACCCTCGAAGAAAATGGAGACTACAAGCATGTAGCTGACTTCTCTCTGGTTCTAAAGAACCCGATCTTACCTTCTTTGGCTCAAAAAAGACCATATATTAGAGCTTTGGTTCGAGCTTCACCGAAAAACTAAGCAACTGAGAGAGATTGAGCTTTTCTGGTGTAGAGAGGACGAATGGTGAGGGGCTCTTTATATAGGGAGCTCGGGGACTAATTGGCCATCCGTTTGGCATCTTTGTGACAAACATTGATGGCCTGAGAAGTACCAAACGGAAACGTTTCTTCTTCACCTACGCTACTTCAATTTTCCGACGAGTGAACAGTGCTGTCATCCTGAGGAAAAAGATGACACTATTCTGAACTGGACTAAACCGGGTTCAAAGCTTACACCGGCCGGTTTACCCCTCATTCGATTGAGTATTTCAAATCTAAAAAATTTTAAATTTATCTAAATTCATTTTCTATCCAATGGTGGTCTCAAATCTCAAATTTGAATTATTTAAGCCACCTAAAAAATGAATTTAGGATCATGTTCAATAGTGGTTCAAACCGGTACAAACCGGTTTGGATCCGATTCACCTAAACTGGTTTTGTTTTCATCCTCAATTCCTTCACAAGTCCATTTCCATGTCTTTTGTGACTCCTTAGGTCACTTAGGGTCCATAAAATTCCTGGTTTACAATCTTTTTATTCATTCTGATTCATAAATCAACTCGGTCCTTAAATCGGTTCAATCCGATTCGAGTCTGGTTCATCCAACCCGATCTGATTTTTCTCTCCCACTTTGTTATAAGATTCCTTCCCAAATTTATTCAATTTAACCAAAAGGGGTTTAATTTCCCAAATTTCCAATTTGGTCCCCCCAACTTTTCCAAAATCAACATTTTGCCCTTCCTTTACAAAAATGGTTAAATTTTACTCCAAAAATTCTAAAATTCCTCAATTGGCCCTCTAATATTTTTATCATGCCCAATTGACCCTCAATTTTAGATAATTTCATTTTGGTCCCTCGAATTTTTTGAAAATCCCCAATTTCATCTCTTTAACATAGCCGAATTTGATTTTATCAAATTGATTGATCAAACACCTCTAATTGTTGAAATTGAAATTGAGTTTCTCAATGTTCATATGATTCCATAGAAATTGAGTTTTAACGCCGAAACGAGCTCAAATGGAGCTTCGTCGGAAAATAGACAGTAGAGAGATAAATCTTCAATTGCTCACTGGTGAGGGCGCGGCGGTCTGAGCTTTCTATCTGGACAGGTAGCTCTCCTTCAGAGGTTTTTCCTAGGATCAAGAATGACATCAATTGACGTCAAATTGGATTAGAATTTCATCGTTGAAATTAGGTCGACTTTCTCTCTAGCACCGATCAGAAATTTCAAAGGGGAGTTTAATTGGCATACCTTTTGGTCCTAATTCAGCCGTGGAAGGGCTGAGGAGGTGTCAGGAGGGCTTGGTTTTCCTAGAGGAGGGCTCGAATTCACCAATTTCAACTCAGCCGAAACAGGGCAGCTTTTGTTCGTTGGAGCTGCTTCACTGTTTGATCACGCCGGCGCTTCTCCGATGACTCTCGGAATGAATGGATACCACCACCGTGTAGCTGACTTCTCTCTGGTTCTAAGGAACCTGACCTCACCTTCTTTGGCATAGAAATGACCCTATATCGGAGCTCTTATTCGAGATTCGTCGAAAAACTAAGCAACTGAGAGAGAGTGAGCTTTTCAGGTGTGGAGAGGATGAATGGGGAGGGGTCTTTATATAGGAAGCTTGGGGACTTCTTGGCCGCCCGATTGGCACCTTTATGAAAGGCATTGATGGCCAAAAATGTATTGAACGGAGACATTTTCTCTTTGCTGGTGCTGCTTCAATATTTCGGCGAGTGAACAGTGCTGTCATTTGAAGGAAGAAGACGACACTATTCCGAACCAGAGCGGACCGGTCCAAACCGGGCTCGAAGTTTAAACCGGTTGGTTCACCCCTCATTCGATTGAGTTTTTCAAATCTAAAAATTTATAAATTCATCTAAATTCATTTTCTATCTAATGGTGGCATCAAATATCAAATTTGAATTATTTAAGTCACCTATAAAAATGAATTTAAGATTCGGTTCAATAGAGGTTCAAACCGATTTGGATCCAGTTCACCTGAACCGATTTGGTTTTTATCCCCAATTCCTTTACAAGTCTATTTCCATGTCCTTTATGACTCCTTGGGTCACTTAGGGTCCATAAAATTCCCGATTTACCATCTCATTATCGATTCTGGTTCATAAACTAACTCGGTCTTTAAACCGATTCAATCTGGTTCAAGTCTGGTTCACCCAAACAAATTTGGTTTTTCTCTCCCACTTTGTCCTAATATTCCTTCCCAAGATTTATAAATCTCTTTGGATGGCAAGTGGTCCATAAATTTCTTGGTTGACCCATTCTCTATCGGTTCCGGTTCACAATTCAACTCGGTTCATAAACCGGTTCAGGCCTGGTTCTTGTGAACCGATCCAATTTTTCTTCCTTATTTCACCTTTAGGTTCTTTTCCAAGATTTATTAACCATTTTGGGTAACCTGGAAGTTGTAAATCATCAATTTGCCTTGTTTCCCAATAATCGGGCTTGTAGACTGTTTTGGTTTTAAAAATTCAAAATTGACCAGTTTTTTTCACTATTTTTCTCATTATCAAAGGACGAGGTTTATAACTCTCCCCTCCTTTTAAGGGTTTTGTTCCCAAAATAGTTACACATTAAATAATTGAGGGTAACTATCCCTCATCATAGACTTGGTTTCCCATGTTTCTTCCTGCATGGGTCCGTTCTGCCACAACATCCTGACCATAGAAATTTTCTTGTTCCTCAAATTCTTGTCTATCTAGTCGATGATTTGTATCGGCTCTGTCTGATAGGTCAGGTTCTCTTATAGTTCCATTGGGATCGGTCCAGTACCTGACTAGGATCTGGCTAATATTTTCGAAGCACTAAGATGTGGAATACATAATGTATTCTCTACAGATCAGGAGGCAGTTCTAATTTATAAGCTACTGGTCCTATCCTTTGAATAATGGGATAGGGACCGATATATCTTGGTTTCAGCTTTCCTCTCTGCTGAAACCTAAGTATACCTCTCCATGGAGATACTTTGAGGAATACTTGATCTCCTACTTCGAACTCTAGATCTTTCCTTCAATTGTCCGCGTAACTCTTTTGCCTGTCCTATGCGGTCTTAAGACGACTCCTTATTAATTTTATCTTCTCCATGGCATCCTCTATTATTTTTTCCCTTTCTAACTTTCTTTCCCCCACTTCTTCCCAAAATAGAGGGATGTGACATGGTCGTCCATAAATGGCTTCATAGGGAGCCATCTGAATACTAGCATGATAACTATTATTGTAAGCAAATTCCATCATGCACAAATATTCCTCCCAACCTTTATTCATGGTGAGTACGCATGCTCTCATCATGTCTTCCAATGTTTGGTTGGTTCGCTCAGACGGCCCGTCTGTTTGAGGGTGAAATGTCGTGCTCATATGAAGTTTGGTCCCCATAGCATTTTGTAAGCTTTGCCAAAACCTAGAAGTAAATCTTGAATCTCTGTTCGATACTATACTCATTGGGACACCATAGAGTCTTATGATTTCCTTCATATATAGGACGACTAGCCATTCTATTGTGTGTGTCACCATTATAGGAAGAAAACATGCTGATTTGGTCAATCTATCCACTATGACCCAAATCGCATCTCGACCCTTTCTGGTCACTGGTAAGCCTGTGACAAAGTTGATGGTGATGTGCTCCCATTTCCACTCCGAAATTGGTAAAGTTTGTAGTAGTTCTGGCGGTTTCTAATGCTCTGCTTTTATCTATTGACATGATAAACATCGGGCTACATATTCCACAATATCCCATTTCATACCCTTCCACCAATACCCTTGTTTGAGGGTGCGGTACATCTTAGTACTGCCTGGATGCATAGCATACACCGAATCGTGTGCCTCTTCCAAATTAGTCTTTTCAACTCCTTATCTTGAGGCACACATACCCTACCCTTGTAGATTATTACTCCGTCACTTTGCATGTCGTAGTTTGGTTTGCTTCCCCTGTTAACCGGATCTAAGTAAGATTGAAGTTCTTTATCACTCTTTTGTTGAGTCTTAATATGCTCGATTAGACTAGGTCTTACTGCTACATTATCCATCAAGCATTTTTCCTACATGTTTATCCTCAGGTCCATCTCTATTCATCCCAATTGTTGTAACAAGGGTAGGTAACTTGTCTTTACTTGTGCCGCCTCAGGTTGATACTTGCGACTTAAGGCATCTGCTACCACGTTTATCTTTCCGGAGCGATATTCTATCACAAGATCATAATCCTTCACTAGTTCTAGCCATCTCCTCTATCGAAGATTTAACTCCTTCTGAGTTAGAAAGTACTTAAGGCTTTTGTGATCCGTGTATATCCTGCACTTAACCCCGTAAAGGTAGTGTCACCATATCTTTAAAACAAACACTACTTCAGCTAGTTCCAAATCATGAGTCGGGTAATTTCTTTCATGTATCTTATGTTGTCACGAGGCATATGCGATAACCTTCCCTTGTTGCATTAGGACACATCCAAGCCCTTGTCCAGAGGCATCACTATAGACTATGTACTCTCCTACATTAGGGTCAAGTAAAGAGAGTACTGGTGCGATTGTTAGTCGAGTCTTTAACTCTTGAAAAGACTTCTCACAGTTCTCATCCCATTTATACTCAATTGCCTTCCTGGTGAGTCGAGTTAGAGGAGCTGCTATTTTAGAAAAATCTTGTACGAACCGTCTATAGTATCCTGCCAATCCTAATAAACTCCTTGTTTCTATAGGACTCCGTGGAACCTTCCAATCTAATATGGCTTCTACCTTAGCTAGGTCTACTTTAACTCCGTCCTTGGATACGATGTGCCCAAAGAATCCTACCTCCTGTAGCCAGAACTTGCATTTGGAAAACTTTGCATATAATTTGTTTTCTATCAATATTTCCTATGTAGTTGCCAAATGCTCTTCATGTTTCGACCTAGTTCGTTAGTATATGAGGATGCTATCTATGAATACTATCACAAACCTGTCCAAATGAGGTTGGAACATGCGATTCATTAAGTACATGAAAGCTGCAGGGGCATTCGTCAATCCAAACGACATCACTCTAAACTCATAATGTCCTTATCTGGATCAGAATGACGTCTTAGGGATGTCCTCCTCTCGAATCCTGAGATGGTGATAACCCGATCGAAGATCTATTTTGGAGAAGTAAGCTGCTCCCTTTAATTGGTCAAACAAATTATCTATCCTTGGAAGTGGGTATCGATTTTTTATGGTGACCTAGTTTAGCTTTCTATCGTCAATACCCAATCTCATGCTTTCATCATTTTTCTTTACGAACAGAACATGAGCACACCATGGAGACTAACTTGGACATATGAAATCCTTTTCCAATAATTCATCCAGTTGTTCCTTTAATTCTTTCAGCTCTGCTGGAGCCATGCGATATGGGGCTTGGGATATGGGGTTATTTCTATGGTGAACTCCACTTGGCGACTTGGAGGTAGTTCGGGTAGCTCCTCTGGAAAAACCTCTGGATAATGTCCGACTACCAAAATGCCTTCCAGTTCCTTTTCTTCAAAATCTTCATTCACAACCTTGGCCACAAAAACTGTACATCCTTTCTGTATCATCCTTTGAGCTTTTGGATGAGACACCAATTTGTACTTTACTTTCCTTTTTATCTCCCTGAAAATTTAGTCCCTTAGTCTCAGAAGTATGAAAAGTTATTGTCTTCCTTCTACAGTTCATCCTTGCTTGATGATTACTTAGCCAATCCATCCCTAGAATTACTTCATCCTCCCCTAGGGTAATGGAATCAAGTCGGCTTCTATTCTTGTGGTTCTTTTTGGGATGTTATACTTCCTCCCGAGTTTTTCTCAGAACTTTTTGATCCCTCGAAATTTATGTACTCTTGGATGGTTGTTCCTCCAATTCCCTTTTCTTAGGATCTCTATCAGATAGATCATTTTTCTAATCTTAAGGGTTGAGTTTAACTATCCATAACCCATTCTTTCTTTGGGGGATTCCTTCCTTTTCACTTAAACTTTTATATACTTAGATTTTCTTCAGGAACTTAGGGTTTTAAAAAACTTCTAATATATTCATGAAATATTTTCTTACCAAAAATTTGGCTTATTACATGAATTCCCTACCCACTGAATCCCTTGGGGTCATAATGCTAGAGTTAACCCTAGAACAATTATGGGACTCTTGATCAAAAGGCTCTGAGGATTTCATGTATGTCCTCCAACCTGTACCGCCCTAGTACTTCCGTCTCACACTCATAAGTCCATTTCATCCATCGAGATGTATTGAAGTTAGGTTGAGTGGGTGGAGGTACTTGCTGGACCTTCATGAAGGTGGCATAAGCATCCCAATAATTATCCCAGACCTCCTTCTTGGTGGGGTTCCTCTTCTGTTATTGTGGTATTGGAGGAGGGGTTGGACTTCTAGGAGGTGATGATGGTTCCTCATGTTTGGGAGGAGGGTATATGATGCCTTCAGGTTCTAGTAAAGCTCTAACTAGTTTTCAGTAGTCCTCCACCATGTCCTTGGATACTCGTTTTTCACCCCTTAGGAACCTTTGAACGACTTCTTCCCTTGGGTTGGACGTCTTTTTCATATTTATAGGGGGATGACAATATTTCTTTGCAAATTTTCTAGGGATTCTCCTTCCTACAGGATATTTTAGAGTTGGATTAATATCAAGGCATAATATTGATAATGTTTAAAGGGAACTAGGCTTTGATACCACTCTAGTTGTCATGCCCCAACCTGATTTGGTTGGATCCCCGTGTATAACTTGCCGCTCTCTCAACTTAAGAGGAGTTTCCTCCGATTTTAACTCGAGATGAGCCAGGTGTAATTTCAACCTTGTTCCCTAGAAGACATATATCAAATAAAATGCAAGCTTAAGGAAATATAAGCATACTTGACAAAGGGTAAGTCTTGGTATTGTTCTTAGTCATTTTCCTTTCTTTCCTGAAAAGGGATAAAAAGGAGGGGGTGAGTATGACTACCCAATAAATGGGTTTTTCAAGAAAATATCTTTTAGGAAAAGAGTTGTATTGAAGTGTGCCAAACTCCTTTCTTTCAAAAATCCTTTGAATTTCAAATCTCATTACCAAGATGTGTCATCACGCAACATACATCCTTCATCATGAAGGTTCAACACACATTCGCAGGCCAGTACAACCACTGAACCCACTTGTGGCTTCGGAGCGACTTTACCGACCACCTAGATAGAAGTACATGCACTTCTACCCTGAGAATGAGCGGATGTCCGCAACATCCGACCTTCAATCCCGAAATCAATTCTTCGTGTCCATATGAGGACAGATACCTTATCCCGTCCCCACCCCGATCTCATGTGCATGGTGCTACTCCAAATTTCACATGGTCACCTGGTATGACAAGCTGCCCTTATACTTACCGGGTCGTCTAGGGCCCTTAGGATGCATCACTAACCCTCACGAGCGTCTTTATGATCCTAAAATCTTAGTGCATGCACCCACAATATTTTCTTATTATGCCATGCAATCTTTGGTTCCATTAGTCCAACGACCCCGACCTTCAGCTCAAAATGTAGCTGTTTGTCCTGACTGGTCCAAAGACTAGTCATGTCGCACTACTGCAGGTTAACCGAGTATGTCGGTCCTGTCTTGGTACCATGACCAAACAATTCATTTATTAAACTTTTATGGCACATATCTCATTTTTGTTTACGAGCTCCTACTCGTGCCCATTGGCCTATGGCCCACTGTTTGAGATTTTTAAAACCAGGCATATTAGCCCCCAAGTTTCAAAACTGAGGCCCCGACCTATAAGACATATTCGAGCTCCCATCAAGAAGGTCTCCCAAATAGTTTAAGCATTGGCACACAGTCAAGGGAGAGCACATCCAACAAAAATATATATATATATATATAATTGTCCATTATACCGACCAGGTATAAGGACATCTCCGCTCATAACTGATGAACGGGTTTTCAACTTCTTTCGAGGAAGTTTCATTACACCAACCGGGTATGATCTACTTACAACTGATAAGTAGTCTTTTCGGATGATTTCCACATCACTCCTCTAAGTTGTGATGTTTAAAATACCACTTGATAGTGGATTTTCATTTCGAGGTACTTATCATCCCCAACCGGTTATGATATAAAATCCCACTCACCCATAACTGTCATGAATTCCACTAGACTAATTCCTTGATTTCACGCGAGCTTGTCCTTGCTGGCGTTACCGGTTCTTCGTGTCCCTACACGATATGAACATCTCAGCTTATTATCTCTTGGCCTAATAGCCTTCATTCATTCCAAATAAATAAGAAAAACTAAATATTTATTTAATTGAAATTAGGTTCCTAAAGTTATTTTTCTTTAACTTTAAGTCCCTAAATGCCGGTTTTCCTTCAAATTGAGTCCCAAAACTTTTAAAATTCCCCTTGGTACCTCAATTTATTCAATTTCACAAATGTCCAACTTGGTCCCCCAACTTTTCCAAAATTACCATTTTGCCCTTCCTTTACAAAAATGGTTAAATTTTACTCCAAAAATTCTAAAATTCCTCAATTGGCCCTATAATATTTTTATCATGCCCAATTGATCCTCAATTTTAGAAAATTTCATTTTGGTCCCTTGAATTTTTTGAGAATCCCCAATTTCCCTAATTTTCCCCCAGTTTCAACTCTTTAACACAGCTGAATTTGATTTCATCAAATTGACCAATCAAACACCTCTAATTGTTAAAATTGAAGTTGAAATTGAGTTTCTCCATATTTATACGATTCCATAAAATTTTGAATCGTGAGTTTTAACGCCGGAACGAGCTCAAACGGAGATTCGCCGGAAAACAAACTGTAGAGAGAGAGCTTTGATTACTCACCGGTGAGGGCACAACAGTCTGAGCTTTTTATTTGTGCATGTAGCTCTACTCCAGAGTTTCTTCCTATGATCAAGAATGACATCAATTGATGTCGAATTGGATTAGAATTTCGTCATTGAAATTAGGTCGACTCTCTTTCAAATAGTGATCAGAAATTTTAAAATGGAGCCAAATTGGCTTAACTTTCAGTCCTAATTTGGCCATGGAAGGGCTGAGGAGGTATCGGGAGGGCTTGGTTTGGCCAGAGGAGGAGTCGAATTGGCCGATTTCAACTCGGCCGAAACAGGGCAGCTTTGGTCTGCCAGAGCTGCTTCACTGTTCAATCACGCCAGCGCTTCTTCGGCGACCCTCAAAATGAATGGATGCCACTACCGTGTAGCTGACTTCTCCCCAATTCTAAGGAACCCGACCTCACCTTCTTTGGCTCAGAAATG
Source organism: Trapa bicornis (assembly GCA_030064425.1). Lineage (NCBI taxonomy): Eukaryota > Viridiplantae > Streptophyta > Magnoliopsida > Myrtales > Lythraceae > Trapa > Trapa bicornis. The sequence continues at coordinate 5,901,960 of CM057749.1, forward strand.
ACCCTATATTGGAGCTCTGGTTTGAGGTTCACCAAAAAACTAAGCAACTGAGAGAGAGTGAGCTTTTCAGGTGTGAAGAGGATGAATGGGGAGGGGGTCTTTTATATTGGAAGCTCGGGGACTTTTTGGCCATCGGTGAGTGAACAATGCTGTCATCTGAAGGAAGAAGATGACTCTCTTCTGAACCGGACTGGACCGGTCCGAATCGGGTTCGAAGCTTAAACCAGCTGGTTCACCCCTCATTCAATCGAGTTTTTCAAATCTAAAAATTTCTAAATTCATTCTCTATCTAATGGTGACCTCAAATCTTAAATTTGATTTATTTAAGCCATATAGAAAAATAAATTTAGGATTTAGTTCAATAGTGGTTCAAATTGGTTTGGATCCAGGTCACTTGAACCGATTTGGTTTTCATCCCCAATTTCTTCACAAGTCCATTTCCATGTCCTTTGTAACTCCTTGGGTCACTTAGGGTCCATAAAATTCCTAGTTTACAATCTTTTTATTCATTCTGGTTCATAAATCAACTCGGTCCTTAAATCGGTTCAATCCGATCTAATTTTTCTCTCCCACTTTGTTCTAAGATTCCTTTCGAAATTTATTCAATTTAACCAAAAGGGGTTTAATTTCCCAAATTTCCAATTTGGTCCCCCAATTTTTCCAAAATCAACATTTTGCCCTTCCTTTACAAAATTGGTTAAATTTTACTCCAAAAATTCTAAAATTCCTCAATTGGCCCTCTAATATTTTTATCATGCCCAATTGACCCTCAATTTTAGATAATTTCATTTTTATAAATCTCTTTGGATTATAGGAGGTCCATAAATTTCTTGGTTGACCCATTCTCTATCGGTTCTGGTTCACAATTGAACTCAGTTCATAAACCAGTTCAATCCGGTTCGGGCCAGGTTCTCATGAACCAATCTGGTTTTTCTTCCTCATTTCACCCTAAGGTTCTTTTCCAAGATTTATGAACCATTTTGGGTCAGTTGGATTGTAAATCATCAATTTGCCTCGTTTCCCAATAATCGGGCTTGTAGTCCATTTCGGTTTTAAAAATTCAAAATTTATCGGTTCTTTCCTTGGTTTTCTCATTATCAAAGGATGAGGTTTACAAAACCGAACTAGTTCAAGAACCCCAATCAATAGGAATGGGCACATTATGAAATTTACAACTCTCTAGTGACCAAAAGAGTCATAAAAATCTTGGAAAGGGACTTTAGGACAATTTGGGAGAGAAAACTAGACTGGTTTAGGTGAACCGGACCTGAACCAGATTGAATCGGTTTGGACCAATTTGAACTATCATTGAACCAAATACTAAATTCAATTTTCTAGGTGGCTTAAAATATTCAAATTGGAGAATTTAATCCAGTATTGGATAGAATGAATTTAGAAATTTTTAATTTTGAAAAAATCGATCAAATCAGGCATGAATTGACTGGTTTAAGCATTGAACCCAGTTCAAACTGGTTCAGTCCGGTTTGGAACAGTGACGTTTTCTTCCTTCAAATGACAGCACTATTCACTCACCGGAAAATCGACCAGCACTGGAAAAGATGAAAATTCTTTGGCCAGGGAGTTTCAGGCCAAGAATGACCGCCATTAAGGCAGCAATCAAATGACTAATAAGTCCCCAAGCTTCCTACATAAAGAGCTACTCCTCATTCATCCTCCTCAGACCTGAAAACTCCTCTCTCTCTACTGCTCTAATTTTCGGTGAAGCTCAAACTAGAGCTCCGACTTGGGTATTTTATTGAGCCAAAGAAGGCAAGGTTAGGTTCCTTAGATTCGGGGAGAAGTTAGCTACTCGATGGTAGTCTCCATTTGCTTCGAGGATCACCGGAGAAGTGTCGACGTGATCAAAGAGTGAAGAAGCTCCGGTGGACCAAAGCGGCCCTATTTTGGCCGAGATAAAAATGGCCAATTTGAGCCCTTCTCATTCCAAACCAAGCTCTCTTAACACTTCCACAACCCTTATATGACCGAATTTGTAAACCTTGCCCTTTTTAGTTAAGGAAAACTAGGAAAAGAATCGGTCAAATCGAGTAAGAAAACCAAATCGGTTCACAAACCCGATCATTTGGAAATTTACAACTCCCGGGTTGTCATGCCCCGACCTGGTTTGGTCGGATCCTCGTGATCAACCCGCCACTCTCCAGTTTATTAAAGGGTTTTCCCCTTATCATAATCCGTAAGGAGTAAGGCATCCTTTAAACATACACCTTTTCTTGGAATAACATAGATGAAAGCTGCATAATATTTTAAATTTATCATACCTGTCTGGAAGGCATCTTAGTTGATGGTCTTTAAGGGTAGGCGTTCCGAAATTTCCTGAAAGGGATATAAGAGAGGGTGTGAGTACAACGACACAGTTAATGGGTTTTCAAAATTTTTAACTTTTAGGAAAAAGATTCGTATTGGAGTGTGCTAGACTCCTTTCTTTCAAAAATCCTTTCATTTTAAATCTCAAATTTTACCACCATTTCTTATTAATTACGGTGTGTCATCACCCAACACACATCCTTCATCATGAAGGTCAAACACACATTCATAGGCCAGTATGTCCACTAAACCTACTTGTGGCGTTGGAACGACTTTACCGGCCACTTAGATAGAAGCACGTCCACTTCTGCCTTGAGAATGAGTGGATGTGTGTGACATCTGACCCTCAATCCCAAAATCAATTCTCTATGTCCGTATGAGGACAGAAACCTCATCTCATCCCCACCCCGGTCTCATGCGCTTGATGCTACTCTAAATTTCGCATGGTCACCTAGTACGATGAACTGCCTTTATATCCACCAGGTCGTCCATAGCCGCATCACTACCCCTCTTTGGCATCTTGATGGTCCTGTAATAACAGTGCATGCACAATCAGTATTTTTTTTTATCATGCCATATAATCTGTGGTACCACTGGTCCAACGACTCCTGACTCTCAACTCAACCTACAGCTGTTTGTCTTGATTAGTTCGTTGACCTATGACTAAGTATGTCAGTCCTGTCTTGATACCATGACCAAACAATTTATTTATTAAAGTTTTATGGCACATAACTCATGTTTGTTTACGAGCTCCTAAAAGTTTCATCATACCAACCGAGTATGATCTACTTACAACTAATAAGTAGTTTTTCCATGTCATTTTCACACCATTCCTCTAATTTGTGATGTTTAAAATACCACTAAGTAGTGAATTTTCATTTCTAAGGTACTTATCATCCCAACCGAGTATGATATAAAAATCTCAATCACCCATTTGTGCAGTGAATTTCCACTTAGTCAGGTTTTGTCCCTTACGAGCTTAACCTCAGCTGGCATTCTCGATGTCTCATGTTCCAGTGAAGGCGCGACGGTCCAAGCTTTCGATTTGGGCAGATAGCTTGTGTCCTGAGGTTACTCCTTTTAGTCCTAATTCAGTCGTGGGAGGGCTGAGGAGGTGCTGGGAGAGCTTGGTTTGGCATGAGTAGGGCTCGAATCGGCCAATTTCAGCTCGACCAAAATAGGGCCGCTTCGATCCGTCGGAGGTGCTTCACTGTTTGATCACGCCGGTGTTTCTCCAGTGACTTTCAGAGCAAATGGAGACTACAAGCATGTAGCTAACTTCTCCCTGGTTCTAAAGAACATGACCACACCTTCTTTGGCTTAGAAAAGACCCTATATTGGAGCTCTGGTTCGAACTTCACCAGAAAACTAAGCATCTAAGAGAGAATGGAGTTTTCAGGTATAGAGAGGGTGAATAAGGATGAACTCTTTATATAAGAAGCTCGAGGACTTCTTGGCTGTCTGATCGGTGCTTTAATGGCAGTCATTTATTTCCTGAAACTCCCTGGCCGAAGACTTTTCAGCTTTGCCGGCATTATGCAATTTTCCAGCGAGTGAATAGTGATGTCATCTGAAGGAAGAAAATGACACTGTTCTGAACTGGACCGGACTAATCTAAACCAGGTTCATAGCTTAAACCGGCAGTTCACCTCTAATTCGATCGAATTTTTCAAATCTAAAAATTTCTAAATTCATTTTCTATCCAATGGTGGCCTCAAATCTCAAATTTGAATTTTTTTAAGCCATCTAGAAAAATGAATTTAGAATCTGGTTCAATAGTGGTTCAAACCAATCCAAACCAGTTCAGATTCGATTCACCTAAATCGGGTTGGTTTTCATCTCCAATTCAGTCTTAAGTCCAATTCCATGACTTTTGGGACTTTTTGGGCCACTCGGGATCCATAAATTTCCTGTTTTACCCTTTCTCTATTAGTTCGGGTTTGTAGGCTGACTCAGTTTTCAATTTGAAAATGGCCGGTTTCTTATTATCAAATGATGGGGTTTAAATAAGGTATTAGTTTGGCTTTGTACATAATTCAATCACACTTTATCGCAAAAGGGTTCACACATTTGTAGAACAATCTCCAACTATTCCACTTGTGGACCGAAGCGCCTTTGTCGTCCATCCTAATAGAAATCCACGACTTCTAACAAGAGTCTAAGTGGGCATCAATTACCCAACCCTTAAACATGGGTCATACTTCGTGTCCACATGTGAGGGACAAGACCTCTCCCCCTCCGACCTTGGTCTCAGTGTGCATGAAGCTCTTTAAGCTTCCCGACATACTGGATGACAAACCGCCCTTATGCTCCCTGGGTCGTCCAACAGCCCTTAGAACCACCACTACCCCATTGTGGGTGCCTCGATGATTCCGAGCTCATGGCATGCACAATCAATAGTTTTCGTTATTTATAGTCATCATCTTTGGTGTTACTGGTCCAATAGACCTGACAACCTGGCTTCGGCTTGGTAACTATTAGCTCAACGAGTTCGACAACCCAACTTCGACACATCAGTTACTAACCCAACGAGTTCGTTTGTCCGACTTCAGCATAATAACTATTTCACACAATTATCCAATTATAAGAGCATTTTCAAGTACATAAGCCTCAATTTGTATACGGGCCTATGCCCGTGCCCATTCACCTTGGTCCCACTCGAGCAATACTAGCTCTACTATCGCATGATTCATGCTTTCATTAAGACAGTCTCCCAAAATGTTTAAGGTTGTTCAATCAATGAGGGGAGAGTAGTCCTGAAAAATCATTTTCAAATTGGGAAAAGTGTACTCATTAGGCCAACTGGATGTGATGCCAAACCCACTCAGCTATTATCTTGTACTTACATCATTCCGAATAAGGAACATTAAGTTATAGTTCATTGCATCGTTTCCCGAATTCTATCCTCGTGGTTCTTACCTCCCATTTAAATACAAACATTACGAATTGTTAATTTTTATCAAAATTTCCCAAAAAATTCCTTTTTGTACATTGAAATTTTGATCCTTTACTTAATTGCGATTAAGTCCACAATTTTCCAAAATTACCAATCGGCCCTAAATTTCTCAAAAATTATCAATTTACCCCAAATTTTCTTAAAACCACCAATTGGCCCCTAATTTCCTCAAAATTGCCAATTGGCCCCCAATTTCCTCAAAATTACCAATTAGCCCTCAATTTATTGATAATTGCACAAAAGTTCCTCCATTTTCGAATATCCCCAATTTCACCCAATTCTCCCCCTAAATCACTCCTCTTTACCCAAAAATCTAATTTTATCCAATTGGCCTTGCAAATCCAGTTAATTGCTCCCTAACATAATGTTTATTATTTTCCCTACCTTCCTACAATCAAATCAGGCTTTGAATCATTGGTTTTGATCACAGAACGATCTTAAACGGAGCTTCGCTAGAAAACTTGACTTAGAGAGAGAAAGATTTGAAAGCTTATCAGTGGGAGTGCAGTGGTCAGAGCTCTGGATTTGAGAGGTTTTCTCTTATTATGGTGGTCCTACAAGGATTAATGGTGGACCCAATTCACATACTGGGTACTGAGCCCTCCGTCCTGTGGTCCTCGGGTTGAGTGGAGGGTGCAACTAGGTGGAGGTCTTCCTCCTGATTCCAATGACATCGATGGGAGCTTTGGCGGTTGAGAAGAAACCTGGTGCTGGAGCTCTAGTTTAAGCCTCATTGAAAAACTGACCTCTTCTCCTTCTTCGATCGCTAGTGGGATGAGGAATGTGAGGGGGCGGGTGTTCTTTATATAGGGAGCTCGAAACTGCCCAAGCTACTGGTCGACGTAGGACTCAGCTGCCGGTGGTCATACCGGAGCTTTTCCCGAGTCGTCAGAGACTTACCTCTCCCTTATCCATATGGGTTAGCTATCCTAAGGAAGATGACATTGTGCCACGTGTGCGAGCTTCTCCTTCCTTCATTGTGCTCATAACCCGTTTTAGGTCAAAATCGAAAATTGGTTGGTTCAGGCCCGATTCTATCAGTTTTCTAAAATTTAAAATTTTCTAAATTCTTGTAAATTCATTTTCTATCTAATGATGGCTTAAATTTCCCAAATTGATATTTTTATGTCACCTAAAAAAATGAATCTTTGAACTGGTTCAGTCTAGTTCGGACTAAATGGATTTGGTTCTCACACCACTTTCACCCATGGTTACTTTCCATATTTTTTTGGATATTTATCAACTACTTAGGATCTTCTGATTTCCTATTTTGACTCGCATTTACCAATTCCTGTTCGTTCCCATCTCGGTTTTCCTTCGAATTTTTTGGTTCCCTAACCCGGCTTTCCTAAGGTGCGGAGATGGGGTTTACATCCATGGTTGACTGTAAACTTGTGATTACTCTTGTAATTACGGGTACACGTCTATATTTACATGATAGGTCTCCTCTTGATAACCCTATTAGTAATTGGCAGGTTGTTGGAGCCTTACAATATCTTCATTTGACAAGAGCAAATATTTCATATGCGGTCAATCAGTTATGTTAATTTATCCATCAACCCACCACTGCTCACTAGATAACTGTTAAGTGAATTCTTTGATATTTACAAGGCACATCAGGTCATGTTCTTTATTTTTGTAACAACTCTCAATCCCAACTTCATTATTTTTCTAATGTTGTATGGGCAGTTAATCTCGATGATTGACAATCCATCAATGAATTTTCTATTTTTTCGATAGCAATTTGATTTACTAGTACTAAAAATCAACATACAATTGTCCACTATAATACTGCAACTGAATACAAAAGTTTTGACAATGTAACTAATGAACTTATTTGAATTTAGTATATTTTTTATGAACTTAGTGTTCATTTTTACTCATAATCTTTTTAACATAATAATTTATCTGTCATTTATTCAAGTAATAAACCAATATTTTATTATTTATTAAGTATATTAAAATATACTGTCATTTTATTCGAAAGAAAGTTAAAAAACAGAGAATTTTTTAAATTTTCATCGTCACCATATCAATTTGTTAATTTTTTTATAAAATATTTATTTTCTCATCATTTTGCTTAATTTTCCAGATCTCTTATTTGACTTGCTCAGAGTAATAAACTAAATTTATTATTAGTATTTAAATAAAGTTAATAAATTATATTTATTACTAGTATTAAATTTATATTGTGCAAAAAAACTAGTATTAAATTCACATATTCCAATTAAAGTAAAATATTCAAATTAAGTATTTTTTGTTGAAATAATATCTAATTAGATAATAATTTATTTATATATTCAATATTATATTACTACTTATATACCTTATTTTACCCTATAAATAACAATATTTATTATGTAATAATTTATAACAATATTTATATTATTTATTATTCTCTTACTTTTAAGTACAATTCTTACATTTACATTTTTAAATGATAAATAATTACTATGAATTAAATATTTTTTACATAAATTATTAGTAAAGTTTTTGATCAATTACTAAATTAAAAAATATATTTTCTTTATCCATTGAGAAAGCTCATTCGGCATACTTTGAAACTTATAAATATAAAATTATATATTTTAATTTTAATATTGATATTTCTCAATGGATTTGTTCATGTGATTATATGATATTACATTTTTTTTAATAAAATCAGTTGTATCATCTCTAATGATAAATTAATACTTAAAAAACTGCCACAATTTATTTAAAATTTACACATTATTTGACCACATGAAATTCTTTCCATAATTTGATAGTTTTATGTGGGATACTTTATTTTATTTTACATGTATTTTCTACTATTTTTTTTTACTATTTATAATAATTTTTTCATTACCTTTGATGGTGGCAATTATGGATAATAGCCAATTGCATTAATATATTCAAGAGTAACTTTACATGAGAATTTGTTAGTAAACAAGAGGTTGCAAACAACAATTTTCTTTGATAAATCATATTGCACTAAATCCAAACACAAATAACCATATTGTTTAAGATGAATCTCCATTTTTTATCTTACAGAAAATACAAAAAAATGATAGATTGACACTCCTTATCACATATGTGCATAGAGGCTTGTGCCAAGAATCCTGTTAGCATTTACGAAGGCACATTTTTTCCGTTAATGAATGAATACCACGATCATCGGTCCCCACAATATCTAAGGAAGCATTAAAATCGTGCATGGGGTATTTGAATGAAGAACCACGAGATTGATATTGTTGTCTACGTTCGGCTTTCTGGAGTCAAAGGAATTGAATAGACGAGAGGAATTGGACCACCAAATTAAGGAGTGGACTAAGTGTGTGAGAGAGAAAACAATGAAGGTCAATACTTCATCCAACCAACAGAGATGGGCACATATTGATGTATTGGGATTCTCAGTATTACATTATGTTGTCTAATATATCTTTTTTTTTCAAGCATGTTTTATTTTTATCTACTTTATATCTATATTTAAGTAAATAATGATGACATTGGTAGGTTTTTTTCCTTAAAATATTTGTCATGTTAAATTGCCCAATATGAACTGATGATCATGTGAAAAGGAGATTCAATTCTCCGTGATTGATTGATAGATAGTCCAATTTGGGATTCCCCATTTCGGGCAATGAATCACCCTACAGTGATATCTTACGCATTTGATGGACAAGGCATTATCACAGGTCCAAAAGAAAGCGCAATCTTCAATGAATGTGAGGAAGCACAAATGGGATAAATGAATGGGGGAGGTTTTAACTGGCATGATCAGATTCCCGTACGGGCGAACATGCTTGATTTTTGAATTACAAGGGAGCATACTACACGTCCCTAGTGCGGATCCTCGAGGAGTAGTAGCAAGTAGTTGGGAGGGCAGAATGTCTATATTTTTATATAATTTTAACTCATAATATTAATTTTAGATATTAGCAATATAAGCTCGTAATTGTCCAAACTACCTATATTTGGTACATAATGACTATTTCATGTATGTCGAAGTAGTCTACTAAACACTATTTATATCACATTATCTTATATATTATTTTAATTTTTATCTTGTATCTAGGCTTCTATTCTAATTACTTCTTTCTAAAATTTATTTAATATATTTAATTTTTTATTAATTAAAAAAAGCATATTTATAATTTTTTTATTTGATGATCACATGCACCATAACGCTCTCCACATGCTGAGATGACCAAAATGTTCCTGAAAAGTATGTCCAAAAAATACTCATGAAAAAAAATCCGGTTAAGCAGTTTTTTGGGTCGTAGTTGTCTTTTTTTGCCCCGAAGGTGGTACCGAACACGAAGTTATATTTAAAATAAAGAAAAAATAATTCTAAGAAATATATATATATATATATATATGAAAATTTATAATAAAATATGAATGCATTTTAGAATAAAATTGATAAGAATATAATAATTGTTATCAATTTTTTATTTTGTATATACTTTAAATTGGGAAATAAGATCAAAATGAAATCAATATATTTCAATTTCGCCATTAATTACACAATTAGAATAATAATAATTTAATTTAAAATATTTTTTATTTTTAAAATGAAAAGATAATTATTATGAAATTACCAAAATTATAATAAATTATTAAATTAAACTGAGTTGATCGAATTGAGCCTAATGCTTCCAGCTAGTAGTATGCATGGAAAGTTATGGAGTGACATATTCCTAACCTAAAAATTAGGTTTTTTTATATTGTATTATAACTAGACAAAATCTGTCCCCTTTGAAGTGTATTTTTAAAAAGTTATGTGGTATGTCTGTGTTGTTACTTGACTATTTTCCGAATTAATAAGGCATGCAACAAAGTAGGTGTGAAATTCTGTCCACACAAAATAGTTGGGTCAAGCTTAGCCTATATCTATTTAACTACGAATGACGGAAACTAGTATGCGTGATTGGAAAAACCAAACAAATAATGACAAAATATGAAATGGGAGAGAAAATAAATTAGTGAGAAAGTAACCAATTGGAGATCCAAATTATAGTTCCAAGACTTCCTATGGCACATTCAAAATCAATTGTTATGACTATTTTTAATCTATTTTTAGAAAAAAAAACAGGGACATATGTATTAGACAAGAATTTAGAATACTCCATTTTAGCTGGTGGTACACCTATTATTTGTTAATATATTTTTGTAAGCTGTGTAGGTTTCTCAATGCTAATACTATATATGTTATGAGACTAGCAAAGAGAGTAGGACAAGATATCATTATTGTTATATGGTATTACTATTGGTATACATAAAAGAAGGCAGAGATGAATTAAAGCTGAGTCTCTGTGATGTAGTACCAAGTTCTTAAAACTCAAAATTTGAAGTGAAAAATTAAATTAAAAATAAAATAAATAAAATAATTTATCAAAATTAAAGTTTCTCTTCTTGTATCGTTCAAAACTTGCACTTTTAAGATAAATTATCTTTTTTTTATCGACTATCATTAATATTAATATATTTGAATGAGTTTCTTAGTTCTTTCTACCTTTACTTTGTATACTTATTTATTTTTATTTAGTTATTCAAGATATACACAATAATTTTATAAAAAAAGATTTTATTAATTATTTATATACTGCAATATAAACTTTATTACATGGAAACTAAAACAACCCTTTAAATTATTTCCCCTCCCTTTTCTTACTTCATGTCATTTCTCTTACTTGAGTTAGAGGAGTTTTGGATGGACACTACTCATTGCTACAAAAATTGGAATAGAAACACTCTTTCTATATGATCTAGGTTTCTAAGTGGATGAACGAAATTAACTAATGTTGGTCATTCCATAGAACATTGGCGTGCTAATTGTTTGGGTTTCCTATACCTATAACAAAATAGTTATCTACATGGCTCCTCATGAAACATGTCACATTTTGATCAACATTTCATACTTGATTTTTCATCTTCCAAAGAGGTCTAGGTTAGGGGTTCCTCTAGCTTCCATGTTGTATCCCTTACTCTTCCCCTTCAAATTAGCCCCAGCTTGATTCCTAGTAGACGATCCTATACAACTTGCTAATCCACTTAATATTACAATAGTGGGGTACCTTTACTAGACTAAAACCAGAAGTATTAAGGATTAAAATAATCAAGACTAACTCGAATTTCAACAAAAATTTAAACTTTTGTTTAATAAATAGTGTGCTAAAAAATTTATACAAATAACCCAGGAATATAGGAATTGATAAGTAATAATTTAAAACCTTCATACGCAAGATTTGAGATCTACCTCAAGCTGCGCTCATTCTTTAGGTGATATTCTGACTTATGCCACACAAAACCTTGACTTTCACCTATAATTGTTTGGGGTAGGGGTGAGCTCACAACTTAGTAAATGAGGTACTAACGCTGGGCCACTACACGACTTATGACTTTAGACTTCACATAAAATTCTAACATGAAGATTTATGAATGATTTTTACAAAATTATTCACTATCCATAGTTTTACCTAACCCCTTGAGAATACTATTTCAGGCTGTTACACCTTGACCTAGTTTGGTCGGGTCCCTATGAACAACCCGCTACCCCTTTTTGTACTAGAATAATATTCCTACCAAGCTATGCATGGAAAGGTTAAAGCATACAAGCACAAACATTTTCCATAACAAAGTAAACAAAAGAATTTAATAAAGTTACCTCTTTAGGTAAATTCCTGGCACGATTCTCCGGCTTCCCTCTCCTTGGTGTAAGAGCTTCCCTGAAAGGGGATAAGAGAGGGGGTGAGTTCTACAACTCAGTGAGCACGGTTGTAGGACAACATGACTTCAAGCTTTAGTAGACATTTAAATAAGATTTTCCTTTTTTTGTAGAAAATTCCGTGATAATCAAGTCACCACTTGTCTTATTTTCAATAAAAGATTTCTCATTTTTTCCTAGATGATCTTATTAAGCTTGGGGTAAGTATCTTCCTAGTTAGAGGGGTTTAATTAGTGAACCTACTAAGGTTTGTTTCATACCTCAAACAAGCACATGCCCTTTATTCATAAAGAGAACAAATTGTCGTAGAACAAACCCTTAGAGCCTAAATGACCTCGGTATGTTACACTAGTGGCACAGAGCGCCTTTACCATCCACTCCGGTGAGAGGCTACAACCTCTACTGCAAGTCTGCGTGAGCTCCATAGCTCATCCCACAAACTTATCGATGCTTCGATCCCTAGATATTTTAGGGGTGAGACCTTGTCCTTCCACCCCTTCAGTCTCAGTGCGCATGAAGCTCCTTGAACTTCGAGATATACTGGAACAGTGAGCACTGCCCTTATATCACTATTGCTGTCAAGTAGCCCTTAGGACCAATACTACCCTGAACTAGGCATCTCTTGGCCCCGTATGATTGCAATCACAAACAAGAGTTTTGATTTAAAGCCTTTATCTTTTCACCATTGGCCCATCAGGCTGCAACCTAGCTTTGGCATAGTAGTTTCACAAGCATTACCCGCATTTTTTTTTGATAATTTCATACATGCTCTTAAATCAAGCTTATTTACGGGGTTGAACCCGTGTCCATTGGCCTTGGGCCCTCTAGTGTAATATTTTTCAAAAAACAACTACCTTGGGCCCACTCATTTTTAAAAATAAGCGCGACCTTAGGCCCACTTACACCATACTAGATCTAGCCCACCATTATCGATCATGGGCCTCACACATATCCACAACGATGGTTGGACTAGACCATAACCCTTGAGTTGTATCCATACATCGCTCATGGGTTATCCTAGTATCATATTCATGCTATCCTAAAAAATATAGCCCCAAATTGTTTAAGCGGATTCACACAATTAGAAGATTACATTTCTGGAAAATGGGATTTCAAAATGAAGCATGATCTTTTAAAAGTTCCAATTGGTCCAAACGGTCCTGATGTCTAAAATCCCACTCACTCGGTAATCATGACGTGTTCGTCCCGACTAGATCTCGATCGACTATGTGCTCCTCTGCACAAATCCTCGAACAACCAGTCCTACATGGTTTGAGTATGCATGCAAGGAAATTGGCATAAAGTACCATATAGTCTCATGTATTTATACATAGGTCCTTAAATTATGCCTTAATTGCAATTATGTCTCTAAAGTTTATGACTTTACATTTAGTTTCCCAATATCCGCTTTATACTCAATTAGGTCCCTAAGGTTTCCAATATCCCTCTTAGGTCCCTAATGTTCTCTTATTTCCATTTAAGTCCTCAATTTTCCCTTAATTGCAATTCGACCCATAATTTCCAAAAATCCTCAAATTCCCCATTTTCCCAAAATTTGCACTTTGACCCCTCGAATTCGCATTTCATCAATTTGATCGCTTAAACTCAGTTAATTACCCCTATCATGCTGCTAATAGTTTCTCCCATCTCCCTACGAGTATCCCGACCTTTGAATGACTTCATTTGACCCAAATTTAAGCTCAAACGGAGCTTCATCGGAAAAAAATTTCTAGAGAGAGAGAGCATAGTTTTCTTACCGACGAGGGGGTAGCGGCTAGAGCTCTGGATAGGGGCAGCTAGTGCTCTTCCTAAGGATCCTCTTAGGATCAAAGAGCGAGTCAATTGGTCACCTTAGCATTGAGAATTTGATGAGAGAAGTTTTTGTGCTTTAGTTTCTAAAACTTCAATATTCTAGCGAAACAAGGCAGAATTTACTTACCTCAATGGTTCCAAGGGGTCGAGGGTCGGATGAGGAGGGCTATGGAAGGATTGGCCTAGCTGTAGAAGGTCAGGGGTGACCAAAATTCCACTTGGGGAATTTGGCTTCTTCGCGACCATCGGAGCATCGGTACTGTTTGAGCTTGTCAGTGCTCCTATAATGGTCTTGGGCCAAATGGAGGGTGCAGTAGGGTGGAGGACTTCCTTCTAGTTCCAAGGAGCCCAAATGTGGCATGTGAGGTTGGAGAAAACACCCACGTCAAAGCTCTAGTTTGTGTCTTCCTGGAAAATGAAACAATCTCTCTTCTTCTATCGTTTGCGGGATGAAGAAGTCAAGTGGGGAGAAGCTCTTTATATAGGGAGCTCGATAATTGACCAGGCTATCAATCTGACCACGACTCGGCGCCTAAGTTGCCCATTCATGGTCATATCGTAGTGTTTTTTGGTCACTAGAGACTAGGCAATCAATTCCTTCATCCCTATCTGCCAACGTTCCAAGGAGGAAGATGACTTTGTGCTGCTCGTGCGAGCTTCACACGTGCAAGCTTGCCACATGGTGCACTGTGATTGGTGGCTTCATTGACACAACTTCCTACTCAGTATCCATGTCAGCTGTTGACTCGTTGATCAGCCACATGGCAGCCTCCCATTGGTCGGTCATTCCTAAGTGGTCACTGACACTGTTGATCATGACACATGGCGTCCTCTAATTGGCTGGTTTAAATATGTCAGATTTCTCTCCTGATGCACAATGCCACTGCCATGTGTTAGCCCCTGATTAGCTGAGGCCATCCGACGTGGCTCTACCATGTGACGACCCTTCATTGGTTGACCGTTTCTCCAACATCCTACTCTGTTGCTGACATGGCACCTTTGCCACATGTCAACTTCTCATTGGCGAGCCCAACTGATGGGGCTTCACCGCCATTAACTGAGGACACGTGTCTCTCTCCATTTGTTCGATCATTGCTGATGTGACTTTTCCTCCTTTGACCGTTGACCAATGACACGTGTCATACTCTGATTGGCCAGCGCTTCCAAGCACTGACTAAGCGATGACTGAGCACGCTTCGCCACATATCATGCACTAACTAGGCACACCTACTGACTCGGCGCTGACTTGGCAGTGGTCAGTTGCTCGGTTGGACCATTGACCAATTCAATCGGACCGAGTTCGGTGACCCAAAATTGAAAATCGACCTGTTGAGGCCCGATTCGACTGGTTTTCTAAATTTACAAAAATTCTAAATTTAACTAAATTTATTTTCTATCCAATGGTGGGTTCAACTTCCCAAATTGATGTTTTTTCACCTAGAAAAAATGAATCTTTGAATTGGTTCTCCACGGTTCATTCCGGTCCAATCTGGTTTAGGTTTGGTTCACCTTGGACCGGTCCGATTTTCAAACCTAATTATTCCCATGGTTCTTTTTCATGATTTTTAGGTAATCATTGGCCACTTGGAATTCTCACATTCCAGTGTTTGCTTGTAATTACAGGTTTCGGTTTGCTTTAACCCCGATTTTCACTCAAAATTTTCTGGTTCCTCAAACCGACTTTCTTATTATTGAAAATGGGGTTTACAACTTCTCCCCTTCTTTTAATGAGTTTTGTCCTCAAAACTTTATATACATCGAATGGACGAGGACATTTTTCTTTCATTATAGATGGTCTCCCAAGTTTCCTCTTCCATTTGACTGCTTCTCTAGAGAACCTTTACCATTGGAATCTTCTTGTTCTCAAGATTCCTTTCTCGCTTGTCGATGATTTGGACAGGTTCCACCTCATAGGATATGTTCTCCTCCAATTCGGGTGGGGGTGCTCCAATACATGACTAGGATCTGACTCGTACTTTCTTAGTACAGATATGTGAAAGACATCATGTATCCTTTGTAGGTCTGGTGGTAGTGCAAGCTTGTATGCCACTAGTCCAACCCTTTGGACAATGGTGTACGAACCAATATACCTTGGTTTCAATTTCCCTCACTACTGAGACCTTAAAATCCCTCTCCAGGGTGACACTTTTAGGAATACTTGATCCTCCACCTCAAACTCCAATTTCTTCCTCCTACGGTAGGCATAACTCTTTTGTCAGTCTTGTGCTGCTTTAAGCTGACTTCTTATCAACTTAATCTTTTTCGTGGCATCCTCAACGAGCTCGATTTTCTTGAGCTTCCTTTCCCTTACTTCATCCCAAAATAGGAGGGTACAACATGGTCATTTGTACAGAGCCTTTTAGGGCACCATCTGTATACTAGCCTGATAGTTATTGTTATATGCAAACTCCATCAGGCACAAGTAATCCTCCCAACAACTATTCATGGTTAGGACACATGCTCGCAACATGTCTTCCAATGTTTGGATGGTCTGCTTAGACTGTCCATTAGTTTGTGAGTGAAAGGTCGTACTCATGTAAAGCTGATTTCCTAAAGCCTTTTGTAGGCTAGGCCAAAATCGAGATGTGAACCTTAGGCCTTGATCTGATACAATTCTCACTGGGACTCCATGTAACTACACAATCTCTCCAACATAGAGGTTTGCTAGCCTTTACATGGAGTTGGTCACCTTAATGGGCAGGATTGGGCTGATTTTGTTAGCCGATCTACAATTACCCAAATAGTATCATGCCCTATCTTTGTCACTAGCAATCTCGTCACAAAATCCAATGTGATATTTTCCCACTTCCATTCAGGGATAGATAAGGGTTGCAATAGTCTTGAGGGTTTCTGGTGCTCAGCCTTAATTTGTTGGCATGACATGTATCTCGCCATGTATTCATCTATGTCTGTGAAACCTGTCACCTCGGATCAAGGAAAACCAAGAAAGAACCAGTTAATTAAATGAGAAAACCGAACCACTTAAGGAACAGGAACTGTGAATGATAAAGAGGGGTAAAAATGGGAAATTAGAAAATCCGAAGTGACCAAAAAGTCATGAGGAAGAACCATAAAGTAAATTGGATGGGAAAACTGGACCAGTTCAGGGTGAACCGGACCTAAATCGGATTGAATCAAGTTGAACTATAATGAATCGGATTGGAAAATTCATTTTTTTCTAGGTGGCTTGAAAATCTCAATTTGGAAAATTGAATCTACCATTAGATAGAAAATGAATTTAGAAAATTTTAATTTTGAGAAAACCAGTCGAATTGGTCTTGAACCGACTAATTTTCGCCATTGAACCCGATCGGGCCAGTCTGGTTCAAAACAGTATCGTCTTCTTCCTTGAGATGACATCACTTTTCATATGGCAGGAAAACCTTCCTTTTCCAGCAAGGGAACATTCCCTCCGATTTGGGCATTTTCTAAAGAGGATAAACTTGACCAATATGAAAACTGCTATGGTAGAGGGTCCTTGAGCTCCCTATATAAAGAGCTCCCCTTCATTCATCCTCTACACCTCAAATCATTTCCTACTCTGAAGTGCTCCATTTTCTAGTGAAGCTCAAACCAGAGCTATGACTTGGGCACTTTTATGAGCCTTAGAAGGTAAAGTTGGGTCTTACAGACTCCGGGGGAAGTCAGCTCTTGGCAGCAACCTCCCTTCGACCCAAGGATCATCGCAGAAGCGCCAGTGGATCGAACATTGAAGCAGCTCCATTGGACCGAAACTGCCCTATTTTGGCAGACTTGAATTCGGCCAATTCTGCCCTCTTACGACCAAACTAAGCCCTCCCATAGTCCCCATGGCCATCACATGACCTCTATAGAGGTGAATGGTAAACCAATTCGACCCTCCTCCGTCGTTGCACATCTGTTCTAGAGAGAGAAAGTGTTGAACTTCACTAACCAAATTCACCTTAATCCCAAAATCAATTGTAGCGATTCTTGATCCTAGAAGGACCCTAAGGACAATAGCTAACTTTCCAGATCGAGAGCTCAACCCGTCGCACCTCCGACAGTAAGCTTTCAAAGCTTTTTGTAAACTTCGTCATTTAAAGATAAGACAACCAAGAAAAGAATCGATCAATTCAAAAGAGAAAATCGAGTTGGTTCACGAACCATAACCAATAAAGAAAGGGTAACATGGGAAATTGACAAATCCCAAGTGACTCAAAGAGTCGTAAAAATCATGGAAAAGAACCTTGGGGGCAAATGGGAAGAGAAAATCAGACGGATTCAAGGTGAACTGGACCTGAACCGGATTGAATCGGTTTGAACCATACTTGAACTAGTTTCTAAATTCATTTTTTCTTGATGGCTTAAAATATTCAAATTGGGAAATTGAAACCACCATTAGATAGAGAATAGATTTAGATTAATTTAGAAAATTTTAATTTTGGAAAAATTGGTTAAATCGGGCCTTAACCGACCAATTTTAGCCATTGAACCTGGTCGGGCCGGTTTGATCCGATTCAGAATAGTATCATCTTCTTCCTCAGGATGACAATACTGTTCATTAATGAAAAAAAGTTCCTTCTCCAGCGAAGGTGTAACCGCTCCCATCAGGCCATTTTCGGGCTAGGATAAGCTAGACCAAAATGGAAAGTGGTCGGGCAGAGGGTCCCTAAGTTCCCTATATAAAGAACTCATCTCCATTAATTCTCAACATACCTCAAATCACCATTCTCTCTCAACTGGTCCATTTTCTGGTGAATCTTGAACTAGAGCTTCGACATAGGCCTTTTTCTCAGCCTAAGAAGGCAAGGTCGGGTCCTATAGACTACGGGGGAAGTCAGCTACATGACAACAACCTCCTTTCAACTCGAGGACCGTCAATGAAGCGCCAGTGGAATCAATTGGTGAAGCAGTTTCAAAGGACCAAAGCTGCCCTATTTTGGTCGAGCTGACTTCAGTGAAATTCAGTCCTCCTCTGACCAAATTAAGCCACCTCGACACTTCCATGGCTCTGACACAGCCTCAACAGAGAAGAAAGGTAAGCCAATTTGGCCCTCCTCCATCGTTACAAATCGGTGTTAGAGAGAGAAAGTGTCAGATTTTATTAACAAAATTCACCCCCATTTGGAATTTGATTGCAGCAATTATTGATCCTAGAAGAAATCTTAGGATGAGAGGTAACTCCCCAGATCAAGAGATCGGATCGTCGCACCTACAACGATAAGCTTTCAAAGCTTTCTCTCTCTACAAATAATTTTACGAAGCTCCATTTGAGCTCGTTTTGAACTCAAATCATGCACTTCAAAGCTCAATTGAATCATATGGAAGTGTAGGAACTGATACATACCTTTAATTGGAACAATTAACCTCTATTGAATGGCCAATTTGAAGAAATCAAATTCAGTCATTTTGAAGGGGAGAAATTGGGGAAAATTGGGGATTTCGAAAAATTGAGGGACCTCTTTGCAATTTCCCAAAATTGAATTCCAATTAGCCATGTGAAAGATGTTGGGGGACCAACTGGTCAATTTTCAGAACAATTGGGGCCCAATTGCCATTTTTTGGATAGTAGGGACAAAATTGTAATTTTTGAAAAGTTGGGGACCAAATTATAAATTTGGAAAACTTGAGCCCCTTATAAAATTTTGAGTAAATTGAGGACCCAAAGGGAATTTTGGAAGCCTTGGGACTTAATTTGGGGAAAATTTGCCATTAGGAACCTAAAGTTAAGGAAAATGAACTTTAGGGGCCTAAGTTCAATTAATCAACAATTTTGAGCCTAGTCGCTCATATGTGAGATAACGATGGTTGTCATGCAAAACCTTAATTGATAAAGATGCCTAAATCATGTCGGGATGTGAGAGACTGGAACGCCAGCAAGGAAAGCTAGCGTGGATTTGGAAACCGACTGGAGACGAAAACGTCACGATCATCGGGTGAGTGGGCTAATTTACACATCATACTGGTTGGGATGATGAGCACTATCTTTAATGGATAAAACCTACTTACTGGTTGTAAGTAGAGATAATCATACCCAGTTGGTATGATGAATCTCCTTGAGGAAAGGAGAAACCCGCCTATCGCTTGTAAGCGGAGATATTATCACACCCGGTTGGTGTGATGAATTTGAAAATGATTTCTTGTCAGAAGTGTTCTCCCCTCACTGTCTGCCAATGCTTAAAATATTTGGGAGACCTTGATGGGAGCTAAAACATCTCAGATAGGGCAAGGGCCTCAGTTTTTTTTTAACTCTTAGGGTTAAATGCCCAATTTTGTAAAAACACGTGTAGTGGGCCCAAGGCTAGTGGGCATGAGCAAGAGTTCATAAACAAACATAAATTAATAAAGAGCCATGAAAATTTCTAATGAAATTGGTTGTATGATTTTGCCACGATACCAAGTCATGACCAATAGTGCTCGATGGATTGGCGACAATGCATCAGGGCCTGGTCGACGGACTGGTCTAGACAAACAACTTCAGGTCGGGTTAAGCGTCGGGGTCATTGGAACGTTGGCACCAAAGATAATGACTATGATATGAAAAATAATTCTTGTTTGTGCATGCACTTGTGGTACGAGACCATTAAGACGCCCTAGTGGGTAGTGATGGGTCCTAAGGGCTACTGGATGACATGGTGGAGATAAGGGCAGTTCATTGTGCTAGTCAATCTAGAAGCTTGGAGTAGCTTCTTGCGCATGAGATTAGGGGTGGGGTTGGGTTGAGGTCTCTATCCTCATATAGACATGGAGTGGTATTCGGATTTGAGGGTCGAATGTCGAGAACATCTACAAGTAGGTTCTATCTTGGTGGACGGTAAAGACGCTCCGATCTACAAGTAGGTTCAGTGGATGGGCTGCACCTGCGAATGTGTGTACTCTTCCTAATAAAGGGCATGTGTTTGTTTTCCAAATGCCTCTTGAGGCAAATGGATGGGCTAAAAAGAGCTAAACACACCTAATATGGTAATGAGAAAAAGTTTTAAAAACCAAACCTTGAGGAAATCTTTTTTTTAAAGGAAATGATAACCTTGGAATGTTTTAAATAAACAAAAGCTATCTTGAAAAACTCACTCCCAGCACCCGCTCATTGAGTGGTAGAACTCACCCCCTCCCTTTTTACCCTTTTCATAGGTAAGGAGTTATAATGAAAGAAAATGGGAAGAAGTGCCCTCTGTTAAGTATGCTTAAAGTTCCATTTAAGCATGCATTTGATTGATTTATGCTATTCCAGGGAACAAGATTTGAAATTACACCTGGCTCCTCTTGATTAAAAGAAGGGGGAACCCATCTTAAACCAAGGGAGCGACAGATTGATCAAGGGGATCCTACCAAACAAGGTCGAGACGTGATAACTTGAGTGGTATCAAAGCCATGTTCCCTTTAAAGCATTATCAATACTATGCCTTGACACTAACAAAAACTTAATTACCATGTAGGAAGAAGAGTCCCTAGGAAGTTCACCATACGAACCAAACCCACGCACAAAATCATGAAAAAGACTCCTACCTTCAGTAAGATAGCCATTCAAAGGTTCGTGGAAGTTGAGAAGAGAGTGTCTAAAGACATGGTCGAGGACTATAGGAAACTTGTTGGAGTATTGTTAGAGCCAGACGACATAATGTATCCTCCTCCAAGGTAGGAAGAACCTACCCCTCCTCCAAGGAGCTCAACACCCCCTCCAGTCCCACGACAGCCAAAAAGGACTCTAACTAGGAGGGAGGCCTAGGATAACTACTCGGATGCCCACACAACCTTTATGAAAGTCCACCAGGCACCCCCGGCGGCTCAATACATCTTTAACCCTTCCCATTAGATTAAGTGGACCTATGAGTGCGAAGTGGAGGTGCTAACGAGGTACGAACTCGAGGTGTTCCATGAAGACTATCCTAGTAGGGAAGCTCGATAGGAGTATGGATGGATGTCAACTAGTTCATTAGAGCCCTCAGACCATGAATCCGTAAATAATTCGGAGGCTAACGCTTGACTTATGACTCCAAGGGACTAGGAAGTAGTGAGAAATTCTTGTAATAAGCTGAGTGCAACAAGAAACTACCTCCTTGAATGAATAAAGACCATTTTTTTCATTTAAAAGTTAGTCCCCCTATTAATGACAAGTACAACTAACAAATTGGAGTATACCAATTAGGACTCGAGAAAGTAGGTGGAGAGAAGGCCACTTGAGAAGGAAGACTACATGTCACCTCTAGTTAATACTAACCCCTAAGATAGCCAACCTAAATAGTTCCCCCACAAGAACTAGGAAACACAAAGTAACAAGGCAACAAGATGAGACAAAAGACTAGGAAAGAAGTTTCTAGAAAGGAACAAAGTGCCTACCTAGAAAGGGAGTCATCAGAAATGACATACCCTAACCAAGGATAGGGAAAAGGAAAGAGTGTGATCATAAGGGGTCCAATATAAGGGAAGGGATACTTCTACAGAGTCAAACGAGCAATTGGATGAATTATTGGAAGCTCGGAGTATCTTCTTGCATATGAGACTGGGGTGGGGTCTGAATGAGGTCTCTGTCCTCATACGAACACGGAGTGGCATTCGGGTCTGAGGATCGGATGTCAAGAACATCCAATCAGACCCAGAGTAGAAGTGGACGGGCTTCTATCTTGGTGGATTGTAAAGTCGATCCGATCCATAAGTGGGTGCAGTGGACAGGCTGCACCTGCGAATGTGTGTACCCTTCTTGATGAAGGGCATGTGTTTGTTTGCTAAATGCCTCCCGAGGCAAATGGATGGGCTAAAAAGAGCTAAACACACCTAATATGGTAATGAGAAAAATTTTTGAAAACTAAACCTTGAGGAAATATTTTTTTTAAAGGAAATGATAACCTTGGCATGTTTAAGATAAACAAAAGCTATCTTGAAAAACTCACTCCCAACACTCGCTCACTGAGTTGTAGAACTCACTCCCTCCCTTTTTACCCTTTTCAGGAGTAAGGAGATATAATGAAAGAAAACGCGAAGATGTACCCTCCGTTAGGTATGCTTAAAGTTCCATTTAAGCTTGCATTTGATTGATTTTTGCTATTCCAAGGAATAAGGTTTGAAATTACGCATGGCTCCTCTTTATTTAAAGAAGGGGGAACCCCTCTTAAACCAAGGGAGCAACTTTCAAAGCTCCATTTGATTGTATGGAAGTGTAGAAACCGATCCATGTTATCAATTGGAGTAGTTGACCCCATTTAAATGGCCAATTTGAAGGAATCAAATTCGTAAAGGGGTGAAATTGGGGGAGAAACTGGGAATTTCGAAAAATTGAAGGACCTAAATGAAATTTCTCAAAATTGAAGGTCAAATGGCAATGAGAAAGATGTTGGAGGACCAATTGGTCAATTTTTGAAAGAATTGGTGTCAATTGACCATTTTTGGAACTTAGGGGCAAAATGGTGATTTTGTAAAAGTTTGGGGACCAAATTAGAAATTTGGGAAATTTTAGCCCATATATCATTTTGAGAAAAATTAAGGACCCAAGAGGGATATTGGAAGCCTCGGGGACTTAATTAAACATAATTGAACATTTTGGGACCTAAAGTCAAAGGTTATGGACTAAATGAAAAAATATGGGCCTAAATGGAAATACATGGAAATAGAAGTGCCATTCATGCCAATATGTTTCTTATGAGGATATTCAAACCATGTATGAATGAATTCAGATAAGCATGTGTGCAAAGGAGCTCAAGCAGTACTTGGAAGCTGACTAGGGATGAACGTGTCACCATCGTTGGGTTAGTGGGAATTTTCTAACGTTGTACCTGATTGGGGTGCTGAGAACTTTTATTAAAAGAAAACCTAATTACCGATTGTAAGTAGGATTATTTAAATATCATACCCAATTAGTATAATGAGATTCTTTACTGAAAGGAAAAACCCACATATTAGTTCTAAGTGGGCCTATTATCATACCCGGTTCGTGTGATGAGTTAAAAAGAAGATTTTGTCGGAAGTGTTCTCCCCTAACTACATGCCATTGCTTAAACTATTTGGGAGACCTTCTTGACGAGAGCTAGAATAGCTCTAAGATGCCACGTGCCTCGGTTTTGAACTCATATGGCTCAAGGTTCTATTTTGAAAAACACGTGCAATGGGCCCAAGGCTAGTGGGCACGGGCTGAAGTCCGTAAACAAACATTAATAGGAAGATCAATGAAAACTCTTATTTAAAATGGAAATTAATTGTGTAATTCATCATGGTACCAAGTTAGGACCGACAATGCTTGATGGGTTGGCGATAGTGCGTCAAGGCCATGTCGATGGACCTGGGAGACAAACAGCTGTAGGCCGGGTTGAGTGTTGGCGCCGTTAGACCGTCAGCTCCAAAGATAATGGCTAAATTATGAAAATTCTTGTTTATGCATGCACTTATGAATTCGGGACCATTAAGACGCCCTAGGGGGTAGTGATGGGTTCCAAGGGCTACTGAACGACATGGTGGAGATAATGGTAGTTATTTGTGCCAATTAGTCATTAAGCTTCAGGAGCTTCTTGTGCACGAGATCGGGGTGGGGCCAAGATGAGGTCTCCGTCCTCATATGGACACGAAGTATATTTCGAGTATGAGAGTTAGACGTTTGAGATATCCACTCAGACTCAGGGTAGAAGTTTGGGACTTCTATCAAGGTGGACAGCAAGGTCACACTAATTTCCAAGTGGGTGCAGTCTAGGACTGCCCTGCAAATGTTTGTACCCTTTATGATAAAGAACATGTGTTTGTTTGCTAAACACCTCCCGAGGCAAGGGGATGTGCTGAGAGAGCTAAACACACCTAATATGAAAATGGTAAAAGGCCTTGAGATTTGAGAAAAACATTGAAAATGATGTTAAACTTTGGAATGATTTTGACAAACTAAATATTTCTGAAAACTCACTACCAACACATGCTCACTAGGTTGTAGAATCTCACCCCCTCCCTTTAAACCCTTTTCATGAAGGAAGACAAACCCTTAAGGAATACCTCGAAGCCAAACCCTTAAGGAATACCTCGAAGCCAAGCCCTTAAGACTGGTACGTAAAATTTTTTTAATTAACACATTAAGTTTTATATAATGTTACTCTAGTAAAATTAGGAAAAAGGACATCTGACTCATCGCTATTATCAAGGAAGTGAAATCCTTCTTAGAACAAAGGGAGTGGCGGGTTGCTCATGAGTATCTAACTAAATCAGGTCGAGGCGTGACAACTTGAGAGGTATCAAAGCTTGTTTCCTCGAATACATTATCAAGACTATATAACATAAGAACTAAGAGAAAAGTTTTAAAATTTTCAGATGCTCCCAAGAGAGGAACCAAGAAAACTATTACTAACGTCACCAACACCACCTAACACTCTGTCCTCGTAGGAAGACAATCTTAAAAGCTCTCCAATGCTTGAGGTATAGTAGAAGTCCCAAAGGACCAAGAGACATTATGGGGAAGTATCCAGTACCACCAAGGAGTGTGTGTCAGGACCTGTTGAGGTTATAGCCCCGAGTATGAAGGGAGCCAAGCTTGAAGCTAGGAACGCCAACAAGAGCTTATAACCTTACAGAGGATGGCACTTATCAAGAACCCAGTAGCTCACAATCTATTTCATAACCACCTTTTTGTAATAGGGCTAAAACCCTAAGCATTTATACACCTTCTCCAGTAATGAAAAACCATAAATTCCTAAAACCATGTATCTCAAATATGATGTGATCTTGCGCCACAACTGTAGGAAGATTGCCCCAAGAAAAGTAGCCAAACAAACCCGCATTACCTTAGACACCACGAAGCCCGAGGAGAATCCCATCCAAAATTAGGAAATGAATCAGGTGACTAAGGAGCCTACAAGAACTCTTGGAGTAACTATTGGGCAAGGAAGACTCGACAAGAAAACTGTCCAGGTGTTCGGGCTCAAGGATGGAGAAATACAGAACTGCTAGAAATCTCCTAGAAGTGCTCCCCGATGCTCGGGGCATAGGAGGAACCACAAAGGCCCACATAAGGAAATTACCTATTACGGGTGTGGACAATGGGGACACTACGTAAGAAAGTGCCTAACACTATTGAGGACATGTACTAAGATAACCTATTATAGGTGTAGAGGAATAGGACATGAGATGAAAGACAATCCCACACCCCATGGATTAGGGCAATACCTCCTAAGAACCACGTCAACTATAGGAGTCCGAAAGAATGGAAGGGGAAATACCACCTCAAGAACCACAATTCCAACAAGAGATTTCAAGGAGAAGGCTCGTCAAGACCCTAGTGTAGTAGAGGGTACTTACCATTCATTGAAACCATCTCCTTCTTCGGGGAAAAAGCCCAAACGTGTTGTACTCTTATCAATTGATAAACGACTCCAAATTTCTAAAACCTTGGCTCTCAGATAATGATATAGTCTTGTGCTTTAACTATATAAGGAAGGATCACGGGAAAAAGGACTGAAGGTAGGACATTGAGAAACCACACATGAAGTAGAGTGTAGATGAAGAGAATTCTCCCTTAAGAAGAAATCACCAGCCATTTAGGAACAAAAAAGGAAGCACCTCCACAAGGGAAGACAAGCTCCGAGCATTGGACGACAAATAGGATGTCTTGGGATGACAAAGTGTGACTTACTTGGGAAAAGCAGAGGAGCCAAATAGGGATTACAAATGAACCAAGCAGAAGGAAGCAATTAGTAATAACATGATGGTGAAGGAGAGTATACAATACCCTAAGGAGGACTAGAAAGTAGTAAAGACTACACCCTAAAAAGGGTGATAGGATGGGCATTAAGGACAAGTAGACTCGAGAGATAACTGTTTCAAGACAATTAGACAAGGAGAGTAGTAGGGATGAGGCAATTAATGAACTGACCCTTGTAAGAATCATGGACTCAAACCCCAATGAAGAAGGGAGAAGTGGAAATGCCAAATGTTGGAAAAGAAGGATGAAGAAAATCCTTAAAGAAATCAATGACCGAAAATGGATTCGTGACCACACTCAAGCCATAAGGAGGATTAAGTAAGCCTCGCACAAAGGGGTCAAGAAATCTTGAAATAAATAGTGTATGAACCCTTCCCAAGGAAGAAAAGGACACAAGTAGGATTAAGGAAAGGGTACAAGGACATACCGCAAGATTTCCAAGGAAGGGTACACAAGAAGGATGGCTACAAAGGATGTCATAAAGTTGCTATAAGGCCAGATACCCATAAGGGCAAAGGAAGGAAGAAGTCCATCAAGGAAAGAAGACCCATGAAAATATATTTCCCAACAAAGAGGCGATGAACCCGATGGAATGAGGATAAGAAGATAAGATTGCAAATGAAGTACATG
The DNA here is from genome assembly GCA_030064425.1 of Trapa bicornis. NCBI lineage: Eukaryota > Viridiplantae > Streptophyta > Magnoliopsida > Myrtales > Lythraceae > Trapa > Trapa bicornis. Next base: position 5,929,017 of record CM057749.1, read on the forward strand.
TTGAGGTGAAAAGACCAAGGGAAGCATACTAGAAGGGCCCAAGGAGTAAGTTAAACCCGAGGAACAAGAAGTAGTAAGATAGCATCAAATGTTGTCATAACAAGTGGGAATGGGAGGAGTAACCATAATAAGTAAATAAAGGGAAAGATATCCAAAAAAACCCTAGAAGAGTACACTCTTCAATCAAGAAGAGTAAAGGAAACAATCGCGGGCATCAAGACTGATCGAGGTCTATGCTCGCTTAAAGGAGCCTAGAGATTGGATGACTGGGTATAGTGTGAAGTACACAAAATAAGACCCGATAATCGAAAGTTCCTCGGATAGGTAATAAGGGATTAAATGGGAATTGTAAGAGAATGAAGGATTAAAAGCGAGCAAATTCCCCAATGTAAATAGGGTAAGGAAACCTTTAAGGAATGGTAAGAAGGATGAACGTGTAGCTCCTAAGGTGGAAGTCTCTACTTTAAAGGATATATTAGAGAATGAAACCATTAAAAAAGGGAACTCCCCAAACAAAGGAATCGACATGTAGACCAAAAAGGACGAACTCATAATAAGAAACCAATAAGATACTTGATTAAATAATGCTATTGGAGATATAGCAGGACATAAAGAAGGCAAAATCCCAAGCTTGTCTGTAAGTCAAGAAGAAATTAGGAAACCGATCGTTGGAACTAGGAAAACTCAATAAGGAAGTTGGTAAGGGATGAATAGATAAGGAAAACCGACACTGTTATGAAAGATATGATGTTAAAGGTAGAAATGATGATGGGATAACGGTGAAGGTAGTCAAGTAAAACTACTAGATGAAAGGTTGGAAAGTCGAGAACAACTATCAAGGAAATGTTATAGAATTATAATGGACAAAGACAAGTTCTAGAACAAGTCATGCTGTAAGGGACATGTAGGTCCAATAGTCTTAGGAAAATGTGATTTAAGTAAGAAAGAGTCAGTTAGTTAAGCATGACAAAGTCAAACATAAATATTTGGATCGGAGTTGTAAACAAAGGATGGATGAAGGACCAGTATAGGACGAAAATGGGATAACACTAAAAACTATGAAAAATAAGTACAAAATGCTTGAGAGGACACTGAGCTAAGAGTTTCAACGATCAAGAGAATAATTGGACAAATAAACGATTGGACATTTTGGAACTTCCAATCTTGGAATTCTATACAAAAATCCTCAAGAGTAAGGATCTTACCCCTAAACGAAAATAATCATTGGATCTTAAAAAAGTACTTGGACACGAGGGTAAGACAAACCAAAGGGACTATTTCCAAAGGAGTAAATTAATGATCAAAATGGAAGTTTTCATGCCCTGACCCGGTTTGGTCGGATCCCCATGATCAACCTACTGCACCCTTGGTTTAAGAGGGGTTTCCCCTTCTTTTATTCAAGAGGAGCGAGACGTAAATTCATATCTTGTTCCTTAGAATAGCATAATTCAATCTATAGCAAGCTTAAAAGGAACTTAAAGCATTCTTGAAGGAGGGTACATCTTCACGCTCTCTTTCATTTTATCTCCTTACTCCTGAAAAGGGGTAAAGAGAGGGGGTGAGTTTCTACAATTCAGTGAGCAGGTGTTGGGAGTGAGTTTTCAAAATAACTTTTGTTTATCCAAACCATGCCACAATTATCATTTCTTTAAAAAGGAATTTCCACAATTTAAGGTTTCCAAAACCTTTTCCATTTTCATATTATGTGTGTTTAGCTCTCTTAGCTCATCCCCTTACCTCAAGAGGTGTTTAACAAACAAACACACGCCCTTCATCAGGAAGGGTACACATAGTCGTAGGTGCAGCACGTCTACTGCACCCACTTGTGGATCAGAGCATCTTTACCATCCACCAAGATAGAAGTTTGTCCACTTCTACCCTAGGTTTGAGTGCACATCCTAGACATCCAACCCTTAGACCTAAATGCCACTTCGTGTCCATATGAGAATGGAGACCTCATCCCAACCCCACCCCGGTCTCATGCGCAAGAAGCTCCCAAAGCTTCAAGACTAACTGGCATGACGAACTGCTCTTATCTCCACCATGTTGTCCAATAGCCCTTAGGACCCACCACTACCCCCTTGGGTGTGTTGATGATCCTATACCACAAGTGCATGCACAAACAAGAGTTTTTCACATAATAGCCATCATCTTTGGTGTCAATGGTCCAATGGCCTTGACGCTCAACCCGACATGTAGCTGTTTGTCTAGGCAGGTCTGTCGACTTAGCCCTGACACACTACCGCCAGTCTATCAAGCACTATCGGTCCTAACTCGGTACCATGGTGAAATCACACAACCAATTTCATTAGAAATTTTCATGGCTCTTCTTAATCAAGTTTGTTTACGAGCTTCTGTCCGTGCCTACTAGCCTTGGGCCCACTGCACATATTTTTTCAAAACTGGGTATTTAGCTCCATGAGTTCAAAAACCGAGGCCCGTAGCCTATCTGAGCCGTTCTAGCTCCCATCAAGAAGGTTTCCCAAATGTTTTAAGAATTGGCACATAGTTAGGGGAGAGCACCTCTAACAAAATTCACTTTTAACTAATTACTCCAACCAAGTGTGATGATATCTCCGCTAACAACCAGTAGGCGGGTTTCTCCTTTCCTCAAGAAAACTTATTATACCAATCGGGTATAATGTTCATTTCTTCCTTCTTACAACCGATAAGTAGGATTTATTCGTTAAAAATAGTGTTCATCATCCCAACAAGGTATGATGTGAAATAATCCCACTAAAAAGTGGATTTTCCATTTTAAAGGGTGCCCATCATCCTAACCGGTATGATGTGTAAATTAGCCCACTCACCCGTTGACCGTGACGTGTTCATCCCTAGTCAGCTTCTAAGTCCACGCTAACTTTTCCTTATTGGCGTGTAAGTCTCTTGTGTCCCTACACAATTTGGGTATCCTTATAAATTAAGGTTTGGTATAACAACCATCGTTTTCTCACATATGAGCGACTGGGCTCAAAATTGTTGGTTTATTGCACTTAGGTCCCTAAAGTTCAATTTTCTTAACTTTAGGTCCCTAATGCTAACTTTTTCCCTAAATTGAGTCCCAAGGTTTCCAATATCCTTTTTGGATCCTCAATTTACTCAAAATTGTGTAAGGGGCTCAAGTTTTCCAAATTTCCAATCTGTTCCCCAATTTTTCAAAAATTTCAATTTTGCCCCTACTTTCCCAAAATAGCAATTTGACCCCAAATATTTCAAAAATTGGCCAATTGGTCCCCCATCATCTTTGCCATTCTGTAAACCCTGTCCTTTCTTAATGAGAAAAACTGAGAAGGAACCGGTCAATGTGATCTTTAAACCAAATTGGTTTACAAGCCCGACTATTAGAGGACGAGCAAATTTGAGAATTTCTAACTTCCATGTGACTCAAAAAAATATTCATAAACTTAGGAAAAGAACCCTTGGAAGATATGAGAAAGAAAGACTGAACCAGTTCAATTGAACCGGGTCCGAACCAGATAGAACCGGTTTATGAACCGGGTTGATTCATGAACCAGAGCTGATAGAGAAGGGTGAACCGGGAAGCTTATGGATCCCTTGTGATTCAGAGAGAACTTATAATCCTTGGGAAAGAACCTTATAACAATGTGGGAGAGAAAAATCAGATCGGGTCGGGTGAACCTGACCCAAACTAGATTGAATTAGTTTTAGAACCGAGCCGATTTATGAACCTAAATTTATAAAGAGATGATAAACCGGGAATCTTTTGGACCCTAAGTGACCTATGGAGTCACAAAAGTTATGAAAATGGACTAGAGGAAGAATTGGAAAGGAAAACCAAACCGGTTCAGGTGAACCAGACCCGAACCGGTTTAAGTCACTATTGAACCAGATGTTAAATTTATTTTACTAGGTGGCATAAAATTTTCAAATTTGAGATTTGAGACCACCATTTGATAGAGAATGAATTTAAATAAATTTAGAAATTTTTAGATTTGAAAAACTTGGTCGAATGGGGGGTGAACCAGCCGGTTTAAGCTTGAACCTGATTCGGACTGGTCCGGTCTGGTTCAAAACAGTGTCATCTTCTTCCTCAGGATGACAGCACTATTCACTCGCCAGGAAACTGAAGAAACACCTCTGTTTGGTATGTTTCAGCTCATGAATTCCTATTATAACGGTGCCAAAAGGACGACCAATGGGTTCTCGAGCTCCCTATATAAAGGGCGCCTCTCCATTCATCCTCTCCACACCTTAAAATCTCACTCTCTCTTAGATGCTTAGTTTTCTGGCAAAGCTCGAACCAGAGCTCTGATATAGGGTCAATTTTGAGCCAAAGAAGAAGAGGTCGGGTTCATTAGAACCGGGGAGAAGTCAGCTACATGATGGTAGCATCCGTTCGTCCCGAGAGTCGCCAAAGAAGCACCGGTGTGATCAAATAGTGAAGCAGCTCCGGTGGACCGAAGCTGCCCTGTTTTGGCCAAGTTGAAATCGGCCAATTCGAGCCCTCCTCAGGCCAAACCAAGCTCTCCTGACACCTTCTCAGCCCTTCCACGGCCGAATTAGGACCGAAAGGTAAGCCAATTCGGCTCCCCTTTACAATTTCAAATCATTGTTAAAGAGAGGGTCGGCCTAATTTCAATGAGGAAATTCTATTCTAATTCGATATCAATTGATATCATTCTTGATCCTAGGAAGAACCTCTGGAGGAGAGCTACCTACCAGATAGAAAACTCTGACCGCCGCACTATCACCGGTGAGAAAATGAAGCTTTCTCTCTCTACTATCTGTTTTCTGGCGAAGCTCTATTTGAGCTCGTTCTGGCATTAAAATTTGCGATTTAAAGTTCCTTAGAATCATATGAACATGTAGGAACTCAATTTCAACAATTAGAGGTGTTTGGTCGATCAATTTAATGAAATCAAATTCGGCAGTGTTGAAGAGTTGAAATTGGGGGAAATTTAGGGATGTTCAAAAATTCGAAGGACCAAAATGTAATTTTCTGGTCCATTGGTCATGATAAGAATATTAGAGGGCCAATTGAGAATTTTTAGAATTTTTGGGGCAATATTTACCATTTTTCTAAAGAAGGGACAAAATGGTAATTTTGGAAAAATTGAAGGACCAAATTGGAAATTTGGGAAATTAAACCCCTTTGTGTGGAATCAAATAATTTAAGGTCCTAAGATAAATTTTAAAAGTTTCAGGACTCGAATTTAGGAAAAACCCAGCAATAGGGACTTAAAGTTAAAGAAAAATAACTTTAGGGACCTAATTGTAAATATATGTAAAGTTGGGTTTTCTCATTCATTTGGAACGAATGAGGGCTATTAGGCCAAATAATAATGAACAATTATGTTCATTTCATGTAGGATAACGAGACATCGGGAACGGCAGTCGAGGTCCAGCTTGCTAAGGATGGAACCCGACTAAGTGGAATTTCACTGCACTATCGATTGAGTGGGTTTACTAACATACCCGGTTGGGATGATGAGCACAAATTAAAGATAAAAACCACTTATCAGTTGTGAGTGGGATTATATATCATACCCGGTTGGGGATGATAAGTACCTTGGTATAAAAACCCACTATTTAGTGGTATTTTAATCATCACCACTTAGAGAAAGTGATGTGAAAATTACCGGTTGTAAGTAGATCATACCCGATTGGTATGATGAGACTTCCTCGAAGGAAGTTGAAAACCCGTTCATCGGTTATGAACGAAGATGTCCTTATATCGGTCGAAATAATGGACAGTAAAAACCTATTTTGTTGGAAGTGTTCTCCCCTGACTATGTGCCAATGCTTAAACTATTTGGAAGACCTTATCGACGGGAGCTCGAATAGCTCTTATAGACTGGGGGCCTTAGTTTTGAAACTTGAGGGCTAATATGCCCTGTTTTTTGAAAAACTCGAATAGTGGGCCATAGGCCAATGGACACGAGCAGGAGCTCGTAGAAGAACATGATATATATATATATATATATATGTGCCATTAAAACTTAATAAGTGGATTGTTTGGTGATGGTACCAAGGTAGGTCCGACATACTCAGTCAACTAGTAGCAGTGCAACATGACCGGTCTTCAGACCAGTCAAAACAAACAGCTACAGGTTGAGTTAAAGGTCAGGACCATTGGGACAAATGGCACCACATATTACATGGTAATTTAAGAAAACTTTGTTTGTGCATGCACTATAAGTACGGGATCATCAAGATGCCCATGAGAGGAAGAGATGTGTCTTAAGGGCCCTGGACGACCTAGTGAGTATAAGGGCAGATCGTCGTTCTAGGTGTCTGTGTGAAATTTGGAGTAGCACCAAGCGCATGAGACTGGGGTGGAGACGGGATGAGGTCTCTGTCCTCATACGGACATGAAGAAGCAATTTTTGGGATTGTGGGTCAGATGTCACGTACATCCACTCATTCCCAGGGTAGAAGTGGTCGTACTTCTATCCGGGTGGCCGGTAAAGTCGCTCCGAAGCCACTATTGGGTTCAGTAGTCGTACTGACCTCCGAATGTGTGTAACCTTAATGATGAAGGATGTGTGTTAGGTGATGACACACCGTGGTAACTAAGAAATGATGGAAAAACCTGAATTTTTAAATGAAGGGATTTAGAAAAGAAAAGAGTCTGACACACTCCATATAAATATTTTTCTTAAAAGTTAAAAGTGGACTTTGGCAAAAACCCATTCACTGAGTTGTAGAAACTCACCCCACTTTTCTATCCCTTTCCAGGAAGAGAGAAAATGACTAGGGGTAATGTCGAGCCTTACTCTTTATCAGGTATGCTTAACTTTCATTAAGCTTGTATTTTAATTGATAAATGTCTTCTAGGGAATAAGGTTGAAATTTTGCCTAGCTCCTCTCGAGTTTTTAAAGAGGGGGAAACTCCTCTTGAACCGAGAAAGAGCGACGGGTTGTGCACGGGGTTCCAACCAAACTGGGTTGGGGCGTGACACATTCAAGTAAGGTTAATTGCTCCAATTGATGATATGGATCAGTTTCTACACTTCCATACGATTCAAGTGAGATTTGAGTTCGAAACGAGCTCAAATGGAACTTTGCTAGGAAACTGTTCATAGAGAGAGAAAGCTTCGAAAGCTTACTGTCGGAAGGGCGACGGTCTGAGCTCTCAGTCTAAAGAGGTAGCTCTCATCCAGAGGTTTCTTCTAGGATTAAGACTTTCTACAATTAAAGCCCAAATGATGGTGAATTTTATTAGTGAAATTTAATACTTTCTCTCTCTAACACCGATCTACAACGATAGAGGAGGGCAAAATTGGTTACCTTTCAGCTTTGTTGAGGCCATGTCAGGGTCGTGGGGGCGTTGGGTAGGCTTGGTTTGGCTGGAGGAGGTTTCAATTTGGCCGAATTCAGCTCGGCCAAAACAGGGCAGCGGTCCGTTGGAGCTACTTCACTATTTGATTCCTTCTTCGAAGGAAGGTTGCTATCAGGTAGCTGACTTCCCTCGAAGTTTGTAGGATGCGACCTTGCCTTATGAGGCTAAGAAAAATGCCCAAGTCGGAGCTCTAGGTCGAGCTTCACCAAAAAATGGAGCAGTTGAGAGAGAATGGCGATTTGAGGTCCGTGGTGGATAAATAGAGATGATCTCTTTATATAGGGAGCTCGGGGACTTTCTGCCCGACTACTTTCCATTTTGGTTGAGCTTATCCTCAATTTTAACTTCAATTTCAACAATTAGAAATTGATCAGTCCATTTGATGAAATCAAATTCAGCTATGTTAAGGAGTTGAAATTGGGGGAAAATTAGAAATTTTATAAATTTGAAGGACCAAAATGCAATTTTTTGAAATTGAGGGTTAGTTGGGCGTGATAATAATGTTAGAGGACCAATTGAGGAATTTTGGAATTTTTGGGGTAAAACTTACCTTTTTTATAAAGGAAGGGCAAAATGGTAATTTTGGAAAAATTAGGGGACCAAATTGGAAATTTGAAAATTAAACCCCTTTTTGTGAAATGGAATAAGTTGAGGTCCTAAGATAAATTTTAAAAGTTTCGGGACTCAATTTGAGGGAAAACCGGCATTAGAGACTTAAAATAAAAGAAAATTAACTTTATAGACCTAATTGCAAATAAATAAAAGTTTGGTTTTCTCATTCATTTGGAATGAATGAAGGCTATTAGGCCTAGGGATAATGAGCTGAGATGTTCATATCATGTAGGAACATGAGGTACCGAGAACGCCAGCAGGGACAAGCTCGCATGAATACAAAAGAATCGGTCTAGTGGAATTCACTACATTAACGGGTGAGTGGGCTTACTAATGTCATACCTGGTTGGGATGATGAGCACAACTTAAAGTTAAAAACCACTTACTGGTTGTTAGTGGGATTTTATATCATACCCAATTGGGGATGATAAGTACCTCGAAATGAAAACCCACTACTAAGTGGTATTTTAAACATTACCACTTAGAGGAGTGATGTGAAAATCATGTGGAAAAAACTATTTACCGATTGTAAGTAGATCATACCCAATTGGTATGATGAAACATCCTCGAAGGAAGTTGAAAACTCGTTCATCGATGATGAGCGGAGATGTCCTTATACCCAGTCGGTATAATGGATAGTTGAAAACATATTTTTGTCATTAGTGCTCTCCCCTGACTGTGAGCCAATGCTTAAACAATTTGGGAGACCTTGATGGGAGCTCGAATAGATGTTATGGGCCAGTGGGCAGGAGTAGGAGCTCATAAACAAACATGAGATATGTGCCATAAAACTCTAATAAATGAATTGTTTGGCTATGGTACCAAGACATGATAGACATATTCAGTCAACTAGTGGCAGTGCAACATGACAGGTCTCTAGACTAGTCAAGACAAACAACTACAGGTTGCGTTGAGGGTCGGGGCTGTTGAACCAATGGCACCACAAATTATATGGCATGACAAGAAAATATTGTTTGTGCATGCATTGTGACTACGAGACCATCAAGTCGCCCAAGAGCGGTAGTGATTCATCCTAAGGGCCCTGGACGACCCAGTGAGTATAAGGGCAGTTCGTCGTACCAGGTGACCATGCGAAATTTAGAGTAGCACCAAGCACATGAGACCGGGGTGGGGACGGGATGAGGTCTCTGTCCACATATGGACACGAAGAATTGATTTCAGGATTGAGGGTCAAATGTCGTGCACATCCACTCATTCTTAGGGTAGAAGTGGACGTACTTCTATCTAGGTGGTCGGTAAAGTCGCTCCGACGCCACAAGTGGGTTCAGTGGATGTACTGGCCTGCGAATGTGGGTATGACCTTCATGATGAAGGATATGTGTTGGGTAATAACACACCGTGATTAATAAGAGATGGTGGTAAAGACCAAGATTTGAAATGAAAGGACTTTTGAAAGAAAGGAGTCTACCGCACTCCAATACAAATCTTTTTCCTAAAAGTTATAATTTTTGAAAACTCATTCACTGAGTAGTCGTACTCACCCCCTCCCTTATATCCCTTTTAGGAAATTCCCGAAAGCCTACCCTTAAAGACCATCAACTAAGATGCCTACGAGACAAGTATGTTAAATTTGAAATATTATACAATTTTGATTTATGTTTTTCCATGAAAAAGTGCAGGTTTAAAGGACGCTTTACTCTTTACAGTTTATAATAAGGGGAAACCCTTTAATAAACTGGGAGAGTGGCGGGTTGATCACGGAGATCCGACCAAACCGGGTCGGGGCGTGACAACTAGAGTAGTACCAAACCGGGTCGACCAAATATAGTAAATAATAGGATTGATCTTAAAATTTTCAAATGGCTCCCAGGAGAGGAACAAAGAAAACTAGGGATGACTCTATTCAATACCTTGTCCTCGTAGAAAGACAACCTTAGAAGCTTCCTAATGCCTGAGGTATGGTAGAAGTCTCAAAAGCCAAATGAGGAAGTATCCAAGAGGATTGTGCTAGGACCTATTGAGATCACTGCTCAAAGTCTAAAGGGATCCAAGCATGAAGCCATAAACACTAACAAATGGCATATAAACTTACATAAGAGGAGGCTTATCAAGAATCATGTAACTCCCTAGTTATTTTATGATTAGTTTCTATAATAGGGCCAAAACACCCAATATACTGTACTACTCTATTAATGAAGTACTCTAAATTCCTAAAAACCCTGTCCCTCAAAGGATGTGATCTTCAAGGAAGATGGCCCCAAAGAAAGTGACCAAATAAGCCTAAACTACCATAGAAACTAAAGAGAATCCCATCCAAATTAAGGAAATTGAATTAGGGAAGAAATCTAGGAGGTCTCTTAGAGTGATCAATTGAAAAAGAAGGCTACAAAAGAAAAACTCTCAAGGTACCAGACTCAAGGACGAATGAGCACCAAAACTAACAATTCCCTAGAAAAATGCCAGGAGGAACCACTTATGTTCACTTAATTACAAGTATGAACAATAGGGACACTACGTAGAGAAGTGCCCAACCTTACTAAAGACAGGAATCAAGTTAACTTATGGGGAATAGGACACGAAGTGAAAAAAAAAACTGCCTCACACCGCCAGGTATCAGGACAATATTTTCCAAGAATAATGACCCCACAGCTATAAGAAACTTGAAAGGATACCATCCTTCGAAATACAACTCCTACTCGGAACTTTGATTAGATCCAAGAGTAAGCTCCTCAAGATTTTAGCATATTGGTAGGAAGAAAAGGAAAAGGGACTAAAGGTAAGACCTCAATAAACCATGAATAGAACAAAGAGAACCCTTCCTTGAAAGAAGAAAATTCGAAATATTGGGAGAAAGAAGGGAGAGCAACCATAGGAGAAAACATGACAAACATTTGATGACAAACAGGATGTATTGGGATTACAGGAATGAATCACCTTGGAAAAAGCAATGAAGCCAAATAGGAAGTTTGGACCAACATGACAAAAGAAAGCAAGTTGTTACAACAAGATAGTTAGAGAGAATAAATGACACCCTAAGGAAGACCGGGAGGTAGAAAGAACTACACCAAAAAAAGGTTAGTGAGATGGACGTTAAGGACAGGAGGACTCGAGAAACAACTATCCTAAGAAACTTAGACCAAATGAATGGTGGAAGCGAGGCAGTTAACGAACTAATACACGAGAAAGGCCAAATACTCGGGATAAGAAGGATGAAAGAAATCCTTAAAAGGACCAAAGGCTAAATTAATTACTAAACTCAAGCCAAGAAAGGAATAGGAAAGCCTCTCACATAATTGTCAATAAATCTTGAAACAAGGAAGATTTGAACGCTCCATAAAGAAATACACTATGAAAGTAAACTTTGGAGGGATGCATACGACTAACTACCCTTGAAGGAATTATTGATAGGCGAATGGACATAATGTGGAGTGCAAGGAACCAACCCTTAATTAGGAAATGTTTCAAAGGAAGGAAGTATTGTGATGGCCCAGTGTGACCTGTTTGGAGAGAACAGGAGAACCAAATAATAATTCCAGGAGAACCAAGTAGAAAGAAGAAACTAGTAGCAACAGGATGACGAAAGAGAATAAACAAAACCCTAAGAAAGGCTGAGATGTAGTAAAGACTAGACTCTATAAAGGACAATAAGATGGGTATGAAGGACGAGTGACACAGCTGCCCAGATGATTGGACTAGAGAAATGGAGAGAAAGAGATAGTTAAAGAACTGGTCTTCGAGATAACCATGGATTTAAACCACGACAAAGAAGGGAGAAGTGAAAAGGCCAAAACATTGGAAAAAGAAGAACGAAGGAAAATCCTTAAAGAAATCAATGGCCAAAACCAGATTTATAATTTAAAGTCTTGAGATGGTTAAGTGAGCCTCACGAAGGACGAATAAGAGATTTTGAAACAAGGAGGATATGAACCCTCCTTAAACGGAAATAAGTTAATGGGTTAGCATCAAAAGATTTTGTAGACAGCCCGTACTAAGGTAATAAAGGAAAGAATGTTCGAGAAACATTGGGAAAGTAAGTCCTTCAAATAAGATGTCGCTAAGGAGGAATAACCACAATTGGTAAGACGGGTCATAGTCCACACGTGCATATGAAGCCTAAAGAGTAGACGACTGAGCATAGTGTGGAATGCACGGAATAAAACCAATAATTGGAAGTATCCCAAGTAAGGAATAAGGGTAAAACAAAAGTTCTGGATAGAGAAGGATCTGAAGCAAACAAATGCCCTAACATAAATAGGTGTGCGAAGAAAGGGAGAAAGAACCCTACAAGGAATGATAAGAAGATTGAGCATGTAACTCCTAAGATGGAAATCTCTATTGTAAGGGACATAGTAGAGAACGAAACCGGAAGGAAGGAACCTTCCCAAGCAAAGGAATCGACACCTAGATCAAAAGCAATTATTTTAGAATGAAGAATTATGAAGTGATTACAAGTAAGTAAAAGTGGATTAAGGAAATAAGGAAAAAATCCTTGAATAAGGAATGCCAAGGACTTAAGAAGGAAAGAATCCCAATTTGTTGGTAAACTATTGGGAAACCAAATAATTGGCACCAAAAGGACCCAATAAAGAAGTTGGGAAAGGACGAGTGGGTAAGGAAAACCGACACGACTATGTAAGACATGTTGTTCAGATATAAAGGATAATTGGATATTTGTAAAATTAGTTGAGGAATACTACCCGATGAAAGGAAGGATGAAATTATGCTGTCCGTAAAAGGTTGGAAAGTTGGAAACAACCCTAAAAGGGGTGTTGTAGAAGTCTGATGGACAGAGATAGGTTCAGAACTATGTCATGTCGTAAGGGACATATAAGCACCAACAGTCCCGAGTAAGACGGAGTCAGTTAGTAAACATAACGAGGTCAAACATAAATTTGATCAAAGTAGTAATCAATGACGGACGAAGGATGGGTAAATTGGGATGAAAGAATAATAATACATAAACCTTTGAAAGCATGTATGTAATGCTCAAAAGAACATCGAGTTAGGGGTTTCAATGGTGAAAAGAATAACTAGACAAAGGAATGATTGGTAACCTTGGAACTCCCAATCCTGAAATCTTGAGTAAAAATCCAGAAAGGAAGAACCTTACCCTAAATAAAGGGAGATGTGAACCTAAGAATATACATTTGGATTAATGAGTCAGACATGCCTCGTCATTATAACTCCATAGAAGGAGTAAGCATGATAAATGAAAAGAAATTCCTTAGATGAATGATTATGGGGACTAAGCGAAAGAGCAATCGAAGTGTTAGCATGTCAAGAAAACCCAAGTTGACATTAAGGGAAATTATTCTCGAGGTGGAATATATTGGTTAATTTTTTGGGACAAAACTCCTAAAAGAAGGTTAGAATTGTAAACCCCGCCCTTTTGAGTTAAGGAAAACAAGGAAAAGAACCGGTTAAACCGAGTGAGAAACACCGAACCGGTTCATAAACCTGTTTATTAGGGAACAAGTAAATTAGAGAAATTTCAACTCCCTTGTGACCCAAAGAGATTTATAAACCTTGGGAAGGAACCTTAGAACAAAGTGGGAGAGAAAAACCAGACCGGTTCGGGTCCGGTTCACCCGAACCAGATTAAACCAGTTTAATCACCGAGCTGGTTTATGAATCGAAACCAATAGAGAGATGGTAAACCAAGAAATTTATGGACCCTAAGTGATCTAAGGAGTCATAAAAGTCATGAAAAAGGACTTTAGGTTGAATTGGAGATGAAAACCAAACTGGTTTAGGTGAACCAGATCCGAACCGGATTAAATCGGCTTGGACTAGTTTGAACCACTATTGACCAGATTCTAAATTCATTTTTCTAGGTGGCTTAAAAATTCAAATGTGAGATTTGAGGCCACCATTGGATAGAAAATGAATTTAGAAATTTTTAAATTTGAAAAACTTCGTTGAATGAGGGGTGAACCGACCGGTTTAAGCTTTGAACCCGGTTCAGACAGGTACAGTCTGGTTCAGAATAGTGTCATCTTATTCCTTTAGATGACAGCACTATTCACTCATTGGAAAATTGCACAATGCCGACGAAGCTGAAAAGTCTCCAACTAGTGAGTTTCAGGCAATAAATGACCACCATTAAGGCGCCAATCAGATGGCCAAGGAGTCTTCGAGCTTCTTATATAAAGACCCCCTCCCCATTCATCCTCTCTACACTTGAAAAGCTCACTCTCTCTTAACTGCTCCATTTTTCGGTGAAGCTTGAACCAGAGCTCTGATATAGGGTCATTTCTGAGCCACAGAAGGTGAGGTCGGGTTCTTTAGAACTAGGGAGAAGTCAGCTACCCACCTGTAGTCTCCGTTTGCTCTGAGGGTCGTTAGAGAAGCGTCGGCATGATGGAACAGTGAAGTAGCTCCGATAGATCGAAGCTACCCTATTTCGGTTGAGCTGAAATCGGCCATTTTGAGCCCTCCTCAAGCCAAACCAAGCCCTCCCAACACTTTCTCAGTCCTCCCATGGCTGAACTAGGACTAAAAGGTAAGGTAATTTGGCTCTCCTCTGCAATATCCAGACAGTATTAGAGAGAGAACTGACAGAATTTCAATTATGAAATTCTAACTCAATTCGGCATCAATTCATGCAATTCTTGATTCTAGGATGAACCTCAGGACGAGAGCTATCTGTCCAGATCGAAAGCTCGAACCGTTGTGCCGCCTAAGATGAGTAATTGAAGCTTTCTCTATCTATAGTCTATTTTTCGGCGAAGCTCCGTTTGAGCTCGTTTTGATGTCAAAACTTGCGATTCAAAGTGCAATTGAATCGTATGAAGCTGTATGATCTCAATTTTAACTTTAATTCTAACAATTAGATGTTTGATCGGTCAATTTGATGAAAACAAATTTGGTTGTGTTATGGAGTTGAAATTGGGGGGAAAATTGGAGATTTTTAAAAATTCGAAGGACCAAGATGCAATTTTATAAAATTGAGGGCCAATTGGGCAGATAAGAATTTTAGAGAGCCAATTGAGAAATTTTAGAATTTTTGGGGTGAAACTTACCATTTTTGTAAAGGAAGGGCAAAATGGTACTTTTGGAAAAGTTGGGGGACCAAATTGGAAATTTGGGAAATTAAACCCCTTTTGTGAATTTGAATAAATTGAGGTTCTAAGATAATTTTTAAAAGTTTCAGGACTCAATTTGAGGAAAAACCGGTATTAGGGACTTAAAGTTAAAGAAAAATAACTTTAGAGACCTAATTGCAAATAAATAGAAAGTTTGCTTTTCTCATTCATTTGGAATGAATGAAGGCTATTAGGCTGAGGGGTAATGAACAAGGATGGTCATATCATGTAGGAATAAAAAGTACCGAGAACGCCAGCAAGGACAAGCTCGCATGAATACAAAGAACCGGTCGGGTGGAATTCACTGCATTGACGGGTGAGTGGGCTTACTAACGTCATACCCAGTTGGGATGATGAGCACAACTTAAAGTTAAAAACCACTTACCAGTTGCGAGTGAGATTTTATATCATACCCGGTTGGGAATGATAAGTACCTCGAAAAAAAATCACACTATTTAGTGGAATTTTAAACATCACAATTTAGAGAAGTGATGTGAAAATCACGCGGAAAAACTACTTACGGGTTGTAAGTAGATCATACATGGTTGGTATGCTGAAACTTCCTTGAAGGAAGTGGAAAAGTCATTAATCGGTTATAAGCAGAGATGTACTCATACTCGGTTGGTATGATGGACAGTTGAAAACATATTTTGTCGAAAGTTGTAACACCATGTTTTTAGTAACCAGAAAAAAAATTTAGAAGAGAAAAACCAGGTTGGTTCAGATGAACTAGATCCCATCAGAACATCAAAGTTAAGCGTGCTTGGGTGAGAGTGAGAGTTATGCTAGGATGGGTGACCTCCCGGAAAGTATTCATTTTTGCATTATTTCAATAGTTGTCAACCCATATTGTTTTAGAAACCCAAAATTAAATAATATACTAGCACTAATGCATCTAATCCTATAAAAACTCTAAGGTTAAGTGTGTTTGGGCAAGAGTAGTGTTAGGATGGGTCACCTCGGGAAGTATTCATTTTGCATTCTCTCAATAGTTGTCAAACCATATTGTTTTAGTAACCCAAAATTAAAAAACATACTAGCACTAATGCATTGGATCCTATCAAAACTCTAAGGTTAAGTGTGCTTGGGCTATAGTAGTGTTAGGATGGATGACCTCCTGGGAAGTATTCATTTTGCATTCCCTCAATAGTTGTCAAACCATATTTTTTTTAGTAACCCAAAATTAAATAACATACCAACACCAATGCACAAAGATCTTATTAGAACTCCAAAGTTAAGTGTGCTTAGGTGAAAGAATTGCTAGGATGTGTGATCGACTAGGAAGTATTCATGTAGGGTTGCGCTTGGGGAAAGTAGTGTTAGGATGGGTGATTTATTTGTATCCCTTCAATAGTTGTCAAACCATATTTTTTAGTAACCCAAAATGTAATATACTATCACTAATGCACTAGATCCTATCAAAACATCAAAGTTAAGTGTGCTTGTGTGAGAGTAGTGTTAGGATGGGTGACCACTTAGGAAGTTATTTTTTTTAGTAACCCAAAATTTCAGTCAAAAGAAGTTTATGGAATTATATTATAACTTTAAAAATAAATTGATATAATTAGAATAAATAAAATGAAAATTTTAAATTATTAGGTGAAAATAATGAGATAAATCTATATTTATTGAAATTAATACCAATAATTTAATACATATATTTAATTATTGGAAGAATAATGACAATATTAATAAGTAGTAATAAATCCTCCCCATTTAATACACAATTCTACTATATAAAGAGCTCATCCCCATTTATTCTCCTCACACCTGAAAACTCCCCTTTCCCTCTAATACTCCATTTTCCAGTGAAACTCAATCCAAAGCTTCGATTTGAGCATTTTTCTTAATTTTAGAAGGAGAGGTTGATCTCTTTATATTACAAAGAAGCGCCGAAATAATCAAACAGTGAAACAGCTCTGGTATACCGAAGCTGCCCTATTTCGGCCTAGCTAAAATTTGTTGAATTTAGCCCTCCTCTAGCCAAACAAAGCTCTCTCAACATCTCCACAACCCTCATATGACCTCAACGATGTTGAAAGGTCAATACGCCAACAAGAGAAAGCTCGCATCAACTTGGAAAACCAACCGTGGACGAACACATCACAGTTAACGGGTGAGCGGTTTATTCACATCATACCTAGTTGGGATGATGAGCACCTTTTTCTAAATTAGAAGTCACCATGAGTGGGCTTACTAATATCATACCTGATTGGGATGATGAGCACAATTTAAAGTTAAAAACCACTTACCGGTTGTGAGTGTGATTTCCTATCATACCCAATTGGGAATGATAAGTACCTCGAAATGAAAACCCATTATTTAGTGGTATTTTAAACATCACAACTTAGAGAAGTGATGTGAAAATTATGCGAAAAAACTACTTACCAGTTATAAGTAGATCATACCTTGTTGGTATGATGAAACTTCCTCAAAGGAAGTGGAAAACTCGTTCATCGGTTATGAGCGGAGATGTCCTCATACTCGGTTGGTATGATGTATAGTTGAAAACATATTTTGTCAGAAGAGCTCTCTCCTGATTGTGTGCTATGACTTAAATAATTTGGGAGACCTTTTTAACAGGAGGTTGAATAGCTCTTATAGGCCGAGGGCCTCGATTTTTGAACTTGATGGATAAAATGTCATTTTTGGAAAATCACGTACAGTGGGACCAAGGCCAGTGGACATAAGCAGGAGCTCATAAACAAACATGAGATATATGCCTTAAAACTTTAAGTAAAGGAATTGTTTGGCCATGGTACTAAGATAGGACTAACATATTCAATCAACTAGTGGCAGTGCGACATGACAGGTCTCTGGACTAGTCAAAACAAACAGCTGTAGGTTGAGTTGATGGTTGGGGCCGTTGGACCAATGGCACCACAGATTATAAGGCATGATGTGAAAATACTAATTGTGCATGCACTATGTGTACGAGACCTTCAAGATGCCCAAGAGGGGTAGTGATGTGTCTTAGGGCCCTGGACACATACCTGGTGGATATAAGGGCAGTTCATCGGACCAAGTGACCTTGTGAAGCTCAACGTAGCTTCTTTGCGCACAAGACTGGGGTGGGGTCAGGATGAGGTCTTTGTCCTCATACGAACACGGAGAATTTATTTCAGGATTGAGGGTCAGATGTCACGAACATCCACTCATTCTCAAGGTAGAAGTGGACGTGCTTCTATATAGGTGGCCGGTAAAGTCACTCCGATGCCGCAAGTGGGTTCAGTGAACGGGCTGTTTTATGATTGTGTGTTTTGACCTTCATGATGAAGGATGTGTGTTGGGTGATGACACACCGTGATTAATAAGAAATGGTGAAAATCGAGAATTTTAAAGTGGAGAAAATCTAAAGGAAATTAAAGAGCCAGGCACACTCTAACTTGAAAATGTCACCCTTGGTAGGATAAAGGTTTTAAAAACCAGTATTTGAGAAAAGGATATGTTAAAAGGAAATAAGGAGTTTGGCACACTCCAATTAAAGTTGTTTTGTTTATGAAAACTCACTCCCAACCCCCGCTCACTAAGTTGAAGAACTCACCCTCTCCCTTATATCCCTTTTAGGAATCCAAGGGAAAACCAATCTTAAAAACTTCCTTGTATAGGAACTATAAAATCAGGTATGTCTATTTTTCAGTTTTGTATAATGTTATTCTAGGAAAGGTAAAGGTTTAAAGGATGCCTTACTCCTCCTTGGTTTGAAAGAGGGGAAACCCTTAGTAAACCGGGAAGAGTGGCGGGTTGCTCATGGGGATCCAATCAAACTGGGTCAATCCAACTCGAAGCTAACTTGATTCCATTACCCTTAAAGGAGGTTGAAGTAATCCTGGGGATGGACTGGATGAATAACCATCAGGCGAGGATGGACTGTGGAAAGAAGACGATAACTTTCCACACGCCCAAGACAAAAGGACTAAAGTTTTAGGGAGATAGAAGCAAAAGTGAAGTACCATGGGTGTCCCATCTGAAAGCTGAAAAGATGACACAAAAAGGTTGTACAGCTTTTTTGGCCATGGTTGTAGACAAACAATCTTCAGTAATTAGACACTATCCAGAGGTATTTCCAGAAGAGCTACTCGAACTACCTCCAAGTCAACAAGTGGAGTTCACAATAGAAATAATCTTAGGAACAAACCTCATATCCCAAGACCCATATTGCATGGCCCCGACAGAGTTGAAAGAATTAAAGGAACAACTAGATGAATTATTAGAGAAGGATTTTATGCATCCAAGTCAGTCTTCATGGGGTGCTCCTATTCTATTCATAAAGAAAAAGGACGAAAGCATGAGACTGTGCATCGAGTATAGAAAGCTGAACCAGGTAACCATCAAGAATCGATACCCACTCCTAAGGATAGATGATTTGTTTGACTAGTTAAAAGGAGCAGCTTACTTCTCCAAAATAGACCTTGAGTCGGGCTATCACCAACTCAGGATTCGAGAAGAGGACATCCCTAAGATGACACTTCGATCTAGATATGGACATTATGAGTTTAGAGTAATGCCGTTTGGATTGATGACTGCCCCTACAGCCTTCATGAATTTAATGCACCTCATGTTTCAACCTCATTTGGACAGGTTCATGATAGTATTCATAGATGACATCCTTATATACTCACGAACCAGGTCAGAACATGAAGAGCATTTGGCAACTACTTTGGAAATATTAAAGGAAAATCAATTGTATGCAAAATTTTCCAAGTGTGAGTTCTTGTTGCAGGAGGTAGGATTCTTAGGGCATATTGTATACAAGGACGAAGTCAAAGTAGATTCAACTAAGGTGGAAGCCTTATCAGATTGGAAGGCTCCAAGGAATCCTACGGAAATAAGAAGTTTATTAGGATTGGCAAGATACTATAGACAGTTTGTACAAGACTTTTCTAAGATAGCAGCTCCTCTAACTCGACTCACCAAGAAGGGAGTTGAGTATAAATGGGAAAAGAGCTATGAGAAGTCTTTTCAAGAGTTAAAGACTCGACTAACAATCGCATTGGTACTCTCCTTACCTGATCCTAATGCAAGAGAGTACACGGTCTATAGTAATAAATTTGGACAAGGGCTTGGATGTGTCTTAATGCAACAAAGGAAGGTTATCGCTTATGCCTCGCGACAATTGAAGATACATGAAAGAAATTACCCGACTCATGACTTGGAATTAGTTGCAATAGTGTTTGCCCTAACAATATGGTGACACTACCTTTACGGGGTTAAGTGTAGGATATACACAGATCACAAGAGTCTTGAGTACTTCCTAACTCAGAAGGAGTTAAATCTCTTCCAGAGGAGATGGTTGAAATTGGTGAAGGATTATGACCTTATGATAGAGTATCACCCCGGAAAGGCAAATGTGGTAGCATATGCCTTAAGTCGCAAGTACCAAACTAAGGCGACACAAGTAAAGACAAGTTACCTACCATTGTTGCAACAATTGGGAAGGATGGAGGTGGACCTGAGGATGAACAAGCAAGAAAAATGCTTGGTGGCTAATGTGGCAGTGAGGCCTAGTCTAACCGAGCATATTAAGGCTCAACAAAAGGTTGATAAAGAACTCCAATCTTATTTGGACCTGGTTAACAGAGAAAGGAAATCGGACTACGACTTATGAGGTGGTGGAGTACTAACCTACAAGCGTAGGGTATGTGTGCCTCAAGATAAGGAGTTGAAGAGGTTAATTCTGGAAGAGGCACACAGTTCGGTATATGCAATGCATCTGGGAAGTACCAAGATGTTTCGCACCCTCAAACAAGGATACTGGTGGAAAGGCATGAATAAGTACATTGTGGAATATGTAGCCCGATGTTTGTCCTGCCAACAAATAAAAGCGGAACATCAGAATCCGTCGGGACTGCTACAACCCTTACCAATTCCGGAGTGGAAATGGGAGCACATCACCATGGACTTCGTCATGGGTCTACCGGTGACAAGAAAGGGTAGAGTTGTGATTTGGGTCATCGTGGATAGATTGACCAAATCAGCTCATTTCCTTCCTATAAGGGTGACGGATACAGTAGAACTACTGGTCGTCTTATACATGGGGGAAATTGTAAACTTCTTGGTGTTTCGGTGAGTATAGTATCGAATAGAGATCTGAGATTTACTTCAAGGTTTTGGCCAAGTTTACAAAATGCCAAGGGAACCAACCTTCACATGAGCACGACATTCCACCCTCAAATAGATGGACAGTCTGAGTGAACCATCAAAACCTTGGAAGACATGTTGAGAGCGTGCGTACTCACCATGAATAAAACCTGGGAGGAATACTTGTGCCAGATGGAATTTGCTTACAATAATAGTTATCAGACTAATATTTAGATGGCTTCCTATGAAGCCCTTTATGGACGACCATGTCGTACCCCTCTATTTTGGGAAGAAGTGGGGGAAAGGAAGTTAGAAACGGCAGAACTAATTGAGGATGCCACAGAGAAGATAAGATTAATAAGGAGTCTTCTTAAGACCGCACAGGACATACAAAAGTGTTATGCAAACAATCAAAGGAAAGATCTAGAGTTCAAGGTGGGAGATCAAGTATTCCTCAAAGTATCCCTATGGAGAGGAATACTTAGGTTTCAGCAAAGAGGAAAGTTGAAACCAAGATATATCGGTCCATATCCCATCATTCAAATGATAGGACTGGTAGCTTATAAATTGGAACTACCACCTGACCTGTGGAGAATACATGATGTATTCCACATCTCACTGCTTCGAAAATATCAGCTTGATCCTAGTCATGTATTTGACCGACCTCCATTAAATGGAAGAGAACTTGACCTATCATATAGAACTTGACTAGAAGAAAAATAATTTAAGGAATAAGAGAATCCCTATGGTCAAGGTTTTGTGGCAGAACGGACCTGTGCAAGAAGAGACATGGGAAACCGAGAGTATGATGAGGGATAATTACCCTCAATTATTTGATATGTAACTATTTTGGGGACAAAACCCCTAAAAGGAGGGGAGAGTTGTAAACCCCATCCTTTGATAATAAGAAACCGGGGAAAGAATTAGTCATTTTTAAATTGAAAACTGAGTCGGTCTACAAACCCAAACCGATAGAGAAAGGGTAAATCAGGACATTTGTGGATCCCGAGTGACCCAAAGAGTCCCAAAAGTCATGGAAATGGACTTAAGAATGAATTGGAAATGAAAACCAAACCGGTTTAGGTGAACCAGATTGAACTGGTTTGGACTAATTTGAACCACTATTGAACCGGATTCTAAATTAATTTTTCTAGGT
Source organism: Trapa bicornis (assembly GCA_030064425.1). Taxonomy (NCBI): domain Eukaryota; kingdom Viridiplantae; phylum Streptophyta; class Magnoliopsida; order Myrtales; family Lythraceae; genus Trapa; species Trapa bicornis. The sequence goes on from CM057749.1 coordinate 5,951,215, forward strand.
GGCTTTAAAATTCAAATTTGAGATTTGAGGCCACCATTGGATAGAAAATGAATTTAGAAATTTCTATATTTAAAAAATTCGGTCGAATTGGGGTGAATCGACTGGTTTAAGCTTTGAACCCGGTTCGAACCGATCTGGTCCGGTTCAGAACAGTGTCGTCATCTTCCTTCAGATGATAACACTGTTCACTCGTCGGAAAATTGTGCAACGCCGGTGAAAAGTCTCAGGCCAGGGAGTTTCAAGTAATTAATGACCGCCATAAAGGCACTAATCGTACGACCAAGAAGTCCTCGAGCTTCCTATATAAAGAGCCCCTCCTCATTCATCCTCCTTACACCTAAAAACTCCTCTCTCTCCTTACTACTTCATTTTCCGGTGAAGCTCGAACCAGAGCTTCGATATAGAGTATTTTCTGAGCCAAAGAAGGCGTGGTCAGGTTCTTTAGAACCGAGGAGAAGTCAACTACATGCATGTAGTCTCCATTTGCTCCGAGAGTCACCCGAGAAATGTCAGCGTGATCAAACAGTGAAGAAGCTCTAGTGGACCGAAGCTGCCCTTTTTCGGCCGGGCTAAAATTGGTCGATTCGAGCCCCCCTAAGGCTAAACCAAGCTCTTTCAACACCTCCTCAGCCCTTTCACGGCTGAATTAGGACTGAAAGGAGGAACCTCGTGACACAAGTTATCTGTCTAGATCGAAAGCTCAGACCATCGTGCCCCCACCGAAACACGAGACATCAAGAACGCCAGCTGAGGTTAAGCTCACATGGGACAAAAACCAACTAAGTGGAAATTCGTTGTACGAATGGGTGAGTGGCATTTTATATCATACCCAGTTGGCATGATAAGTACCTCGAAAATGAAAACCCACTACTTAAGGGTATTTTAAACATCACAATATAGAGGAGTGGTGTGAAAATGACACGGAAAAACTACTTACTGGTTGTAAGTAGAACATACCTGGTTGGTATGATGAAATTTACTCGGAGGAAGTGGAAAACCCGTTCATCAATTATGAGCGGAGATATCCTCATACTTGGTTGGTATGATGGATAGTTTAAAATATATTTTTGTCGGAAGTGCTCTCCACTAACTGTGTGCCACTGCTTAAATGATTTGGGAGACCTTTTTTACGGGAGCTCGAATAGCTCTGTTAGGTCGAGGCCTCGATTTTGGAACTTGTGGGCTATTATGCCCAATTTTGAAAATCTCGAACAGTGGACCATAGAACAGTTGGTATGAGCAGGAGCTCATAAACAAACATGAGTTATATGCCATAAAACTTTAAATAAATGAATTGTTTGGCCATGGTACCAAGACATGACCGACATATTCAGTCAACTAGTGGCAGCACGACATGACAGGTCTCTAGACTAGTCAAGACAAACAATTGTAAATTGAGTTGAAGATCGGGGTCATTGGACCAGTGGCACCACAAATTATATGGAAAGATGTGAAAATACTGATTATGCATGCACTGGGTTTACGGGACCTTCAAGACACCCAAGAGGGGTAGTGATGTGTCCTAGGGCCCTAGACGACCTGGTGGATATAAGGGTAGTTAGCCGTACCAAGTTACCTTGCGAAGCTCAATGTAGCTTCAAGCGCACGAGACCGAGGTAGGGTCGAAATGAGGTCTTTGTCCTCTTACGGACATGAAGAATTATTACAGGATTGAGGGTCGGATGTTGCAAGCATCCACTCATTCTCAAGGTAGAAGTGGATGTGCTTCTACCTAGGTGGTCAATAAAGTCGCTCTAACTCCACAAGTGGGTTCAATGGTCGTATTGGCCTATGATTGTGTGATTGACCTTGATGATGAAGGATGTGTGTTGGGTGATGACATACAATAAGTAATAAGAAATGGTGATAAAAACTGAAAATTTGAAAAAGAAAGGTTTTGAAAAAGAATAAGGAGTCTAGCACACTCCGCATCCAACATTTTTCCTAAAAAGATAAATTTTGCAAACTCATTCACTAAGTAGTCGTACTCACCCCCTCCCTTATACCCCTTTCAGGTAACTCCGGAAAGCCTACTCCAAGACCAACCGCTAATTCGCTTGTAAGGACAGGTATGATTAGTTTAAAATTTTATGCAGTTTTGATGTATGTTATTCCAGGAAAGGTACAAGTTTAAAGGATGCCTTACTCTTCATGGTTTATGAACAAGGGGAACCTTTAATAAACCGGAATAGTGGCAGGTTGATAACGGGCATTCGACCAAACCGGGTTGGGGCATGACACCTTAAATAAGATTATGAAATGATAATGTGCGTCGATAGCTTAGCCCCTCATTGAGTTATACGAACTCACCCCTCCATTACCCCTTTTTAGGGAGGTACACACACTTAAAGGGAGAAGAGCGAAGAGCGAGAAGCCTACACACTCTAAGGTACGAACTTTCACTTAAGTTATTTTGATTACTCTGCTTTGGAAAACCAAGTAATGGTACGCCTTTACTTTTTTATCCTAACTCGGTAGTGATACTTAGCTAGTACAAGGAAAGGTGGCGGGTTTCTCACAGGGTTCCAACCAAACTGGGTCGGTGCGTAACAATGGAGGCCTTAGTAAGAAGATCATGAATGTACTTCTATTGAGTAAGAATGAGCCCATCAAAATGAAAATTAACTTCGATGCTAAGAAAATGATGAAGAGTGACTGTATCTTTGATGGAAAACTCCTTTTTGAAAGCATATAATATTAAATCTATGGGAGTATAAGGTGGCCATGTGAGTATAATGTCATCCACATATACTAGAATAAAAATGAAAAAATGAGAAGTTATGTATATGAATAAATATGTATATGCCACTGATGTAGTAAACCTAATGGTAAGGGGGAATTTGCTTAGTAGAAGGAACCAAGCTTGAGTTGCTTGCTTTAGTCCATAAAAGGAATGATGAAGTTGACAAACATGATAAGGTTAAGAAGCATCAATATAGCAAGGAGGTTGGGTCATATAAATTTCTTCATCCAGATGTCCATGAAGGAAAGAATTATTCACATTGAGTTGTCGAATATGCTAGTGATGAGAAACAATAATAGAGAGAACAACTCTAATGGTGATTGGTTTGATGACTGGACTGAACGTAGCATCATAATCAATATATTCTTATTGGAAAAATACTTGGGCGGGAAAACTGGACCGATTCAAAGTGAACCAGACCTGAACCGGGTTGAACCATAATGAACCAGATTGGAAAATTCATTTTTCTAGATGGCTTGAAAATCTCAATTTAGAAAATTGAGGCCACCATCAGATAGAAAATGAATTTAGACAAATTTAGAAATTTTTAATTTTGAGAAAACTGGTGGAATTGAGCCTGAACTGGTCGATTTTCTCCATTAAACTCGGTCGGACCGGTCTGGTCCGGTCCAGAACAGTGTCGTCTTCTTCCTTGGGATGACAACACTATTTATATGGTAAAAAAAAAACTTTTCTTCTCCAACGAGGGAATATTTCCTCCAATTTGGGCATTTTCTAAAGATGATAAGCTCGACCAATATGGAAATTGGTAGAGTAAAGGGTTCCTAAGCTCCCTGTATAAATAGCTCCCTCCATTCATCCTCCACACACCTCAAATTGTCCTACTATACAAAGTGCTCCATTTTTCAATGAAGCTCAAACTAGACCTCTGACTTGGGCACTTCTTTAAGCCTCAGAAAGCAAAGTCATGTTCTATAAACTTCGATGGAAGTCAGCTACCTAACAGCAACCTCCCTTTGACCCAAGGATCGCTATAGTACTACTAGCGAGATCGAACAGTGAAGCAACTCTGTTGGTTTGAAGCTGCCCTATTTTGGCCGATCGGAATTTGACCAATTCAAACCTCCTACGACCAAACCAAGCCTCCCCATAGTCCCCACGACCATCACACGACCTCTACAGAGGTGAAAGATAAGCCAATTTGGCCCTCCTCCATCGATATAGATCGGTTCTAGAGAGAGAAAGTGTTGAATTTCACTAACCAAATTCACATTGATCTTGCCATCAATTTAGCAATTCTTGATCCTAGAAGGACCCTAAAGACGAGAGTTACCTTCATAGATCGAGAGCTTAGACCGTCACACCTCCGACAGTAAGCTTTTGAAGCTTTCTCTCTTTATGTACAGTTTTCTGGAAAAGCTCTGTTTGAGCTCATTTTAGACCCAGATTCTGCAATCCAAAGTTCTGTTGGATTGTATGGAAGTGTATAAACTGATCCATATCATCAATTGAAGTAATTAACCCCATTTGAATGGGCAGTTTGAAGAAATTAAATTCGGTAGTGTAAAAGGGTGAAATTTGGAGGAAGAAATTGGGGAAAATTAGGAATTTCAAAAAATTAAAGGACCTAAATGAAATTTCTCAAAATTGAAGGTCAATTGGCAATAAGAAAGTTGTTGGGGGACCAATTGGTCAATTTTTGAAAGAATTGTGGCCAATTGACCATTTTTGGAATTTATGGGCAAAATGGTAATTTCGTAAAAGTTGGGGGACCAAATTGGAAATTTAGGAAATTTGAGCCCCATATACCATTTTTGAGAAAATTAATGACCCAAGAGGGGTATTGGAAGCCTCGAAGACTTAATTAAAAATAATTGAGCGTTTAGGACCTAAAGTCAAAGATTATGGACTTTAGGGACCTAATTGCAATAAGATAAAAATAAGAGCATAAATGGAAATACATGAAAATAGAAGGGACATTCATGTCAAACTATTCCTTATGAGGATATTCAAACCATGTAGGAACAAATTTGGATAAGGACGTGAGCAAAGGAGCTCAAGCAGGAGTTGGAAGTTGACTAGATATGAACGCATCACAATTATTGAGTGAGTGGGCCTATTTACACTTCATTCTCAGTTAGGGAGATAAGCACACCTTTATCAAACTAAAAACCTACTTACCAGTTGTGAGTGAGACTTTTATACGTCATACCCAGTTGGGGTGATTAGCACTTTGATTAAAGGAAAACTTATTTACCAGTTGTAAGTAGGATGATTTTAAACATCATACCCAATTGGTATGATGAGCTTCTTTACTGAAAGGAAAAACTCGCATACAGGTTGTAAGCAGACCTATCATCACACCCAGTTGGTGTGATGAGTTAAAAAGGAAGATTTTGTCGGAAGTGTTCTCCCCTAATTGTGTGTCATTGCTTAAACTATTTAAGAGACCTTGACGAGAGCTAGAATAGCTCTAAGAGGCCAGGGGCCTCGATTTAGTAATCATAGGGCTCAAGGCCCTGTTTTGAAAAACACGTACAGTGGGCCCAAGGTCAGTGGGCATGAGTTGAAGGCTGTGAACAAACATGAATAGGAAGAGCCATGAAAATTGATGTGAGTATCTAAAGATACGAGAAAAATAGTCAAGCATAATTGCTAACGAATTTTCTATGTGATATAGGCTGGATTTGGAGTGTGAGCTGAGTATTACCCTTTTGAGTTGGCAGCAATTTTTGGGGTGTCAGGATGGTTTGATCAACATACCTTATAAGTTGATATGTTTTAAGCAATGACATATTATTATTACGTCATCAGAAATAGTTAGTTTCATTTAACTTAATTAGTAGCATAAGAATGTTGCTAGCAAGAGTGGGTTGATCACAAATACTGATCTCGTTCTTACAAGTAGTTCAGTAGATAGTGACAAAACAACATTCGATTATTTGAGTGTGTTAGTTTATTGATCATTTTATCTTCAGTTGATCAATAAAAATGAAGGTTTATAATTTTTATTTTGTGTAGAAATTCGAGATCTGATACCATAAAATAAATAGAGTAATAGATAATAGATATATGAATATTTGTATATATTGATATAAATTATTAGACAATTAACATTTCTATTTATATGCTATAAATAATTATATAATATTGAATAAAAAATAAATGATTAGCTAATGAGATATCATTTCAAACAAATATAATTTATTTGTATTGTATTCTTAAATCCTAATAGATGAATTTAATATTGTTAATTAATTTGATTTAAAAAATAATCTTGAATATAGAATAAACAATTTTAATACTGGTAATAAATTTAATTTATTAATACTATTATAAATAATTATTTATAATATATCTAAAATTATAAATTAAAAGTTTATAAAAAATTATCCCATCATATTGATCTTCTTGATGGAGACATTTATATACACTTAATAGTATAGATATAGTCATCATTAATAAATTAAATTGGGAACTTTGATAAGAAAATTTAAGAAGTTTTAATCATGGAGCTTGCATTATAACACATGCCAATAAAAATGACACTTTTAATTAGTTCATTGGATAGTGTGTCTATTTATCTAAAAAAAATTTTAGATTATGATAAATATGTTGATAGTATAATAAATTAATTATGCACTTGAACCTTAGGCACATATAAAAAATGGTAGGTGAATTTTTTGAAAATTAGATTGAATAATTAAACTATTGAAAAGTAAAATTGAAGGATGAAAATATTATATAAATGTGAAATGGAAGGATTAACTTAAAATTAATAGATAAAATTATGAATAAGTATACTCTTTCACGCTAAAAAGGCCCAATACTATTGGGCACACCCCCTTGGAGTTGCACTGGGCCACGAAATGTTTGGGCTTATTGGATAGTGGGCCATCCTATATCTTATTTATCTTGATTATTAATTCTGATAAATGCGGCTGCAGCTTAAGCTGGGTGTAGCTGCTGTGATTCTGCATGATAAAAATCCAAATGAAGGAAGAATAAATAATTTAATTTAAAATAAAATATCGTCGTCTTCTTCTTCTGATCTGGCTCAATCTCCTGTACGGCTGCACCTTCACATAAACAAGGGCATCCGCTCAGCCTGCTTGAGGCGAGCTTGAAGGAGTTACCGGATCCGCAGGGGTCGCTTGGTCACTTGTCTTCTTTGTCGCAGCTAGAGCCCAGAGTAATTTCTACCCCGTCTTTTATCCGTATTCTAGCTCTGATTTTTTTTATTCGCCATGGGTCCTGATTTCTGCTGATCGGATCCGAGTCGATGGCGATCCGGCTATTCACTGTGTATCCTCACCGTTTTTGAATTTGCGCTGAATTGTGGATGTGCTAGCTTATTTGTGGAGAGAGGATGAATTACTAAGATCTACAATTTACCGGTAACAATAATGGATGTATTGAGATGGTGTGCCGTATCTTGATGAAAAGCTGGATTTGATTGCACCTTATTTCATTGATGGATATATTAAAATTCTGCCCATGCGTTGGTTTGGAATTCAGCTCAGATCGATGTGGTTGCTTATTTTTGGGAACAAATTGTCTTTTGTGGTCTACTCATGATTGCTGTTAGAAAGCTCAAATCTAGGTTGTTTTTTGGGTTGTAGGTGGCCGCTTATTCTAGCTAAAAGGCCCCAATGGCTGCTTCGGAAGAGAACAGTGCTTTGTTCCCGATCTTCATACTGACAATAATGGCCTTGCCATTAGTTCCTTATACCATAATGAAACTGTGTCGCGCTGCTTCAAAGAAATCAAAGACTATACACTGCCAGTGCTTGGAGTGCTTGCACTCAGGGAAGTATCGCAAGTCTATATTCAGAAGGGTGAGTTGCCAAGTTGAACCCATAAAAATATTAGCTGTGATTGAATATATATTGTTCCTTTCCTGATGCTCCTTTATTGACTTGATTTTGCAGATATCCAACTTGTCAACGTGTAGCAACCTGACTCTAGTACTCCTCTGGGTTGTTATGATATTCCTCATCTATTACATAAAAAATATGAGCAGCGAGGTGAAAACGGTGTTGAATATTGCTAACACTTGAGAGACATTTCAATGGGTTTTATCTCATTCTTAAATGTGTTATATATTTTTCTCCTGTTTATCACTCAGATTAAAGTTTTCGAACCATATAGTATTCTTGGATTAGTACCAGGAGCTTCTGAATCGGAAATAAAGAAGGCATACAGAAGACTCTCCATTCAATACCACCCTGATAAGAATCCTGATCCAGGTTGAGGATGTTCACATTCTTATTAATGATCATGAAAGCTAAGTAATTCACATGCTCATAGAGAATGCTTCTTGTCTTCTTGTTCTCAGAGGCACACACATATTTTGTTGAATCAATTTCAAAGGCTTATCAGGCTCTCACAGACCCTGTATCCCGTGAGAATTTTGAAAAATATGGCCACCCAGATGGAAAGCAGGTATATATGCATTCTCAACTACAAAATATTAGTAGATGACTTCTTATCATTTTGTGATGGAAATTTTCCCCATGGAACTCTACTTTTACAGGGATTTCAAATGGGGATAGCCCTTCCACAATTCCTTTTAGACATAGACGGGGCATATGGAGGGATATTGCTATTATGGATTGTGGGGGTTTGTATTCTTTTGCCTTTGGTCATTGCGGTAATATATCTGTCAAGATCGTCGAAGTATACAGGAAATTACGTCATGCATCACACACTGTATGCTTATTACCATCTCATGAAGCCTTCTTTGGCCCCAAGGTATAGGCATCATTCCTTTGGGTATCACTATTTGACATAATCCTTGCATAGATTATCTCTTTAGGATTTCATGAACCTTTCATTGTATAAGTTGAACATGTAAAATGAATACTTACTCCCATCAAATGGATTCTTGCTAATGCAGTAAAGTCATGGAAGTGTTTATCAAGGCTGCTGAATATGGAGAAATTCCAGTCCGTAGGACAGATACAGAACCACTACAGAAATTGTTTCTATTAGTGAGGAGTGAACTGAATCTGGACCTAAAAAACATTAAGCAAGAGCAAGCTAAGTTTTGGAAGCAGCATCCAGCAATGGTCAAGGTAGTTTTTTTCCTGTGAAATTGCCCCTAGATGATTCTCTTCCACTTCTCAACACCCCTGAATGTTAACTGGTTGCCTTCTTTTCAGACAGAGTTATTGATTCAGGCTCAGTTAACTCGGGAATCAGCAGCCTTATCTCCTGGTTTGCTTGGTGATTTTAGACGTGTGCTGGAACTTGCTCCCCGTCTTCTTGAGGAATTGATGAAGGTGCCTACTCAAATCTTTCACTTTATAATCTTCAAATAAACAATGAGAAACTGTAGTTGCATTTAACATTGTAGATTCTCCCTATCTCACCATTTTATGCTTTAATTGACAATCATCTCTTCTTTCAATCTCATATATGTATGTGTATTTGACATAATTGATTGTTGTATTTTATTGTTTCATTAGAATATGAGCTAGAGAGAGATCTCCATTGTAAAGAAAATTCAATGATTATCTTTGTTGTTTTAGGAAGTTTTGTCTTCTCATCTTGGGTTCTCATTACTTGAGAATGGCTCATTCTATCACGCCAAACAGATAGTTTAAAATGTTAGGATAATATTGAGATATATGTTAGTATGACCCATGCTACCTGCAACAAATAATTCTGATAGGAAAGATGAATTAAGATAAAAGAAGAATTTATAAATAATTTTCTATTTATTTTATCAATGAGAAAGATGAGAAAAAGTATGTTCTTAAAGAAAATATATAACTGTATAACCACGGAGGTGCTGGAAAAATCTGATAATTGTAAGAGAAACCAGTTTAAAGAAGAATGAAATTAAATTAACAATTTAAAATTTATTTTGAAGTAGATAGAGATAAATGGTAGTTTTGATTATTCTTATAATCAAACTAGGTTGTCCTTTATAATTTGTTATCTTCTAATCCGATTCTATTTATTAAATCCTTTGTATGCAGATGGCACTTGTTCCACGCAATACACAGGGGTATGGCTGGCTGAGGCCTGCTATTGGGGTTGCTGAGCTCTCACAGTGCATCATTCAGGTGCTTATGTTTATGTATGCTAAGCTGTTTTCTGTAGTTATTGGTTTGAAGTTTTAGGTGGAAGATGCATTTTGCTTGTCAGTGTGCCACTCTCAGTAACATCTTTATTTATCTTTACCCGTGGTTGGATGTAATTCTTGTTTCTATGAATTTGATTTAGGCTGTTCCTCTCAGTGCAAGGAAGACAACTGGGGGATCAACAGAGGGCATTGCACCTTTCCTCCAGTTACCTCACTTTAGTGAAGCTGTTGTAAAAAAAATAGCTCGCAAAGTAAGTATTCAACAAGTATTAATGTTATCACAATGCTATTTATCACATTGAATGGGTAATATTGTAAAGATTCCATTGTCAAAATTTCATTAAGCAACTGAGAACATATACATCTAAAGTCGTTCCTGGAGCTTCCGAAAAGAGAGAATTTGTTTTGGTTCATAGAGTTCTTGCTGTACTAGGCTTTTTGAATGTAACTATTGACATGGGTTTCTTATCAAATGCCTCCATGGAAAACTAGGAAATAAATTTATTATTCTTGTTTTTCTTCTTTTTTTTTGGAATTTCTGTAAGTTCATTTAACCTTCTTTGATTCTATTTCAATAGAGAGATAAATTCTAGTAGCTCTTGCACTCCATACATTTCACGAGAGTTCTGTTGTCCTTGTAATGTTAAAAGCCAACTTATTTACTGCCATTCATGGAGTTTCACTCCTTTGTTAAATTACATTGCCCATACTGAACTCTACTTGATTTTTGCAGAAAGTGAGGACATTTCAGGAGCTTTTGGACATGACTATGAATGACCGGGCAGAATTGCTCACTCAGGTAGCAGGATTCTCCTCAGCTGAAGTACAAGATGTAGAAAGGGTGCTTGAAATGATGCCTTCCCTAACTGTTGAAGTCACTTGTGAGACTGGAGGGGAGGAGGGGATTCAGGAGGGTGATTTGGTTACTGTACATGCTTGGGTTACTCTAAAGAGAGTTAATGGGCTTGTGGGTGCCCTACCTCATGCTCCCCACTATCCATTCCACAAGGAAGAAAACTTCTGGTTCCTTCTCGGTGATCCCACCTCAAATAATATCTGGTTCTCCCAGAAGGTAAATTTCATGGATGAGGCTGCTGCTATAGCTGCAGCATCTAAGGCAATTGAGGATAACATGGAGGGATCGGGGGCAGATGCAAAGGAAACAGGTCGGGCAGTTAGAGAAGCAGTTGAGAAAGTTTGTATGGGCTCAAGGCTTGTCATTGGAAAGTTCGTGGCTCCACCAGAAGGGAATTACAGCTTGGTCTGTCATTGCATCTGTGATTCCTGGATAGGTTGTGATAAGAAAATGAACTTGAAGGTGAAGATTCTGAAACGGACGCGTGCAGGTACTCGGGGTTCTGCATCCGAAGATGCAGTGGTGGAGGATGGTATGGAAGAGGAAGAGGAGATTGAGGAGGAGGAAGAGGATTATGAGAGCGAGTACAGTGAAGATGAGGCCGATGATCAGGATACCAAAAAGCCCATTGCCAATGGGAATGCAACTGGGAAGGGCTCTAGCTCTGAAGGCTCTGGATCAGACGAGGAGTGAAAGAATTAATCAAAGAACAAAAATACTCGAGTTCCCTTTTTCTGTGAGAGATAGAAATGATAGAATTACTCCTGTGTGATTTATTTTTAGAACTAAAATCATGTACTTTGCTCAATTTAGTTTCTTGGTGATACGGAGATTCCCATTTTCTTTTAGCATGTGCGTGGTACAGAAACCAATCCCTTTTGCAGGCCAACTTTCCCTTCTCAAGTCGATCAAATGACAGTTAATATTGTGGATTTTAAGCTCTCTCACCTTTAGCCATTACTACAACATGGGACCAAATAATATCATCTTATCGGGCATGTGTTGTTATCAAAATCCATGTGAAGAACTAGCTGATCATAAAGTTTTCAGCTGGACATCAAGTCCATCTTCTTGACCCAAGCCCGAGCTCGTCTCCAAATCATCTCTAGCTATCCTTTCCTCTTCACTTTCTTGCTCATCCAGTTCCTCTGGGCCCTCGTCTCTCCCGTCGCCATTCCCAATGTATGCTATATTGGTGCTATTAAATCCATGTAGCTGACCTGCTCTTATCCTAACTCGCTTCCCTTTGATGCGACGGTGCTCCCATTTGGGTGGCGGGTATTTCTTCATCAATTTCTCGTACTTATCGAGCATGCCAAGCTGTTGGAACACATTCCCCATCATCGAAACCGTGGTAACAGTAGGCCGAACCCCAAGTTCTTCCATGTCGGCAAATATCTGGCATAAAAAAGTAAAAGCAAAACCCTTCTGATAGACACTCGTGGTTATGAGAAATACCAAAAGAATGATCTCCCATAAGTAGGTGAAAATCATATAGATGCTCGTACCAGTATAGTACCTCAAACATATTCTCATGCATTCCTCTCTTGTGATAGATGGAGATCATTTTATCGAAGAAAATGCGGGGTGTGCCTTCCAGGCTCTTGGAGAATATATTGTTCCAGAGCTCCTCAGCCTCATCAAGCCTCCCATCTTCAGATAATGCATGCAGCAGCATGAAATAGCTCCCCAGCGTTCTTCCTTGACCTTTGCTCAGCATCCATTTGGTGACCTAATATTGAACCCATATCCTTCATTCTTATCAAAGGAGTAGGAAGAACTAGAAAAAGAGAGCCAAGAGGGAGAGTGGTACCTGTATTATTCTTTTCCAATCCTGTTGATTTTCAAGGGTCTTCAACGCTTTCTTGACTGTAATCAGAGGGAACTCCAGCTCCCAGGCAACGAAGGAATCAAGGGCTCCGTAAACCTCCTCCTTCACATTCGACAATCCCATAATCTACAAAAATCGTTACACAAAAATATGTTCTCACTTGACAATTTGAAACAAAATGAAAAGACCAAATTCACAATTAAGGCAAGTATATCAGGCAAACATACAATTATCAAGCTAACAAAGGAAATCTACAGATTCTTACACATTCTACAAGCTTTTTGGATTTGGAGATGGTCCCGATTCTCTTTCTTGCTTTCCATACTCGAGGATACCTTGGCCGAGGACCTTTCGCAGCACATAACTGACAGTAATCGAAATATCAGCAGCAAGTATATGAAGGTCTATATCAACCTTCATTCAATAAAACCTTAAGCAGAATTAGAAATCGTCTGTTCCAAAGACTTCTGCTCGTGGTCCAAGCTATCATTTCTCTAACACTACAATATTGTTAGCAACGACCCACAAATAACAAATAAAGGAGGGCTAGGTTTCATACAACAACGCTTCTGGTGATTCGGAAGATCTCAGTAGAGTCGAATCTTCTAGCTATCGCTGGAAGAGAAACTCTCAAACCAAGCATCCCGAGAGCAAATAGGGATTGGCAGTTCCCGCTCCAAACTTGAAGACAATCCGTCGGTGCGCAGGGAGAAAGAGACTCTCTGGCTTGTTCTCGAAGAGGATATCAGCCGAAGAGAATAAGGAACTGTGATTATTTCACAAATTCACTCCTTTCTTCTTCCCCGAATTTCTCTCTTTATTTCTCAAGAGAAATCTGTTCTGGCTTCTCCCTGACGATGATGATGAAGAAGAAGATGGGGCTTCCTTCTCCGCAGAACGCTCCAATATTGGGCCAACAGGATATTACTTATATGGGCCGGGGGACAAGGCCCAATCGTTTCTATTGGCTTCCGGTGGTGACAAGTGGATTGTGATACATAAAAAATAGTACTGTCGATGCATATAAAAAATGGTACTATTATTGGCCAAGGGGGTGTGATTGCTGGTCCAACCACAAACGACGTCGGTTCAAACACTCCCAAGAAGATACATGGCCTCATCCGTAACGGCACAAAATCTTTCATTCACGAAAACGGGGAGGATGGAAGGGAGTAGGTGATAGTTTGTTCGTCGCTCTTCTGGGCGAACTCCGATTGCTTCGTTGGAACATAGAGGAACTCTGACGATGATGATTGAGTCCGCCATGGCCATTCGCTTCCCATCTGGATCAAGCTTTTGCTCCTCCACTGCCTTCCCTTGTAACTTTCCGCTTTTACCCTCCGGTTTCCCTCTTTTAAAAAAATGCAGCTCTGAATTGCTTCGCCGCTTGTGTGTACAGATTTCAACTCTTCCCATCGCTTCTGATTGTTCTCTGATCTTGTGAAATCGATTCTTAAAATCTCATTATGTGCAGATTTCCGTTCAATTTTGTGCTCTGACGATCCCACCAGTGCCCATGCCAGTTCCCGTCGGTTTTCAAATATTGGTTGTTTTGACATGCCGTGGTACTGATTTCAGTTTGAGTTATACAGCTTGCTTGTTAGTTCCTGCACTGGATGAAACTTGCTCGCTGACGATTTGGCGTATATTTGGGTATTTAGTCCTTTGAAAATTATTAACTGCTGCAGTTATCAAAAAGTAAATGGCGGAAGCGGTTCCATTTCGAGGAGGAAAAGTTTTTTGAGGAACAAAATTAGAGCCGCTGCTGAGCATTTGGATTCTGCGGCTGATCCTAGTAAGTATAATGGACGGACAGGATATCACCCATTTGAGGATATATCAGAATTAGCATCCGTTGCTAAAGGAGAAGCTAGGCTTACAGCTGCAGAGACCACTCGGACAATTGTTGAGGTATGAGGTATCACATTTCACACTTTATATAATTCTCTCCATGTTATTGAAGGGGCTGCTTACTTGTGGACCTGATATTTCTGTCAGTGTGTTTTACTCAGGTGAACAGTAAAGCTACTCTCCTGTTTTCTGGTGTTGTTGATGATGAAGTCCATGAAAATATTCTCTGGCCAGAGTTACCTTATGCAACTGATGAGCACGGGAGTGAGTATTTGAAGGCACTCTAGTTTGGACTTTCTAGCTGCATTTTTTTATTTTAATGTTTATTGGCTGGTTTGCAGATGTATATTTCCAGGTGAACAATGATGAGGATATCATGCAAGCATTAGCATCAGAAAATCATATGGTGGTATGGAATTTGAATGGAGACTAAACATTGGTTGTATCTAAGGGTCTACTTTTGGAAACTGTCAGTGCACTAACAAAAGAATGAAAAACCTGCATCTTATTTTTCCGATTCCTACTCTAATCTAATAACATGCTATGATCGCTGAGAAGCAGTGCTCTAATGTGGGTTGTGACTGAATGGTTAAACCACATAGATCTCTCATTCATTGGTTGAGTATGGATGATTCTGCCTGTTGTTTTCTTGTGAAGCAGTTTTTTAGGATCCTCATATCTATATATTTTTGTTATACAATGGCAGAATTTCAACCAACAAAAGAAAATTAATAAAATAAAAAAGAATGGCAACTTCTCTAAGAGATTGCCATTTTGACTTTTTCTTCTTTTCTGGTATCATATGTGAACATAGGTTAGTCAGGTGATTTTGTCATTCCATTGTTGATGCATAATATGACCTCATTTATTATTATTGAGAATTAACCATCCAAAAATCAGTTAGCTGATGCCCCTCAAACTTTTGATTCCAGTCCTCAGTCATTTAAAGTTTTGCTAAGTGATGCCTTCATTCAATTTGCAGCAAATGATTGTAGGCTTGGACACTATGGAAATGGTCAATGAAATTGAACTATCAGGTCCTGCGGAAATTGACTTCACAGTTGAGGAACTTGGGGATGAAGATAGTGACTTCGAAGAAGAAGAAGATAGCGAGGAGGATGATGTTGAAGATGATTATGAAGAGGTTGACATATTTGTCTTGCTATGAAGAAAACCTTTCCATGCTATTTTCTTACCTGCATTTTTCTTTACCACTTTTCCTGACTATTTTTTTGTAGGATTTTGTGTCTGTTATTGAAGATGAAGAGGATCTTGATGAATCTGATGGAAATCTTGGAGACTGGGCAAAGTTGGACACTATGCGCTCTTCTCACCCTATGTACTTTGCAAAGAAGTTGGTTGAGGTAAAATGTTTTCCTAATGTTGAAAGAGTGAACATGAGCATTTAGATTGAAAAAGCTAAAATAAATTATTGGTGTTGCATGAAATAGTTCCCCTGCTTTTATGATAATGCTTGAACTTTTAGTAAATCTTTTTTCGTATTTAGCAGTTTTGGTAACTGTTTGATTTTCATTTTAGGTTGCCTCAGATGACCCTATTGACTGGATGGAACCACCACCAGTTGGTGTTGTCATTCAGGGCCTTCTAACGCCCATACTCCTCGAAGAGAAGTTGGTTATCCAGAAGCTTTTATCTGGGCATAGCGCGAGAGCTGACATAAATAACACAGAGAATCCTTTAGATGAGAAACTAGAAGATTGTGCTATAAATGAACCTCAGGAACCAATTTCAGGTGGAGATGGCTCAACAAAGGCACAAAAATTGGAAAAAGATGAAAACCTGGCGAATGGGGATTCATTTTACAAGCTGGAAATGGTTAAAATTCAGCTGCTTTCTGTACATGGACACCCGGTATGGTTTTAATCCTATGATTGCTCCAAATAACAAAGAATCAAGCTGAAAAAGTTGTGCTTTAGTCTGTCTTAGTTATCAAATGTGATGGTAGGAGTATCTAAAACAGAATGGATGAGGTGAGACTTTTGTGCATTACTTCATTATGTATCTGCTGTAAGTTGCGATAATGGATACCTCTATCTGATAACGGAATTCAACAATCAAGTCCAAGGTTCATCTGTACTCATTTATCAATGTGAGATGCTTTGATTAATTTATGCAGTATCTAGAACTGCAGTTTCTAAATGCCTGAAATTGTAGCCTTTGAGTTGATGTTATAGGTGAAGATAAAATCTTTATCCTTATTTTGGTCTCTGTTATACTATTTCTTGGCTTTATGTTGTTCCAACTGTGAACTATGTTCTGTTGGATTCATTCTTCAAAGGAAAACTTTTTTATTACATCTCCTTAATTATTATGTCCTTGATACTGTTCAGAATATTGTGGAGGTAGAGGATTTCAGGAGGGCAAGGCCAGATACTATTGCCCAGTCTGCTGCTAAAATCATCTCTCGCGTAAAAGCTGGTGGAGAGAAGTCTGTGCAGGCCCTCAAATCTCTGTGTTGGAGATGCAAGGGCATTCAAGTAGAGGTAAGATTCAATGATCGAAATTGTATGATGCACAGTTTGAGCAACTTCTTTGCAGATTTTATGATCCATTTATCACAGGAGGCTATGATCATCGGCATAGATGCTTTGGGTTTCGACATTAGGGCTTGCTCAGGAACTCAACTTCAAACATTGCGCTTCTCATTTGAGACCAGGGTAGGGACTCCTATTCTACTTGAATTGGCTCGGAATTTTCTTTCTGAATAAGAAAATCAAATCCTTGTAAGCATGGTTCTCAGAAAATGGCTTGTGTATCTCGTCCATGTTGAAATTCCTAGCTGACAGTAATGCTCCATTTCGAATTTTGCATTCTACTATTTTATCGTCAAGACCTTTTTGGGTGAATGATTTACATGTTACAGGTTACATCAGAGTGTAGTGCAGAGAGACAACTCAACAATCTTCTATTCCCCAAGGCTCAACAGAAGACGCATAAAAAGAAGCAGCCTCGACAAAACGGAGGGTAATACACTATAAGCTTTATTTTCTCTTTAGGGCCTCAATTGTTGTTGTGCCATGTTTGTAGATTTTGCCGATTTCTAGAAATTCCATCAAAATATTAAGCTTATACCATGTACTACAATTGCTGGGATGCTAGAAATGGTCATATTTCCATTGGCAAGACCATTTCCATGCACTATAATTGCCGGGATACACTTGTGGGCTTAGACTAGCATGACCTGCCCAACTAATTTTGGAGGAGACGAATGATAAACTTTCCGTGCACGGTAATGGTCATGAATTATTGATGCATTTTCTCACCAAAGAAGGCACGCGGATGCACATGGTGAAAATCATGCATTTTCTCATCAGATGGGTTATTCTTATGAAATTAGATGGGAAGATTTAGAGAAACAAAAATATGGTAATCCTGTGATAAGAAACCCAAAGAAACGCCCTGGATGTTCCTCTACACAGTCAGTCAGCCACTAATCACCATTAATGCTGCTAATTTATTGGGCATTCTAACTAATAGATCATTCCCTCCACTTCAGATAACGAGGAGGGAGTATAACAGCATGTTTGAAAATATTTGATAGCCTGCGAGGATGCAGGATGCAGGATGCGCGCTTTGTCCATCTTTTTCGAATTCCCGTATACTTGCATCTTTTATGGGTACTGGGCTACCTGCAAGCTAATATATCCACCCGCCTATAATGATTAATTTATAATTTATTCATTTTCTTATTATTGAAAATCAATTCTAGTTTGTATTATATACATTTATATATATATATATGGTTTAATTAGTCTATTTTCATGTATATCTTTTTTATTTTTTATGGCTTTTTCATAGGAATTTTCCAAATATTTTTTATATTATTGAATTTATTATGAAAACGTGCAAGTAGAAGCCTACCATTCAATTATCTGGTCGACGATAAGCCTATTTACAATAATTATTGTGATTTTTTGTCTCACGTTTTCTTTCTAATTCTCTTGATTACATATGATACTCATATCATAATTTACTTTACACAAATATTTATAGAAATCGAGATTAGGTTAACTCTCCTTGTTATTTCGTATCATTTCCTAAGTTTTTTTATATTTACGATTTAGTTTTCTCGTAAACAGAAATTCATTTGTTCCTACTTTCAAATTTTTTAACTTAACTTTTAAAATTTCTACATTTATTTAGGATAAGATGGTCCCAATTATTCTTTATTCGTTATTCATTCTTAAAAATTACATATTTAATCCAAAACTCTTGACTATTTACCAATTTATCCTTACCATTTTTAAAAGCTTCATTTAAATCCTTAATCCTTTCAAAACTCTTACCTTTCAGTTGAGAGTATTATTTGTGGGTAGGGAATTTGGCCTTGAAATTGGTTAGCTTCTTCTTAGCGTGAGGGGCATATTACCGTAAGAGATTGCCAATACCGATGGAGTAGCCGCTCATGTCAGACGGAGGTAGAATCTCACACCTTAACTCAATTTTCCGGTCCGATATAATGACAATTTGTTATATTTATTCGATACTACAAATTGGGTACCATCACCACTTGTAAAATCAAGTAGACGAAATACCTAAAATATAAAAATATTCTACATAACACCCGTTTCTAAAGTTCCTATCAAATAACATAAAGTTCAAAATATAATAGAAATTACCAGAGAAATAAGATAAATATTCTTAGCGTTTGTGTTAAATTTTTAAGTTATATGATAATGAAGTGAGTTCACATCTAAGTGAGTTTACTGATGTCGAGCCACTTCATAACCCGACTCTAGTTTTCTACCCAACATGCTGCGCATGGAAAATTTTATTTTATATCAATGTATATTATAAGTGAGTTTGCTGATGTCGAGCCACTTCATAACCCGACCCTAGTTTTCTACCCAACATGCTGCGCATGGAAAATTTTATTTTATATCAATGTATATTATAATTATACTCATTTGACTAACTTACTTTGTCATTTCCATGAGTTCATTTATTAGCATACTATAGTACTTTCTAAAATTTTCACTCACTAGTATCCTCCATTAAGTGTTCTGTACATTTTAGTGTTGACTAGGTATATCATATACATTGTGCCATGTGACTCTTCTAGTATAGTATTCTTCACGGTGTCATTTGACACCACTTCTCGAACCTTAAAACCAGCACCTCATCTTCTTGTATAGCAAATTTAGAGGTCGAAGCGTCCAAGACTTGATCACTATATGCCATGCCCTAGTCCAATTCATGATGGATGATTTGTACAACTTCATCGATCCATTTAATATTACAATAATAGGTATATTTACCAAGGTAAAAAAGATGGACTAACTCTCAATAAAAGATCCATACAACAAATTTCAATAAAAAATTTAAACTTTTCTTTTAAACTAAATAGTGAACCAAAATGATTCATACAATATCACAAGAATTACAACTCATGATAGAAGTGTCACGCCCTAACCCAGTTTGGTCGGATTCCATGATCAACCCGCCACCCTTCCCTGTATCATTCAGGTATATATACTCAAATGATGCAAGGAAGGTTAAGGCATATTCACGTTTGAACCCCTTACTTAAGTTGGGGGTAGGAAGCGTACCTTGAGGGTCTGAGCGCGTCCGGAACTTCTTGTCAGGGTGATGTCCTACAAAGGGGTTGAGGGAAGGGGTGAGTACAATACTCAGTGAGGGGAACTAATATGACATTTTACTTGAATTTATTTTTTTCTTTAATTTAATCTCTCGTTGTTATTTCCTATAATCACAAGATTAACAATCGCTTTCTTATCATAGGAGGGATCACACATTCGCAAAATGGTCCTTAACCGTGCCACTTGTGGACCAGAGCGTCTTTACCGTCCACCCTAATAGAGGGGATACTACATCTATCCGGAGTTTGTGTGGACATCAATACTCTGACCCCAAACTCAAGTTTCTCCACCATGTCCGCTCAATGGGACGAGACCTCATTTCCCCTACTGCCTTGGTCTCTATGCACATGACATTTCTCGGCTTCACGACCTACTGAATGATGATACTGCTCTTATGCTCCCTGGGTCGTCCAGTAGTCCTTGAGTCCTATCACTATCTCATGCTAGGTGTCCTGATGGCCCGAACATCACGGTGCATGCACAATCAATAAGCTTTTTAAGTTATAGCCATTATCTTTGGCCTTTTTGCATAACGGTCTGTCAGCTTGGCTTCAACCCCACCACGTGTACTGGACTAACATGTTCGACAACCTAGCTTCGGCAGAGCAACAATTCCGCCTAACAAGCTCGACAACTCAACTTGGCTCGATGGGTATCACACAAGTTCCCATTATTATTTTTAGCCTCATATATCACATTTCTATTTTGGACGGGTCCATGCCCGTATCCATCGGCCTTGTGCCCACTAGCATCTCCAGCCTAAGCCCAAAATTAGCTCCAAAATGTTTTGAGCAGAGTCACCCTGTTAGAAGAGGCTAATTCTGAGAAAAATAGTTTTTCAAAGCTTAACCCATCATTCCAACCAGAATGGACATCATAGCAGTTCCCTCTCATCCGGTGATCTCGACGGGGTCGTGCCGACAGAATTTTCTCTCATCAGTGCGCTTCTAGGGTCAACGCTCGAGTAATCTGGTCCTGCTAGGTGCAAGTGTTAGGATTAGGATGTGGTGACAAATGGGTCCCATACTTACTCATATTGACACCTAAGGTCTCGTACTTTGCTTAAATTACACCTGGGTCCCTGATTTCTCTTTAATCTCTGTTGGGTCCCCAATTATCCCTTTTGGGTCCTTAACTATTTTAATTTCACTAATTTGCCCTTGATTTACCAATTTTGCCTTCTAGTCCTTAATTTTCTAAAAATTGTAGTTTGGTCCCCCAACTTTTCAAAATTTCCAATTTGCCACAAATGTGTCCAATTTGCCCAATCGACCCTCAATTGGGGTGAATTTAATGAAAACACACTCAATTTCATGAAATTATCGTTCAACACTCCAATTTTTGAAAATTACACAAAAGTCCCCCAAAATCCCCAAATCACCCTTCATCTTCTTCCCTAATTCGAGCATATGGCACTTCGGATCTTACTTCATCCAATTGGCGCCTTGTAAGTCCTTATTTGGCTAAGTTTTGTGCCTTATCGAAGCTTCGCTGGAAAAGTTACAATAGAGACAGAAAGCTTACATTTCTTACCGGTGGAGAGGCAGTGGTCGGAGCTTAAGGTGGAGGTAGCTAGAGCTAGTTAAGGGGAACCTAGTAGGATTGAGCCCTGCTGCAATTCGCTACAGCCCTATGAGAATTTGAAGAGAGAAGTTTCGATCGGTGCAGTTCTAAAATTTGGGAATTCTGATGAGGGGAGGTAAAATTGAGCTTACCAGGGCCTGTAGGGGTGCTGTGGAGGGTCTTAGGTGGTAAATGGTGGCCAAGGTGGGTGGTGAAAGGGCCAGATGGGTGAGGTGGTGTCAGGCAGGAGCTCGTTGCTTCGAGCTCCGAAGCAGCTTTACTGTATGATCTCCCCCACATCTCCTTGAGCACTCTCTGGTTATTCTAAGATGGTTGGGAGCTAGAGAATTCTTCCCCGATTCCAATGCCACCCTTCAGAGCTCCTTTGGTGGAGGTTTGGCATGTTGTCGAAGCTCTGGTTTGCAGCTCATCGGAAAACTCACTCTTCTTCTTCGCTCGACTATGGGATGCTGAGAACAAATGAGGGGGGGGGGGGGGTGCTCTTTATATAGGGAGGTTGGCAACTTCTCAGGCTACTGCCGACGTAAGACTCGACCTCCGATTTGGTGGCTGGAGACCTGACCAAAGCATTTTTCAAGTCACTAGAGAATCTAGTTTTTTCGATGACTTCTCTCTCTCTCTCTCTTCTCTATTAACGTCTGAAGGTTGAAGACAATGACGTGGCTATCATGCCATGTGGTGCGCTATGATTGGTTAATTTTTCTGATGTGGAACGCTAGCTCGCCGCCGCGTCAACCGTTGACTGGACACGTGGCAGCCTCCCACTAGGAGCTCGTGTCCGCGTGACATGTTGACGGGGCACCAGCTAGTCGTTGACCGGACATGTGACAGCCTCCCATTGGCTGATCGTGTCTATGTGGTAGCTAATGTGGTGTCATCTAACTGTTGACCTGTTTGTTGACTATTGACCGATCCAGTCTGACTAGGTTTGCAATTCGAAATTTCTAAAATCGGCCAGTTCAGACCCAGTTCGACCAGTTTTCTCAAATTTTAAAATTTTAAAATTTTTCTAAATTCATTTCCTATTTAATGGTGATCTCAAATTTTCAATTTAATATTTTAAAGCCAACTAGAAGAATAAATTTGTGAACTAGTTCTGTAAAACCCACCCTTTTGAGCTAAGGAAAATAGGGAAAAGAACCGATCAAACCAAGTGAGGATTCAGAACCGGTTCACAAACCCGATTATTTCTGAACGGGCAATTTGAGAATTTACAACTCTCAGGTGATCCAAAGAGTTCATTAAACCTTGGAAAAGAGACTTAAGCCAAAATAAAAGACAAAAACCAAATTGGTTCAAGTGAACAAGATTCCATAAGAACATTGAAGTTAAGTGTGCTTACTCGAGAGTAGTGTGAGGATGGGTGACCCGAAATTTCGGGAAGTATGAATTTTTTGTAACCCGAAATTTCGGTCAAAAATTTTTATGCGAACGTACGCCTTATCATAAATAACCATAAATTAATATATATTTAATTATTGTAATTAATACCAATAATTTAATACCTAAATTAAATTATTGGAATTAATACAAATAATTTAATACCGAAATTAAATTATTGAAATTAATACCAATAATTTATGGAAATATTAATACTAGTAATAAATATCTCTCATTTAATACACGAGTTTTATACCTATATAAAGAGGTCATCCCCATTTATTCTTCTCACACCCGAACACTTCTCTCTCTCTCTACTGCTCCATTTCCCGGTGAAGATTAAACCAGAGCTTCGACTTCAAAATTTTTCTTAACCTCGAAAGGAGAGGTCGGGCTCTTTAGAACCGGGCAGAAGACAACTATCTGATAGCAAACTCCAGTCAATCTGAGAATCGTTGGAGAAGCGCCGACATGATGGAATAGTGAAGCAGCTCCGGCGGACCGAAGCTGCCCTATTTCGGCCAAGCTGAAATCGACCATTTCAAGCCCTCCTCAGGCCAAACCAAGCCCTTCCAACACTTCCTCAGCCTTTCCACGGCCGAATTAGGACCGAAAGGTAAGCCAATTCGGCTCCCCTTTACAATTTTCGATCGGTGTTAGAGAGAGAGTCGACCAAATTTCAATGAAAAAATTCTAATCCAATTCTACATCAATTGATGCAATTCTTGATTCTAGGATGAACCTCAGGACAAGAGCTATCTGCCCAGATAGAAAGCTCGGACCGCTGTGCCTTCACCGGTGAGTAATCGAAGCTTTCTCTCTCTATAGTTCATTTTTCGGCGAAGCTCCGTTTGAGCTCGTCCCGACGTTAAAACTTGCGATTCATATTTCTTAGAATCGTATGAACATGAAGGAACTCAATTTCAACTCCAATTTCAATAATTAGAAGTGTTTGATCCATCAATTTGATGAAAACAAATTCGGTAGTGTTGAAGAGTTGAAATTAGGGGAAATTTTGGGGATTTTTGAAATTCAAAGGGCCAAAATACAATTTTATGAAATTGAGGGTCAATTGGGCATGAAAATAATGTTGGAGGACCAATTGAGGATTTTTGGAATTTTTGGGCCAAAACTTACCATTTTTGTAAAAGAAGGGCAAAATGGTAATTATGGAAAAATTGGGGGACCAAATTGGAAATTTGGGAAATTAAACCCCTTTTTGGTGAAATTGAATAAATTGAGGTCCCAGGATAAATTTTAAAAGTTACGGGACTCAATTTGAGGAAAAACCGACATTAGGGACTTAACGTTAAAGAGAAATAACTTTAGGGACCTAATTGCAAATAACTAAAAGTTTGGGTTTTCTCATTTATTGGAAATGAATGAAGGCTGTTATGTCGAGTAATACTGAACAAGGTTGTTCATATCGTGTATGAACGCGAAATACCGAGAACGCCAGCAAGGACAAGCTCGCGTTAATAAAAAGAACCAGTCTAGTGGAATTCACGGCATTAACGGGTGAGTGGGTTTACTAAAATCATACCCGGTTGGGATGATGAGCACAAATTCCAGATAAAAACCACTTACTGGTTGTGGGTGAAAATTTTATATCATACCCGGTAGGGGGTGATAAGTAACTCGGTATAAAAACCCACTATTTAGTGGTATTTTAATCATCACCACTTAGAGAAAGTGATGTGAAAATTATGTGGAAAAACTACTTACCGTTTGTAAGTAGATCATACCCGGTTGGTATGATGAGACTTCCTCGAAGGAAGTTGAAAACCCGTTCATCGGTTATGAATGGAGATGTCCTTATGCCAGTCGGTATAATGGACAGTAAAAACCTATTTTGTCAAAAGTGTTCTCCCCTGACTGTGTGCCAATGCTTAAACTATTTGGGAGACCTTCTTGACGGGAGCTCGAATAGCTCTTATAGGCCCATGGCCTCGGTTTTAGAACTTGAGGGCTAGAATGCCCAGATTTTTGAAAATCTCGTACAGTGGGCCCAAGGCTAGTTGGCACGAGCAGGAGCTCGTAAATGAACATGATATATGTGCCATAAAAATTAATAATGTGAATTGTTTGGCCATGGTACCAAGATAGGACCGACATGCTCAGTCAACTAGCAGCAGTGTGACATGACATGTCGACGGACTAGTTAAGACAAACAATTGCGGGTTGAGTCGAGAGTCGAGACCATTGGACCAATGGCACCACATATTACATGGCTTGATAAGAAAACATTGTTTGTGCATGCACTATGAGTACGAGATCATCAAGACGCCCATGAGGGGTAGTGATGTGTCCTAAGGGCCCTGGACGACCCGGTGAGTATAAGGGCAGATCGTCGCTCCAGGTGTTTGTGCAAAATTTGGAGTAGCACCAAGTGCATGAGACCGGGGTGGGGATGGGATGAGGTCTCTGTCCTCATATGGACACGAAGAAGTGATTTCAGGATTGTGGGTCAGATGTCATGTACATCTACTCATTCCCAGGGTAGAAGTGGTCGTACTTCTATTAGGGTGGCAGGAAAAGTCGTTCCGAAGCCACTAGCGGGTTCAGTAGTGATACTGACTTGCGAATATGTGTAACCTTCATGATGAAGGATGTGTGTTGGGTGATGACACACCGGTAACTAAGAAATAATGGGAAAACCCAAATTTTTAAATGAAGGGATTTTTGAAAAGAAAGGAGTCTAACACACTCCATATAAATGTTTTTTCTTAAAAGTTAAAAGTAGACCTTTAAAAACCCATTCACTGAGTAGTCGTACTCAGCCCCTCCCATATATCCCTTTCAGGAAATTCCAGAAAGCCTATCCTTAAACACCATCAACTAAGTTGACTGTAAGACAAGTATATAAAGTTTTAAATTTCATGAAATTTTGATTATACTATTCTAGGAAAAAGGTGCAGGTTAAATGATGCCTTACTCTTTACGGTTTACAACCAAACCGGGAGAGTGGCGGGTTGATCATGGGGATCCGACCAAACTAGGTCGGGGCGTGACAGGTTCACTATGGTTCATGCCGGTTCGGGTCCGGTTCACCCTAAACCCGTTCGATTTTTGTCTCCAATTCTACTTCCCAGTTCTTCCTTGAAGTTTTTGTGAAATTTTGGTCACTTGGGATTTTCCAATTTCCCACGTTAGCTATTTTTCATTCATTAAACGACTAATTTCTTCATGTATAAACCTACATAGGTTCTTTTTCCGGTTTCCTTTGGTTCGATTGGACGAGTTTTATAATAAGTGACATCATAGATTATACCACGCGGAACTTGACTTTCACCTGAAATTGTTTTGGTGAGGGGAGTCAGCTAACATATCAATGAATGAGGTATTGACGTCGAGCCACTACATAACTAACAACCTTAGACTTAAAAAAATTATAACATAAATTTTATTCATGATTTTAAACAATTAAATAACTTCCATGTTTTACCTGATCCTTGAGATTCCTGTCTCGACAACCTGAAAATGTAATCAAATTTATGTCGGGTAATTTCTCTTTCCCCAATTCATATTAAACAATGCATGACATGCATACAATAATAAATGATGGTATTTCATTGTCCATGCCTTGCTCGAAAAATATGCTACAATTTCGATCGATAATTATTAGAGTGTGTGAGTCACATGTTCTACACAACTGATACATCTCGGGTTCGTCTCTTATTTGGATAACTTAACATTCCAAGTTAATGAAATTATTTCATATGTCTCCTCCCCATACCTTTGTACACATATGATTCAATTCCGCCAAATTTCTCATCGTAGTGGTTTACTTAGTGGGACTACACTCGTACATCAATCGGGGGTTCCAAATAATCTGGAAGTAATGATATGTATCTCCCCTTATTCACAACTTCCAATATACCCTTGATGTCGACACTACCTCGTTAAGTATCATATCAACGTCCCCATCTTCATACTCGTATATGTATAAACATATAAAAACACAATATGTTTTACACAGATGCTATAAACCTCATTCTCTCATAGAAAGAAATTCAGAAATGGGAACCGAAAAATTTTGAGAGAAAATCAAGGTTCAAAGTAAATTGGAATTGGTAAAGAGAAGACAAAACAAGAAATTTGAAAATCACAAATGTTAAATGAAGATCCAAAAATGATGGAAATGGATCATGAACCAAATTGGATGTGAGAACTAGACCGATTTAGGGTGAACTAGACTTCAATCGGGTTAAACCGAGATGAACAGTTAAAAGATTCATTTTTCTAGATGACTTAAAAATATCAATTTGGAAAATTGAAGTTACCAATGTGTAGAAAATTAATTTAGAAAACCGGTCGAACCGGGTCTAAAATGACTGATTTTTTTATTTCGGGTCACCAAACCCAATCCAATTGAACCAATCAATGGTCTAGCCAGTCAACAGACCGCCAGCTAGGTTAGCGCCCAGTCAGCATGCGCGACTAATCAGCACCCGACATGTGGAAAAACGCGCCTAGTTAGCCATTCGATCAGCATTTAGAAGCACTAACCAATCAAAGTGTGACACATGTACTTGGTCAACAGTTAGATGGAGAAAATCAATGTCACCGAAGACTGACCAATGGGAGTGCGAGACATGTCCTTAGTTAGCGGTCAACTATGGAGAAGGCTTGTTAGTAGGGCTGACCAATGAGGAGCTGACACATGGCAAAGGTGCCTCATCGGATGGCTACAATTAATCAGAAGCTGCCATATGGCAATGACAATCAATGTCTGGAAGCACTGACCAATCAAAGCGTGACATGTGTACTTGTTCAACGGTCAATTACAAAAAATCCATTTCACCGAAGACTAACCAATGAGACAGCGAGACATGTCCTTAATTAGCGGTCAACTAAGGAGAAGACTCGTCAGTAGGGCTCACCAATGAGTAGCTGACACATGGCAAAGGTGCCTCGTTAGATGGCCACAACAAATTAGAAGCTGCCATGTGGCAATGGAAGAGTACGGTGGGAAAATTGATGATTTTAAATTAGCCAATTAGAGGACACCACGTGTCATAATCAACGATGGTCAAATTTGTTCAGCACCCACGTTGGAACGAGTGACCAATGGGAGGTTGCTCCGTGGCCAGTCAACGGGTCAATGTACGACTGAGACTTTGAGTAAGACATCATGTCAGCAAAGCTAGCCAATCACAAAGCACCATGTGGCATCTCACATGTGCGAAGCTCACACGCACGCACACAGTGTCATCTTCTTCCTTCAGACTTCTGAATGACAGAGGAGAAGGAAGGTCGCCATTACTTTGACGGCCAATAAATCTCTCCCACAAGGGAGTAAATTAGAGAGTTTATGGTTTGCCGATGGATGGTTGGATAAGAATGGAAGTATCCGAGCTCCTTTCTATTCATCTTCTCCATCCCTCGAATGCACGAAGAAGACGAACAACTCTAGTTTCCGACCATTCCTGAACTAGAGCTCCTACATCGACCCTTTTCTCCATTTATGAACATGAATTCAAGTTCCCTAGAACTAAGAGGAAGTCCTCTACCTTGTTGAATATTCCTTTCAACTTGAGGATCACCGGAGAAGTGCCGATGAGCTCGCACAGTACAGTCGCTCCGGTGGTTGACTTTTAGCAGAAATGTTTTAGTTGAATTTCGACAACCTCAGACTTCCTAAGGCCAGACCGACTCTTCCACGACTCTGCACGATCGAGCCTAGTCCTCCTTGAGCTTTCGAGGTAATAGTGAAATGTTAGAGAGAGAAACTATTCAAAATTTATTGATCAAATTCCCCTTGTTTAGTGCATTAATTAAGACAAATCTTAATCCTAGAAGGATTCTCTCCATGAGAGCTAACTTCCTATATTAAGAGCTCTGACAAGCGCGTCCTTGCCAGTAAAAATTTGAAGCTTTCTCTCTTTAGAAATATTTTCCAGCAAAGCTCCGTTTGAGCTCGATTCTAGGCCAATTTGAATGATTCAAAGTCCAAAATGATCGTGGAGAGATAAAGAAGATGATTAGCAGTATGATAGGAGGTAATTAACCGAATTAGTTGGTCAATTTGATGAAATGTGATTTCGGGGGTCAAAGTGCAATTTTGGAGATATTGAGCGATTTGGAAATTTTTGGAAATTTGGGTATTTTTGTGCAATTGACGTAAATTGAGGGTCAATTGAGGATTTAAATGAAATTGGAGACTTAATTACAATTAAAATGTGTTTTGGGGAATTTAATTACAATTAAAAGTGAGTAAATTCTTTATTTGTAATTTTGAATAATTTTATATTAAATAAAATTATTTGGGGATAAAATTACAAATAAAGTAAAAATTATGGCAAATAATTTGGAGTTTATTTGTCAAGAAAATAAACTTAGGGACTTATGCGTAATTAAAGAAAGCATAAGGACTTAAAAGTAATTATAAGATAATTGATGGATTGGTTATCCGTGAAAATGTAGGTGTGAAATAAAGGCGTTTACCTACAACCGATAATCAAACCCAAGTAATTGAAATTATGTGCATGACAAACAAGTCATGAATCTTGGGTGTTTGGGATTTCTGACTTCGGTCCGATTGGACTGATTATACGCATACTTAGTGTCACGCCCCGACCCGGTTTAGTCGAGGTCCTGTGATCAACCTGCCACCCTTCCATGCATCATCCGGGTATCTCTACCTTAATGATACAGGGAAGGTAAAGGCGTGCCTACCTTCATTCCCTTACTATAAGTTAGGGGTGAGGAACATACCTCGAGGACTTGAGCTTGTCCTGAGACCTTCTTTCTTTATCATGGACCTAAAAGGGTGAGAGGAGGAGAGCGAGTATATAGGTACATATACTCAGTGAGGGAAACTACTATAACAATTGATTAGTTTTGTTTCTTTATCCATTAGTTATTCATTTGTCATTTTTCGCATATCATTCACACATCAACCATCCTCCTATCATAGGAGGGATCACACGTCCGTAGAACGATCCCTAATCATTCCACTTATGGACTGGAGCGCCTTTATCGTCCATCTTAATGGAGGTTAACTGCCTCTACCCTGAGTTTGAGTTGACATTAATAGTCCGACCCTCAAACCCTGATCACTTCATGGTGTCCGCTTTGTGGGATGAGACCTTCTTTTCCCTACTACCTCGGTCTTAGTACGTAGGAAGTTCCCCGAGCTTCTCGACCTACTGGATGCCAAACTGCCCTTATGCATCCCTAGGTTGTCCAGCAGCCCTTGGAATCCATCACTACCGCCCTATGATGTTTATCTAATCCCACTCACAACCGGTAATTAGGTTTTTAGCTTAATAAGTTATGATCATCACCCCAATCGGGTATGACGTTAGTAAGCCTACTCACTCGTCGATTGTGACGTGTTCGTCCTTAGTCAGTTTCTAGTCCATGCTAGCTCTCTCTTGCTTGTGTTCTAGTCTCATGTGTCCCTATATGGTTTAGGTATCATTATCAATAAGGGTTCTACATAACAACATTCATTTTCTCACATATGAGCGACTAGGCCTAAATTCTCGGTTTATTGCACTTAGGTCCCTAAAGTTCATATTTCTTGACTTTATGTCCCTAATGCTATGTTTTCCCCCAAATCAAATCTCAAGGTTTCCAATATCCTCTTTGGATCCTCAATTTACATAAAATTATGTAAGGGGATCAAGTTTCCCAAATTTCCAATTGGGTCCCCTAATTTTTCAAAAGTTACCATTTTGCCCCTACTTTCTAAAAATAGCCAATTGACCCCAATTCTTTCAAAAATTGACCAATTGGTCCCCCAACATCTTCCTCATTGCCAATTGACCTTCAATTTTGAGAAATTGCATGGAGGTCCCTCAATTTTTCGAAATCCCCAATTTCCCCTGATTTCTTCCTACTTTTCTAACCGAATTTGATTTCTTCAATTTAGCCATTCAATTTGGGTTAATTGCTCCAATTGATGGCTTGGATCGGTTTCTACACTTCCATAAGAACAAATGGAGCTTTGAATTGCATAATTTGAGTCCGAAACGAGCTCAAATGGAGCTTCGCTAGAAAACTGTTCGTAGAGAGAAAACTTCAAAAGCTTATCGTCGGAGGCGCGGTGGTCTGAGCTCTTGATCTGGGGAGGTAGCTCTCATACTTAGGGTCTTCCTAGGATCAAGAATCACTACAAATGATGTCCACATGAATGTAAATTTCGTTAGTGAAGTTCGACACTTTCTCTCTCTAACACCGATATGCAATGATGGAGTAGGGTTGAATTGGCTTACTTTCACCTCTGTGGAGGTCGTGTGATGGTCGTGGGAACTTTGGGATGCTTGTTTTGGTCGAAGGAGGTATGAATTGGCTGAATTCAGCTCGGCCAAAACAGGGTAGCTTCGAACCAATGAAGTTGCTTAACTATTCGATCTCATCGGCGCTTCTCCGGGGATCCTTGGGTCGAAGGGAGGTTGCTCTCAGGTAGCTGACTTCCCCCGGAGTCTCTAGGATCTGACCTTGCCTTCTAAGGTCGAGAAAAGTTCCCATGTCAAAGCTCTAGTTTGAGCTTTGTCAGAAAATGGAGTACTTTAGAGTAGAAGAGGATTTGAGGTGTGTGGAGGATGAGTGGGGGGAGCTCTTTATATAAGGAGCTCAGGGACCCTTTGTCATGCCCCGACCCGGTTTGGTCAGATCCCCGTGATCAACCTGCCACTCTTCCGATTTATTAAGTGTTTTCTCTTCTTTTAAATCATGAGGAGTAAGGTATCCTTTAAACCTATACCTTTCTTGAAATAACATTAATCAAAAGTGCAAGAAATTTAAACTTAACATACCTCGAGGTCTTTTGGTAGGCTTTCCCTTGATTACTTGAAAAGGGGTATAAGGGAGGGGGTGAGTTCAACAACTCAAAGAATGGGTGTTTTAAAATTTGACTTTTAGAAAATAGTTTGAATTGTAGTGTGCAAGACTCCTTATTTTCTTTAAAATATTTCATCCTCAAAATCTCAGTTTTCATAGCCATATCTCATCATTAACTACAAATGGTGTATTTATCAACCAACACATGCCCTTCATCATGAAGGGAACACACATTCGTAGGGTAGTAGGTCCACTGCATCCACTTGTGTCGTCGAAGCGACTTCACCGATCACCAAGATAGAAGCCTGTCCACTTCTACCCTAAGAATGAGTGAATGTACATGACATCCGACCCTCAATCCTATAATGAAAACTCTGTGTCCTTATGAGGGCAGAGACCTCAACCTAACCCCATCCTGGTCTCATGCGCATGAAGCCACGTCGAGCTTCCCTGACTGTCAGCACGACAATCTGCCCTTATCTCCATCATGTCATCCAGTAGCCCCTAGGATGCATCACTACCCATCTTGGGCGTTGTAAACCCCATCCCTGTAAAATAAGGAAAACCAAGGAAAGAACTAGTCTACTCGAGTGACAAAAACCGAACAGGTTCACAAACCTTATCAATAGAGAACATGCAATTTGGGGAATTTACAACTCTCGAGTAACCCAAAGGGTTCATAAAACCAATGAAAAGGATCTTAGGACAATTTGGGAGAGAAAACCAGACCGGCTCAAGAGAACCAGATCCGAACCAAATTGAACTGGTTTATGAACCAAGTTGGTTCATGAACCGGAACCGATAGATAAAGGGCAAACCGGGAAATTTATGGATGTTGAGTGACCTAAGGAGTCACAAAAGTCATGAAAAAGGACTTTAGGATGAATTGGAGATGAAAACCAAACCGGTTCAGGTGAACTGGATCCGAACCGGATTGAACTATTTTGGTCCAGTTTGAACCACTATTGAACCAGATGCTAAATTTTTTTTCAAGATGGCTTAAAAAAATTCAAATTTGAGATTTAAGGCCACCATTGGATAGAAAATGAATTTAGAAATTTTTAGATTTGAAAAATTCGGTTGAATTGGGGGTGAACCGACAGGTTTAAGCTTTGAACCCGGTTCAGACCAGTTCGGTCCGATTCGGAACAATGTTGTCTTCTTCCTTCAAATGAGAGCACCACTGTTCACTCATCGAAAAATCGCGCAGTGCTGACGAAGCTGAAAAGTCTCCTGCCAGGGAGTTTCAGGCAATGAATGACTGCCATTAAGGTACCAATCGGACAACCAAGAAGTCCCCGAGCTTCCTATATAAAGAGTCCCTCCTTATTCATCCTCTCTACACCTGTAAACTCTATTCTCTCTAAGCTACTCAAATTTTTGATGAAGCTCGAACTAGGGCTCCGATATAGGGTCTTTTCTGAGCCAAAGAAGGCGTGGTTAGATTCTTTAGAACAGGGGAGAAGTTAGCTACACGCCTGTAGTCTCCATTTTCTCTGAGGGTCGCCAAAGAAGCGCCGGTGTATCAAACAGTGAAGCAGTTCTAGCGAACCGAAGTTGCCCTATATCAGCCAAGCTGAAATTGGCCAATTCGAGCCCTTCTCTGGCTAGACCAAGCCCTCCCAACCCCACAGTCCACCTGCAACTGAATTAGAGCTGAAAGGTAAGCTAATTTGGCTCCCCTCTATAATTTCTGACCAATGCTAGAGAGAACCGACAAAACTTTGTTGATAAAATTCTCACTCAATTTGACATCAATTGATACAATTCTTGATCCTAGGAGAAACCTCAGGACAAGAGATATCTACCCAGATTAAAAGCTTAGACCTCCGCGCCCCCGACGGTAAGCTTTCGAAGCTTTCTCTCTCTAAGACCAATTTTTCGGCAAAGCTCCATTTGAGCTAGTTACGGCATCAAATCGTGTGATTCAAAGTGCAATTGAATCATATAAAGGTGTAGGAACTCCCATCTAACTTCAATTTTAACAATTAAACTCATTTGATCATTCAATTTGATAAAATCTAATTCGGTTGAGTTAAAATGTTGAAATTTGGGAGGGGGGAGGAATTGGGAATTTCAAAATTTTGAGGGACTAAAGTGAAATTTCATAAAATTAAGGACCAATTGGGCATTGTAAAGATGTTGGAGGACTAATTGGGCAATTTTGAAATTTTTGGGACAAAATTTACTATTTTTGTAAAGTAGGGGCAAAATGGTAATTTTGGAAAAGTTGGGGGACCAAATTAGAAATTTAGGAAATTAAATCCCATTTTGTGAAATTGAATAAATTGAGGTCCCAAGGTGAATTTTAAAAGTTTTGGTACTCAATTTGAGGGAAAATCGACATTAGGGACTTAAAGTTAAAGAAAAATTACTTTAGGGACCTAATTGCAAATAAATGAAAAGTTAGGCTTTCTCATTTATGTGGAATGAATGAAAACTATTAGACCGAAGGATAATAATCAAGGATGTTCATATCGTGTAGGAACACAAAGTACCATAAACGCCAACAAGGATAAGCACGTGTGAATTCAAAGAACCAGTAGAGAAAAATTCATTGCATTAATGGGTGAGTGAGAATCTTATACATCATACCGGTTGGGATGATGAGCACTTTTATTTAATGAAAACCTACTTACCAGTCATGAGTGGGACTTTTAACATAATACCCAATTGGGGTGATGAGTGAATTATGCTAAAAACCACTTACCAGCTGTGAGTGGGAATTTAATATCATACCCGATTGGGATGATAAGTACCTCGAAAATGAAAACCCACTGCTAATAGGTATTTTAATCATCACACTTGGGAGGTGTGATGTGGAAATTAAGTGGAAAAACTACTTGTTGGTTGTAAGTAGATCATACTTGTTTGGTATGATGAAACTTTCTTGAAGGAAGTGGAAAACCCGTTTATTGATTATGAGCAGAGATAATACCTAGTTAGTATGATGGACAGTTGAAAAGTATATTTTGTCGGAAGTGCTCTCCTTGACTGTATGTCACTGCTTAAACATTTTGGGAGACCTTGACGGGAACTCGAATAGCTCATATAGACCGAAGGCCTTGGTTTTGGAAACTTGGGGGCTAATATGCCCGTTTTGAAAATCTCGAACAGTGGGCACGAGCAAGAGCTCGTAAATAAACATAAATCTGAGCCATAAAACTTAAATAAATGAATTGATTGGCCATGGTACCGAGATAGGACTGACATACTCGATGGACTGGCGACAATGCGACATGATAGGTCGATGAATTAGTTGAGACAAATAGCTGTAGGTCAAATTGAGGGTCGAGGCTGTTGGACTAGTAGCACCAAAGATTAAATGGCTTTTGAGAAAAACTTTGTATGTGCATGCAGTTGAGGTTCAGGACCATTAAGATGCCCAAGAGGGGTCGTGATGCATCCTAAGGGCTGCTGGATGACATGATGACAATAAGGGAAAAGAGAAGCTACTAGGTTTGTGTTTCTCGTCACCGGTCAGTCATAGAGTTCTGTGTTTGTACTCTACGGAGTTTTTGTGTTTGGACTCCATGAAGCTAGTATTTTTGGGGCTTCCTAAAGCTTTTATGTTTGAGTTTCACACGCACGAGACTGATATATGGTCTCTGTACTCATACGAACACGGAGTTTTATTCACAGGACTGAGGCTAGGATGTCGCGTACATCCACTCATTCTTAGGGTAGAAGTGGAAGTGCTTCTATCTAGGTGGCCAATAAAGTCGCTCTGACTTCACAAGTGGGTACAGTGGAAGAGCTGGCCTGCAAATGTGTGTTCTCTTCATGATGAAGGGCGTGTGTTGGTTGATAAACACACTAGTTATGGTTGAGGAGTGGGTATTGGCTATGAAACTGAGATTTTGAAAATGAGAAATTTTAAAAGAAAATAAGGAGTATGACACACTTCAATTCAAATATTTCCCTAAAAGTTAAACTTTAAACACCCATTCACTAAGTCGTTGAACTCACACCCTCCCTTATATCCCTTTTGAGGAAACCAAGGGCAACCTACCCCAAAGACCTCCTATTAATCAAACCTGCAAGACAGGTATGTAAGTTAAAAACTTTATGCAATTTTGATTTATGTATTTCAGGAAAGGTACAGGTTAAAAGGATGCCTTACTCTTCATAGTTTATAAATATAGGACAACCCTTAGTAAATCGGGAGAGTGGCGGGTTAATCATAGGGATCCGACCAAACCGGGTCGGGGCATGACAACTTGAGTGGTATCAGAGCCTATTTTCTCAAATACATTATCAAGACTAGAGAATATAGTAACTAATATGAATAATTTTAAAATTTATAGATGTCTCCCAAGAAAGGAATCAAGAGAACTAGAGATATAGTCTTCGACACTGCCCAACCAACCCTACCTATGGAAACTCCACGAGGAGCCCATAGAACCCCACCTGGATTAAGCTTGGAACATCAGGGATTGTACGAAGAGTTCACTCGAGTGTTTGGACGGCCTCACTCCTGAGGTAGACATCAACCCTTGAGCTGAGCCTAAGAAAGTACAATCCCATCCCCCTCCTGCTAACATTCCTCCTCCAATGGACATTCCCAAATACCTCAAAACCCTTCGACAATTAGGATGTAAACCATTCCTAGGAGAAAAGGATGCGGGGCTGCTATTTATTGGCTAGCTAGCATCAAGAAACTCATGGGGATAATCAAGATTTCACCAAAGGATATGGTGATCTTGACAGATTTTTTCCTGGAAGCTAGTGCGAAGAGGTGGTTGGATAATGTTAGGAGCTTGCATGCCACCACCCCCACATAGGAGCTATTCGAGGAAAGATATACGGAGGAATACCTAGCTCCACATCTAATCAACGAGAAGAAACAAGACTTCCTCCGACTCCATCAAGGGCTTTACTCTATCTCGGACTATGAAACCAAGTTCAACGAATTAAGACCCTTTGCCCCTGACCTAGTCGGACCTATGGATGTTGGTCAATGATTTGTGGACAGTCTTAATATGGACATACGAGACCGAATGGGGGTACTAGGATGCCCCATGAATTTAGTTGTTGTCATCAACATGGCCCTTGGATGTGAGCGTCTAGTACAGACGAGATACCGCCGGGTAGAATAGACCGATAGGAAAGAGGAAGGAGGCTAGGACAGCCGAAGAAGACAAAAAAAGATAGGTGGATACAAATGGAGAACAAGAATGGGGTTCTCTAGGACAATGGAAGGTTATCATACTCAAAGGGAGACAAATACAACCCCGCCAAGGAGAAGCCCTTATTGTTCCAAGTGCCAGAAAAACCATGAAGGGCTATGCCGAATATGCTACGAATGTAGACAGCCTGGCCACTTTGTGAAGAATTGCCCAGCCCTTCAAGCCAATACATAATGAAATACCCACCTACCACTTCAAGGAAACCCAAGGGCACTAGACAGAGGGCAAGACATCGCCATTACATCGAGAATCCTGACCAGAGTATACAATCTAGTACCATAGTTAGTACTTACCAAAATTCCCTTGAATAAATATAGCAAAAAATTGTAATTCGTTATCATCATAATGAAAGTTATATTTCCTACAAAGATAAAATTGTGATACAAGTAAGAGAAAATAAAAAGGACGTACCCACAAAATTTCAAGGAGGAAATGGGAAAGAATGACATCTAAGTACGTCACTTTGAGGATAGATATAATCAAGGACAATTAGAATTTTGGAAGAAATGGGAAGAATACTACTAAGGAAGGAAATCCTAGGGAATCATACATACCATAACAAAGAGGTAATGGAACCAGGTGACAAAGGATAAGGAGATGTGGTTACAAAGGAAGTGCATGCTAAGGTAAAGGAATTAAACAAGGCATGCTAGGATGATCCAAGAAAGTTAAGTTAAACCCAAGGGAACGATTGGATAGATTGAAACTCTCAATTTTGAAATTTTGAGCAAGAACCCTCAAGAGGAAGAATCCACCCTAAGCAGAGGAGAAAGTGAACCTAAAGATATCCTTTTGGACTTGTGGGTAAGACATGCCTAGTTATGATATACTCCAGGAAGTGAATAAACAACATAAAGGAAAAGACATTCCTTAAGTGCGTGATTCAAAAGGGCTAAGTGAAAGAACAACCAAAGTGTTGCATGTCAAGCAAATCCCGAGTTAAGATTAAGGGAAATTATTCCTGATGCAAAGGATATTGATTTAGTTTTGGGGACAAAACTCCTAAAAGGAGGGGAGAGATTTAAACCCCGTCCCTTTAAAATAAGGAAAATCGGGGAAAGAACCGGTCAACCCAAGTGAGAAAAACTGAACCGGTTCACAAACCCGATCATTAGAGATCGAGCAATTTGGGGAATATACAACTCCCGAGTAACCCAAAGGGTTCATAAAACTACGAAAAAGGATCTTAGGACAATTTGGGAGAGAAAACCAGACCGGTTTAAGAGAACCGAATCTGAACCAAATTGAACCGATTTATGAACTGACTTGGTTCATGAATGGAAACCGATAGAGAAAGGGAAAATTGAGAAATATATGGATCCCGAGTGACCTAAGGAGTCATAAAAGTCATGAAAAAGACTTTAGGGTGAATTGGAGATGAAAATCAAACCGGTTTAGGTGATCCGGATCCGAACCGAATTGAGCCAGTTTAAACCACTATTGAACCTGATACTAAATTCATTTTTCTAGGTTGCTTAAAAAATTCAAATTTGAGATTTGAGGCCATGATTGGATAGAAAATGAATTTTGAAGTTTTTAGATTTGAAAATTTTGGTTGAATCGAGGGTGAACCGGTTGGTTTAGTCCTTGCACCCGATTCTGACCGATCCGGTCTAGTTCAGAATAGTGTCGTCTTCTTCCTTCATATGACAGCACTATTCACTCACCGAAAAATTGCACAGTGCCGACGAAGCTGAAAAGTCTTCAGCCAAGGAGTTTTAGAAAATGAATGACCATGATTAAGGTGCAAATCGGATGGCTAGGGAGTCCCCGAGCTTCCTATATAAAGAGCCCCTCTTCATTCATCCTCTCCACACCCGAAAACTCTATTCTCTCTCAACTGCTCCAATTTCTGGCCGAACTAGAGCTCTAACTTGTGCATTTTTCTGAGCAAAACAAGGTGAGGTCAGGTTCTTTAGAACCGAGGAGAAGTCAGCTACATGCTCGTTGTCTCCATTTGCTCTGAGAGTCACTAGAGAAATGTTGGTGTGATAGAACAATGAAGTAGCTCTGGTGGATCGAAGCTGCCCTATTTTGGCCGAGCTGAAATCGACCATTTCGAGCCATCCTTAGGTCAAATCGAGCCCTCTCAACACCTCCCCATCCCTACTACAACTGAATTAGAGCTGAAAGATAAGTCAATTTGGCTCCACTCTATAATTTCCGACTGGTGCTAGAGGAAGAACTGGCAGAACTTC
Organism: Trapa bicornis; assembly: GCA_030064425.1. Classification (NCBI taxonomy): domain Eukaryota; kingdom Viridiplantae; phylum Streptophyta; class Magnoliopsida; order Myrtales; family Lythraceae; genus Trapa; species Trapa bicornis. The sequence goes on from CM057749.1 coordinate 5,990,312, forward strand.
GATGATGAAATTCTCACTCAATTCAGCATCAATTGATGCAATTCTTGATGCTAGGAGGAACCTCAGGACACAAGCTATCTGCCCAGATCAAAAGCTCAGACCGTGGCACCCCCGACGGTAAACTTTTGAAGCTTCTGGAAGTCTAGTTTTCAGGTGAAGCTCCATTTGAGCTCATTCTGGCACCAAATCATGCGATTCAAAGTGCAATTGAATTGTATGAAGGTGTAGGAACTCCAATTTAACTTCAATTTCAACAATTAAACACATTTGATTGGTCAATTTGAAGAAATCAAATTCTAGAAGGTTGAAATTGGGGGAAAATTTGGGGAAATTTGGGAATTTTGAAAATTAGAGGGACTAAAGTGTAATTTCATAAAATTGTGGACCAATTGGGCATGCTAAAGATGTTGGAGGATCAATTCAATAATTTTGGAATTTTTGGGGAAAAACTTACCATTTTTGTAAAGTAGGGGCAAAATAGTCATTTTGGAAAAGTTGGGGGACCAAATTAGAAATTTGGGAAATTGAACCCCTTTTTATGAAATTGAATAAATTGAGGTCCCAAGGTAAAATTTAAAAGTTTTGGTACTCAGTTTGAGGAAAAACTGACATTGGGGACTTAAAGTTAAATAGAAATAACATTAGGGACCTAATTGCAAATAAATGGATAGTGTGGTTTCCTCATTCATTTAGAATGAATGGAGGCTATTAGGCCGAAGGATAATGAACAAGGATGTTCATATCATGTTGGAACACGAAATACTAGGAACGCCAGCAAGAACAAACTCGCATAATTACAAAGAACCAGTCGAGAGGAATTCACTGCATTAATAGGTGAGTGGGATTTTTATATCATACCCAGTTGGGATGAAAAGCATCTCGAAAATTAACATCCACTGCTAAGTGGTATTTTAATCATCACAATTGATATGAGTGATGTGGAAATCATGCGGAAAAACTACTTACCGGTTGTAAGTAGATTATACCTAGTTGGTATGATGAAACTTCCTCAAAGGAAGTGGAAAACCCGTTCATCGGTTATGAGCGGAGATGTCCTCATTCTCGGTTGGTATGATGGATAGTTGAAAAATATATTTTGTCGGAAGTGCTCTCCCCTAACTATGTGCAACTGCTTAAACATTTTTGGGAGACCTTCTTGATGGGAGCTCGAATAGCTCATATAGGCCGGAGGCCTTGGTTTTGGAAACATGGGGGGGCTAATATGCCCGATTTTGAAAATCTCGAACAATGGGCCCTAGACCAGTTGGCACAAGCAGGAGCTCATAAAAAAACATGATTCTAATCCATGAAAACTTAAGTAAATGAATTTTTTGTCCATGGTGTCAAGACAAGACTGACATATTCAGTCAACTAGCGGTAGTGCGACATGTCAAGTCTCCGGACTAATCAAAACAAACAATTGCAGGTTGAGTTGAGGGTCTGGGCCGTTGGACCAGTGGCACCACAAATTATATGGCATGAAGTGAAAATATTGATTGTGCATGCACTATGTTTACAGGACCTTCAAGATGCCCAAGAGAGGTAGTGATGTGTCCTAGGGCCTTGGACGACCTGGTAGATATAAGGGCAGTTAGTCATACCAGGTAGCTAGCTTCAAGCACATGAGACTGGGGTGGGGTCAGGATGAGGTCTATGTCCTCATACGGATATGGAAATTTGTTACGAGGTTGAGGGTAGGATGTCACAAATATCCACTCAATCTCAGGGTAGAAGTGGACATGCTTCTATCTAGCTGGCTAGTAAACTCACTCCAATGCCACAAGTGGATTCAGTGGACGTACTGGCTTGAGATTGTGTGTTTGACCTTCATGATGAAGGATGTGTGTTGGGTGATGACACACCGTGGTTAATAAGGAAAGGTGATAAAGATCTAAATTTAAAATGATAGGTTCTTAAAAGAAAATAAGGAGTTTGGCACACTCCAAATCAAACATTTTCCTAAAAATTAAAATTTGAAAACCCATTCACTAAGTCGTTGTACTCACCATTTCCCTTATATCCCTTTCAGGAAATACCGGAAAGCCTATCCCAAGGACCATCAACTAATACACCTGTGAGACAGGTATGATCAGTTCAAAATTTATGCAGTTTTGATTTATGTTATTCAAGGAAAGGTGCAGGTTTAAAGGGTGCCTTACTCTTTATAGTTTATAACAAGGGGAAACTTTTAATAAACTGAGAGAGTGGCGGGTTGATCATGGGGATCTGACCAAACCGGGTCAGGGCGTGACAACTTGAGTGGTATCAGAGCTTGTTTCCTCGAATACATAATCAAGACTAGAAAATATAGTAACTAATAGGATTAATCTTAAAATTTACAGATGACTCCTAGGAGAGGAACCAAGAAAATTAAGAATAACTCTATTCAACACCTTGTCCTCGTAGGAAGACAACCCTAGAAGCTTCCTAATGCCCGAGACATAGTAGAAGCCCTAAAGGACCAAATGGGGAAGTACCCAGTATCACCAAGGAGTACGGTGCCAGGACATGTTAGGGTCACGGTCCTATGTACAAAGGGAGCCAAACCTAAAGCCAAGAATGCCAGTACGGATGTATAATCTTACCAAGGAGGATACTTCCCAAGAAAATTGTAGCTTCCTATTTTGTGACTACTTTTTGTAATAGAGCTAAAACCCCAACCTTTTGTATTCCTCTATTAATGAAGTATTCAAAATTCTTAAATTCCTATCTCTCAATGATGTGATCTTGCTAGGAAGATGGCCCCTAAGGAAAATAACCAAACAAACCCACACTACCATAAAAACTAAGGAAATTTTCCATTTCAGTTAAGGAAAATGAATTAGGGGATTAAGAAACCTAGAAGGACTATTAGAATGACCCTTAGCAAGGGAGACTCAACAAGGAAACTATCAAGGTATTCAAACTCAAGGACAGCGAAGCACCAAACCACTAGCAACCCTAGAAAGTTCCCCACAATGCTTGCAGTAAAGGAGGAACCACAACAATTCACGCATGGGAATAACCATTACACATGTGAAAGATGGGGACACTACATGAAGAATTGCCCAAACCTAAGGACAAACACCAAGATAATCTGTTATAGGTGCAGGGGAAATAGGACAGGTAAAGAAGGACTGTCTCTCACCTCATAAATTCAAGGGAATAGCTTCTGAAAAGTCACGAAAGACAGGAAGGACTGGTGACTAAAACCATAAAGCAAGTTAACGGTTCGCAAAGAGGTCAAGAAATGAAGAGGTAAAGTGAAATTTAAACTCCTTAAGAAGATCAAACAGAGAGGGATATCACAAGAATAAAGGTAAGGTACATTGAAAGTACACCTATAACCCCTTGGGAGGGACAAACATGGAAAATGTCCTCCATAAACTCTAAGGTAGGACATAGTGAAGAAGAGAAGAAATACGCTATGAAAGTGAACTTTGGAAGAATGCATACAACTAAGTACCCCTTGAAGGGATCATTGATTGGTGGATGGTCATAACATGGAGTGCAAGGAACCAACCCATCATTATAAACTTCTCAAAGGAAGGATGTATCAGAGGCCAAGTATGACCTGCTTTGGAAAAGCAAAAGAGCCAAATAACGATTCTAAGAGAAATTGGTAGAAAGATGTAACTAGTAGCAATAGGATGGGCATGAAAGACAAGTGATATAGCTATCCAGACAGTTGGTCAAGAAAAATAGTGGGAATGAGGCAGTTAACGAACTGGCCTTCGGAAGAACCATGGATTTAAACCACGACAAAGAACGAAGAAGTGAAAAGGCCAAAACATTGGAAAAGAAGGAAAAAGGAAAATCCTTAAAGAAATCAATGGCCAAAACCAGATTTACAATTAAAAGTCTTGATACAGTTAAGTGAGCCTCACGAAGGATGATCAAGAGATTTTGAAACCAATAGGATGTGAACCCTCCCTAAAAGGAAATAAGTTAACACGTAAATAGGAGGTTAGCATCAAAAGATGCTGTGACAAGTAAGAATGAGTGGACTACCCATACTAAGGTAATAAATGAAAGAACATCTGAGAAACGTTGGGAAAGTAAGCCCTCCAAATAAGATGTGGCTAAGGAGGAATAACTACAATTGGTAAGACGGGTCATAGTCCACATGGGTATATGAAACCTAAAGAGTGGATGACTGAGCATAGTGTGGAATGCACGGAATAAAACCGATAATCAGAAGTATCTCAAGTAAGGAATAAGGGATGAAACAAAAGTTGTGGATAGAGAAGGATCCAAAACGGGAAAATGCCCTAACATAGATAGTGGTGTGAAGAAAGAAAGAAAAAACCCTAGAAGGAATGATAAGAAGGTTAGAGCATGTAGCTCCTAAGATGAAAGTCTCTATTGTGAGGGACATAGTAGAGAGCAAAATCGGAAGAAGGGAACCTTCCCAAGCAAAGGAATCAACACATAGACCAAGAGTGATTAATTTAGAATGAAGAATTGTGAAATGATCACAAGTAAGTAAAAGTGGATTAAGAAAAAAGAAAAAATCCTTGAATAAATAATGCTAAGGACTTAAGAAGAAAAGAAACCCAGCTTGTCAGTTAACCATTGGGAAACCAAATGATTGGAACCAGAAAGACCCAATAAGGAATTTGGGAAAGGACGAGTGGGTAAGGGAAATCAAAACAGTTATGTAAATTGATTGGATAACGGTAAAGGTAGTCATGGAATACTACTAAACAAAAGGAGGGATGAAGTTATCCGATCCCTGAAAGGTTATAAGTTGCAAACAACCATAAAAGAAGTGTTATAGGAATCTAATGGACAGAGACAGATTTTAGAATATGTCTTGTTGTAGGAGACATGTAAGCACAATAGACTCGAGGAAAAATGCGACTCAAGGAAAAATCAGTTAATGAGCATGATGAGGTCAAACGTAGTTTGGACTAAAGTTGTAATCAATGTTGGATGAAGGAAGGGTCAAATTAGGACAAAGGGATAATAACACTGAAACTCGTACACAATGCTCAAAATAACACAGAGCTAAGGGTTTCAACGATGAAGAGAATAACTAGACAAAGGAATTATTGGGCATCTTGGAACTCCTAATCCTGAAATCTTGAGTAAGAACCTCAAAAGGAAAAGTCTTTCCCTAAGCAAAGGGAGATGTGAATCTAGGGATATGCCTTTGGATTCACAGGCAAGATATACTAGTTATGGTAAAACTCCATGCAAGGAATAAACAATATAAAGGAAAAGAAGTTCCTTAAGCGTGTGATTTAAGGTGGACTAGGTGAAGGAATGACCAAAGTATCAATATTCTAAGTTGACATTAAGGCTATGTTTGGATTGATGGGTTTGGAGAGGTTTAAAAACCCTTCTAAACCCCTCCAAAACCCTTCATTATATTAAAAAGTAATCCATCCAATTTTGGGGGGTTTTGGAGGGATTGTAATTTTTTCAATTAAAATTACAATAATATCCTTATCTATCTTCTATATATAACACAAAAAGGTATTTTGTTTTCATATTACTATGTGTTCTCTACTTTCTTCTTCTTCCTCCTCTAATGTTGCTATATCTCAAGGTCAGTTTTTATTTTTACTTCAATAAATTTATAAGTTAACTATTTTTTCTATATATTTTTAGTTTTTTTCTTTCATCTACAAATATTTATGATTAATAGTTTTTTATATAATATATTCTACATTTATATTCACTGTTTTTATGCATGTTAGATTAGTTATTTTGTATATTCATAGTCATTTTTTGTTAATGTTTATATGTGTTAAGTTTTACATTTTATATTTAGTTATTATGTTTAAATATGTTGAGATTTTGATGTCATATATTTATTTACCGATATATGTATATTATGTGTGTTATATTTTTTATAGATGAATTCTAAGCTGTTAAATAAAGCTATCATTGCATATAAAGAAAAGTAGACTACAGTTGCTAATCTCATATGTTCTGTTACTATTTGGATATTTTTTTCGAAAATATTCTTGTCAAAATTGTGTTCCCCTTATTTTAAACACAGAAAGGGAGAAAATTATAATTTTTATATTGAATAGAATTATTAATAGTGAACAAGGATTTAATTTAATTAGAATGAGACCAAAAACCTTTTTAAATTTGTGTGATTTGTTGGAAAAGTATGGAAATCTATGACCTACAAGAAAATCATCAATTGAGTAACAAGTTATAAAATCACTATATATATTAACACATGGTGCTACAAACCAAGTACTTCAATTTTGGTTTCAAAGATCTGGAGAAACTCCAAGTCGACATTTTCACAATGTATTGAAATCTATAATTCAAATAGAAGAAAAACTTATTCGTCAAGATGGTAAAGAGATTTCCCACAAAATACTCAATCGTAGTAGATTCTTCCCATATTTTAAGGTAATTTAAATTTATCTACTTAGATAAATTTTAAATAAAAATAATATTATTGTTATTTATCTTATATTTTTTAATTGTAGGATTGTATTGGTGCCATAGATGACACTCATGTTCGTGTTAAAGTATCAAAAGTATATGTATCTAAGTACCGTGGTAGAAAAGATTGGCCAACATTGAATGTTCTAACAGCATGTGATTTTGAAATAAAATTTACATATATTCTACCCAGGTGGGAAAGAACTGCATCAGATTCAAGAATTATGAAGGATGCATTGATAAGACAAGATAATCTTAAATTACCTCAAGATAAATTCTATATACAAATAAAATATTATTGTCAATTAATAGCAAATAATAATATATATATTTTTAGGTAAATACTATCTTGTGGATGCCGAATTTCAACTTACTCCTACACTTATCCTGCCGTATAGAGGAGTATGATATCATTTGAAGGAATACACAAAAAAATGTTCCACAAAATGCTCAAGAACTATTTAACCTTCGTCATGCTTCACTACACAATTCAATTGAACAAGCATTTTGTATTTTGAAGAAACGATTTCCTATCATTGCAAGTTTAAGAGAGCCTAACTATCAAGTTCAAACATAGAAATACATAATTGCATCTTGTTGTATTTTGCATAATTATTTGATGGGTGTGGAGCCAGATGAAGAGCTTATTGCTGCAGTTGATTTTGAGGTTGATAACATGAATAGTAGTGATGTTGATTGCAATAATCACAGATCTGAACTTGAAGATGAGATTGAAGGAGAAATTATTAGTGATGTAATAGCTACTAGTATGTGGAATGATTATGTTATTTGATTAATTCTAATTTTATAATGGTATATTTATTTGAATATAAATTATTTTGTTATTATATTTAGATATTAGTATATCCATTTTATATTACTTGCAAATATTATTATTGTAAATTAATAAAATAAAGTAATTTGACCAAAATGCAATGGAATATTTGCTAGTGTGATTATTACATCAAATTTTGATTAATTGTGAATATTAAACTGTATAAATGAATTCACTACGTAATTCTTCCTCAGGATGACAGCACCGTTCACTCACCGAGAAACTGAATAAACGCCGGCGAAGAAGAAATGCCTCCATTTGGAATGTTTCAGGTCATCAACTCCTGTCATAATGGTGCCAAACAGACGACCAACGGGTCCCTGAGCTCCCTATATAAAAAGCCCATCTTCATTCGTCCTCTCCACACCTGGAAAGCTCACTCTCTCTCAGTTGCTTAGTTTTTCGGTGAAGCTCGAAACATAGCTCCGATATAGGGTCAATTCTGAGCTAAAGAAGGCGAGGTCAGATTCATTAGAATCGAGGAGAAGTCAGCTACATGGTGGTAGCATCCATTCATCCCGAGAGTCACCGAAAAAGCGTCGGCGTGATCAAACAGTGAAGCAGCTCCGGTAGACTGAAGCGGCCTTGTTACAACCGAGTTGAAATCGGCCAATTTGAGCCCTCCTCAGGCCAAACCAAACTCTCTCGACACTCCTCAGCCCTTCCACGGCTGAATTAGGACCGAAAGGTAAGCCAATTTGGCTCCCCTTTACAATTTCAGATCGTTGTTAGAGAGAGAGTCGGCTGAATTTCGATGAAGAAATTCTAATCCAATTCGACATCAATTGATGTCATTCTTGATCCAAGGAAGAACCTCTGGAGGAGAGCTACCTGCCCAAATAGAGAGCTCCGACCGCCGAGCCCTCACCGATGAGAAATTGAAGCTTTCTCTCTCTACAGTCTATTTTCCGGCGAAGCTCCGTTTGAGCTCATTCCGGCGTTAAAATCTACAATTTAAAGTTCCTTAGAATCGTGTGAACATATAGGAACCCAATTTCAACTCCAATTTCAACAATTAGAGGTGTTTGTTCAGTCAATTTGATGAAATCAAATTCGATAGTGTTGAAGTGTTGAAATTAGAGGAAAATTTGGGGATTTTCAAAAATTTGTAGAACCAAAATGTAATTTTCTAAAATTGAGGGTCAATTGGTCATGATAAGAACATTAGAGGGCCAATTGAGAAATTTTAGAATTGTTGGGGCAAAATTTACCATTTTTCTAAAGAAGGGGCAAAATTGTAATTTTGAGAAAATTGAAGGACCAAATTGGAAATTTGGGAAATTAAACCCCTTTGTGTGAAATCAAATGATTTGAGGTCCTAAGATAAATTTTAGGAGTTTCGAGACTCGAATTTAGGAAAAACCCGACAATAGGGACTTAAAGTTAAAGAAAAATAACTTTAGGGACCTAATTACAAATATATGTAAAGTTGGGTTCTCTCATTCATTTGGAACAAATGAGGGCTATTAGGCCAAAGAATAATGAACAATTATGTTCATTTTGTGTAGGAGAACAAGACATCAGGAATGTCAGTCGAGGTCTAGCTTGCTAAGGACAGAACCCGACTAAGTGGAATTTCATTGCACTATCGGGTGAGTGGGATTATGTATCATACCTGGTTGGGGATGATAAGTACCTCGGTAAAAAAAAACCCACTATTTAGTTGTATTTTTTATCATCACTACTTAGAGAAAGTGATGTGAAAGTTATGCGAAAAAAACTACTTACGAGTTGTAAGTAGATTATACTCAGTTGGTATGATGAGACTTCCTCGAAGGAAGTTGAAAACCCGTTCATCGGTTATGAATGGAGATGTCCTTATACCAGTTAGTATAATGGATAGTAAAAACCTATTTTTATCGGAAGTGTTCTCCCCTGACTGTGTGCCAATGCTTAAACTATTTGGAAGACTTTCTTGATGGGAGCTCAAATAGCTCTTATAGGTCGGGGGCCTCAGTTTTGAAACTTGAGCGCTAGAATGCCCAGTTTTTGAAAAATAACTCAAACAGTGGGCCATAGGCCAATGGGCACGAGCAGGAGCTCGTAAAATAACATGATATATATATATGTGTGTGTGTGTGTGTGTGTGTGTGTGTGTGTGTGTGTGCGCGTGCGCGCCATTAAAACTTAATAAGGGAATTGTTTGGTCATGGTACCAAGACAATTCCGACATACTCAGTCAACTAGTAGTAGTGCGACATGACCGGTCTCCGGACCGGTAAAGACAAACAGCTACAGGTTGAGTTGAAGGTTGGGACCGTTGGGACAAATGGTACCACATATTACATAGTAATTTAAGAAAATTTTGTTTGTGCATGCACCATGAGTACGAGATCATCAAGACACCCGTGAGGGGTAGTAATGTGTCCTAAGGGCCCTGGACGACCCGATAAGTATAAGGGTAGATCGTCGTTCTAGGTGTCTATGCAAAATTTGGAGTAGCACCAAGCGCATGAGACCAGGGTGGGGACAGGATGAGGTCTCTGTCATCATACGGACATGAAGAAGAAAATTTCGGGATTGTGGGTCAAATGTCAAGTACATCCACTCATTCCCAAGGTAGAAGTGGTCGTGCTTCTATCCGGGTGGTAAGAAAAGTCACTCTGAAGCCACTAGCGAGTTCAGTAGTGACACTGACTTGCGAATATGTGTAACCTTCATGATGAAGGATGCGTGTTGGGTGATGACACATCGGTAACTAAGAAATAATGGAAAAACCTAAATTTTTAAATAAAGGGATTTGTGAAAAGAAAGGAGTCTGGCACACTCCATATAAATATTTTTTTTAAGGTCTGAATCCCATTCACTGAGCAGTTGTACTCACCCCTTCCCTTATACCCCTTTCAGGAAGCCCTAGAAAAGCCAAACCTTAAAAAACTTGCTCAATTAAATGCCTGCAAGATAGGTATGATTAAATTAAATTACTATGCAGTTTTGATTTATGATATTCCAGGAAAAAGGTGCAGGACTAAAGAACGTCTTACCCTTTACGGTTTATAATATAAGGGAAACCCTTTTGTAAATCGGGAGAGTGGCGGGTTGATCATGGGGATCCGACCAAACTGGGTCGGGGCATGACAACTAGAGTGCTATCAGAGCCTATTTCCTCGAATACATAGTTAAGACTAGAAAATATAGTAACTAATAGGATTATTTTAAATTAGACAGAATGGCTCCAAAGAAAGGAACCAAGAGAACTAGGGATGCTGTCTCCAACACCGCCCAGCCACCCCTACCGGTAGAAACTCCCAGAGTAGCCCAGACAACACCTCCTAGACTCAACAGGGAGCATCAAAGATTATACAAAGAGTTCACCCATGCATTTGGCCAACCTAACCTTACTCCTGAGGCAGACACTAACTCATAGGCTGAGCCCGAGGAAGTGCAATCCCACCCTCCCTCTACTAATCCAACCACTCCAACAGACATACCTAGGAATCTCAAAACTCTCTAACAACTAGGATGTAAACCTTTCCTCGGAGAAAAGGATGCTGGGACCGCCATGGACTGGCTGGCCAATATCAAGAAGTTGATGGGAATTGTCCGAATACTACCAAAGGATAGGGTGATCCTGATGGAATTCTTTCGGGAAGGACGCGCTAGATGGTGGTGGGACAATGTCCAAAACCTACATGCCACCGCCTCCACTTGGGAGCAATTTGAGGAAAGATATTTGGAGGAGTACCTGGCACCCCACCTAATAAATGAGAAGAAACAAGAGTTCATACGACTTCGGCAAGGGATTAGTTCCATAGCAGAGTATGAAACAAAATTCAACGAGTTAAGACCCTTTGCTCCTGACCTAGCTGGACCAGCTGACATATGCCAGAGGTTTGTGGACGGTCTCAACTTGAATATTTGAGACCATATGGAAGTACTGGGATGCCCCCACAGACTTGGCAGTTGTAATTAGTATGGCTCATGAATGCGAGCGACTGGTACAGACCCGACGTCATCGAATGGAGCAAACGACTAAAAAGGGGGATAAAGATTCAAATCGTTAAAGAGTACGAAGAGAATATACCGACCCAAGGGGAGGAAAAAAAAAGGTATTGCAAGAAGAAGGAACATGCCTCCACCCCTTCCTAGAGTAGTCCCTACCTTACCCCAAGGGAACCCTCGCAGTTTGAAGTGTCAAAGGAATCATGAGGGAGCATGCCATGCTTGTTTCACCTACGGAGAATCGGGACACTTTGTGAAGGATTGTCCTACTCTTAGGGAGAACAGATAGAAAAATACTCTTGGACCACTTCAAGGTAACTCGAGGAACCCCAGACCAGAAGCTACGACAAGAGTACCGGCTAGAGTATACAACCTCACTCAGGAGGAGGCTAGAGGAGACCCTAGCACTGTAGCGAGGTATATACAGCTGTGGGGACAACCAGTTTATGCTCTTTTTGACTCTGGAGCAAAATGATCATTTATCAAGGAAGAGTTGGTTTCTAAGATACCTCTGGAGCTCACTCCTCTTGTACAAAGCCTTAACGTCCTTACACCCTTAGGAGAAGGTCTAAATAGAAATAAACAACTAAAGGGGTGTGAGATAGTAATGGGAGAAATCAAACTTGAAGCTGACTTGATTCTGTTACCTCTAAGTGAAGTGGAAGTAATCCTAGAGATGGACTTGCTGAGTAATCATCAGGCAAGAATGGACTGTAGAAGGAAGACAATAACTTTCCATACCTCCAAGACTAAGGGACTAAAGTTTCAGGGAGATAAAAGAAAAAGTGAAGTAAAATTTGTGTCCCACCTGAAGGTTCAAAAGATGATTCAGAAAGAATGTACAATTGTGTTGACCATGGTGGTAAATAAAGATTTTGAAGAAAAGAAAATAGAAGACATTTCGATAGTCATGCATTTTCCAGAAGAGCTACTTGGACTACCTCTAAGTCGTCAAGTGGAGTTTAATGTAGAAATAATCCTAGGAACCAACCCCATATCACATGGCTCTAGCAAAACTGAAAGAACTAAAGGAACAACTAAACGAATTATTGGAAAAGGATTTCATACGTCTAAGTCAGTCTCCATGGGGTGCTCCTCTTTTGTTCGTGAAGAAAAAGGACGGGAGTATGAGACTATGTATTGACTACAGGAAGCTGAATCAGGTCACCATCAAGAATCGATACTCACTCCCAAGGATAGATTATTTGTTTGATCAGTTAAAAGGAGCAGCATACTTCTCAAAAATAGATCTTCGATCAGGCTACCACCAATTAAGGATTAGAGAAGAGGACATCCCCAAGACGGCATTTCGATCCAGATATGGACACTATGAATTTTGAGTGATGCCGTTCGGATTGACAAATGCCCCTGCAGCTTTCATGGACCTAATGAACCACGTGTTCCAACCTCATTTGGACAGGTTCATGATAGTATTCATAGACAATATCCTTATATACTCATGGACTAGGTCAGAACACGAAGAGCATCTGGCAATTACATTGGAAATCTTGAAGAAAAACCAATTATATGCAAAGTTTTCCAAGTGTGAATTCTAGTTGCAAGAAGTAGGATTCTTAGGGCGCATTGTATCTAAGGACGGAGTTAAGGTGGATCCAGCCAAGGTAGAAGCTATATCATAATGGAAAGCTCCAAGGAATCCTACAAAAATTAGAAGTTTCTTAGGATTGGCAGGATACTATAGGCAGTTTGTGCAAGACTTTTCTAGAATAGCAACTCCTCTAACTCGACTCACTAGGAAGGGAGTTGAGTATAAATGGGATGAGGATTGTGAAAAGTCTTTTTAGGATTTAAAGACTCGACTGACAACCGCACCAGTACTCTCCCTACCCGATCCTACTGCATGAGAGTACACAGTCTATAGTGATGCCTCAGGATAAGAACTAGGATGTATTTTAATGCAACAAGGGAAGGTTATCGTGTATGCTTCGCAACAACTAAAGATACATGATAGAAATTACCTGACTCATGATTTCGAATTAGCTACAATAGTGTTTGCCTTGAAGATATGGCGACACTACCTTTACGGGGTTAAGTGCAGGATATACATAGATCACAAGAGCCTTAAGTACTTCCTAACTCAGAAGGGGTTAAATCTTCGTCAGAAGAGATGGCTAGAATTGGTGAAGGACTATGATCTTGTGATAGAATACCACCCCGAAAAGGCAAATGTGGTAGCAGATGCCTTAAGTCACAAGTATCAAACTAAGGCGACACAAGTCAAGACAAGCTACTTACCTTTATTGCAACAATTGGGAAGAATGGAAGTGAGTGTAAGGATGGATTGACAGGAAAAATGCTTGGTGGCGAATGTAGCGATAAGGCCCAGTCTAACCGAGAATATAAAGGCACAACAACAGATTGATAAAGAACTTCAGTCCTACTTGGATTCAATTAATAGAGAAAGGAAATCGGACTACAATGTGCGAGGCGACGGAGTACTAACTTATAAGGGTAGGGTATGTGTGCTGCAAGACAAGGAGTTACGGAGATTAATATTGGAAGAGGCTCATGATTCAGTGTATGCTATGCATCCGGGTAGTACTAAAATGTACCACACCCTCAAACAAGGATACTAGTGGAAGAGTATGAAGAGGGACATTGCAGAATATGTAGCCCGATGCTTGTCCTGTCAACAGATAAAAGCAGAGCATCAAAAGCTGTCAGGGCTACTATAACCCTCACCAATTCCAGAATGGAAATAGGAACACATCACCATGGATTTCATCACAGGCCTGCCGATGACTAGAAAACGTCAAGATGCGATTTGGGTAATTGTAGATAGATTGACCAAATCAGCTCATTTCCTTCCTATAAGAGTGATGGACAGAGTAGAACAACTTTCCATCCTATACATGAAGGAAATAATAAGACTCCACGGTGTCCCGATGAGTATAGTATTAGATAGAGATCCGAGATTTACTTTCAGGTTTTGGCCGAGTCTGCAAAATGCCATGGGAACCAAACTCCACATGAGTATGGTATTTCACCCTTAGACAGATGGTCAGTCTGAGCGAACCATTCAAACCTTGGAAGACATGCTAAGGGCATGTGTACTCACCATGAATAAAAGCTGGGAGAAATACTTATGCCTAATCAGGCCAGCATTCAGATGGCTCCCTATGAAGCCCTTTATGGATAAACGTGTCGTACCCCTTTGTTTTGGGAAGAAGTGAGCGAAAGGAAGTTAGAGAAAACTGAGATAATAGAAGATGCTATGGAGAAGATAAAATTAATATGGAGTCATCTTAAGACTGCACAGGATAGGCAGAAGAGTTATGCAGACAATCGAAGGAAGGATTTGGAGTTCGAAGTGGGTGATTAGGTATTCCTCAAAGTATCTCCATGGAGAGGAATACTTAGGTTTTAGCAAAGAGGAAAGTTGAAACCCGGATATATCAGTCCATATCCCATTATTCAAAGAATAGGACCAGTAGCTTATAAATTAGAACTGCCTCCTGATTTGTTGAGAATACATGATGTATTCCATATTTCAGTACTTCAGAAATATCAACCTAATCCTAGTCATGTACTAGACCGACCTCCAATGGAACTAGAAGAGAACCTGACTTATCAGACAGAGCTTGTACGAATCATAGACCGAAGAGACAAGAATTTGAGGAATAAGAAAATTCCTATGGTTAAGGTGTTGTGAAAGAACAGACCCATGCAGGAAGAGACATGGGAAATTGATTCTATGGTGAGGGATAGTTATCCTTAGTTGTTTGATGTGTAACTGTTTTGAGGACAAAATCCCTAAAAGGAGGGGAGAGTTGTAAACCCCATCCTTTAGTAATGAAAAAAACCAGGAAAGAACTGGTCAATGTGATCTTTAAACTGAATTGGTCTACAAGCCCAACTACTAGGGGATGAGCAAATTCAAAAATTTCTAACTCTCATGTGACTCAAAAATATTTATAAACTTGTGAAAAGAACCCTAGGATGATATAAGGAAGAAATGCCAAAGCAATTCAAGAGAATCGGGTCCGAACTGGAAAAAACCGGTTTATGAACCAAGTTGGTTCATGAACTGGAACCGATAGAGAACGAGAAAATCAGAGAAATTCAACTCCCTTGTGCCCCAAAGAAATTTATAAACCTTGGGAAGGAACCTTAAAACAAAGTGGGAGAGAAAAACCAGAGCGGTTCAGGTGAACCGGACCCGAATAGGATCAAACCGGTTTAAGGACCAAGCCGGTTTATGAACCAGAATCGATAAAAAGATGGTAAACCGAGAATCTTATGGACCCTAAGTGATCCAAGGAGTCACAAAAGACATGGAAATGGACTTGTGAAGGAATTGGCGATGAAAACCAAATCAATTCAGGTGAACCGAATCCGAACCAGTTCGGACCAGTTTGAACCACTAATGAACCAAATCCTAAATTCATTTTATAGGTGGCTTAAATAATTCAAATTGGAGATTTGAGGCCACCAATGGATAGAGAATGAAATTAGATAAATTTAGAAATTTTTAGATTTGAAAAACTCGGTTGAATGAGGGGTGAACTGGCTGGTTTAAGCTTTGAACCCGGTTCAGACCGGTCCGGTCCGGTTCGGAACAGTGTCATCTTCTTCCTCAAGATGATAGCAATGTTCACTCGCCGGGAAACTGAAGAAACGCCGGTGAAGAAGAAATGCCTCCGTTGGGTACATTTCAGGTCATCAATTCCTGTCATAATGGTGCCAAACGGACGACCAACGGGTCCCTGAGCTCTGTATATAAAGAGCCCCTCTTCATTAGTCTTCTCCACACCTGAAAAGCTCACTCTCTCTTAGTTGCTTAGTTTTTTGGTGAAGCTCAAACCAGAGCTCCAATATAGGGTCAATTCTGAGCCAAAGAAGGTGAGGTCAGGTTCATTAGAACCAGGGAGAAGTCAGCTACATGATGGTAGCATCCGTTCGTCCCAAGAGTCGACGGAGAAGTGCCGGCGTGATCAAACACTAAAGCAGCTCCATTGGACCGAAGCTGCCCTATTTCAGCCGAGCTGAAATTGGCCAATTCGAGCCCTCCTCAGGCCAAACCAAATTCTGCCGGCACCTCCTTAGCCCTTCCACGGCCGAATTAGGACCGAAAGGTAAGCCAATTCAGCTCCACTTTACAATTTCAGATCATTGGTAGAGAGAGAGTCGGCTGAATTTCGATGAAGAAATTCTAATCCAATTCGATATCAATTGATGTCATTCTTGATCTTAGAAGAACCTATGGAGGAGAGCTACCTGCCTAGATAGAGAGCTCCGACCGTCGCGCCCTCAATGGTGAGAAATCGAAACTTTCTCTCTCTACAGTCGGTTTTCCAGCGAAGCTCCGTTTGAGCTCGTTCCGACGTTAAAATCTGCGATTCAAAGTTCCTTAGAATTGTGTGAACATGTAGGACCCAATTTCAACTCTAATTTCAACAATTAGAGGTGTTTGATTGGTCAATTTGATGAAATCAAATTTGGCAGTGATGAATAGTTGAAATTGGGGGAAATTTTGGGAAAATTTGGGGATTTTCGAAAATTCAAAGGACCAAAATGTAATTTTCTAAAATTGAGGGTCAATTGGTCATGATAAGAACATTAGATGGCCAATTGAGAAATTTTAGAATTATTAGGGCAAAATTTACCATTTTTCTAAAGAAGGGGCAAAATGGTAATTTTGAGAAAATTGAAGGACCAAATTGGAAATTTGGGAAATTAAACCCCTTTATGTGAAATCAAATGGTTTGAGGTCCTAAGATAAATTTTAGAAGTTTTGGGATTCAGATTTAGGAAAAACCCGGCAATAGGGACTTAAAGTTAAAGAAAAATAACTTTAGGGACCTAATTACAAATATATGTAAAGTTGGGTTCTTTCATTCATTTGGAACGAATGAGGGCTATTAGGCCAAAGAATAATGAACAATTATGTTCATTTTGTGTAGGAGAACAAGACATCAGGAACACCAGTCAAGGTCTAGCTTGCTAAGGACAGAACCCGACTAAGTGGAATTTCATTGCACTATCGGGTGAGTGGGATTATGTATCATACCTGGTTGGGGATGATAAGTACCTCGGTAAAAAAAAAACCCACTATTTAGTTGTATTTTTTATCATCACTACTTAGAGAAAGTGATGTGAAAGTTATGCAGAAAAAACTACTTAAGGATTGTAAGTAGATCATACTCGATTGGTATGATAAGACTTCCTCGAAGGAAGTTGAAAACCCGTTCATCGGTTATGAACGGAGATGTCCTTATACCGGTCGATATAATGGACAGTAAAAACCTATTTTTGTCGGAACTGTTCTCCCCTGACTCTGTGCTAATGCTTAAACTATTTGGGAGACTTTCTTGACGGGAGCTCGAATAGCTCTTATAGTCGTGGGCCTCAGTTTTGAAACTTGAGGGCTAGAATGCCCAGTTTTTTAAAAGAACTCGTAAAAGATCATGATATATATATATATATGCCATTAAAACTTAATAAGTGAATTGTTTGGTCATGGTACCAAGGCAGATCCGACATACTCAGTCAACTAGTAGCAGTGTGACATGACCGGTCAAGACAAATAGCTACAGGTTGAGTTGAAGGTCGGGACCATTGGGACAAATGGCACCACATATTACATGGTAATTTAAGAAAATTTTGTTTGTGAATGCACCATGAGTATGGGATCATTAAGACGCCCATGAGGGTTAGTGATGTGTCCTAAGGGCCCTGGACGACCCGATGAGTATAAGGGCAGATCGTCGTTCCAGGTGTATGTGAGAAATTTAGAGTAGCACCAAGCGCATGAGACAGTTGTGGGCACAAAATGAAGTCTCTATCCTCATACGGATACGAAGAACAACATTTCGGGATTGTGGGTCGGATGTCGTGTACATCCACTCATTCCCAGTGTCACGCCCCGACCCGGTTTGGTCGGATCCCCATGATCAACCCACCACTCTCCTTATTTATTAAAGGATTTTCCCTTATTGTAAACCGTAAAGAGTAAGGCATCCTTTAACCTGCACCTTTTCCTAGGATAGCATAATCAAAACTGCATGAAATTTAAAACTTTTCATACCTGTCTTACAGGCATCTTAGTTGACGGTATTTAATGGTAGGCTTTCTGGGATTTCCTGAAAGGGATATAAGGGAGGGGGTGAGTACGACTACTCAGTGAATGGGTTTTTAAAAGCTTTTGACTTTTAAGAAAAACATTTATATGGAGTGTGCCAGACTCCTTTGTTTTCAAAAATCCCATCATTTAAAAATTTAGATTTTTTTCATTATTTCTTAGTTACCACGGTGTGTCATCACCCAACACACATCCTTCATCATGAAGGTTACACACATTCGCAAGTCAGTATCACTACCGAACCTGCTAGTGGCTTCGGAGCGACTTTTCCTGCCACCTGGATAGAAGTACGACCACTTCTACCCTGGGAATGAGTGGATGTACGTGACATCCGACCCATAATCCTGAAATCACTTCTTCATGTCCGTATGACAATAGAGACCTCATCCCGTCCCCACCCCGGTCTCATGCACTTGGTGCTACTCCAGATTTCGCACAGACACCTGGAATGGCGAACTGCCCTTATAGCCACCAGGTCGTCCAGTGCCCTACGGACGAATCACAACCCCTCATGGGCGTCTTGATGATCCCGTACTCATAGTGCATGCACAAACAATGTTTTCTTATATTTCCATGTAATATGTGGTGCCACTGGTCCAATGACCACGACTCTCAACTCAACCCACGGTTGTTTGTCTTGACTGGTCCGTCGACCTATCATGTCGCACTGCCGCTAGTTGACTAAGCATGTCGGTCCTATCTTGGTACCATGGCCAAAAAATTCACTTATTAAGTTTTATGGCACATATATCATGTTTGTTTACCAACTGGCCTTGGGCCCACTGTACGAGATTTTCAAAATCGGGCATTTAGCCTCCAAGTTCCAAAGCCGAGGCCCCCAGCCTATCAAAGTTATTCTAGCTCCCGTCGATAAGGTCTCCCAAATTGTTTAAGCATTGGCACACAGTCAGGGCAGAGCACTTTCGACAAAACATATGTTTTCTCTATCCATTATACCATCCGGTATAAGGACACCTCCGTTTATAACCGATAAACGGGTTTTCAACTTCCTTCGAGGAAGTCGCATCATACCAACTGGGTATGATCTACTTACAACCGGTAAGTAGTTTTTCCGCATGATTTTCACATCACTTCCTCTAAGTAGTGATGTTTAAAATACCACTAAATAGTGGGTTTTCATACCGAGGTACTTATCATTCCCAACTGGGTATGATATAAAATTTCCACTCACAACCGGTAAGTGGTTTTAAAATTTTAACTTGTGCTCATCATCCCAACCGGGTATGATGTTAGTAAACCCACTCACCCGTTAATGTCGTGAATTCCACTAGACCGGTTCTTTGTATTCACGCGAGCTTCTCCTTGTTGGGGTTCCTGGTACTTCGTGTTCCTACACGATATGAACATCTGGGTTCATTATCCTTCGGCCTAATCGCCTTCATTCATTCCAAATGAATGAGAAAGTCACACTTTCATTTATTTGCAATTAGGTCCCTAAAGTTATTTCTCCTTAACTTTAAGTCCCTAATGTTGGTTTTTCCTCAAATTGAGTCCCAAAACTTCTAAAATTTATCATAGGACCTCAATTTATTCCATTTCACTAAAAGGGGATTAATTTCTCAAATTTCCAATTTGGTCCTCCAACTTTTCCAAAATTACCATTTTGCCCTTTACAAAAATGGTAAGTTTTGCCCCAAAAATTCTAAATTTTCTCAATTGGTCCTCCAACATTATTTTCATGCCCAATTGGCCCTCAATTTCATAAAATTTCATTTTGGTACTTCGAATTTCAAAAATCCCCAATTTTTTATCCAATTTCAACTCTTCAACACTGCTGAATTTGATTTCATCAAATTGACCGATCAAACACCCCTAATTGTTCAAATTGGAGTTGAAATTGAGTTCCTACATGTTCATACAATTCTAAGGAACTTTGAATCGCAGATTTTAACGTCAGAACGAGCTCAAACGGAGCTTCGCCAAAAAACAAATTGTACAGAGAGAAAGCTTTGATTTCTCACTGGTGAGGGCACGACAATCCGAGCTTTCGATCTGGGCAGATAGCTCTCATCTTGAGGATCATCCTAAAATCAAGAATCACATCAATTGATGCTGAATTGAGTTAGAATTTCATCATTGAAATTATGTCGGTTCTCTCTCTAGCACCGGCCGAAAATTGCAAAGGGGAACCGAATTGGCTTACCTTTCAGTCCTAATTCGGCCGTGGGAGGGCTGAGGAAGTGTTGGGGGTGCTTGGTTTCATTTGAGAAGGGCTCGAAATGGCCGATTTCAACTTCACCGAAATAGGGTAGCTTCGGTCCGTTGGATCTGCTTCACTGTTCCATCATGCCGGCGCTTCTCCAGCGATTCTCGGATTGACTGGAGTTTGCTATTAGATAGTTGTCTTCTACTCGGTTCTAAAGAGCTCGACCTCTCCTTTTGAGGTTAAGAAAAATGTTCAACTCAAAACTCTAGTTCGAGCTTCACTGGGAAATGGAACAGTAGAGAGAGAGAGAGAAGTGTTTAGATGTAGGGAGAATGAATGGGGATTACCTCTTTATATAGGTGTAAAATCGTGTATTAAATGGAAGAGATTTATTACTAGTATTAATATTGACAAAAATTATTGGTATTAATTCCAATAATTTAATTTTGGTATTAAATTATTTGTATTAATTCTAATAATTTAATTTAGGTATTAAATTATTAGTATTAATTATAATAATTAAATATATATTAATTTATAGCCATTTATGATAAGGTGTACGTTGGCATAAAAATTTTTGACCGAAATTTCGGGTTACAAAAAAAAATGATACTTCCCAGGAGGTCAACCATCCTCATAGTACTCTCAAGCAAGCACACTTAACTTAAGAGTTCTTATGGGATCTTATTCACCTGAACCAATTTGGTTTTTCTCTTTTATTTTGTCTTAAGTTTCTTTTCCAAGGTTTAATGAACCCTTTGGATCACCCGAAAGTTGTAAATTTCCAAATTACTTGTTCCCATATTATCAGGTTTGTAAACTGGCTCGATTTCCTTACTCGGTTTGACCAGTTCTTTTCCCGGTTTTCCTTAACTCAAAAGTGTAGGATTTACACCCAGGGTAGAAGTGGTTGTGCTTCTATCCGGGTGGCAGGAAAAGTTGCTCCGAAGCCACTAGCGGGTTCAGTAGTGATACTGACTTGTGAATATGTGTAACCTTCATGATGAAGGATGTGTGTTGGGTAATGACACACCAGTAACTAAGAAATAATGGAAAAACCCAAATTTTTAAATGAAAGGATTTTTGAAAAGAAAGAAGACTGGCACACTCCATATAAATGTTTTTTTAAGGTCTGAATCCCATTTACTGAGTAGTTGTACTCACCCCCTCCCTTATACCCCTTTTAGGAAGCCTCGGAAAAGCCGAACCTTAAAAGACTTGCACAATTAAACGCCTGCAAGATAGGTACAATTAAATTAAATTACTATGCAATTTTGATTTATGATATTCCTGGAAAAAGGTGCAGGTCTAAAAAATGCCTTACTCTTTACGGTTTATAATATAAGGGGAAACCCTTTGGTAAATCGGGAGAGTGGCGGGTTGATCCCGGGGATCCGACCAAGCCGAGTCAGGGCGTGACAATGTGTGTGTTTTCAATTAACAACAATAGGAACTCAACCCTTAATCTAACCAACTATATAATCCAGATGCATGCACTAACTCAATAAGCAACATGCATTTTTAATTCACAATAACAAGAGCTTGGACTTAATTTTAACTTCAATTTCAACAATTAAAAGTGTTTGATTGGTCAATTTGATGAAATCAAATTTGGTTGGGTTAAAAAGTTGAAATTGGGAAAAAATTTTGGGAAAATTAGGAATTTTCAAAAATTCGAGGGACCAAAATGCAATTTTGTAAAATTGAAGGTCAATTGGTCATGATAAGAGTTTTAGAGGACCAATTGAGCAAATTTTAGAATTTTTGGGGCAAAACTTACCATTTTTGTAAAGGAAGAGCAAATTTTGGAAAATTTGAGGGACAAATTGTGAATTTGGGAAACTTGAACCCCTTTTATGAAATTGAGTAAATTGAGGTCCCAAGAGGAATTTTAAATGTTTAAGAACTCAATTTGGGAAAAAACCTGTAATTTGGGCATAAAGTAAAAAAAGGAAAAATAATTTTAGGGTCAAATTTACAAATATTGGAAAATTTGTGAATTAAGTCATTAATACTAAATGGGGTGACCAAGTCAGATGATAATGAACAACGATGTTCATTTCGTGTAGGAACATGAGACATCGAGAACGCCAATTGAGGATAAGCTCGCAAGGGATGGAAACCTACTTAGTGGTATTTTAGAATTTCACTACATTAACCGGTGAGTGGGATTTATATATCATAACCGGTTGGGATGATAAATACCTCAGAAATGAAAACCACTACTTAGTGGTATTTTAAACATCACGACTTAGAAGAATGATGTGAAAATGACGTGGAAAAACTACTAACGGGTTGTAAGTAGATCATACCCAGTTGGTAGGATGAACCTTTCTTGGGGGAAGTGGAAAACCCATTCATCAATTATGAGCGGAGATATCCTCATACTCGGTTGGTATGATGGATAGATGAAAAATTATTTTTTTTTGTCAGAAGTGCTCTCCACTGACTATGTGCCACTACTTAAACGATTTGGGAGACCTTCTTGACGGGAGCTCGAATAGCTCTGTTAGGCCGGAGGCCTTGATTTTGGAACTTGTGGGCTATTATGCCTAATTTTGAAAATCTCGAATAGTGGGCCATAGGCCAGTTGGCACGAGGAGGAGCTCGTAAACAAACATGAATTATATGCCATGAAAACTTGAATAATTAAACTGTTTGGCCATGGTACCAAGACAAGATCGACACACTTAGTCAACTAGTAGTAGTGTGACATGACATGTCTTCAGACTAGTCAAGACAAACAGCTGCAAGTTGAGTTGAGGGTTAGAACCGTTGGACCAGTGGCACCATAGATTATATGGTATGATGTGAAAATACTAATTGTGCATGCACTATGTTTACGGGACCTCCAAGATGCACAAGAGAGGTAATGATGTGTCCTAGGGCCCTAGACAACCTGTTGGGTATAAGGGCAATTTGTCGTACCAAGTGACCTTGCGATGCTCGGAGTAGCTTCAAGTGCACGAGACCAGCATGGGGACGGGATGAGGTCTCTGTCCTCATATGGATACGGAGAATTGTTACGAGAATGAGGGTTAGGAGTCACGAACATCCTCTCAATCTCAGGGTAGAAGTGGACATACTTCTATTTTGGTGGCCTATAAAGTTGCTCCGACGCCACAAGTGGGTTTAGTAGACGTATTGGCCTACAATTGTGTGATTGACCTTCAAGATAAAAGATGTGTGTTGGGTGATGACACATTGTGATTAATAAGAAATGGTGATAAAAATCGAAGATTGAAATGAAAGGTTTTTAAAGGAAAATAAGGAGTCTGGCACACTCCAAAACCAACATTTTTCCTAAAACTTAAAATTTTTAACACCCATTCACTGAGTCATTGTACTCACCCCCTCCCTTATCTCTCTTTCAGGAAATCCTAGAAAGTCTACCCCAAATAACTCAACTAATATGCGCCTATGAGACAAGTATGAATTATTTAAAATTTTATGCAGTTTTAATTTATATATTCCAGGAAAGGTACAAGTTTAAAGGACACCTTACTCTTCACGATTTATAAATAAGGGGAAACTCTCAGTAAACTGGGAGGGTAGTGGGTTGATCACCGGATCTGATCTAACCGGGTCGGGGCGTGACAACTTGAGTGGTATCAGAGCCTATTTCCTTGAATACATAATCAAGACTAGAAAACATGGTAAATAATAGGAATGATTTTAAAATTTTCAGATGGTCCCATGAGAGAAACCAAGAAAACTAGGACTTGCGTACCAACACCACCCAACTCTCTGTCCCCGTAGGGAGATCACCCTAAAATACCCGAGAAGTTCCAAAGGACCAAGAGACATTAGTGGGAAGTATCTAGAAGGATAGTGCCAGGATCCGTTAAAGTCACAATCTTGAGTATGAAGGAAGCCAAGCCTAAGGCCAGGAACGCCATCAAGGGCTGCTTGTCAAGAATCCAATAGCTCCCCATTGTACTACCTCTCCCATAATAAAGAGCTTAATGTTACTAAAAACTATGTCTCTAAAAAATTATGTGACTTTATGCCTCAAGTTGTAGGAAGATTGCCTAAGAAAGGTAAATAACAAACTTGTGTTACCCTAGACATCACAGAGACTAGGGAGATTCCCATCCCGAATAAAGGAATGAAGCAAGGAAATTTTTGGGCAAAGAAGGCAAGAAAACCGCTAAGGTGATTAAGGAGTTTAGGGGAACACTTGGAGTAACAACTGGGTAAGAAAATGACTCGTTACAAGCTGTAAGGGAAATAGGACATAAAGTGAAGAAATGTTCCACCCCACATGGATTTAGAACAATACTTTCCAAGAATAACGCCCCCATAGTTACAATAATTTGGAAGGATGCTATCCCTAGAAATAGGACTCTTGCTCAAAAATTTTAACCACATCTAGGAGAAAGCTCTTCAAGATCCTAGCATAGTGGCACGAAGGAAAAAAAATTGAGGGTAGGGCCTCAATAAATTGCAAAACATAACAAAAGGGTTGTTGAAGAAATTTTTCCTTAAAATTCCAGTCGTCTAGGAGCAAGGAAGGAAGCGTCTCCACAAGAGAAGACAAGACCAATGGTAAATGGGATGTCTCGTGATGATAAGCGCGATCTGCTTTGGAAAAAGCAGAGAAGTCAAAATTGGAGTTTCGGACAAACATAACAGAAGAAAGCAAACTGAAATAACAAGATAGTCAAGGAGAATAAACGACGCCCTAAGGAGGACCAAGAAGTAGTAAGGACTACACTCTAAAAGGGCAATGGAATGGTCATTAAGGACAAGAAGACTTGAGAGACAATTGCCTCAAGATAATTAGACAAGGTGAATTGTAGAGGCGAGGAAAGTAACGAACTAACCCTCGTGAGAGTCATAGATTAAGCTCTAGTAAAGAAAGGAAAGATGAAAAGATCAAACATTTGGAAAAGGGGGATGGAGGGGATCCTTGAAAAGATCAATAGTAAAGACCAAATTGACGATCAAACTCAAAGCCAGGAGAAAACTAAGTAAACCTCGCATAATGAGGTCTTGAAACAAACAATGTCTAAACCTTTTCCAAGTAAGCAAACTTGTACGGGATATGGATAGAATTTAAGAAATGGTACAAGGATGTACCATTAGATTTCCCAAGAAGGGTGCATGAGAAGTACGACATCAAAGGATGTCATTTAATGATTAGATACTTCCAAGGAATGAATGAAAAGGAATTTTGGGAGAAAGTGAAAGAATCCTACCAAGGAATGAAGCCCTGAAAAGACACGTATCCCAATTAAGAGGAAATGGAACCAACCAAAATGGAAAGAACGATAACCTTACAAATGAAATGTTGGTTGAGATGGAAAGATCAAGTACCAAGGAAAAGTACTCATGAGGGCCTAAGAAGTAAATTAAACCCAAGGAACGAATAAATAGCATGGTAGCATCAAAGGATGCCGTAAGGAATAGGAGTAGGTGGACTACAATAATAAGAGAATAAAAGAAAGGATATATGGGGAATCTTGGAGAAGTAAGCCCTCAATTAATAAGTAAATTAGGGAAAACGACCACTCACATTAGGACGGGTCGTGGTCTACACTCACTTAATGGAGACTAAAGAATGGACGTATGGGCATAGTGTGAAGTATACGAAATAAGACCAATAATAAAAAATTTCTCATACAAGGAATGAAGGGGAATTTTAAGACGAATAAGGATTTAAAGTGGGCAAATGCCTCAACATAGAAGAAAGTATAAGGAAATGAAGGAAGAAAACTCCAAAGGATGGTAAGAAGGTTGAACATGTAACTCTTAAGGCTAAAACCTCTACTTTGAGGAAAATAGTAGAAAATGAAACCGTAAGAAGGGAACTCCCCAAACAAAACAATCAATACATAGACCAAAAAGAGATCAACTCGAAATAATGAATCATGAAATAGTCACGAGCAAGTAAGAGTGGATTAAGGACAAAGGAAAATCCTCGAGTAAAGGATGTCCCTGAGAGTGAGGAAGGGCCTAAGAAAGAAAGAATAACCGTTATGAAATTGTTAAAAAAAAATTCAATGGTCAAGGATATTTACTAGAGTATGTCATACTGTAAGGGGCATGTAAGCCCAACAGTTTCAAGGGAAAATGTGACTCAACTAAAGAAGAGTCAGTTGGTAAGCATGAC
Source organism: Trapa bicornis (assembly GCA_030064425.1). Classification (NCBI taxonomy): domain Eukaryota; kingdom Viridiplantae; phylum Streptophyta; class Magnoliopsida; order Myrtales; family Lythraceae; genus Trapa; species Trapa bicornis. The sequence continues at coordinate 6,016,866 of CM057749.1, forward strand.
GAGGTCAAACAAATTTTGACTGAAATTGAAATAAATGACGGACGACATAAGGGTCAAAATAGGAAAAATTTGTAATAACACTGAAACTGTGAAAATCAAGCATGCAATGCTCGAAAGAACACCGAGCTAAGAGTTTCAACTATGCAAAGAATAACCAGAGATAGTAACAATTAGGCATCTTGGAACTCCCAATCTAGAAATTTTGAGTAAGAGCCTCAAGGGGAAGAATCTTGCCCTAAGCAAAGGAAGATGAGAACCTAGGGAAAATACCTTTGAACTCATGGGCAAGACATACTAAACTCCATGGAAGAAGTAAACAATGTAAAGGAAAGGAACGTCCTGAAGTGCATAATTTAAAGTGGTCTAAATGGACGAATGACCGAAGCATTAACATGATCAAGTTAACATTAAGGAAGGTTATCCCAGGATGAAAATTGTTGATTTAGTTTTGGGGACAAAACTCATAAAATGAGGAGAGAGTTGTAAACCCTGCCCTTTTTAGTTAAGGAAAACTGGGAAAAGAACCGGTCAGACCGAGTGAGAAACACCGAACTGGTTCACAAACTCGATCATTAGAGAACGGGCAATTTGGAAATTTACAACTCCTGGGTGATCCAAAGGGTTCATAAAACCTTGGAAAAGAACCTTAGATAGATTGGAAGAGAAAAACAAGATCGGTTAAGATTAATCGGATCCAACTAGATTGAACTAGTTTATGAACCGAGTCTGTTCATGAACTGGAACCGATAGAGAAAGGGCAAACCAAGAAATTTATGGATCCCGAGTGACCCAAAGAGTCCTAAAATTCATGGAAATGGATTTGAGAATGAATTGGAGATGAAAACCAAACCGGTTCATGTGAACTAGATTGAACCGGTTTGGGCCAATTTGAACCACAATTGAACCGGATACTAAATTTATTTTTCTAGGTGACTTAAAAAATTCAAATTCGAGATTTGAGGTCACCATTGGATAGAAAATGAATTTAGAAATTTTTAGATTTAAAAAATTCGGTCAAATTGGGGGTCAATAGGCCGGTTTAAACTTTGAACCCGGTTCGGACCGATCCGGTCCAGTTCAAAATAGTGTTGTCTTCTTCCTTCATATCACTATTCACTCACCGAAAAATGGTGCAGTGTCGGTGAAGCTGAAAAGTCTCCAGCCATGGAGTTTCAAGCAATGAATGACCGCCATTAAGGCACTGATCGGACGACCAAGAAATCCCTAAGCTTCCTATATAAAAAGACCCTCCTCATTCATACTCTCCACACTTGAAAACTCCGTTCTCTCTCACCTATAGAGTTTTCCAGTGAACAGGGTCATTTTTGAGCCAAAGAAGGAGTGGTCAGGTTCTTTAGAACCGGGAGAAGTCAGCTACCTGTAGTCTCTATTTTCTTTGAGAGTCACCGGAGAAACGCTGGCGTGATCGAACAGTGAAGCTACTCCGGCAAACCGAAGCTTCCTTATTTTGGTCGAGCTGAAATTGGCCAATTTGAGCTCCCCTCAGGCCAAACCAAGCTCTCCCAACACCTTCTCAACCCTCCCATGGCCGAATTAGGACTGAAAGTTAAGCCAATTCGGCTCCCCTCTACAATTTCCAACCGGTGCTAGAGAGAGAATTGGCTAAATTTTGATGAAGGAATTCTAATCTAATTCGGCATCAATTAATACAATTCTTGATCCTAAGAGGGACCTCAGGACACAAGCTATCTTCCTAGATCAAAAGCTCACACTGCCACGCCCCCAACGGTGAGCAATGGAAGCTTTTTCTCTCTACATTCTGTTTTCTGGTGAAGCTCCGTTTGAGCTCATTCCAGCGTCAAAACATATAATTCAAAGTGCTATTGAATCGTATGAAGATGTAAAGACTCAATTTTAACTTTAATTTCAATAATTAGAAGTGTTTAATCAGACAATTTGATGAAATCAAATTCTGTTGTGTTAGGAAGTTGAAATTGGGGGAAAATTGGGGATTTTAAAAAATTCAAGGGACTAAAATGCAATTTTGTAAAATTGAAGGTCAATTAGGCATGATAAGAGTGTTAGAGGACCAATTGAGCAAATTTTAGAATTTTTGGGGGTAAAACTTACCATTTTTGTAAAGGAAGGGCATAATGGTAATTTTGAAAATTTTGAGGGCTAAATTGGAAATTTGGGAAACTTGAACCCATTTTTATGAAATTGAGTAAATTGAGGTTCCAAGAGGAATTTTAAAAGTTTTGGGACTCAATTTGGGGAAAACCGGCAATTGGGGCCTAAAGTAAAAGGAAAAATAATTTAGGGGCCAATTTGCAAATATTGGAAAAGTTGTGAATTAAGTTATTCATACTGAATGGGGTGACCAAGTCAAATGATAATGAACAACTATGTTCATTTTGTGTAGGAACATGAGACATCGGGAACGCCAATTGAGGTTAAGCTCGCAAGGGATAGAAACCTACTTAGTGGAATTTCATTGAATTAATGTGTGAGTGAGATTTTTGTATCATACCCGGTTGGGATGATAAGTATCTCGGAAATGAAAACCACTACTTAGTGGTATTTTAAACATCACAACTTAGAGGAGTGATGTGAAAATGACACGAAAAAACTAATTATCAGTTGTAAGTAGATCATATCGTGTTGGTATGATGAAATTTACTCAGAGGAAGTGGAAAACCCGTTCATCGAGTATTAGCGGAGATATCCTCATACTCGGTTGGTATGATAGATAGTTGAAATTTTATTTTTTGTTGGAAGTGCTCTCCCTTGTCTATGTGTCACTACTTAAATGATTTGGGAGACCTTCTTGACGGGAGCTCAAATAGCTTTGTTAGGCTAGAGGCCATGATTTTTGAATTTTGGGGCTATTATGCCCAATTTTGAAAATCTCGAATAGTGGGCCATAGGCTAGTTGGCACGAGGAGGAGCTCGTAAACAAACATGAATTATATGCCTGAAAACTTGGATAATTGAATTGTTTGGCCATGGTTCTGAGACAGGACCGACATACTCAATCAACTAGTGGTAGTGCGACATGACAGGTCTTCAAACTAGTCAAGACAAACAGCTGCAAGTTGAGTTGAGGGTCGGGCTGTTAGACCAATGGCACCACAGATTATATGGCATAATGTGAAAATACTGATTGTGTATGCACTGTGTTTACAGGACCTTCAAGATGCCCAAGAGGGGTAGTGATGTGTCCTAGGGCCCTGGATGACCTGTTGGGTATAAGAGCATTTCATCGTACCAAGTGACCTTGTGAAGCTCGGAGTAGCTTCAAGTGCACGAGATTGGAGTGGGGATGGGATGAGGTCTCTGTCCTCACACAGACATGGAGAATTCTTACGAGATTGAGGGTTGGGTGTCGTGAACATCCACTCATTTTCAAGGTAGAAGTAGATGTACTTCTATCTAGGTGGCCGTTAAAGTCGCTCTAACGCCGCAAGTGGGTTCAGTAGACGTACTGGCCTGCGATCGTGTGATTGACCTTCATGATAAAGGATGTGTGTTGGCTGATGACACACTGTGATTAATAAGAAATGGTGATAAAAACCGAAGATTGAAATGAAAGGTTTTTAATGGAAAATAAGGAGTCTGACACACTCCAAAAGCAACATTTTTCCTAAAACTTAAATTTTTAAAAACCCATTCAATAAGTCATTGTACTCATCCCCTTCCTTATCTCCCTTTCAGTAAATCCCGAAAAGCCTACCCCAAAGGACCTTCAACTAATATGCCTGTGAGACAGGTATGAATTATTTAAAATTTTATGCAGTTTTGATTTATGTATTCCAGGAAAGGTACAGGTTTAAAGGACACCTTACTCTTCACGTTTTATAAATAAAAGTAAACCCTTAGTAAACTGGGAGGGTGGCGGGTTGATCATGAAGATCCAACCAAACTAGATCGGGACGTGAGAGATTACGCATGAGAAGGGCTCAAATTGGTTGATTTCAGCTCGGTCGAAATGGGGCAGCTTCGATCCGCCAAAGCTACTTCACTGTTCGATCACGTCGACGTCTCTCCAGCGACCCCTGGAGCAAATGGACACTACCGTCGGGTAGTTGACTTCTCCTTGGTTCTAAAGAACCCGACCTCACCTTGTTTGGCTCAAAAAAGTGCCCACGTCGGAGCTCTGGTTCGAGCTTCACCGAAAATTGGAGCAGTTGAGAGAGAATAGAAATTTCAGGTATGGAGAGGATGAATGAGGAATGGCTCTTTATATAGGAAGTGTGGAGACTTCTTGATCGTCTGATTGAAGCCTTAATGGTGATAATTCATTGCCTGAAACTCCCTGCCGGAGACTTTTCTTCTTCGCCCGTGCTACTTGATTTTCCGGCGAGTGAACAGTGCTGTCATTTGAAGGAAGAAGACGACACTATTCCAAACTTGACTGTACCGGTTCGAACCGGGTTCAAAGATTAAACTAGTTGGTTCACCCCCGATTCGATCGAATTTTTCAAATTTAAAAATTTTTGAATTCATCTAAATTCATTTTTAATCCAATGGTGACCTCAAATCTCAAATTTAAATTTTCTAAGCCACCTAGAAAAATGAATTTAGCATCTGGTTCAATAGTTGTTCAAACCGGCTCAATCTGGTTCGGATTCGATTCATCTGAACCGGTTTGGTTTTCATCTTCAATTCATCCTAAAGTCCTTTTTCATGACTTTTGTGACTCCTTAGATCACTTGAGATCCATAAATTTCTCAATTTTCCCTTTCTCTATCGGTTCCGGTTCATGAACCAACTCGGTTCATAAACCAGTTCAATCAAGTTCATCTAAACTGGTCTAGTTTTTCTCTTCCAATTTGTCCTAAGTTCTTTTCCAAGGTTTTATGAACCCTTTGGGTCACTCAGAAGTTGTAAATTTCTCAAATTGTCCATTTCTTGATAATCGGGTTGACCAGTTTTTTTCACAGTTTTCCTTAACTCAAAAGGGTGGGGTTTACAACTCTCCCCTCCTTTTAGGAATTGTCCCCAAAACCTATTTAGCAACCTTTGCATGAGGAACAATTTCCCTTGATGTCAACTTGGTGTTTGCTTAACATGCAAACTCTTCTCTTATTCTTTCAATTAGCCCCTTTATATCATTCATTTAAGGAATTTCCTTTCCTTCATATTATCTACTCCCTCCATGTAGTTTATCATAACTAGACATACCTTACTTAAGGGTATATCCTTAGATTCACATCTTTTTTTGCTTAGAGCAACAGTTTTCCCTTTGAGGTCCTGTACTAAGGATTGGGAGTTCCAAGATACCTAACCATTTTTATGTCTAGTTAACCTCTTGGTTGTTGAAACCCTTATCTTAATGTTCTTTAGAGTGTTACATACTTGTTTTCATGGGTTTCCTTGTTATCACCTTTTCGTCCTATTTTGAATCTTCCTTCATCCATTGTTCATTACAATTTCAGTCCAAATTTTATGTTTGACCTTGTCATGCTTACTAAATGACTCTTCCTTATTTTGAGTCATGTTTTCCTCGGGAATGTTGGATTTACATGCCCCTTACAGCATGACATTTTCTAGATCTTGTCTCTATGTCCATTAGATTTCCAGAACACCTCCTTTAGGGTTGTTCCCAACTTTCCAACCTCTCATGGATTGTATAACTTCATCCCTCTTTTCATTTGGTAGTATTCCTCGACTACCTTTAATCATTCATTGACTTTAATTTCTTAGTTCACCCTTTGCTTTCCTATCTGAGGTATCCCCGATTGTCGGGTCTTATTTCATATACTCCTCATTATGGCCACTCTATTACTCTTCTTTAGAGTGTAGTCTCCACTACTTCCCAGTCTTTCTTGGGGTCTCGTTTATTCTCCTTGACCATCCTGTTGCTACCAGTTGCTTCCTTCTTTTCTAGGTTCATCGAAAATCTCTAATTGGCTTCTTTGCTCTCCCAATCAGTTAATACCTTAGCTATCCCAACATACCCTTAACCACTTAAGGTTCTTTATGTTAGTTTAAGCCTCTTAGGATCCATCTGGTGGTTCCTTATCTTTGTAACTTCCCTTTTTGAGGTCACTCCTCTACCTAAAGATTATCATCCTGGTTCAACCTCTCTAACACTTCTTGAAGACTTTTCCTTCTTTCCTTTTTACTTGTTACAGTGTCCTTTGATGCCATCTTCCTACTTACCTACACCTTGGGTTTAGCTTACTCATTAGGTCTTCCTAGTATGCCTCCTTAAGGTTTCCTTCTTTAGGAGAATCCTTTCCCTTCTTTCTCAGAATTCCTTTTATTCGTCCTTGAGGGTATCCAACATTAACTTTCCTGATATCCTCGGATACCATCCTTCCTACTTCACCTTTGAGGTTTGGTGGGTACGTCCGTAGGATTTCCTTTTACTCGTATTTCATCACAAGTTTTATAAGAAATGGAACTTTTATTATAATGATGATGAATTACATGGTTTTTTGGTTATATTGGTCTAGGGGAACTATGGTAAGTACTAACTATAGTACTAGGTTCATCCTGTGCTTTCTTCTAATTGAGGTTGTATACTCGGGTTGGAACTCTTGACGTAATGGCTATGTCTTGTCCTCCGTCTAGTGTCCTTGGGTTTCCTTGAGGTGGTAGATGGTCACTTTGTTAGGTATTACCTCAAAGGGCTAGACAACTCTTTGCAAAGTGTCAGAGTTGTCCACATTCAAAATAGGCTCGATACAACCCTTCATGACTTTTCCGGTACCTAGGGCAAGAGGGGTTTCTCCTTTGTGGGTTGTACTTGTCTCTCTTTGAGCATGATAATCGTCATTTCTCCTAAAAGACCCCATTCTTGTCCCCCATTTTTGTCTACTAGGCTCCTTTTGACGTCTCTGGTTGTTTTGTCCTTCATCTTCATTCCGGTCGACTTGTTCTATCTGACGGCGTCTTGCCTGTACTAGACGTTCACATTCATGGGCCATGCTAATGATGGCAGCCAAATCTATGGGGCATCCTAGTACACCCATCCAGTCTCTTATATCCATGCTGAGACCGTCCATGAACCATTGGCAAATATCTACCGATCTAGCTAAGTCTAAAGCAAAAGGCCTTAGCTCATTAAACTTAGTCTCATATCCCGATATAGAGTTAAGCCCTTATCGTAGTCGGAGGAAATCCTACTTCTTCTCATTAATTAGGTGAGGGGCCAGGTACTCCTCTATGTATATGTTCTCAAACTGCTCTCGGGAGGGTGTGGAAGTATGCAAGCTTTGGATATTGTCCCACCATCTTTTGGCACTACCCTCTAAGAAAAATTATGTCGGGACCACCATATCCTCTGGTGATATTCTAACTATTCCCATCAGCTTCTTGATGTTAGCCAGCCAATCCATGGTGGCTCCTACATCTTTCTCTCTAAGAAAAGGCTTACACCCCAGTTAACGAAGAGTCTTTATATACTTGGGAATATCAACTGGATGGGGATGATTAACATACTTCCTCTAGTTCAACTCTAGAGATGGTGCCTGCCTCAGGGACGAGGTTAGGTTGCCCAAAACTCTTCATACAACCTCTGGTGTTCTAAGCTTTGTCCAGGTGGAACTGTTTGTGTTTCTTGGGGAGTTTCTACTAGAAAGAGTGCATGGGTAGTGTTAGAGACTAAAGCTCTAGTTCTCTTAGTTTCTTTCTTGGGAGCCATCTGAAATTTTAAGATTTATTCCTCTTAGTTAGTATGTTATATAGTCTTGATAATGTAATCAAGGAAACAGGCTCTAATACCACTCAAGCTGTCACACCCTGACCCGATTTGGTCGGATCCCCATGAACAACCCGCCACTCTCCCAATTTATTAAGAGTTTTCCCCTTCTCTAAGCCATGAGAAGTAAGGTGTCCTTTTTCACCTGTACCTTTCCTGAAATAACATTAATCAAAACTGAATATATTAACCTTACATACCTGTCTTGCAGGTTCAGCTTTAGGTGGGTTTTCCCTTGGTTACCTGAAAAGGGGGTAAAGGGAAGGGGTGAGTTTGACAACTTAGTGAATGGGTGTTGGGTGAGAGTTTTCACAAAATCAATTTTAATTGGAGTGTGCCAGACTCCTCATTTCATTAAAATACTTTTCTTCAAATTTCGATTTATCAAAACCTTTTTCCAAGGTTTACCAATTCATTTTCAAGGATTCTCAAATACTTTTCACGGTTTTCATAACCTCTTTCCTATTTCCATATTAGGTGTGCTTCACATCTAACACACACCCTTCATCATGAAGGGATTAGACACATTCGCGAGATGCAGTTACGCCGACTGCACCCACTTGTAGAACGGAGCATCTTTACCATCCACCTTGATAGAAGTCTCTAAATTCTACCCGAAGTCTGAGCGAACGTCTCTGATGTCCTACCCTCAGACAAAAAAATACTTTGTGTCTGTATGAGGACAAAAACCTCATCTTGTCCCCGCTCCGGTCTCATGCGCAATGAAGCTACGTCGAGCTTCGTAAGACTTCTGGTACAACTAACTACCCTTATATCCACTAGGTCGTCCAAAGCCCTGGGACGCATCACTACCCCTCTTGGGTGTCTTGAAGGTCCTGTAAACACAATACATGCACAATCAACAGTTTTTCACATAATGCCATATAATATGTGGTGTCACTGGTTCAACGGCCCCGACCTTCAACTCGACTTGCAGCTATTTTTCTTGACTAGTCCGAAGACCTGTCATGTCGCACTACCGCTAGTTGACTGAGTATGTCGGTCCTGTCTTGGTACCATAGCCAAACAACTCATTACTTAAGTTTTCATGGCATATTAATCATGTTTGTTTACAAGCTCCTACTCTTGCCAACTAGCCTAGGGCCCACTCTTCGAGATTTTCAAAATCGAGCATATTAGCCTCCAAGTTCCAAAACTGAGGCATGTGGCCTAACAAAGCTATTCGAGCTCTCGTCAAGAAGGTCTCCCAAAATGTTTAAGCAGTGGCACACTATCATGGGAGAGAACTTCCGACAAAATATACTATTCAACTATCCATCATACCAACCGAGTATGAGTGCATCTCCGCTCATAACCAATGAATGGGTTTTTCACTTCCTTCAAGAAAGTTTAATCATACCAACCGGGTATGATCTACTTACAATCGATAAGTAGTTTTTTCACTTGATTTCCGCATCACTCTTCTTAGATGTGATGATTAAAAAACCACTTAGCAATGGGTTTTCATTTTCAAGGTGCTTATCATCCCAACCGAGTATGATAATAAATTCTCACTCACCCATTAATGTAGTGAATTCATCTCGACTGGTTCTAATTCACGCGAGTTTGTTCTTTCTAGCATTTCCTGTACTTCGCGTTCCTACACAATATGAATATCCTTGTTCATTATCCCTCAACCTAATAGCCTTCATTCATTCCAAATAAATCAGAAAACTAAACTTTTCATTTATTTGCAATTAGGTCCCTAAAGTTATTTTTCTTTAACTTTAAGTCCCTAATGTCAATTTTTTCCTCAAATTGAGTCCCAAAACTTTTAAAATTCACCTTGGAACACCAATTTATTCAATTTCACAAAAAAGGGGTTCAATTTGCCAATTTTCCAATTTGGTCCCCCAACTTTTCCAAAATTACCATTTTGCCCCTACTTTACAAAAAAAATTTCCAAAATTGCCCTATTGGTCCTCTAACATCTTTATCATGCCCAATTGGTCCCCAATTTTATAAAATTGCACTTTAGTTCCTCGAATTGTTGCAATTTCCAAATTTCCCCCAATTTCAACCTTCTAACTCAGTGAAATTTGATTTCATCAAATTGACTGATCAAATGAGTTTAATTTTTGAAATTGAAGTTAGATTGGAGTTCTACACCTTCATACGATTCAATTGCACTTTGAATCGCATGATTTGGTGCCAAAATGAGCTCAAACGGAGCTTCACCAAAAAACTGGACTACCCTCAGAGAAAATGGAGACTACCGTCGGGTAGCTGACTTCTCCTCGGTTCTAAAGAACCCAACCTCACCTTATTTGGCTCAGAAAAGTGCCCAAGTCGAAGCTCTGGTTCGAGCTTCACTGAAAATTGGAGCACTTGATAGAGAATGGAGTTTCCACGTGTATGGAGGATGAATGAGGAGAGGCTCTTTATATAAGAAGCACGTGGACTTCTTGGCCGTCTGATTGGCACCTTAATGGCGGTCATTCATTGCCTGAAACTCCCTGGCAGGAGACTTTTCAGCATCACCGGTGCTACTCAATTTTTCGGCGAGTGAACAGTGTTGTTATCTGAAGGAAGAAGACGACATTGCTCTGAACTGGACCGGATCGGTCTGAACCGAGTTCAAAGCTTAAAATGGCCGGTTCACCCCCGATTCAACCAAATTTTTCAAATTTAAAATTTTCTAAATTCTTTTCTATCCAATGATGGCCTCAAATCTCAAATTTGAATTTTCTAAGCTATCTAGAAAAATGATAGAGAAAGGGTAAACTGAGTTGTATCTTATTTATCAGTTCCAATTAAACCCTTTGTTTTAAGAAAAGGAAAAGTTCTATTTGAGTAAATGTTGAATCGTGGATAGAAAGTCACGATGTCATTAAAACTCCGCTCACTGAGTTATAAAACTCACCCACTCTCACTAGACCCCTTTCAAGGAAGCATTCACTTCAAGGAAGAGAGACAATACAACGAACAAATTAGGTTACCAAGAGAAGGTAACATTTTTATTAAGTTTGTTATGTAAAACATTCATGCTTATAAGCATTTACCTTTCTTGGATTATTGTGGTAGAAATATTGTTTTAGTAGAGGAAGTGGTGGTGCGTTGATCACGGGGTTCCAACCAAACCAGGCTGGGGTGTGACATCCAGATAACCCAATAATGCATTTGGAGGTGAAGAAATGGGACGATGTCGGAACTCTGGTTCAGGGATAGTCGAGAGTTGGAGTTGTTAGAATTTTTTGAGCTTTGGAGGTGTGACGAAGACGAATGGAAATGAGCTCTTTATATAGGGAGCTCAGGGACTGATCGTTCTATCCATCCATCCTTTGGTCGACTATTAACTCTTTGATTTAAGGCCTTTTTGGAGAGATTTAAGGCTCGTTAGAGTTAAGGCAACTGGCTCTCTCCCCTTTCATTCAGAAATCTAAAAGAAGAAGACGACATTGTGTGCACACGTATGAGTTGCCACGTGGCATGCTGTGATTGGCTGGCATTGCTGGCGTAGCCTCCCACTCAACGTTCAAGTCATCATTTGACCCATTGACTGGACACATGGCAAGCTATCATTGGTCGCTTAAGTTGATGTGGCCGCTGACTAAAGCTAACTCTTAGTTGACCATGACACGTAGCATCCTCTAATTGGCTGATTTAAATTCGTCAGTTTTCCCACCCAACTTACTGTGCCATTGCCACATGTCCTCCTCTTATTAGCTATGACCATCCAACATGCCCTTTCATGTGTCAACTCCTAATTAGTCGACCTTTCTCAGACATCCTCGTTGGTCGTTGACCTAGCATATTTGCCACGTGTCAGCCTCCCATTGTTCAGCCCTACTGATGGGGATTTTCCTTAGTTTATCGTTGACTGAGTACACGTATCACGTTTCTATCGGTCAGTCCTTGATGACATGGATTTTCTTCATTTGATCATTAATCGAGTACACGTGTCACGCTCTAATTGGTCAACGCTTTTCAAACATTGATCGAGTGGCTGACTAGGCATGCTTCATCATGTATTGCGTGCTAATTGGTTTTGTGCATTAATTGAACGCTGACCTGGTAGGCAGTTCGTTGACCAGCTAGATTGTTGATTAGTTCGGTTGAACTGGGTTCAGTGACCCAAAATAAAAAAAAATCGACAAGTTTAGGCCCTATTCGACCGGTTTTCTAAAAATTAAAATTTTATAAATTCATCTAAATTTATTTTCTACCTAGCTGTCACTTCAATATCCTAATTTAACATTTTTAAGTCACCTAGAAAAATAAATATTTGAGCAGGTTCTTCTCAGTTCATGTCAATTTACCCTAAATCGGTGTGGTTCTCGCTTCCAATTTTCAATATTATTATTTTCCTTGATTTCTTGAACCTTATTCATCCTTTGGGATCACTTCATATCCTGTTTTGATTTCTCATCGATGTTTCAGTTCACTTTGAACCACAGTTTTCTTTCAAAAATTTTTGTTTCTTCATTCCAACTTATTTATTATTGGAAAATGGGGTTTACAATCCAGGAGGATTTAATGCAATTAACTTTAGAAGGAGACATGTATCTCAAATTCTAGTTGATCTCAACAATTTGTAGCATTTAATTTCTCAAATATTGAATGAATTGGAGGGACATTTGTAACAGTGTAGCAGAAATTTTGTAAGTCGGTGGATGGTGGCTCGCAAGTGAGTCGAGTCGACCCAACTCGATTCCAACTAACTCAACTTTTCTTCTTTTTTTCTTTATTTTTTAAATTTAAATTACCATTTTTCCCTTTTGGGTCCCCTAGGTAATTTAATCTGAAATCCCAACCATGTTTGGGTGAAAATCAACTTTTTCCAAATACCTCGATTTTCATGCTTGGGAATCTGATCAAATCCATAGTCCCAGCATCAAGTTCCCTTTTCCCATTTCCAACCTGGTGTTATGATCCGATTTTACTTTCCAAATCCAAACTCGAGTTTCATTCCTAGTTCAGGGTCCTATTCTAGGTTTAGTTTTTTGTCTTTGGTTCGGGATTTCATTCCTGGTTTCATATTCCATCCTTAGTTTGAGATTTCATTCCTGATTTTGGTTCTTATTCTTTATTTGAGATCCCATTTCCCGACTTAGGTTCTTATTCTCAATTTAGGATTCTATTCACATTTTAACATCGGTTCCCGATTCACTTGGGCTTAACTCGATTTCTAGAAGTTCCGGTGTTATAGTACAAGAAGCACACATACGCCCCCATTGGACCTGATTAGTCAATTGAGCGAAATTTGGGCACATGGTTAGGTCATGTTGATTGTTTGAATCGATGTATTGCTTGGCATATGTGTGTTATTTAAATTAGTGTTTCATGATGAAATTTAATGATGTCAAAATGTAAAATAATGATATTTCTCTTGAGAAATATTTGTGGATACCATTTAAAAAAATAATTTGTAGTGAGGGATTGTTAGTTGTTAATTTAGTTTTGAAAACAAAATGGAAAGGAAACATTTATAAAGCTAGTATTAGCCATTTTGATTGTAGAGGAGATCGATGTTATAAATGACTCGATGATTGGCCTACACATTCACTAAGTGTTGTTCACCCCTCCATAATTTGTATGAAAAAGAAAAGAAAGGAAGGGAGTAAAGAAGATCCCTAACGTCGAACCACATCTTCGAACAAAGTCGAGATTAAGGTAGACATTTTCGAACATAATTCATGAATGTCTTCCATTCATTACTATATGTTATCCCAAGAGTTTCAAATATTTTATAAAGTATACATTACATTTATGGAAATTTTCAATTTTTTACAAAAAAAAATTGAATTTGTTTTATATTGTAAGTATTATATCATGTCGATAATATGGTGATTGAAAATTTTCACTACTATAGAATCGGGAGTGGTACGGCGGAGTGTTCATGTTCTGACCGAAAATCGAGTGGAGACGTTACATTTTGAGTGAAGACCGAATTGAGAACGTGATTACTCAATATTAATTCTCTCACTTATTAGGTGTAAACTTGTTAACAACAAATAACAAGATGGTTGTTAGACCGCTACCCAAGAATTTTCTAAGTATTACTCATAATTATAACTCAAGGATATCTATTTATATATTTAATTCACTTTCAAGTATTCTTATTTTGATATATATTATTTTACTTAACTTCAATTATTTTATGAAAATATATATTTTTACTTTGTTTAATTCATATTGATTCTATATTGATATGATGGTTAGTATAAATAGGGTGTGAAAGTTGTTATAGAAGTGATGTAAGTCTTAAATTTGTAAGATTTAGTATGAATGACATTGATTAAGAAGTTGACTTAAAAGGCAAAATCTCATAATTACGTGAGAAAATTCAAATGTTTTAGTGATGTGAGAAAATTCAAATATGTTAGTATTGTAAGACTCGTGTAAATAATATAACGATATTTTAGGGGTTTTTGTATTTTCGTTCTACCAAATCATTTTGTTTTGGAGTGCATAAACATGAAAGACTGATATGAAATATTATTATTTTACAATTTTATCTCAAATACTGATGGTATACTTTTAATTTTACAATTATACTAATTTTTTAACTTTAATTCAAACATACAATAAAAAAAAACTTTAAAACTAATACGAATAAGATATATTAAAGAGTATCTACTATAATTATAATTATTAAATAATAAATATAATCAGAATATAATTTAATAGGAGCATGTTCTTAAATATTTTAAATAAATAAATATAATAAATATATTTGAAATATGATCTAATATCAGTATGTTTCCAAATATAAATTTTTATTAGTTGAAGATAAAATTGACTTTGATAGTTAAATAAATAATGAGATGTTTTTTCACTAGCACAATAGTCTCAAAAACAATGAGAATCATTAAAAATATGTGGAGACTATTGAATTGAGAGAACATCAACAATGATGGCTGGCTGCCTTGGTGTATTAAATTAAGAGAAACAAGAAAGAAAACATTAATGTATCATGTGGGTGGGATAAGTGTGGAGTAAAACAAGGAAGGACTGCTTGCTGAAGACCCGGAGGAGGAAGTAGTTGATCTAGTGGACGGAGTGAGTCGAGGAGAAGGAAGCACAATAGGTGACTTGTTATTAATACAAATTGTTGAGTATGATTTGAAAAAGAATATAACATTAATTAATTTTTTTTAAATGTTGAAACTTTATTTGAGATTTAAAGAAAAAGCACGAGTAAAAGCCACTGCATCTTGGAGTGTGCGCAGGGAACACTTGGAATAATTAATAGGAAAACATATGGCTAAGTGGATGATGCTCTTCCTCCGGATTCTTGGTATATCAAAGGCAGATACTCCAACCTCCCCTGGATATGACTGAATTAGTTAGGAAAAGCATATGTGACGAATGCTGCATTGGAGGTCGTTTTCTATCACGATTTTGGGCTTTTGTTATTTTTCTTGTCCGTTTGCTGGCTCGAAAGTCTTTTGACCTGTCACAGGGACTTTATATCTTCCACTCAACACTCCAAAAGTAGGACCGACTATTCATGACTCTTATGGGTGCTGTTAATGGTTCTAAAAAAGCACAGTTGAACATTAACTAATTCCCATTGGGTCTGAGGAAAAACAAATATTTTCAGCTGGACGCACCTACCGTTGTTTGCTAGCCTTTGGCTAGCATTAATAGCTTGCTGAACAAGATCCACAGCTTCCCGGATAGTCAGTCCATTCCAGCGAATCTAGGAATATGAGAATGAGGGATGATGATGTACCCTGCTGCACGCTTGAGTTCTGGACATTCTTATCAATATGTCTGGTTTTAGTCTCATTCGCGGGCATCACTTCAGGGCTCGCTCTTGGACTGTTGTCCTTTGGACAGGTCGACCTCGAGGTACTCATTAAGGCCGGTCGGCCCCATGAGAACAAGTACGCAGGTTGTCATCAATCATCTTCTGTGAGTATCATTCGCTTGTAGCCGTACAGGCTCTTTTACTGATCAGTCTGTCTTGTTTTTGGCTATTTGTTTCTTATCCATCAGCAAAGATTCTACCGCTTGTGAAGAATGAGCACCTGCTTCTATGCACCCTTCTAGTGGCCAAGTCACTGGCAATGGAGGTAGGTACACTACTAGGCAGTTGGAGTGGCACTTTTCAGTACTTTTATTCTTATCTGATGTTCTTTCAGGCACTTCCCATTTTCATGGATTCGATCCTGCCTTTCTGGGTGGCTATCTTCATGTCGGTCATCCTTGGACTTGCATTTGCAGAGGTATAGATTGAAAGCTTGCATTCCTAAAGTTGTTGTGATAAGAAAGCGAGTATCCAGTTTGTTTACAACCTCATCTTTTGATCATGTTAGATCATTCCACAAGCTGTGTGCGCACGCTACAGCCTCCAACTGGGTGCAAAGCTCGCCTTTTTAGTCCATCTGCTTCTCCTGATCTTCTTCCCTATATCATACCCAATCAGTAAGGTACGCCATGAGTAGAGTCAGTTCTCCAGACGCTTTCATTAAGATAAAGATTATCAATACATCAAGTGTTAGATTGATACAGGTATTAGACTGGCTCCTTGGAAGAACACATTCCGCACTCTACAGACGAGTGGAGCTAAAGACATTGGTCGATCTACATGCCCACGAGGTCCAGCCATATATCCATCTTCCATAAGCGTATCAGCCTGCAACAAAAAGTACTTAAGAATCTGTGTTTTCTGTGGGTTCAGGCAGGAATGGGCGGAGAACTGACACATCAGGAGACGATCATAATCGGAGGAGCTCTTGGGCTGACTGAAAAAATGGCTAAAGACGCAATGACTCCAATATCAGAAACTTTTTCCCTGGACATCAACTCAAAACTCGACATGTATGTATGGCATCACCATTTTCTTCTCTTTCCAGGTGATCATCTCTATTTGATTTGCCCTTTTCCTCCCAATTGATCGTGATGCACTCCATGATAAGGGTGACGATGGGATTGATCATGAACAAAGGGCACAGTCGGATCCCAATATACTCGGGAAACCCCAATAACATCGTGGGTCTAATACTGGTAAGAAGACCACTGAATCCCACTGCCAAAACATGATAAGAGATCCATTTTCTATGTTTGGCTTTTCTTCATTCTAATCCAATCTAATATAAAATTACATTTTCTGGCATAAGGTAAAAAATTTGATCTTCTTCCAACCCGAGAAGGAGACCCCCATCAAGCATATGACCATCAGGAAGATTCCCAGGTAGGGAAAAATATCTGAATCTTCTCTCTTAATGATCTCCACTCAGCATCGGCTGATTCGGTAAGTGAAGTCTAAATGATACAACAGGGTGTATGAGGACTGGCCATTGTATGAGATCCTAAATCTGTTCCTGGAGGGCCACAGTCACATGGCAGTCGTGGTCAAAGAGGCAGCTCACCATAAAACTTCTAAGAGCAAACTGTGCATGCCTGATGTTCTAAGGATACACAAAAGCTTCAATCCGAAGTTGAACCTACCAGAAAATAAGGAAGGTAATGGACCGACACTGAGATAGTAGGGAAGAAGTGAGTCCTTGCTTTTAGATGACATGCTCTTGTGGGGGGAAATATGATGCAGGATCTGGTTCTCTATGGGCTAAGCAAGAAGAACGGGCTGGATATTCCATGTGCACGTCACCTCTGTGTTACTACTCCACAGATCACTCAGAGTCCTCGAGCCCTAAGCAGCGGGATGTCAAGGGACAAACGTTGGCACGAGAAGATCTTGAGTTGCTCCCGAGCTTTGCAGGTGAAGAGGTCATCGGTATCATCACAATGGAAGATGTCATGGAAGAGCTCCTGCAGGTCAGTTCTACCTTAGAGAACTTGCAATCCATTTCAATTCCTCTTTGTCAAGAGATTCATCATTCCCCTTCCATGCTACGTACTGGTTTTGCTCTGCAGAAGAAAATTCTGGATGAAACTGACGAGTATGTGGATCTCTACAACAAGTGAGTCTCCAGCTTTTAGTCGGTACTCCATTTGGACTTTGCTCCGTTCTTTAAGTAAACTCTTCCAAAATTTTTATAGGATCCGAATCAACCTTCCGTCTTCGAGGAGATCGTCATCCTCCCCAGCAAGAGCTCCAATCTCTGGAATTCAGTCTAGAACTCGAGAGCAATCTCCACTTAGTTCCCATGCGATGGTATCACACACACAGATCTCGCCGGCTGCTTCTCCTACCCATTCTCCTGCCTGTGCATCCATGACAAGCGCGAGCCAGCAGATCCATAGAGCTCCATGTGACACGAACAGTTCATCTTCTTATGCTTTTGCCATGTAAGAGTACCACTTAAAAGCGTAATACCAGTTCTGGTTCTGCAATTTCTTCAACGTGGGTCAGCAAAAGTACGAAGAGAACAAGAATAGATCTCAACATAGTCTGTTAAATGGACTTGCTGGCTGCCTGCCAATCTACCTGAACAGTCCTCTTTTTAGCGGGGTTGAGAAATATCTCCCACAAGAATCCAAAAAATTAAAGTTATTGGGTTTTTCTTGTAGAAGAAATGCAAAAGAAAAAGGGGAAAATGAAAAGAAAAAAAAGGGGGTGGGGGCGGCGGGGGGATGCGCCATGGCCGTTCAATTTTCATGGATAAGGTCTCTACTGTATATAATGAGTGAAACCTTCATACAGTTTTATAATCCGAAAGAAGCCATGGACGGAGCCATGAGAGCATCGATCTGTTCAGCAAAACCTCCACTACCATCCAAACTCTTCGTTACAACATCACCAAACAACGCCCTCAACATTTCATCACCCATCCGTGGCCACGCTCCGACTTCGGCGGTGAGAGTTCGAGTGAATGCAAAGGGATTCATGGGTCCGAAACCGACGTCTTCCCTGAAGGTCGGAGGCAGCAGGAGCGGAGGTGTGGAGGAGAAGGAGGAGGAGGTGGTGGAGGAAAGGATCCCGCAGGTGGTGTTCGAGAGGATGATAGTGAGGATCGTGGGGTTCGTCGGGGTTCCGATGGCGGCGGGGGTAGGGCTGCTGCACGTGCTCGGGGTGATGAAGGAGCGGCAGCTATGGGAGGTGCCGCTGTGGGTGCCCTTCCTGACGACGCTGGTCTGCTTCGGAGCGTCGGCGCTCGGGATAGCGTACGGGTCGCTGTCGAGCAGCTGGGACCCGGATAGAACCGGATCGGTTCTCGGGTTCGAAGAGGCCCGACAGAACTGGGCCGAGATGTGGCGAGACGAAGGGGAAGGGTAACGGAGCCGGGCTCACGTGCCCTGCTAACGCACGTGACCGATGATTTTATTTTTCCCGCTTTTGCTCCCTTTTTCTTCTGTGGTATAATATAATTGGGTCGTTTGACTATCATAAAAGTGGGTCTGTAATTTTGATTAATGATTTTTTTACAATCTATTATTTAGCATATCTTTTTATAGAATTAGGAAAATTGCATAGAAAATAAAATTAAATAGTTGTATTTAGAAATTTACTAAACTAGACAAATGTACATGCTTATAATTTTAAAATTTTCTCAAGTTGAAAATATTATTATAAATTAAATAAAATAAAAAATATTATAAATTTATAAAATTTTAACCTAAATTATAGATTTAAAGTATATATAAAAAGATATAATTATTATTGGACGGGACGAGTCTGTATATGGGCCTGCTAATCCAGACTCTGCAAGGGCGGAACGGATCTGGGTCCGCCAATCTAGACCCGGCAAAAGGTAGCGTCGGAAGTGTCACATTGAGGGCCGGACTCGCCCATGCAAAACACCTCTCCCACTAAAACGTCCTTTCCTTACAAATTCTTCTCTAATCTCAATCCTGTCAGGATTCACAAGCAACCACTCACAGACTGTGACGAACGAATCCCTCAACCCCTCCTTGAATTATTGTCGTTTCCTTCTCCTCCTTTCTCCATTCGCCATTTGAGATCCGACGTTCCTGAATCCCACCCTACCTCACCTCGAGTGAATCGCAGGCCCTGCCGCTGTTGCTGCCCACAGGTCAAAGCTGCACTACTGCAACCAGCCTCCCTTCTTTGAATCTCCATCCGCGTCCCAGCCGCAGAACAGCTGTTTATTTCTAAAGGTAGACTGCATATGAGTGAATATTTCTTGATTGCAGTGTTTCCAGTTTGAATAGTTACAAATGGATAAAGATGATTAGAAGACTCTGGAAATGCATGGGTAATCCTCTACCTATTTTTGTTATATTTCTCTCTTAGGAGAGCTTAATATTTTGTTGATCAACAACCATTTTACGCGGAACTGACCAAAATCCCTCTCTCATAAGATAGTGTGCTTCCTAGTAATTCAGTGGCAGGAATCCTTATGGCATGATTTATGTGGTTTTATTTATATATAAACGCAATAGAGTAAATATAAATCAAATGTGTAATATTACTCTAATACTAAATTATTGATTTGTACTTGATCTTTTATATAAATAGATATAATGTATTGATGAGTAAAATATTACTCAATAAACAATACATTAATGATTTTTAAGGAATAAATTTGGAGTTAATAATTTTTTTAAAAATTTATCATTTTTAAATTAATTATTATTAATAAAAAATTAGAACCATGAGATTATTATTTTAATTAAATTAAATAATTTATTAATTAGTATATATAATTAAATTATATTAAATAAATTTGGTATAATATTTTTTATATAATATTTATATTATATAATTTTATATAAAATATTATTAATATATAAATTTATTTAAAATATATAATAATAATAAATTAAAATAAATAAATGATAATATAAAAACCCTAAAAAATAATTTAAACCATAAATGACAAATTGAGTAAAAAAATTAAATAACACAATCAATACAAATAATTTAATTTTAGGGTAAATTGATTAGTTTGTAGTTAATTTTGCACCAATTCAATACACTCCAAATTCTTTAATTTTTTATTATTAAACGAGCTATTTGCCCTACGCTCAAATGAGGTATATTGTAACTTTATTGTTATTCTTGATATATTATTACTCACAAGTTTAAAAGTTTAAAGAGGTAACACTTAATAATGGATATTAATAATATTATTGAATAAATAATATTTTATGTATAAAATTATTGGTAATTGAATATAAAAATATCCTAATTAAAAACTATATGAAAACATAAAGATTGAGTATACTGTGTCAGAATAGTATCTTAAAAATATGAAAAAAAAAAAAACAAAGAAGGGAGATACGTGGAACATCTGAGCTTGAGTGATCTCTGTCTCCACTTATCCAAGAATGGTGTCAATATGTTCATGTACTTGCACTTGTGTATGTCTTATTGTTAGATGCTGGTGTTCTTACTCGTTCGCATTAGCTACTGCGATTGAATGTGTCATTCGAAAACAACGTTTTTTCTTTTAATTTAATTTTTGTGATATTAAGTTAAGAAATTTTAAGAATTTCTTACCTTTAATATAATAAAAAATATTTTTTTAAAGGATTTCGTATAATAGCTCCATCCTACCTACCTAGATTGGATCTCTTTCAACCGTATACCAAATGGTAAAGGCCAAGTCTCTCCCGTGAACTAGGGATTGTGGAGGGTGGATTGGGCACATGCCTCCAAACCCTCTTGCCATCCCTAAGCATAATTGAGCTTTGGGCTCTCCTCAAAATGGTAAAGGCCAAGTCGACTTTAATAAAATTCACCATTCCTATGTTACATGCAAAACAAGTATATTGTAGAGATACCTCTAATTAATATTTTAGAAGAGCGAATATCTAGTAATAATCTTGGGATGCCAAGCCTAATTTGTTTGGTACACTAATTTGGTATTATTTAGTATGTTAATTCTGTTATATATTTTAGTTATAAACCTAAATTGTGAGTATATATTTAATTTTTTTATGCCAATTTGTAATATAATTTAATTTATTCACAGCTATATGATTTATTTCCTCCTATTTGATTTATTTACTGCTATTAATCTACATTTAAGAAGAAATTCCCCTACTCTTTAGTAGATCATGTTAATTTTGAACTCATTTTTAACTGACTCTTGAAAAAAAGTATGCACTTGAATTAAATAGCTACATAAATTTTATAATTTTGTATATTAAATTGATATTATTTTTAATCATTTTCATTTTTTGGAGTGTGGATGGAGATATTATGAATTTCAAAACAAGTTATATTCTAAAAAAATATAATAAATTTGTAAGAATTTTTATATGAGTTATTTTGTAAAAGTTTTTATTTAATGATAATATATTCGTAAAATTCTAAAAAAAATAGAAATACTTAAATTAATTGAAAATTAATATATCTTAATACCGTTTATATGGTAGAAGATTTTGGTCTATTTTATAAAATAGTGAAATAGGCAATAAACAACTAATTCAAAATCTCATTTGGTTTATTTATTAAAAATAGATAAAATAAAAATTTATCAATAATTTATTCACCAATTAAAATTAAAATAGAATAAAAATATTATAAATATAAAATATAATTTTATTTTAAATATATATTAAAATAATTAGAATGATCCATCCCTAAATTTATCAATTAGGGTTGGTATTGGAATCTCGAACCCGTTACAATCTATCCTACTCAATAGTTATTTTTTAAGTTAGGACAAATTTATTATAATTTTAACCACGCATTAGTAAACTAATGGAATGTTTGAATAGTTGTAAATTTAGAAATTTACATGAAAAGTTGACATTTGACCATGAATTTTGCATTATTTGGATGTAAAAAAACCAATTTTTTTGGGTCTTAGTAATGCGTACCTAAAGAAGTGATTTTGAAACTTTGTACAGTAGAAATAAAAAGGGCTCGGCTCGGAAGTCATATACCTTATTTAGGCTTTTGAAATATTAGCTTTGAGTATCATCCCATCCTATGGGCCGAAGTAGTCCGACAATCATCTTGCGTGAACCATTTGTTTTTGCATCAGATGGGAATGGAGTGTTAAACGCCGTGGATGCACTAACAAGTCGTTAAAGATCAGTAACTGCAGCTAGCTCCTACGTAGGGATGATCAACTGGATGCCATAGATTTCTGTTAGGTGGACAACATTTGTGAGCCAGTCATTCTCTTTCGTCCTATACAAGCAAGTGCCAACCGAGCTCTTGTTCACATCTCTCCATCATCCCTCACCTCTTGTTCACCTATTAAACAAATGTTTTTTTTTTCAAGAACCCTCTAGAATCCCATTATTACAATACAAATTCATGAAAGAAAAAAAAAAAGGAGAAATTGTTAGATTTTTCTATTGTGATCGGAGGATTTTAGGAGAGAACCACATGAAATGTGTCAGGTGTCCCCACCCAATTGCCAAAAAAGTCGCAGATGTGTCTGCTGCCATCACCCATGTGAGTCCACTGGATGCCTTTAACGTTTTCCAACGTTCTTATCAATGAAATCCTATTCAACAGGGCTGATTAATCGCCTTAAAAAAAGACCAGAATCTTGACTCCTTTTAAATTTCTGTTTAAACCTTATTTTTAATAAAAAAGATCCCACACTTTATCAATACTATACTTTTTTTAATGGCTAAATTATAGTTGTGTACAAAACTTTTAAACCAATTATTAATCTTACATCAAACCTTTAAAACATTGAATTCAGGTATGATAAAATTTATTTTTGTGACAAATTTGTTAAATTTTAATAACGTGAGCATTATAGATTGTGACGTAATCTCATGAATCATATATTTTTTTCTATTAATCAATTATTAAATTTTATTTTAAATCACTGTCATTTTTTGACATAGCCACTACCTTATATTACTTTTAACATGTCATCCTAAACCAATTTAAATCACTCTCATTTTTAACATTGCCACTACCTTGTATCACTTTTAACATATCATCTTAAACCACAATCACTCATTCAATTGTTCTAATACATGATACTTTTACATATAATTTCACATATTGTGAATAAATATATCTTTACTTGGACTATTGGAGATCTTTTATTTATACTCTATAATTTGATGGACATTTCATAAATAAAATGAATATTTTCTTCTCATAAAAATAAAATATACTAATTTATTAATGATTAATTGAAAAATAATTAAAATTTTAAAGATATTTTTTCCTATCTTAATGACAGATATTAATGTTTTTTTAAATTATCTTCACAAGTTACAACCTCATCAAGAAAAATGGTAGTGTGAAACTTGCAAGCCTCAAAAGTGAAAGTATCTTCGACAAAGTTAAATTACTACTTATTGTATATTATAATTTTTAGTGAGTCCAATTTTAGCACAACTTACATTTATATATTTTACAACAACAATTATGAAGAATGGTATTTAAATGCATAGCTTTCCTATATTCAATGTTAGTTTTCTTTTATAATATACAACTTGCATCATATATTATTTTTATTTTTTTCGCTGTGTTTCATATGTGAAATTATAAGATACCTTAAGTCTAAACATTTATTTTACAGATATTTATTTTTTAATCAAAGGGATATACTATGTTGAGTTTGCTCTATTTTTTATTTTTATATTGTGTTTTTTTAAATTTTTTTACAGTTGTAATCTAGTTGGTTTTAATAGTAGCAATTAATTTATTCTTATATTTCATTATGCTTCAGGCCAAAAAACTGTAGAATAAAATGTCTCACTCAAGACCTACTTCGTTGTATGCAGATGTTCCCATGAATATTCCTTCAACTAATGAAGAGTATACATGTAACACGGAGAATTACCAAATTGAAAACCAAGCTGAGCCCAACCTATAAATAAGGCTAAACTGAGAAATAAAATCTAACCTACAATTTCAAATTAAACCGGGTTAATAATATGGTTGGAAAAGGTGGATTAAAGTGATAACAATGGTCATAATAGGTATTAGAGAACACCTTGAAGTGTATTGAGACACGTGGTCAAGAATTGGGATAAAATCGGGGAAGAATCGATTTGGATTTCTAAGAATTTCTCGTGTCCCAATACACTTCTAAGGATTTCTCGTGACACGTGGTCATAAATCAATGATCGAGAAAAAACTGGTTTGAACAAGTTCAAGTCACAAAATCCCACGAATTTTAGTGGTGGCTAAACAAATTGAAATGGTGTGGTTGTTGAGTACATTAAATAGGAAATTGAATAAATAATTTTTAGAAATTTTTATTGAGTCAAGAACCAATCAAAAAAGGAGTAAGAAACTATCGAACCAACCTAGAAATTTGCTGGAAATTAGTTTTGTAAGACCGAGAAATCCCAAGTCAAGAACCAGACTGAGTTGAGCCGAGAAGTGGGATTTAACTAGGAGGTGAAATTAAATCGGAATGAGGAAAGAGATTGACGGAGAGGCTAAGAGTGGTGAAAAAGTGTCACGAGAAATCCTTAGAAGTGTATTGGGACACGTGGTCAAGAATTGGGATAAAATTGGGGAAGAATCGATTTGGACTAGGATCGGGCTAGGAGAAGTCACAAACTCGCAGAATGTTAGAGGGTGCAAAAAAAATTCAAATGAAGCTATTCTTTAATGTGAAACCCGTCCCCCGAACCAAGTAAGCTGGGGAAAGAACCGGCGGTTTTGAGAAAATCGAACTGAAAAAGGGATAAAAAATAATAAGTAAAGGTTAACATGGGAAATTGGAAGATCCCAATTGACAAAAAATTTACAAAAATTACGGGAAAGACCATGAGGTGAATTGAATAGGAGAACCAGACTGGTTCGGAGTGAACCGGACCAGTTTAGGGTGAACCGGACTAAACCAGAATAAACCATAGTGAACCGGTTCAATATTTCATTTTTCTAGTTGACTTAAAAATATCAATTTGAGAAATTGAGGCCACCATTAGATAAAAAATAAATTTAGAAAATTTTTAAATTTTAGAAAACTGGTCGAATCGGGTCCGAACTAGCCGATTTTTGAACTCGGGTCACCGAACCCGATCGGACCGAATCGATCAACGGTTCGGACCGGTCAATGAACCAGATCGGTCAACAATCTAGACTGGTCAATAGATTGGATTGATCAATGGTCAACAAAGCCTAGTCAGGAGCCACACAAACACAGGCAGCCAATGGGAGGCTACCACATGTCTGGTCAATGTTAGCGAATGACCGGTCAGCCTGCCACGCAGACATAGGAAGCCAATGGGAGGTTGCCACGTGTTCAGTCAACCGGTCAATGGTTGACGCAGCGGTTGAGTTGGAACATCACGTGAGAATGCACCAATCATAATGCACCACGTGGCACACTCACTACATCATCATCTTCAACCTCTGGCCGTTGAGAGAGAGAACAAAGAGGAGAGAGAGAGCGAAGGAAGGGGAATCTCCGGTGACTCAGAAATTGCTCCGGTCAGGTTGCCAACGATCGAGTTGGAGGCTGAGTCCTATGGCAGCCGGTAGCCCGGTCAGTTGCCAAGCTCCCTATATAAAGAGCACTGCTCCATTCATTTTGAGCATCACATAATCGAACGAATAAGGTGAAGTACTCAGTTTTCTAGCGAGCAGCAAACCAAATCTCTGACATCGGAGCTTTTCTCCACCTCTGAAGCTGCATTCGGTCTCATTAGAATTGGGAGGAAGTCCTCTACCTAGCTGCACCTTCCTTTCAGCCCAAGAACCACCGTGGAAGAGCGAGTAAGCTCAAACATTGAGGCTGCTCCTCGATTGTCACTAGCCCGAGCTGTTCAAGCTCAAGTCGAGTCGTCCCCATGCCAATTTTGGCCAAACCATGCCCCCAAACTTTACCTAGAGGTGCTCCGACCTTCCCCCGATCTAATATGGTAAGCCCCTTTGCCGGAAAACACTATTCATGGCATAATTCTGCAATAACTTAAACTAAGAAATTGACACTGCTTAGGCCACCAATTGAGGCGTCCCGAGAGGAGAGCAATTCAAAGAAAGTAAGAGCTCTAGTCACCGGACCCTCATCGATAAGATATTGAATCTTTCTCTCTCTAGACTACATTTTCCGATGAAGCTCCGTTTGAGCTCATTTTTTAGCCAAA
The DNA here is from genome assembly GCA_030064425.1 of Trapa bicornis. Taxonomy (NCBI): domain Eukaryota; kingdom Viridiplantae; phylum Streptophyta; class Magnoliopsida; order Myrtales; family Lythraceae; genus Trapa; species Trapa bicornis. The sequence continues at coordinate 6,043,381 of CM057749.1, forward strand.
TCGAGCTATTCAAAGCTTGAAATGACGAGAAAAACATAGAGAAGATGATTCAAATCAAGAATGGGGGTAATTAAATAAGTTTTGAGGGTCAATTGAACGAAATTGTGATTTAGGGACCAAATTGTAATTTTTGAGAAATTGGGCAATTTGGGGATTTTTGAAAAAATTGGGGGCCAAATTGTAATTTAAGGAAAATTGAGGCATTTTCATGAAATTAACTTCCAATTGGGGCTCAATTGAGCAATTGGATGAAATGGAGTGCCAATTGGCAATTTTTGAAAATTCAAGGGCCAATTGACAATTTTTGGGAAATTAAGGACCAATTGGCAATTTTAGAAAAATTGAGGACTAATTGATAATTTTAGAAAATTTAAGGACCCATGAGGAATAATTGGAAGTCCTAGGGACTTAATTGAGATTAAATAAAGATTAAGGACCTAAATGTAAGGTTATAAATATTGAAGGACCTAAATACAATTAAGGCATAATGTGAGGACCTATTTGCAAATACTCAAAACTAAGAGATCACTTATGTTAATTCTCCTGATAAGGGTACTCGAACCATGGTGGAGTTGATTGTTCAAGTAATGGTGCAAGGAAGCACACCACAAATCAAGATCTCACTGGGATCGCCACATAATTGTTATTAGGTGAGTGAGATTTACAGCATCATACCCGGTTGGGGGGGTGATGATAATCGTTTTTAAGTTTGAAAAATCATTTTTCTAGAAATGGTCTCTCCTGACTACGTGAAACTGCTTAAACATTTTGGGGGACGTTCCTAAAGGGAGCTAGAATTGCTCCAACAAGCACCAAGCCTCGAATTTGAAAATGATAGGGGCAAAGGCCAGTTTTGGAAAAACTCGTGAAGTGGGCCTAATGCTAGTGTGCACGGGTTGGACCCGTAGACAAACATGATTTTAAGGACCATGAAAAATCTCATAAAAAGGGAATTATTGTGTGACTTTCCACGGGGCCAAGACAGGACTGACAAGATTCGATGGGCTAGTGGCAGTGCGCCCAGACCAGGTTGATGGGTCGATCAAGGCAAATAGCTACACGCTAGGTCGAGTGTCAGGACCGTTGGCACCAAAGATCATGGTTATTGATTCAAAACTGTTGTATGCATGCATGATGATTCTATAAGCATCTAGATGCCCAAGAGAGGGTAGTTGATGGGTCCCAAAGGCTACAAGATGACCCAAGGGTGCATAAGGGTGGTTTGGCATCTAGTATGTCGAGAAGCTCTAATAGCTTCCTGCGCACTAAGACCTAGGCCAAAGGGGAAATGAGGTATCGTCCTACAAAGTGGACATGAAGAAGCACAAAGATCGAGGCTCGAGGGGAAATGAGGTCTCGTCCCACCAAGCGGATATGATTAGGGTTTGAGGGTCAGACTATTAATGTAAACCTCGTCTGTCATGCCCCGACCTTGTTTGGTCGGATCCTCATGATCAAATCGCCACTCTCTCGATTTATTAAAGGGTTTCCCCTTATTATAGATCGTAAAGAGTAAGGCATCCTTTAAACATGCACCTTTTTCAGGAATAACATAAACAAAACTGCATAAAAATTTCTCATACCTATATCACAGGCGTCTTAGTTGATGGTCTTTAAGGGTAGGCTTTCCAAAATCTCCTGAAAGGGATATAAGGGAGGGGTGAGTACGACTACTCAGTTAATGGATTTTTAAATACTTTTACTTTTGAAAAAGATTTGTATTGTAGTGTGTCAGACTCCTTTCTTTCAAAAATTATTTAATTAAAAAATTTTGGGTTTTATCACCATTTCCTTATTTAATCACAGTGTGTCATCACCCAACACACATCTTTCATCATGAAGGTTAAATACAAATTCACAGGTCAGTACGTCCACTGAACCCACTTGTGGCTTCGGAGCGACTTTATCGGCCACCTGAATAGAAGTACGTCCACTTCTACCCTGAGAATTGGTGGATGTTCGCGACATCCAACCCTCATTCTCAGAATAATTTCTTCGTGTCCATTATGAGGACAGAGACCTCATCCCGTCCCCACCCCGGTCTCATGCGCTTAGTGCTACTCCAAATTTCGCATGGTCACCTGGTACAACGAACTGCCCTTATACTCACCAGGATGTCTAGTGGCCTTAGGATGTATCACTACCCCTCTTGGGTATCTTGATGGTCCCATACTCACAATGCATGCACAAACAATGTTTTCTTATCAAGCCATGTAATCTGTGGTGCCACTAGTCCAACGACCCCGACTCTTAACTCAACCCGCAGTTGTTTGTCTTGACTGGTCTATCGACCAGTCATGTCGCACTACCGCTAGTTGACTGAGTATGTCGGTCCTATCTTGGTACCATGGCCAAACAATTCCTTTATTTAAAGTTTTATGGCATAAATTCATGTTTGTTTACGAGCTCCTACTCGTGCAAACTAGCCTTGGGCCCACTGGACGAGATTTTCAAAATTGGGCATATTAGCCCCCAAGTTCCAAAAATGAGGCCCCCCACCTATCAGAGCTATTCGAGCTCCCATCAATAAGGTCTCCCAAATAGTTTAAGCATTGGCACATAGTCAGGGGAGAACACTTCCGACAAAAGCATGCTTTCACTGTCCATTATACCGACCCGATATAAGGACATCTCCGTTCATAATCAGTGAACGGGTTTTCAACTTCCTTCAAGGAAGTTTCATCATACCAACCGAGTAGTTTTTCTTCATGGTTTTCACATCACTACTCCAGGTTGTGATGTTTAAAATACCACATAGTAGTGGGTTTTCATTTTGATGAGCTTATCATCCCCAATCAGGTATGACATATTAAACTCACTCACAACTAGTAAGTTGTTTTTAATTTTAAATTATGCTCATCATCCCAACCGGGTATGATGTTATTAAACTCACTCACCCGTTAATGCCATGAATTTCACTAGACTGATTCTTTGTATTCACGCGAGGTTGTCCTTGCTGGCGTTCCCGATACTTCGTGTTCCTACACGATATGAACATCTTGGTTCATTATCCTTAGGCCTAATAGCCTTCATTCATTCTAAATGAATGAGAAAGTCAAACTTTCATTTATTTGCAATTAGATCCCTAAAGTTATTTCTCTTTAACTTTAAGTCCCCAAATGCCAGTTTTTCCTCAAATTGAGTCTCGAAACTTTTAAAATATATTATAGGACCTCAATTTATTCCATTTCACAAAAAGGGGATTAATTTACCAAATTTCCAATTTGGTTCCCCAACTTTTCCAAAATTACCATTTTGCCCTTCCTTTATAAAAATGGTAAGTTTCACCCCAAAAATTCTAAAATTCCTCAATTGACCCTCTAATATTTTTATCATGCCCAATTAAACCTCAATTTTAGGAAATTGCATTTATGTATCTCGAATTTTTGAAAATCCCCAATTTCCCCCCAATTCTAAATCTTTAACACAGTCGAATTTGATTTCATCAAATTGACCAATCAAACACCTCTAATTGTTGAAATTGAAGTTGAAATTGAAGTTGAAATTGAGTTTCTCCATGTTCATATGATTCCATAGAACTTTGTATCGCAAGTTTTAACGGCGGAACGAGCTCAAACGGAGCTTTGCCGAAAAATAGATTGTAGAGAGAGAGCTTCAATTTTTCACCAGTGAGGGCACAACAGTCCGAGCTTTCGATCTGGGCAGATAGCTCTCATCCTGAGGTTCATCCTAGAATCAAGAATCACATCAATTGATGCTGAATTGTGTTTGAATTTCATCATTGAAATTCTTCCGGTTCTCTCTCTAGCACTGGACAGAAATTACAGAGGGGAGCCGAATTGGCTTACCTTTTTGTTCTAATTTGACCATGGGAGGGCTGAGGAAGTGTTGGGAAGGCTTGGTTTGGCTGAGGAGGGCTCGAAATGGCCGATTTTAGCTTAGACAAAATTGGGCAACTTCGGTCCGTTGGAGCTGCTTCATTGTTCCATCACGCCAGCACTTCTCCGACGATCCTTGGAGCAAACGGAGACTACATGCGTGTAGCTGACTTCTCTTTGGTTCTAAAGAACCCTACCTTGCCTTGTTTGGCTAAGAAAAGACCCCATATTGGAGTTCTGGTTCGAGCTTCACTGAAAAATGGAGCAGTTGAGAGAGAATGGAATTTTCAAGTGTGGAGAGGATGAATGGAGAGGGGCTCTTTATATAGGGAGCTCGGGGACCCGTTGCCCATCCGTTTGGCATCTTTACGACAGGCATTGAAGACCTGAAATGTACCGAACATAAATGTTTCTTCTTCATCAACGCTGCTTCAATTTTTTGGTGAGTGAACAGTGCTGTCATCCTAAGGAAGAAGATGACACTGTTCTGGACCGGATCGGGTTCGAAGCTTAAACCGACCGGTTCACCCCTCATTCGACCGAGTTTTTCAAATCTAAAAATTTATTAATTACTCTAAATTCATTTTCTATCCAATGGTGGCCTCAAATCTCAAATTTGAATTATTTAAGCCACCTAGAAAAATTAATTTAGGATCCGGTTCAATAGTGGTTCAAACTTGTCCAAACCGGTTCATATCCGGTTTACCTGAACCGGTTTGGTTTTCCTCCCCAATTCCTTCACAAATCCATTTCCATGTCTTTTGTGACTCCTTGGGTAACTTAGGGTCCATAAAATTCCTGGTTTACCATCTCTTTATCGATTCCGGTTCATAAACTGACTCGGTTCTTAAACCGGTTTAATCCGGTTTGGGTCCAGTTCACCCGAACCGGCCTAGTTTTTCTCTCCCACTTTATTCTAAGGTTCCTTCCCAAGGTTTATAAATTTCTTTGGGGAACAAGGGAGTTGAATTTCTCTGATTTGCCTAATCTCTATCGGTTTCGGTTCATAAACCGACTCGGTTCATAAACCGGTTCAATACTGTTGGACCTGGTTCATCCAAATCGGTCTAGTTTTCCTCTTCCATTTCATCCTAAGGTTCTTTTCCATAGTATTATGAACCATTTGTATCACTCGAGAATTGTAAATTCCTAAATTACCCATTCACAATTGATTAGGTTTGTGAACCGGTTCAATTTTCTCACTCGGTCTGATCGGTTATCTTCTCGGTTTTCCTTAGCTCAAAAGGGTGGGGTTTACACCGTCCCTTAAAGACAAGGAAATGGGAGAAAGAACCAGTCAACCCGGGTGAGAAAACCAAACTCGTTCATGAACTGCAACCATTAGAGAAAGGACAAACTAGGAAATTTATAAATACTGAGTGACCTAAAGAGTCATAAAAGTCATGAGAAAGGACTTTAGGATGAATTGGAGGTAAAAATCAAACCTGTTCAAGTGAATGGGACCTGAACTAGATTGAACCGGTTTGAACCACTATTGAACTGATTTCTAAATTCACTTTGGATAGACAATGAATTTAGATAAATTTATAAATTTTTAATTTTGAAACGCTCGATCAAATCAAGCCTGAACCAACCAATTTAAGCATTGTACCCAGTTCATACCGGTCCAGTCTGGTTCGAAACAATGTCTTCTTCTTTTGGATGATACCATTGTTCACTCGCCGAAAAATTGAGTTGCGCTGACGAAGATGAAAAGTCTCCATTCAGGGAGTTTCAGGCAATGAATGACTGCCATAAAGGGGCCAATCGGATGGCCAAGAAGTCCCCAAGCTTCCTATATAAAGAGCCCCTCCTCATTCATCCTCCTCACACCTGAAAACTACTCTCTCTGAAAAGTTATTTTTTCAGAAGTGCTCTCCCCTGACTATGTGCCACTACTTAAACATTTTGGTAGACTTTCTTGACGGGAGCTCAAATAGCTTAGATAGGCCGGAGGCATCGATTTTGGAACTTGGGAGCTAAAATGCCTAATTTTGAAAATCTCGTACAAGGGGCCCAAGGCTAATTGGCACGAGTAGGAGCTCGTAAACAAACATGATGTTAAGCCATGAAAACTTTAATGAATGATGGAATTTGGCCATGGTTCCAAGACATGACCAACATATTCGATGGACTGGCGGTAGTGTTGTAAGATAGATCGACGGACCTGTCGAGACAAATAGCTACATGTCGAGTTGAGGGTCGGGGTCGTTAGACTAGTGGCACCAAAGATTAAATGTCTTATGAGGAAAATTATTGTTTTGTGCATGCACCGAGGTTCCAAACCATCAAGATGCCCAAGAGGGGTAGTGATGCGTCCTAGGGGCTATTGGACAACATGGTGGAGATAAGGACAGTTTGTCGTGCTAGCAGTTAGGGAAGCTCGACGTAGCTTCATGCGCATGAGACCGGGGTGGGGTCTGGATGAGGTCTCTGTCCTTATACGGACACAGAGTTTCCTTTTTGGGTTTGAGGGTCGGATGTCGCGTAAATCCACTCATTCCCAGGGTAGAAGTGGATAGGCTTCTATCTAGGTGGCCGGTTAAGTCGCTCCGATGCCACAAGTGTGCGTGGTTGATGGGCTGTCCTGTGAATGTGTGATCCCTTCATGATGAAGGGCGTATGTTGATTGTTAAACACACCGACTGTGGTCAATGATGAGTAATGGCTTTGAAAACCAAGAAATTGAGGAAGAAATGATTTTAAAGAAAATAAGGAGTCTGGCATACTCTAATTTAAACTATTGTTTTGAAACTCATGTTTTAAACACCCATTCACTGAGTTGTCGAACTCACCCCTCCCTTTACCCCTTTTTAGATAACCGAGGGAAAAACTTACCTAAATACCTTCAGCTTCCTAAACCTGCAAGACATGTATGTATGTTTAAATTTTTGCAGTTTTGATTGATGTTATTCCAGGAAAGGTACATGTCTAAAGGATGACTTACTCCTCACGGTTTAAAGAAGGGGAAAACCCTTAATAAACCGGGAGAGTGGCGGGTTGCTCACAGGGATCCAACTAAACCAGGTTAGGGCGTGACAACTTGAGTGGTATCAGAGCTTGTTTCCTCGAATATATTATCAAGACTATATAACATAAGGATTTAATTAAAACTACCTACCATGTAGGAAGATGTCCTCAAGAAAAGTAGCCAAACAAACCCACGCTACCTTAGCCACCCTAGAAACCAAGGAGAATCTCATACCAAATAAGGAATTGAACCAAGAGTATAGGAGGACTATTGGAGTAACGCCGAGTAAAAGGGGACTCGACAAGAAAACTTTCAAGTTGTTCGGGCTCGAGGACGGTGAAGCACTGAACTACCAATAATCCATTTGAAAGGCCTCGCAATACTCAAAGAATAGGAGGAACCACAAAGGTCCACGCAAGTAGATGATCTGTTATAGATGTGGGCAATGGGGACATTACATGAGAATGTGTCCAACATTATGGAGGATGGGACCCGAGAGAACCTGTTATGTGTGTATAAGGGTAGGATACATAGCAAAGGACTGTCCCACACCACAAGGAATCAAAGCAATGCCTTCCAATAAGGACACCTCCACCTCTATAGAAGCCCGAAGAGATAACACTACAAGAATCACAATTCCGGCTAGGGATCCCAATTTCACTCAGGATAAAATCCTTCTAGACCCTAGCATAGTAATGAGTACTTCCCAAACCGTCATTGTAACATTCTCCCTCAAGAGATGTTAAAACCCCAAAATGGTATTCTTACTTCAATAAATAAAATTTTGAGTTCCTGAAAATTTCTCTACCCCACAATAATACGATTGTATGCCTCAATTACATGGGGAAGGATCACAAGAGGAAGATTAAGGGGTAAGACCTTAAGTAAACCTAGATATGGTAGAATGTAGATAAAGGAAAATTTTCCCTTAAGGAGCACTATAAGCCACATAGGAGTAAAGAAGGAAACACCCCTCCATAAAAGACAAGGTTGAATGATGAAAGACAACTAGGATGTCTCGAGATAGCAAGGTTTGACCTATTTTGGAAAAATAGAGGAGCCAAGTAGGGTTGTAGAATAACCTAGCGAAAAGGGTATAACTAGAAACCTTGAGAGAAGACGCCCTACAAAGAACCGGAAAGTAGAAAGGACTACAACCTAAAAAGGGCAGTAGGATGGACATTAATGGCAAGAAGACTCAAGAAAACAACTGCCCTAAGATAATTAGACCAAAGGAATGGTAGGGGTGAGGCAGTTAATGAACTGATACTCGTGATTGTCATAATTTAAGCTCCAACAAAGAAGGGAGCGGTGGAAAGTCCAAATATTTGAAAAAAGAAGGATGAAGGCAATCCTTGAAAAGACCAATGGCCAAATTAACGACCACACTCAAACCATAAGTAGGATTTAGTAAGACTCGCACAAAGAGGTCTTGGAGCAAATAGTGTTGGAACCTTTCCCAAGGAAGGAGACCCTAGGAAGGCATACATGTCCCAACTAAGAAGTAATGTACCAAGTGACGAAGGATGAGGAGATGAAGTGCTTGGAAGCATACTAGGAGGACCCAAGGAGAAAGTTAAACCCAAGGAACGAGTAAGTAGGAAATATCATCAAAGGACGCATTGACAAGTAAGAATGGGTGGGCTACCCATAATAAGGAGATAAAAGAAAGAACATCCGAAAAACCTTGGAGAAGTAATCCCTCCAAATCAAAAGTGGTTAAGGGGAAAATAACCAATGACATCAAGACTGGTCATGGCCCACACTCGCTTAATAGAGCCCAAGGAGCGGACGACTAGACATAAAATAGAGTGCTAGGAACCAACCTATCAGCATGAGTTCCTTGAAGAGATGATAAGGAATAAAATGAAAATGGAGGACAGTGAAGGATAAAGAATAAGCAACAATATCGATCTCAGAAGGGTGTAAGAAAGGAAAGAAGGAAAAGCCTACAAGGAGTGTTAAGGAGGTTGAACCAGGATGAGAGTCCCTAGGTAGAAGGATAAAAGTAGGAAATGAGACCCTAAATAGGGAAGTTCCAAAGCTAAGGAACTGCTAGATAGATCCTAAAAGGCTTAACCCGACATAAGGAGCTTCATAAAGAACCATAAGCGGTTGAGGGTATATTAGGATAACTAAGTGTTACCTATTTTGGAAGAGCAAAGAAGCCAATTAGGGATTTCTGACAAACCTAACAGAAGGAAGCAACTAGTAGCAATAGGATGATCAAGGAGAATAAATGAGACCCTAAGAAGGATCGGGAAGTAGTAGAGACTACACTCTAAAGAAGGATAATAGAGTGGGCATAGTGTTGAGTACACGAAATAAGACCCGACGATTGGAGATACCTTGAGTATGAAAGTAAAAGGTGAACTGGGAAATTATGATCGAAAAATGTTTAAAGGGGGCAAAAGCCCTAATTCAAAAGGGTGTAAGAATGCGAAGGAAGGAAATCTTTAAGGAGTAGTAAGAAATTTGAACATATAGTGCCTAAAGGGGAAATCTCTACTTTGAAGGACATAGTAAAGAATGAAAATCATTAAAGGAGAACTCCCCAAACAACGGAATCATGAAATGGTCACAAGAAAGTAAGAGTGGGTTTAGGGGAGAGGAAAATCCTTGAGTAAAGGACATCACTAGAAATGAAGAAAGACATAGGAAGGGAAGAATCCCAGCATGTCGGTAAGTCATTAGGAAATCCAATGATTTGCACCAGAAAGACCCAATAAAGAAGTTGGGAAGGGATGAGTGAGTAAGGAAAGCCAACATAGTTGTGTAAGACATTTTGTCAAGGCATAAAGGATGATTAGATAGCGGTAAAAGTAGTTGAGGAATACTACCTGATGAAAAGAGGGACGAAGTTATACAATCCATGAAAGGTTGGAAGGTTGGGAACACCCAGTAAGGAAGTGTCCTAAAATTTTAATGGTCAAAGACAGATTCTAGAGCATTGTTGTGCTATAAGGGACACACAAGCCCAACAGCCTAGGGAAGGATATGACTCAGCTAAGGAAAAGTCAGTTAGTAAGCATGACAAGGTCAAACATAAAATTTGGACCAAAGTTGTAATAAATAACGGATGAAGGAAGAATCAAAATAGGATGAAAAGGTGATAACAAAGAAACCCATAAAAACAAGTACGTAACGCTCGAAAGAACATCAAGCTATGAGTTTCAACAACCAAGTGAATAACTAGATACGAGAATGGTTGGGTATCTTGGAACTGCCACTCCTGAGTACAAGACCTCAAAGGGGAAAAAGGTTGCTCTAAGAAAATAAAGATGTGAATATGATGATATACCTTTAAGTAAGATATGTCTAGTTATGATAAACTCTGTGGAAAGGTGTAAACAATGGAAAGGAAAAGAAATTCCTTAAGTGAATGATATAAAAAGGGCTAACTAAAAGAACAACCAAAGAGTTAGCATGTCAAGCAAACACCAAATTGACACCAAAGGAAATTGTTTCTAATGCAAAGGTTGCTAATTAAATTTTGGGGACAAAACTCTTAAAAGGAGGGGAGAGTTGTTAACCCCGTCCCTTAAACGTAAGGAAACCGAGGAAAGAATCGGTCAACCCGGGTGAGAAAACCGAACTGGTTAACGAGGCCCAATCGTTAGAGAAAGGAAAAACTAGGAAATTTATAAATCCCAAGTGACCTAAAGAGTCACAAAAGTCATGAGAAAGGATTTTAGGATGAATTGGAGGTGAAAACCAAACCTATTCAGGTGAACCAGACCAAAACCAGATTAAACCAGTTTGAACCGATTTCTAAATTCATTTTTCTAGGTGGCTTAGAAAATTCAAATTAGACAATTGAAACCATTATTGGATAGAGAATGAATTTAGATGAATTTACAAATTTTTAATTTTGATAAAACTCGGTCGAATCAAGCCTAAACCGGCTGGTTTAAGCATTGAACTAGGTTCAAACTTGTACAGTCCGGTTCGGAACAGTGTCGTCTTCTCCTTTAGATGATTGCACTGTTCACTCGCCGAAAATCAAGTAGCGTTGGCAAAGATGAAAAGTCTCCATTTAGGGAGTTTCAGGCAATGAATGACCACCATAAAGGTGCTAATCGGACAACCAAGAAGTCCCCAAGATTCCTATATAAAGAGCCCCTCTTCATTTATCCTCCTCATACCTGAAAACTACTCTCTCTCCCTACTACTCCATTTTTCGGTGAAGCTCAAACCAGTGCTCTGACTTGGGTATTTTTCTGAGCCAAATAAGGCGAGGTTGGGTTCCAGGGAGAAGTCAGCTACCTGACGGTAGTCTCTATTTGCTCCTAGCATCGCTAGAGAAGCGCCGACGTGATCAAACAGTGAAGCAGCTCTGACGGATCGAATCTGCCCTGTTTTGTCCGAGCTAAAAACTACCAATTTGAGCCCTTCTTAGGCCAAAACAAGCTTCCCAACACTTCCATAGCCCTCAAAAAATTGAATTAGAGCAGAAAGGAAGAACCTTAGGATAAGAGCTATCTGCCTAGATCGAAACCTTGGACCACCGCACCCCCGACGGAACACGAAACACGCGAAAAATCTACTTATCGGTTGTAAGTAGATCATACCCGATTGGTATGATGAACTTCCTAGAAGGACATAGAAAATCCACTTATCTGTTATGAGCGAAGATATCCTCACACCCGGTTGGTGTGATGGACAACTGAAAAGTTATTTTTATCAAAAGTGCTCTCCCCTGACTATGTGCCACTGCTTAAATATTTTGGGAGACCTTGATGGGAGCTTGAATAGCTCAGATAGGCCGGAGGCCTCGGTTTGGGAACTTGAGGGCTATAATGCCCAATTTTGAAAATCTCATATAGCGGGCCCAAAGGCCAGTTGGTATGAGCAGGAGCTCATAAACAAACATGATGTTAAGCCATGAAAACTTTAATGAATGATGTGATTTGGCTATGGTACCAAAACATGACTGACATACTCAATGGACTGGCAGCAGTGCGATAAGACAGGTCGACGGACCAGTCGAGACAAACAGTTGCATGTCGAGTTGAGGGTTGGGGCCATTGGACTAGTAGCACCAAAGATTAAATGGCTTATGAGGAAAATTATTGTTTTGTGCTTGCACTGAGATTCAGACCATCAAAATGCCCAAGAGGGGTAGTGATGCGTTCTAGGGGCTACTAGATGACATGGTGGAGATAAGGGCAGTTTGTCGTTCTAGCAGTCAGGGAAGCTCGACGTAGCTTCATGCGCATGAGACCGGGGTGGGGTTGGGATGAGATCTCTGTCCTCATAAGGACACAAAGTTTCCTTTCCAGGTTTGAAGGTTGGATGTCGCGTACATCCACTTATTCCCAAGGTAGAAGTGGACATGCTTCTATCTATGAGGCTGGTAAAGTCGCTCCGATGCCACAAGTGGGTGCAGTGGATGGGCTGCTTTGTGAATGTGTGATCCCTTCATGATGAAGGGCGTGTGTTGATTGTTGAAGACATCGACTGTGGTCAATGATGAGTAATGGATTTGAAAACCAAGAAATTGAGGAAGAAATAATTTTAAAGAAAATAAGGAGTCTAACACACTCCAATTCAAACTTTTTTTTTGAAACTCATGTTTCAAACACCCATTCACTGAGTTGTCGAACTCACCCCTCCCTTTACCCCTTTTTAGGTAACCGAGGGAAAAACTTACCTAAAGACCTTCAGCTAGCTAAACCTACAAGACATGTATGTAAGTTTAAATTTTTGTAGTTTTGATTAATGTTATTTCAGGTAAGGTATAGGTCTAAAGGACGCCTTACTCCTCACATTTTAAAGAAGGGGAATACCCTTAATAAACAGAGAGAGTGGCGAGTTGCTCACGGGGATCCGACCAAATTGGGCCGGGGCATGACAATTGATGTCCACTCAAACCTAGGTGGACTATAAAGGCACTACGGTCTACAAGTGGAATAGTTGGGGACTATTCTGCGAACGTTTGATCCTTTTTTATGATAGAAAGTGTGTGTGAATTCTTGTTGAAATGCCTCCTGAGCAAGGGGAAGGGCTCAAGAAGAGATGAATTCATATTACAACAAACTAAAAATATAAAACGTCTTTATCAAATGATTGTTTTGAAGACTCATTTCCCAACCCCCGCTCACTGAGTTGAAGAAACTTACCAAGAAGGGTACACACATTCGTAGGGCAGTCCCAGACTGCACACACTTGGTGATCAACACGACTTTGCTGTCCACCCAAGTAGAAGTCCCAGACTTCTACCCTGAGTCTAAGTGGATGTCTCAAATGTCTGACCCTCAAACTTGAATACCACTTCATGTCCATATGAGGATGGAGACCTCATGCACAAGAAGCTCCCGGAGTTTCATGACTAACTGGCACGACAAATTGCCCTTATCACCACCATGTCGTCCAACAGCCCTTGGAACCCCCTCACTATCCCCTAGGGCGTCTTGATGGTTCCGTACCATAAGGGAATGCACAAACAAAAGTTTTCATGATTAAGCCATCCTCTTTGGTGCCAACGGTCCAACAACTTTGACACTTAACTCGACTTATAGCTATTTGTCTAGGCCGATCTGTCGACCTAGCCCTGACGCACTATCGCTAGCCCATCGAACATTGTCGATCTTGACTAGATATTATGGAAAATTACACAAACATTTTCATTTTAATTAGGAGTTTTCATGGCTCTTCCTTAACATGTTTGTTTACGGGCTCCAGCCCATGTCCACTAGCATTGGGTCTAGTGCACATGTTTTTCCAAAATTGGGCCCTAAGCCCTATGAGTTAAAAAATTGAGGTCCCTGGCCTATTAGAGCTGCTTTATCTCCTATCAAGAAGGTCTCCCAAATTGTTTAAGCAGTTGTCACACAATCAGGGAAGAACAATTCTTACAAAAATCACTTTTTATCTCATCACACCAACCGGGTGTGATGATGGATCCACTTACAACCGATAGGTGGGGTTTTCCTTTCCTTAAGAAAACTCATCATACCAATCGGGTATGATGTATGTTTATTCCTACTCACAACCGGTAATTAGGTTTTATCCATTAAAGACAATGCTCATCATCCCAATCGATATGATGTATAAAAGTCACACTCACCCGTTGACTGTGACGTGTTCGTCCCTAGTTAGTTTCCAGTCCACACTAGCTCTCTCTTTCTTGCATTCTGACCTCACATGTACCTACAAGGTTTGGGTGTCATTATCAATAAGGATTCAACATGACAACCTTCGTTTTCTCATGTATGAGCGACTAGGCCCAAAATTCTTGGTTTATTGCACTTAGTTCCCTAAAGTTCACTTTTCTTGACTTTAGGTCCCCAATGCTAAATTTTCCCCAAATTTAATCCCAAGGTTTCCAATATCCTCTTTGGATCCTCAATTTACTCAAAATTTTGCAAGGGGCTCAAGTTTTCCAAATTTTCAATTCGGTCCCTAATTTTTAAAAAATTACGGTTTTGCCCCTACTTTCCAAAAATAACCATTTGGCCCCAAAAATTGACTTATTGGTCCCCCAAAATCTTTCTCATTGCTGATTGACCTTCAATTTTTAGAAATTGCATGGAGGTCACTCAATTTTTTGAAATCCCTAGTTCCCTTCAAATTTCCCCTATTTCATCCCCTTTTTCTGACCGAATTCGATTTATTCAAATTTGTTGTTCAATCGGGGTTAATTACTCCAATTGATGGCATGGATCAATTTCTACACTTCCATAAGATCAAATGGAGTTTTGAATTGTATAATTTGAGTCCGAAACGAGCTCGAACGAAGCTTCACCAGAAAATTAGTCATAGAGAGAGAAAGCTTCGAAAGCTTATCGTCGGAGGTGCGGCGGTCCGAGCTCTCGATTTGGGGAGTTAGGTCTTGTCCTTAGGATCTTTCTAGGATTAAGAATTTCTACAATTGAAGTCCAACACAACACTGTTCTAGACCAGACCGGTCCGACCGGGTTCAATGGCGAAAATCGGCCGGTTCAGGCCAGATTCAACCGATTTTCTCATATCTAAAAATTTCTAAATTCGTCCAAATTCATTTACTATCCAATGGTGGCTTTAATTTCCCAATTTGATCATTTTAAGCCAATAAGAAAAATGAATTTAAAAACCGGTTCATGTATAGTTCAAACTGGTTCAGGTTTGATTCACCCTGAACCGGTCTGGTTTTCCCTTTCAATTGGCTTCATGGTTCTTCCCCATTTTCTTGCTTTTTGATCACTTAGGACTTTCCAATTTTCTATTTTACCCCTCTTTATCATTCTCGGTTCCTTAAAGGGTTTGGTTTCCTCATTTAATTGACCGGTTCTTTCCCGGTTTTCCTTGATCCGAGATGATGGGTTTCACAACTCGCCACTCCTTTTAGGAGTTTTGTCCCCAAAACTTAATCCGCATCCTTTGCATTAGGAATAATCTCCCTTGATGTCAACTTGGGGTTTGCTTGACATGCTACTACTTTGGTCATTCCTTCACTTAGCCCTTTAAACCACACACTTAAGGAATTTTTTTTTCCTTTCCATTATTTACTCACTCCATGATGTTTATCATAATTAGGCATGTCTTATCCACTAGTCCAAATGTTCACCCTTAGGTTCACTTCTTTCTCTGCTTAGGCTAAGACTCTTCCTCTTGAGGGTTCTTTTCTAGGATTTTAGGATTGGGAGTTCTAAAATGCCTAATCGTTCCCGTGTCTAGTTATTCTCTTAATCGTTGAAAGCATTAGCTCGGTGTTCTTTCGAGTGTTGTGTATTTATTTTAGCCGGTTTCAGTGTTATTTCCTTTTTGTCCTATTTTGACCCTTCCTCCATCCATTGTTTATTACAACTCTGGTCTAAATTTTATGTTTGAACTTGCCATGATTAACTAACTAACTCTTCCTTACTTGAGTCAGATTTTTTCGGGACTGTTGGGACTACATGTCCCTTACAGCATGACATGTTCTAGAACTTGTCTTTGTCTATTAAGATTCTAGAACATTCCTTTGGTGGTTCTTCTCAACTTTGCAACCTTTCAAGGATCACATAATTTCGCCCCTTTTCATATGATAATATTCCTCGACTACCTTTCCGTTATCCAATCGTCCTTTTACCTTTGGCGTCATGCCTTTCATGATCGTGTCGGGTTTCCTTATCTACTCGTCCCTTGCAAACTTCTTCATTGGGTTTTCCTAGTTCCAACCATCGGGTTTTCCAATTTCTTCTTGACTTACCGACATGCTTGGGAGTTTTCCTTCCTTATGTCCTGCCACATCTCCAATGACATCATCTACTCAAGAATCTCTTTCCTCAATCCTTCCTTATGCATTTGTGACCATTTCATAGTTCCTTATTTCTGGTTGATCCCTTCGATCTATGTGTCAATTCCTTCATTTGGGAGTTCCCTTTTTATGGTTTCATTCTCTATCATATCCTTTAAAGTAGAGTCTTCCACCTTAGGAGCTACACGTTAGAACTTCTTACCATTCCTTGAAGGTTTCCTTCCTTCACATTGTTACACCCTTTTTGAATTAGAGCTTTTTCCCACCTTTAATCCTTCACTGACCTTAATTTCCCAATTCACCATTTACTTCCTATCCGAGGTATCTCTGATTGTCGAGTCTTATTTCGTGTCCTTTACATTAGGCCTCGATACTCAATCTTAAGCTCCATGGGCGTGGATTAGAATTAGTCCTGGTGTCCGTCATGATTCCTTTAAATCACGTTTTGACTAGAGTACGTCCTTTCCCAAGGTTTACTCCCTTTGGAATTTGTTCCCTTGTTCTTTTATTTGGGATATACCCCCCATTCCCACTTATTACTACATCATTTGATGCTATTTTACCACTTACCCGTTCCTTGGATTTAACTTACTCCTTGGGTACTCATGAGTACGTTTCCTTTGTATTTGATCTTTTCACATCACCCTACATTGTATTTGCGAGCTTATATTCTCTTCCCAATTTAATTAGGTCCATCACCTCTTCGTTGGAGCATATATTTCCCTGGGACTTCTTTCGTTGATTGGCTTATTCCTTTCTTCGCCCTTACAGGTATTCGACCTTAGAGCAACTTTATGACATCCTTTGTTATCATCCTTCTTGTGTACCCTTAAAAATCTTGCAATACGTCCTTGTACCTTTTCCTTAATCCTACTTGTATCTCGTACCAATTTTCTTCCATGGGAAGGGTTCAGACATTGTTTGTTCCAAGACCTCTTTGTGCGAGACTTACTTAATCCTCCTTATGGCTTGAGTGTGGTCACCATTCCATTTTCGACCATAGATTTCTTTAAGGATTTCCTTCTTGCTTCTTTTCCAACATTTGGCCTTTCCACTTCTCCCTTCTTCACTGGGGTTTGAGTCCATGATTCCTATGTGGGTCAGTTCATTAACTACCTTGTCCCTACTACTTTCCTTGTCTAGTTATCTCAAGATAATTGTCCCTTGAGTCTACTTGTTCTTATTGCCCATCCTATTGCCCTTTTTAGGGTATAGTCTTTACTACTTCCCAGTCCTTCTTAGGGTGTCATTTATTCTCTTTGACCATCTCATTGTTACGATTTGCTTTCTTCTGCTATGTTCGTCTGAAACTCCCATTTGGCATCTTTGCATTTTCCAAAGCAGGTCACACTTGCCATCTCGAGACATCCCATTTGTTATCTAATGCTTGAGACTTATCTTCTCTTGTCGAGGCGCTTCCTTCCTTGCTCCTAGATGACTGGAAATTTCTTCTTAAGGAAGAATTCTCTTCATCTACACTCTGCTCTATTTGCGGCTTATCAGGGTCCTACCTTCAGTACTTTTCCCTTCCTCATGTAGACCATCACATCATCATTGATGGACATAAAAGTTTTAGGATCTCAAAATTTATTTTTGATGCAGGATTACAAACTTTGGCCTTTAGCTTTTCTTAAAGGGAGACTTATAATGGCGGGTCGGGAAATACCCACCACTACGCTAGTATCTTGAAGAGCTTCCTCTTAGATGTGGTTGAAAGTCCAAGCAGGAGTCGTGTTTTCTTAGAGTGGTATCCTTTCGGACTCCTGTAGTTGAGGAGGTGTTGTTCTTGGAAGATATTGCTCTAAATCCTTGCGGTGTGGGATAGTACTTCACTATATGTCCCATTTCCTTTACACCTATGACAAGTTATCTTGATACATGTCCTTAGTAGTGTTGGACACTTTCTCAAGTAGTGTCCCTATTGTCTACACCTTGTAACAGGTCATTTCCTTGCGTGGACCTTTGTGGTTCCTCTAATACTTCGAGCATCGAGGGCATTTCTAGGGGATTGTTGGTAGTTCTATGCTTTGTCGTCCTTGAGCTCAATTACCTTAATGATTTTCTTATCGCGTCTTCCTTGCCTAGTAGTTACTCTAAGAGTTCTCCTAAACTCCTTAGTCACCTTAACGGTTTTCTTGTCGTGCCTTCTTTAACCAATAGTTCCCCCAAGAGTTCTCTAAAACTCCTTAGTCCCCTAGTTCATTGCCTTATTTGGGATGGGAATCTGTCTAGTCTCCATGGTGTCTAGGTAACATTGATTTGTTTGGCTACTTTTCTTGGAGTCATCTTCCTACAGTTGAGTTGCAAGAACACATCATATTCGAGAGACAGGGATTTAGAAATTTGGAGTTCTTTATTAATGGAGGAGTAGAATACGTAGGGTTTTTAGTCCTATTACAAAAGGTGGTTACAAAATAGATTGGAAGCTACTTGGTTCTTGATAAGCGTCCTCCTTGGTAAGGTTATAAGCCCTTGCTAACATTCCTAGCTTCAGGCTTAGCTCCCTTCGTACTTAGGGCTATGACCTCGATAGGTCCTGGCACCATACTCCTTGGTGATACTAAATATTTCCCCATAATGTCTCTTGGTCCTTTGGGACTTCTACTATACCTCAGGCACTAGAGAGCATTCAGGGTGGTCTTCTTACGAGGAAAGTGTGTTGGGTGGTGTTAATGATATCATTCCTAGTTTTCTTGGTTACTCTCTTGGGAGCCATCTGAAAAATTTAAAAATTTCCCTTATTT
The DNA here is from genome assembly GCA_030064425.1 of Trapa bicornis. NCBI lineage: Eukaryota > Viridiplantae > Streptophyta > Magnoliopsida > Myrtales > Lythraceae > Trapa > Trapa bicornis. The sequence continues at coordinate 6,062,155 of CM057749.1, forward strand.
CTTATGTTATATAGTCTTGATAATGTATTCGAGTAAACGGGCTCTAATACTATTCAAGTTGTCATGCCTCCACCAAGTTTGGTCAGATCCCTGTGAGCAACCTGCCACTCCCTTTGGTCTATGGAGGTGTCACCCCCTTCTAAACCGCGAGGAGTCATGCGTCCTTTTTTTTTTGTTTTTCTTAGAATAACATTATAAAAAACTGAATATATTAAAAATTTCATACTTGTCTTATGGTTCAACTAGAAGGGGTCTTTATATTTGGTCTTCCTCTTTTTCTTGAAAAGGGGTAAAGGGAGGTGAGTTTCTATAACTCAGTGAGCAAGTGTTAGGAGTGAGTTTTCAAACATGTTTAGTTTCTTTATCAAAACCATGCCAAGTTTTACCATTCATTTTTCAAGGACTTTCCCAAAATCCCAAAAAACTTTTTTCCATTTCCATATTATGTGTGTATAGCTCTCTTAGCCCATCCCCTTGCCTCAGGAGATGTTTAGCAAACAAACACACGCCCTTCATCAGGAAGCTTACACATATTTGCAGGGCAGTCCCAGACTACACCCACCTGGGGATTAGTGCGACTTTGCTGTCCACCCAGATAGAAGTCCCAAACTTCTACCCTAAGTTTGAGTGTACATCCCATACATCTGACCCTTAGACCCGAATGTCAGTTTGTGTCCATTTGAGGATGGAGACCTCATCCTAACCCCACCTTGATCTCATGCGCAAGAAGCTCCCAGAGCTTCATGACTAACTGATATGACTAACTGCCCTTATCACCATCATGTCGTCCAGCAGCCCTTAGAATCTATCACTACCACTAAGGGTATCTTGATGGTCCCGTAACTTAAGTGCATGCACAAACAAAAGTTTTCATGATTAATCCATCCTCTTTGGTGCCAACAGCGATGACACTCAACCCGACCTGCAGTTATTTGTCTAGACTGGTCCGTCAACCTAGCCCTGATGCACTGTCGTGAGCCCATCGAGCATTGTTGGTCCTGACTCGATACCATGGTGAATCACACAAACATTTCCATTTTAATTAGGAGTTTTCATGGCTCTTCCTAATCATGTTTGTTTATGTGCTCCAGCCCGTGCCCACTAGCCTTAGGCCTACTGCACATGTCTTACAAAAAATGAGCCTTGAGCCCTACAAGTTCAAAAATTGAGGCCCTTGGCCTATTAGAGTTGCTCTAGCTCCCATTAGGAAGGTCTCCCAAATAGTTTAAGCAGTTGTCACACAGTCAAGGGAGAGCATTTCTGAAAAAAATCACTTTTTATCTCATCACACCAATGGGGTGCGATGATGGATCTGCTTACAACCAGTAGGCGGGTTTCTCCTTTCCTTAAAGGAAACTCATCATACCAATAAAGTATAATGTTTGTTTATTTCTACTCACAACCAGTAAGCAGTTTTTATTTGATAAAGACAATGCTCATCATCCCAACTAGTATGATGTATAAAAGTCCCACTCACCCGTTGACTATAAAGTATTTGTCCCAGTAAATTTCCAGTCCATGCTAGCTCTCTCTTGCTTGAGTTCCGACCTCATGTGTCCCTACACGTTTTAGGTATTATTATCAATAAGGATTCGACATGATAACCTTCATTTTCGCTTAATTGCATTTAGGTGCCTAAAGTTCATTTTTCTTGACTTTAGGTCCCTAATGCTAAAATTTCCCCAAATTAAATCCCAAGGTTTCCAATATCCTCTTTGGATCCTCAATTTACTAAAAATTGTGCAAGGGGCTCAAGTTTCCCAAGTTTCCAATTTGGTCCCCAATTTCCCAAAAAATATGGTTTTGCCCCTACTTTCCAAAAATAGCCATTTGGCCCCAAATCTTTCAAAAATTGACCAATTGGTCCCCCAACATCTTTTTCATTGCCAATTGACCTTCCATTTTGAGAAATTGCATGGAGGTCCCTCAATTTTTTGAAGTCCCCAATTTCCCCCAATTTCTTCCCCCCCTTTTGACCGAATTTGATTTCTTCAAATTGGCTATTCAATCGGGGTTAATTGCTCCAATTTATGTCATGGATCGGTTTCTACACTTGTATACAATCAAATGGAGCTTTGAATTGCAGAATTTGAGTATGAAATGAGTTCAAACGGAGCTTCGCTGGAAAACTGGTCGTAGAGAGAGAAAGCTTCGAAAGCTTACCGTCAGAGGTAAGGCAGTTCGAGCTCTCGATCTGGGGAGGTAGTTCTCATCCTTAGGATCATTCTAAGATCAAGAATTGCTACAATTGAAATCCGAATGCGGGTGAATTTTATCAGGGAAATTAAGTACTTTCTCTCTCTAACATTGATCTACAACAACGTAGGAGGGCCAAATTAGCTCACCTTTCATCTCTGTGCATGTCATGTGAGGGCCGTGGGGGCATTGGGGAGACTTAGTTTGGCTAGAGGAGGTCCAAATTTGGCCGAATTTAGCTTAGCAAAAATAGGGCAGCTTCGATCCATCGGAGTTGCTTCACCGTTTGATTTCGCCAGTGCTTCTCCGGCGATCCTTAGGTTGAAGGGATGTTGCTGTCAAGTAGCTAACATCCCCTAGAGTTTGTAGAACCTGACCTTACCTTTTGAGGCTGAGAAAAGTGCCCAAGTCGGAGCTTTCATTTGAGCTTCACCAGAAAATGGTGCACTCAGGAGAGGAGGGCGATTTGAGGTGTCTGGAGGATGAATGGAGGGTAGCTTTTTATATTAGGAGCTTGGGGATCCTCTGCTTGACCAGTTTCCATTCTGGTCGAGCTTATACTCGTGCAAAAATGCCCTAATCGGAGGAATGTTCCTCTCATAAAAAATGGAAAGTTTTTTAACCTAATAATAGTGTTGTCATCCTGAGGAAGAATACAACATTCTTCTGGACCAGACTGCTCTGATCCAACTGGGTTCAATGGCAAAAATCGGCCGGTTTAGGCCTAATTTGACCGGTTTTCTCAAATCTAAAAATTTCTAAATTTGTCTAAATTCATTTGCTATCCAATGGTGGCTTCAATAAGACTTTATGAAGATTTTGTCAAGGTATTCAGGGAACCATGCTTCTCACTTAGGAAGGAGGACTGTTCCGTAGGAAGCACACACCCAAGGATGGTGAAACGTAGAGGCCCCCAGCAACCAACAAGAAAAATTCCCTAAAATGTGAGATGGAGAAGAAGCTATAACGTTCCACACAAGGAAATATCCTGCTACAATTGTGGACAAAGAGGACACTACGTACGAAAATGCCCAAAGCCACTAGGGACTGTGGTACCCACTCCTGGGAGCACTACCTCCATAAGTGGGGAAGGACATGAAGAAAGGAAGAGAAAGGAGAAGAGAGTAGAGGAAGCCTCTCCACCATGTAAATACCGAAGGATCTGCATGGGAGTCGGTGTCGGAGTAACCTATTATAGGTGTGGAGGAATAAGACACATGGTGAGGAGATGTCTCACACCATAAAGATGGATGGCGATACCTCCCTGACTATCGGAGTCCGAAGGGATGTTGCCCCAAGAGCCACAACTCTACATGAGAATTTCAAACCCACCTCGGAGAGAGTTCCTCAAAATTCTAGCATAGGGCTTCCCGACCTTTCTTTTAATCATCTCTCTTAGAGGGAAGAGGTCCCAAAATGTATTGTGTTCTATTCCCAATAAATAAGATTTCAAGTTCCTGTAAATTTTGTCGCCCCAAATTGTAATGCATCCAAAATCCCATGCCCCGAGACAACAACAAAGGAGACGATAACCCAATTGGGATAGGTAAAGGTAACCATAATTAGGAAACAAAGGAAGGAATTTCTGAGGAGAGAGGAATTTTGGAAGAGTACGCCCACTAAGAGATGATGAACATCATGACTAGTCTCTAACCTGACCTACTTAAGGAAACCTAGGATTAGACGACGAGGCAAATTGGGAGTGCACAAGATGAGGATGAGAACCAAAAGTTCCTCGGGTAGAAAAATGAAGTTAGGGATAGCAAAGTGTAACATACTTTGGAAAAGTAGAGGAGCCAAGTAGGGTTACAAACCCACCTAGTGAAAGTAGGCAACTAGTAACCATGGGATCACCAAAGGAGACTAAACAACGCCCTAAGAAGGACAAAAAAGGTGGTGACAACCACATCCTAAAGAAGGCGATAGGATGGGCATTAAGGGCAAGTGAATTCGAGAGACAACTATCTCGGGACAATTGGATAAAGAGAGCAATAGGAATATGATGGTTGAATGAATCGACACTTGTGAGAATCACAGATTTAAATCCCAATGGAGAAGGGAGAAGTGAAAAGGTTAAACATCGGAAAAAGAAGGGTGAAGGAAACCCTTAGAGAAATCAATGGTCAAAGGAGATTGACGACCACCCTCGAGCCGCAAGGAGGAGTAAGCGAGCTCCTGTAAGGTGATCATGAGGCCTCAACACAAGGAGGATTTGAACTTCCCCGAAACAAGTATACTTGTAAAAATGTTCAAGTAGGAATAAGGGAAAGGGTACAAAGGAAGGGTAAGTAGAAAAGGATTGTCATCAAAGGATATCACAAAATTGATTAAAGGCCCGATACACTCAACAACGAATGCAAAGGGAAGTGTACCCATAACCCAAGGAGCAAAGCTAAGCCCAAGGAACGAGTAGTAGGAGGATAACCTCAGATGATGCTGTAACAAGTGGGAATGGGAGGAATACCCATAATAAGGAAATATAGGGAAGGATATCCGAGAAACCTTAGAGAGTAAGCCCCTCAACTAAGAAGTGATTAAGGGAAACCTTCAAGAAAGGATGAGGAGGATGGATGTGCAACTCAAAGGATGGAAAGAAATCCCGACGTCAAGGTACGAGAATAAGAGATAACACCAATGAAGGGAACTCCTTCATGTGAAATCTAGGAATGGACAAGTAATCCATAAGAGATTAATTTGGAATAAAAGAACCATGAATGATCAGAGTGAGTAAGGTTGAATCTGAGAAAAAAAGTCCTTGAGTAAGTACGTCGTTGGACATGAGGGAGGACTGAAAGGGGGAAACCCACCAATAGGTCGGTAAGTCGAGGAGTGGATGGGAAACCCGATAACTGGAAATAGAGAAACCAAATAAGAAAGTGATATAAGAATAAAATAAAGGGCCAACATAGGACAAAAAGGGGATAACACCAAAACCCAAGAACATGAGTACGGGATGCTCAAACGGACACCGAGCTAAAGGTTTCAATAATCAAGGAAACAAATAGACCCAGGGATGATCGGACATTCTAGAACTCCCAAACTCCAGACAAAACCCTCAGGAGGAAAGGTCTAAGCCCAAACTGCGGGAAGCATTGGACCTAAGAAATTACTTGGACATGTGGGTAAGACGAGTTAAAGGAAGTAATGAAGGAGTGAAGGAAGTAGCCAGAGCGGTAGTATGTCAAATCAAACCCAAAGTCGACTGCAAGAGAATTCATTCCCGATGTAAAGGATGGACGGTTAAGTTTTGAGGACAAAACTCCTAAAAGGAGGGGAGCGTTGTGAAACTCATCCCCTGTACCAAGTAAACCGGGGAAAGAACCGACGGTTTTGAGAAAACTAAGTCGAAAATGGGACAAAAAATAATAAGGAAGGGTTAATATGGGAAATTGGAAGATCCTAAGTGACCAAAAATTCATAAAAATCATGTGGAAGAACCATGAGGTGAATTGGTTCAGGGTAAACCAGATCGGTTTGGGGTGAACCGGACTGATTCGGGGTGAACCAGAAATAACCATAGTGAACCAGTTTAATGATTCATTTTTCTAGGTGGCTTAAAAATATCAATTTGGGAAATTGAGGCCACCATTAGATAGAAAATGAATTTAGAAAGTTTTCTGGTCATATCTTGTCCAAACCGACCGATTGTTGAATTCAGGTTACCGTAACTCGATCAGACCAGATCGGTCACTTGTCCAGATCGGTTAATGGTCTAGACCGATCAACAAAGCGTAGTCAGCAGCCACGCAAGCATGGGCAGCCAATGAGAGGCTGCCACATGTCTGATTAATGGTTAGCGGATGATCGGTCAGCCTCCCACATAGACACAGACAGCAAATGGGAGGCTTCCATGTGTCTGGTCAACCGGTCAACGATTGATGTGGCACTTAATTTGGAACGCAATGTTAGAACATCTGACCAATCACAGCGTGCCACGTGGCACACCCACCACATCATTGTCTTCAACCTCCGGCCGCTAATAGAGAGAACATAGAGGGGAGAGAGAGCGAAGGAAGGGGAGTCTCTGGTGACTCAAAAATTGCTCCAGTCAAGTCACCGACGGCCGAGTTGGATACCAACTCGTACACCGGCTGGTAGCCTTGTTAGTTGCCAAGCTCTCTATATAAAGTGCACCCCTCCAATTGTTTTGAGCATCCCACAATCGACCGAATAAGGTGAAGTACTCAGTTTTCCGGCGAGCAGCAAATCAAAGCTCTAACATCGGGGCTTTTCTCCACCTCTGAAGCTGCATTCGGTCTCATTAGAACTAGGAGGAAGTCCTCTATTCAGCTGCACCTTCCCTTTAGCCCAAGAACCGCCGTGGAAGAGTGGGGAAGCTCAAATAGTGAGGCTGCTCCTCGGCTGTTAGCAGCCCGAGCTACTCGAGCTCATGTTGAGCTCCGGTCGCGGGACCCTCACCGGTAAGATATCGAAGCTTTCTCTCTCTATACTACATTTTCCAATGAATCTCCGTTTGAGATCATTTCTGAACCAAATCGAGCGATTCAAAGCTTGAAATGATGAGAAAAACATAGAGAAGATGTTCAAATCAAGAATGGGGGCAATTAACCAAGTTTTGTGTGTCAATTGATTGAAATTGTGATTTGGGGACCAAATTGCAATTTTTGAGAAATTGGGCAATTTGAGGATTTTTGGAAAAATTGGGGGCCGAATTGCAATTTAAGGAAAATTCAGGCATTTTCATGAAATTAACTTCCAATTGGGGCCCAATTTAGCAATTGGATGAAATTGAGGGCCAATTGGAAATTTTTGAAAATTCAAGGATCAATTGGCAATTTTTGGGAAATTAAAGACCAATTTGTAGTTTTATCAAAATTGAGAATCGATTGGTAATTTTGGAAAAGTTATGAACCTATGAGGGATAATTGGAAGTCCTGGGGACTTAATTGAGATTACATGAAGATTAAGGACCTAAATGTAAGGTTATAAATATTGGGGAACCTAAATATAATTAAGGCATAGTGTGAGGACCTATGTGCAAATACCTGAAACGAAGAGGTCCCTTATGTCAATTCTCCTAATAGGGGTACTCAAACCATGTAAGAGTTGATTGTTTAAGTACCGGTGCAAAGAAGCACACCACAAATCAAGATCTCACTTGGATGACCACACCACTATTGATGGGTGAGTGGAATTTACAACATCATAACCGGTTGGGGGTGATGACAACTGTTTTTAAGTTTGAAAAATCATTTTTCCAGTAATGGTCTCCCCTGACTACGTGAAACTACTTAAACATTTTGGGGGATGTTTATGAGGGGAGCTAAAATTGCTCCAACATGCATGAGGCCTTGAATTTGAAAATGATAGGGTCGAAGTCCAGTTTTGGAAAACTTGTGAGGTGAGCCCAAGGTGAGTGTACACATGTTGGATCCGTAGATAAACATGATTTTAAGAACCATGAAAAACTCACAAAACGAGAATTATTATGTGACTTGTCATGGGGCCAATACAGGATTGACAAGGCTCGATGGGCTAGTGGCAGTGCACCCAAATCTGGTCGATAGGCCAGTTAAGGCAAACAGCTGTAGGCCAGGTCGAGTGTCGAGGCCGTTTGACCATTGGCACCAAAGATCATGGTTATTGTTTCAAAACTATTGTATGCAAGCTTGAGAATTATGGGAGCATCTAGATGCCCGAGAGGGGGTAGTCGATGGGTCCCAAGGGCTGCTAGATGGCCCAAGGGTGCATAAGGGCGGTTTGGCATCAAGTATGTCGAGAAGCTCTAATAGTTTCCTATGCATTGAAACTGAGGATGGAGGGGAAATGAGGTCTCGTTCCACAAAGCAGACATGATGAAGCATAGAGATAGAGGATGAAGTAGAAATGAAGTCTCGAGACCAAGGCCAGAGGGGAAATGAGGTCTTATCCCACTAAGCGGACTTGATTAGGGTTTGAGGGTCAGACTATTGATATTCACTCAAATCCAGGTGGATGGTAAAGGTGCTCCAGTCCACAAGTGGAATAATCGGGGTCTATTATGTGAACATGTGATTCCTTTCTATGATAGAAAGGGCGTGTGAATGCTTGCTGAAATGTCACCCGAGCAAGGGGAAGGGTCAAGAATTAATGAATTCACATTATAACAAACTAAAAATATAAAACGTCTTTATCAACTCATTGTTTTGAAAATTTATTTCCAAACCCCCACTCACTGAGTTGTAGAAACTCACCCTCTCCCATTAAACCCTTTTTCAAGAGAACCACCTCGCCAAGACGAGCAGAGGCTAGAGGAGAAAACCAAAGGTAACAAGTAACTCTCATTTAGTTATTTTGTAAATTTGCTATGGAAAACAGGTTCTTCGACGCCTTTACCTTTCTTGGTTGGTTTAGTAGAATTACTAAATTAGTATGAGGAAGGGTGGCGGGTTGATCACAAGACTCCGACCGAACCAGGTCGGGGCGTAACATTTAATCCATTCAATAGGAAGTTGAATGTATAATTTTTAGATATTTGTATTTTCTTAAGAACTGGCTGAGAAAGAGGTGAACCTGGCCAAAAACCACTGAACTAATCGAGAAATGTGTCGTAAACTAGTTTGTTACAATGCAAACTAGGCAGTGTGTGGTCCCGGGCTCTCGAAAATATGCATGTTATAAGCATGATGGTTGTTGCATGGATTATGCTATGTGCATTAGAGAGTCGAGTGAGTGATGCCCAAGCTCCAGGTAATGGAATGTGGTAAGCACCATTACGTGACCTGAGCATAAGTGTCGGAGGCCATTACTCGTAGTCATGGTATTGCTTATTTAGATACTCATATAGGAGAGTGGGAGCGACAGATGGACACATGAGAGGTTGTGTCGTCACTTGAGGGAAAAATGGGAAGGAAATCGAAAAGTTCATTGTGTACTCTCCTATATTTTCCTTGGACACCTGAGTGATGTACTAGTATTGTCACAGTACACCACTACGATGAGATGATGGCGGGATTGAGTAGCACCATTGTGTTCATTGTGAAAGGGGCATTGGTCGATGAGAGGCGCTAATGTGGCCATGACCTCGGGTGCTGAGTCACCCCACTAAGAGATGACACTTACAATTGTCTATCATGGCAGAGTATTGATGTGTCTCCCACACTCCAGTATTTGATTTGGTACCGTCCAAGTGAAAAACACACCTTGAGGGTTATATTTATGCTTAGGGCCTGAGTAGCCCATTTTTTGTGAGGGAATGGCGGTAAGACCACCATGACCTTGGGTGATAAGACACCCAGCTATGAGACGACACCTATAGTGCTGATTGTGGTAAAGAGCACCCTTAGTTGCTCCTACACTCTAGTTTTCGGTCTGGTATTGTTCTGAAGGTGGTACATTTCGTGCATGTATTAATCATTTGTGGTTGTGAGTAGCCCAAATTTATTGAGGGCTTAAGTTAGCCCATTGTTTTGCGAGGCATGGTGGTGAGACTACCATGACCCTGGGTATTGAGACACCATGCTATGAGATGACATCGAAAATTCCAACTGTGGTAAGAGTGCCCTAGGCATTTCCCACACTCCAGTTCCATATCTAGTATTGCCCAAGTGGCGCTACATTTCAAGCATATCATTGTAGGTGTCGGGCCATGAGTATCCCAATGTTTGCTTGGGGCTTGAGTTAGCCCATGATTGTGCGAGGGAGTGGGCATGAGGCCTTCATGACCCTAAGTGCTGAGACACCCAACTGTGAGGCAACACCCGAAGTGCTGATGGTGGTTCGAGCACCTTGGGAGGCTCCCACACTCTAGTTTCCCCGGGTTGTCCGGCTCGAAGGTAGACCATTACAAGTAATGTTTTGTGTATCATGGGCTATTTCTTAGCCTTGTATGTTGATGCTTAAGTTGTCGGGTTAAGGCCTCGAGCCAAGAGGAGACTGAAGGTGCCACCTGAGCGTATGCCAGGTCATGAGACTAGGACAATGGTTCCCAGTGATCGCATCGGTACATGCGATGGATTGGTTTAACACCCAAGGGGAGAGACTTATATAACCTGATTGTAGTAGAGACTACGAGTTAGATTGCCCAGGACTTGTGTTCCCAAGGCCAAGATAAACCACGTGACTCGTTTAGGTAGTACAAGGGTTAGTTGTAGCATTCAAGCTAGGAGATTTATGGAAAATATATGGGTCATGATCCATGTAGTGGCACGACGTCAGTGTCCCAGTCACTAAGTTTTGTGCTCACCCTTCCCCTAAAAATGTTGTAGGTTGAGTCGAGAAGGCACAAGGCAAAGGGGAGAGAATCTTCCTGAGGCGTGCAATCGCCTAAGGTAACCTTTTTCCTTGCACACGAAGGTTTCGATTTTTATCATCTTGCTACTATTCCTAGATTTGATGTATAAACCATTTGTTGGCTACCATGAGAACTTTGTAAGAAAAGTTTTAAATTTACATTGCTTTTTCTTAAGGATTTTCTATTATGAGTCTGGATTTCGTCGGCCTTATCTTGGTGAAGGATCCCACCACTATAAACCGATGGAATCGGTGGGGCTGCATGGGATCACTGACCAATGAATCAAGTTAGGGTGTGAGAGCCCTTTGGGTGGTATTAGAGCCCGTGTTTTCAAAATAGTATATTTTGGAAACAAATTGATTTTGGGAAGGATGGAAAAATTGGGAGTAGCAATGATAAGACCTTCATTTATAAGATTAAAGTGATCAAGTTCACAAATTAACTTTACCAACCCTCTTGCAGCCATGTTCATCACCCGAACCACCAACCGATTACTGCGGGGATGTGGAAGCCACAAGCATCAAAGAGGTACCAGACCCTAAACTCGTGTTGATTTTGGTGGACTCTAGCAATTCGGAGAACAACGTCCGAAGTGACATCGATAGCCGGGTGTCGGGCCCTATGTGAGTTGGGTACCGTAGACCACTTGTGGCTTAGGATGACAATCGTAGAAGAGTGCGGGCCACTTCTATGGTGAGAATGATGTGGTGAGGGCCATGAATTGGCTCCACAAACAATGGAGGGGCATGAACACTTTCTAGAACCAATACTTGGATCGTATGCTCATGGCCATATGATATCTCACTAGCGAGGCCCGAGAATGGTAGAGGATGGTTAGGCATGACTTTCCAGGGTCGGGTACCCTCAACTGGCTGGTGTTCAAAGAGAGATTCACTGAGAGATAACTCTCCACTATGGGGGTGGAAGAGCAGAATCACGGGTTGGTTATGCTGGAATAGGGGAATGGCAATGTGGCAACATATGCAAAGGAGTTCATGAGACTCCAATGCTTTACCCCATACTAGATACCTCATAACAATATCTACGAGTAGTTCATCTAGGGGTTGAACTGAGTCATACGCTGCATCCTTAGCGCGATGGGCACTCAAACCGACATAGACAACACCATTTATGAAACCCGTCCTCTTGGACCAAGGAAACCGGTAAAATAACCGACAATTTTCATAAGAAAATCGAGCCGTTAAGTGGACCAAAAATGGTAAATAAGGGTTAAATTGGGAAATTTGGGAGATACTTAGTAGCCAATAAATCACAAAAGTCATGAAGAAAAAACATAAGGTTGATAGAATGGGAAAACTAGACCGGTTCAAGGTGAACCAGATCAAATCTAAATGAGTTGGGTTGAACCATGAAAAACTAGTTTAAAGATTCATTTTTCTTGGTGGCTTAAAAATATCAAATTTGAAAATTTAAGCCACCATTAGGTAGAAAATAAATTTAGATAAATTTGAAAATTTTTAATTTTTAGAAAATCGGTTGAACCGAGCCTAAACCGGCTGATTTTTTAATTCGGGTCACCGAACCCGGTCGAACCAGACTGGTCAATGGACCTCTCACATGTCAGCACCTAGTAAGCAGACATGACCAATCAGCACGTGATGCGTGGCGAGGCGAGATTAGTCAGCTGCTCAGTAAGCGCCTAGAAGCACTGACCAATTAGAGGGAGACATGTGTTCGGTCAATGATCAACAAACGCCAAGTCATCAAACATGCAAACACGAGCAGCCAATGGGAGGCTACCACGTGTCTAGTCAATGGTCAACATGCTACACAGACATGAGCAGCCAATGGAAGGTTGCCAAGTGTCCAGTCAACCGGTCAACGGTTGACGCGGTGGTTGAGTGGGAATGTTATGTCAAAAAAACTAACCAATCACAGCACACCACATGGCATGTCCGACACGTCATCATCTTCTTCATTAGTCAGCTGATAGAAAGGAGAGAGAGAAGGGGGAGGCTAGTCTTCTGGCGACCCGAGAAAAGCTCCGGTATGACCACCGACAACCAAGTCGGAGGCCGAGTCCTATGCCGACCGATAGCCCTGTCAGTTGCCAAGCTCCCTATATAAAGAGCACACCTCCACCCGTCTCCCCCCTCCCACAATCGAGCAAAGAAGGTGAAGTGTTCCATTTTCTAGAGAGCAACAAACCAAAGTTACAAGAGCGGGGCTTTCTTCGACCTCTAGAGCTATAAGTGATGTCTCTAGAACCAGGAGGAAGTCCTCTATCTAGCTACACCACCCATTCAGCACGAGGACCACCAGAGAAGAGATGGAAAGCTCACACAGTACCATCGATCCTTGACGATCAACAACCCAGCCGCTATAGCTCAATTCGATCCACCCAGACCAATTTAGGCCAAACCAATCTCCCTAGACCACACCTAGAGGTGCCCTGACCTCCCCTGAGCTAAGACGGTAAGTCCCTTCTATCGCCCTTCGCTGAAAAATACTGTTCACAATGCGATTATGCAAAAATTTAACTGAGAAATTCACATTGCCTAGGCCACCAATTGAGGCATGGTTTGATCCAGGAAGAATCCCCAAGAGGAGATCAACTTAGAGATAGCAAGAGCTCCGGTCGTTGGACCCTCACCTGTGAGATATAGAAGCTTTCTCTCTCTAGACTAAGTTTTCTAACGAAACTTTAGTTAAGCTCATTTATGAGCCAAATGATGTGTTTCAAAGCTTAAAATGATGAGGGAGACATAAGGAAGACGATTCAGATCATAAATGGGGACAATTAACCAAGTTTTGTTGATCAATTGAATGAAATGATGTTTTGGGGACCAAATTGCAAGTTCGAAAAAATTGGACAATTTGGGGATTTTTAGAAAATTGGGGCATTTTTATGAAATTAACTCCCAATTGAGGCATAATTGGACAATTGGATGAAATGGAGGGCCAATTGGAAATTTAAGGACCAATTAGTAGTTTTTAAAAAATTGAGGGCCAATTGGTGATTTTGGAAAAAACTAAGGACCTAAGAGGGGTAATTGGAAGTCCTAGGGACTTAATCGAGATTAAATGAAAAATTAGGGACCAAAATGTAAAGTTATAAACTTTAAGGGACCTAAATGTAATTAAGGCATAATGTGAGTACCTATGCGTTAATACATGAAAGTATGAGGTCATTTATATCAATTCTCCTGATGTGGATGCTCGACTAGGTAGGAGCGGGTTGTCCAAGTACCTGTGCAAGGGAGTGCACCACAAATCGAGATCTCACTAGGACGGCCACGTCACTATTACTAGGTGAGTGGGAAATCTACAACATCAGTTTTGATTGGGACGATAATTTTGCCTTTAAAACGGTTTTCTCAGAATTTGCCTCCCTAATTGTGTAACTCTACATAAAATATTTGGGAGTAAATTTCGGGAGCTAGGCTCAATGATATAAGTGGGCCCAATGTTGATGGGCACATGTAGAGACCCATTAAAAATGAGCATGCTATGTACCATTAAAAGTCCTCATAATGGATAATTTTGTGTGACACCCATCGAGACAAGGTTGGGATGTTGGGCTTGTTGGGCCGAATAGCTGCTAAGCTGAAGTTGGGTCGTCGAACCCGTTGGGCTGGTGCGCATGAGCCGAAGGTGAGCCAACTGACCTGTCATGCCCCGACCTGTTTGGTAACATCCTTGTGATTAACCCGACACTCTCCTAGTTTATTAAGGGTTTCCCCCTTTTTTAAACCGTGAGGAGTAAGGAATCCTTTAAATCCACACTTTTCCTAGAATAACATAAATGAAAACTGCATGAAATTTAAACTTAACATACCTGTCTTATAGATGTAGTTAATTGGAGGTCTTTGGGTGGGTTTTCCCTTGGTTACTTGAAAAGGGGTATAAGGGAGGGGGTGAGTTCAACTACTCAGTGAATGGGTGTTTAAAACTTGACCATCAGAAAAATAGTTTGAATTGGAGTGTGCTAAACTCCTTATTTTCTTTAAGATATTTCATCCTCAAAATCTCAGTTTTCAAAACCCTTATTCCTCATTAACCATAGTCGGTGTGTTTAACATTCAACACACGCCCTTCATCACGAAGGGATCAGACATTTGTAGGGCAGCACGTCAACTGCACTAACTTGTGGCATCAGAGCAACTTTACTGGCCACCTAGATAGAAGCCTGCCCATTTCTACCCTGAGAATGAGTGGGGATGTACGCGACATCCGGTCCTCAATCCTGTAAAGAAACTCCATGTCCAACAATTTTCCTCATAAGCCATTTAATCTTTGGTGTCACTTGTCTAATGGTCCTAACCCTCAACTCGACCTACAGTTGTTTGTCTCAACTTGTCTGTGGACCTGTCTTGTCGCACTGCTGCCAATCCATCGAGTATGTCAGTCCTGTCTTCATACCATGGCCAAAACATCATTCATTAAAGTTTTCAAGGCTTAAACTCATGTTTGTTTATGAACTCCTGCTTGTGCCAACTAGCCTTGGGCCCACTGTATGAGATTTTCAAAATCAGGCATTTTAGCCCCCAAGTTCCAAAGTCGAGGCCTCCGACCTATCTGAGCTATTCGAGCTACTGTCAAGAAGGTCTCCCAAAATTTTTAAGCATTATCACACAGTAAGGGGAGAGCACTTCTGACAAAATAACTTTTTCACTTATCCATCACACCAACCAGGTGTGATGACATATCTACTTATAACTGGTAAGTGGGACTTCCACTTCCTTCCATGAAGTTCATCACACCAACCAGATATGATCTACTTACAACCAGTAAGTAGTTTTTCCACGTGTTTCTCACATCACCCAACCAAGCGTGATGTTAAAATTTCTACTTAGTAGTGGTTTTTCCTTTCCGATGTACTCATAATCAAAATCGGGTGTGAAAAATCCCACTCACCCATTAATGTAGTGAATTCCTCTCAATTGGCTTTTTGCTACTACGCGAGCTTGTCTTGGCTGACGTTTCCTGGTACTTCGTGTTCCTACACGATATGAACATCCTTGTTCATTATCCTTTGGCCTAATAGCCTTCATTCACCACTAATGGATAAAATACTAAAACTTTTTAGTTATTTGCAATTAGGTCCCTAAAGTTCTTTTTCTTTAACTTTAAGTCCCTAATGCCAATTTTTTTCCCAAATTAAGTCCCAAAACTTCAAAATTTTACTTTGAGACCTCACTTTATTCAAAATTACGAAAAGGGGTTCAAGTTTCATAATTCCCAATTTTGTCCCCAACTTTTCCAAAATTACCATTTTGTCCCTACTTTACAAAAATGGTAACTTTCACCTCAAAAATTCAAAAAATTGACCAATTGGTCCTTCAACATCTTTTCCATGCCCAATTGGCCCTCAATTTTTGGAAATTGCACTTTAATCCCTCGAATTTTCAAAATTCTCAAATGTCCCCAATTTCCATCTCCCCAATTTCAAATTGACCGATCAATCAAAATTAAGGACCAATTGGCAATTTTTGAAAAATTGAGGGCCAATTGGTGATTTTGGAAAAAACTAAGGACCCATGAGGGGTAATTATAAGTTCTAGGAACTTAATCAAGATTAAATGAAAAATTAGGGACCTAACTATAAAGTTATAAACTTTAAGGGACCTAAATACAATTAAGGCATAATGTGAGGACCTATGCACTAATACATGAAAGTATGAGGTCCCTTATATCAATTTTCCTTATTTGGATGCTCGAACTAGGTAGGAGTAGTTTGTCCAAGTACCTGTGTAAGGGAGCACACCACAAATCAAGATCTCACCAGGACGGCCATGTCACTATTACTGGATGAGTGGAAAATCTACAACATCGGTTCTGATTGGGACGAAGGCTTTGCCTTTAAAATGGTTTTCTTAGAATTTGCCTCCCGTGTCTAAGTGACTCTGCTTAAAATATTTGGGAGCAAATTCTAGTGGTTTTATGGTTTTCTTAGAATTTGCCTCCCGTGTCTAAGTTGTAGAGGATATTTAATGCTATGAGAACAATAGGTTGCTGTGAAATGATCAAGAGTAATGCTGACCCCAAATGAATGCTTAATCTTGAAAAGAACACATGAAGGAAGCTAGTAGAAATGAGAAAGGATTCTAGGAAACCTTGTGGAATGAACAAGTTCTGAGAAAAGAGGTGAGTGGGTGTTGACGACAAGTATGATGAGACCGATTGGAGCATAACTGAATTATGCTAATAATCTTGCACCATGAGTAGAAATTTAGACTTAGAACTCATATAAGAAGTGCAAATGGACTAAGATAATGCCCATTTAATCAAATGTAATTTTTGAGGGATAATTAAAGGACCGGTCCTGGACTGGGAAAATAGCATGCATGCGATTCTAAGGAACTGGTATTATTGCTTGCATGACACCTAATACTAGAGATGATGTTGAGCATAATTGAGAGGATTGGAAGTGGGAATACAAGGGAAGAGTCAGCTTCCAAAATCTTCCCATGAACTCAAAGGGAGGTGTACGGTAGGGCTCCATGCATCGCTTGTGATTTAGGACATAGGTGAGTTTGGATCGAAGGATGTGGGATGTCAGATAACACATTATTAGCGTACGATGAGGGGGATGGTCATCTCAAAATGCTCCATGGAAGTGTGTTATGGCCCATATACCCCTCACACCTCGAGTTCGTATATATAAGAACTCACGATATTGTGTTTGTGCATGCGTTACATATTGAAATGGGAAATGAATTCTTGAGATGATGAATAAAAAATAAAATACTATTTTGGACAATGAATAAGGAAATTGTAGAAAGAGACAAGTAAGATATCTATAAACCCTAATAAAATATAAGATAAGGATCAGGTCATAAGCGATCTAATTGCTCAATGTCGGTAAACATATTTATTGATCTATGAGATCACTCCCCCTCCCCCAATCTTTTTCAGAAATGTGCAAAGAGTACGGAGGATCATGCACCAGCCTTGATGTCCATACACACGCTATCGAGGTACTAAACTCAAGAAGCTTGCACAAAGGTTATATTTACTTATCAATTGCTTATTTCCAAAGGAAAATATTGTAAATTGATTTAAGCTTACTATATGCTTTTAAAATTTAAAATTTAAAATTTCTATTGAATTAGATGAGTTTTATTTTGAAGTTTATGTCCTATCAGTTCTACTTTGGCAAAATTACAAGAATGCCATCAAGACCATATTTGGGAAGGTAAATAAGGTAAGGATGCCGAAATTGTGATAATGCCCCTGAAGGAATAATTGGAGTACGAGGGAAATTCCGAGCTTAAATAACTGAACCCAGATTGTTCAATTACTGAATTTCGAGTGGAAGGTACAAAGGTTAGAGATTATTTTCTTTTTTTAATAGTCATAGATTTAAATAAAAAAAAGGTTTGAGGGTAAAACTGTAACTTTGAAAATATTACGGTATACTTTAATAAATGCTCGAATTACGACCCGAAGAACATTTATAAAACCATTTATGATATGTAGGGAGCAAAACATATATGATTATGCAAGAGGAGCACAACGATTCAGGAATCCCTCTAGGAAAAACATGTTCCCAGATAACAGTGAGTGTAATTTCTAGCATCAAGTCCGATTGGACCGGTAATGCGATATTACTTGCAAAATTTACTGCATGATTTTCTTATTAATTTTTTTTCCATAAATATAATCTCATGACTATGTGAAATTGCTTAAACTATTTTGGGATGTATATTTCTATTGAGAGCATGAATCTTGATTATAGGATTGCTCGTGGAAGGTGTGTGATCACACTTTAAGGTAAAAATCTAATTCAAATGTTGATGTAGGATATGGGTGGGACCCATGATCGACAAATAGTTGATTAGATTTAGCTTTTTTAAAGCGGGCCCAAGTCCATGTTTTGAAAACTCATACAACTCTATCCAAGGCCAATTACATGGGTCAAATCCCGTAGATAAGTTCTTATTTAAGAGCCTAATAAAAATTATCACAATGGTTAATGTTTGCTTAAGCTAATGAGTCGTAGTCGGGTTAGAGTCCGTTGGGCTAGCAACACAAAGAGAAAGGTATTAAATCAAAAGAATTTGTTTGTAATTGCAATCATGTGTAACCAAAGAGATACCCGATACGAGGTAGTGTTGGTTCTAAGAGTTGTTGAACAACAAGGTTGGTACAAGGGAAGTTATGTTATTCTAGTATGTCATTAAGCTCTAGAAGCTTTGTGTACAATGAGACCGGGGAAGAAGGGGGAGAGGTCTCGTCCCTCAACAGAGGACAAAAGTATCGATGATGTTTGGGGGTTGGGTAATGGTTCTCACACAGATGATATGGTAGAGGTTGTGGCCTCAGGTTGGACAGTAAAGATGCTCTAGGCCACTAGTGGCACATATTGACATTGTAGCCTTAAAGGGTCTATTCTACAATTGTTTGATCCCTTTATTGAGAAAGGGTATTTGATTTGTTTGTTTATGTGATACAAATGTATGGAAAGTTTTCCATGAATAAATCGTGAAAGGTTCTTCCGGGTAGTAAAGAACCATGTTTTTAGCTTGTGAGATACAAGCAGTGAAATCAACTGGAAAATCATGTGAAACATTTTCAATGATAAACAAGTAGTAACTTGTTAAGTTGATCACCAACACATTGGGATAAAAGGAAAGGTATTCCTTATGCATATTCAAGTATGTGAGACATGCTTATCAATTATAAGTAAGATTTTAAGACTTGTAATAAATGAACCCGATGATAGGTTATTTTCTATGAAGTGAATAGATTGCAAACTTGTAGAATATAAGTTTATTTCTTTTAAAGCTCTATAAGCTTACATATGGTGAACCCCTGTTTTACTAAACCTACTTGGAATCTTGTTTGTAGTATGTGCTGAATCATGGACATAATGCCACGATGTCAGCTAAGCCCCCTTACTGAGTTGTGAACTGACTCCCCTCCAAATCCCCATTTTACGAATGAAAATACTTTTTGAACAAAAGAGGAATTGGAAGGCTTCATAAAATCTCCAAGGTATGCCTTACTTTAAGTACTTGGTCCTCGTATGGTTTCTAAAGTTTATTATCCAAAAAATCTAATTTAATATTTTTTGAAAAATAATTGGAGTTATTATATTTTGAGCTTTGCACCATATTATGTTTACAATGATAAGACTCTCATTGTTGTAAATCTAGAAGGATGCAACAGTTGTGTGTAGGTCCGATTGAGAAAATTGGGTCAGGTGTGACAACTAAAGTGGTATCAGAACTAAATTATTTTTTGAACTTAGTTTTTGGAAAGTGAAAACATTTCGGAAAGAAAAGTGTTGGGAAAGTATTGTATCACGCCCCAATCCGGTTTGGTCGTATCACCGTCATCAACCCGCTGCTCCCTTGGCTTAAGAGGGATTCCCCCTTCTTTTAGTCAAGAGGAGCCAGGCATAAATTAAGCATAACTCAATCTAATACAAGCTTAAAAAGGATTTTAAGCATACCTGACGGAGGGTACATGTAAACCTCGCCCTTTGGAGTTAAGGAAAACCGGGAAAAGAACCACTCAAACAGAGTGAGAAACATAAAATCTTGGAAAATAACCTTATGACAAATTGAAAGAGAAAAAGCATACCGGTTCAGATGAACCTAATCCACTTGGATTGAACCGGTTTATAAACCGAGTTGGTTCATGAACCGAAACCGATAGAGAAAGGGCAAACCGGGAAACTTAGGAATCCCAAGTGACCTAAAGAGCCACAAAATTCAAGGAAAAAGTACTTTAGGATGAATTGGAGATGGAAACCAAACCAGTTTAGGTGAAAATAGGATTGAACCAGTTTGAACCACTATTGAATCGGATGCTAAATTCATTTTTCTAGGTAGCTTAGAAAATTCAAATTTAAGATTTAAGGATACCATTGGATAGAAAATGAATTTAGAAATTTTTAATTTTAAAAAATTCGGTCAAATTGGGCCTGAACTGGCCGGTTTAAGCTTTAAACCCGGTTCGGACCGGTCTGGTCTGGTTTGGAATAGTATCGTCTTCTTCCTTCAGATGACAGCAATGTTCACTCCCTAGAAAATCGTGCAGCGCCGGTGAAGCTAAAAAGTCTTCGGCCAGGGAGTTTCATGCAATGAATGATTGCCATTAAGGTGCCAATCGGACAGCCAAGAAGTCCCCGAGCTTTCTATATAAAGAGCCCCTCCTCATTCATTCACTCCACGCCTAAAAACTCCATTCTCTCTCAACTACTCCAATTTTTGGTAAAGCTCAAACCAGAGCTCTGATATAGGGTCTTTCTTGAGCCAAATATGGCATGGTCGATTTCTTTAGAATCGGGGAGAAGTCAGCTACCCGACGGTAGTCTCCATTTCCTCCGAGGGTCCCCGGAGAGATGCCGACGTCATAGAACAGTGAAGTAGCTCTGGCAGACCGAAGTTGCCCTATTTTGGCTGAGCTGAAAATGGCCAATTTGAGCCCTTCTCAGACCAAACCAAGCCCTCCCAACACCTCCATAGCCTTCATACAACTGAATTAGAGTGGAAAGTTAAGCCAATTTGGCTCCCTTCTATAAATTCCCATCGGTGATAGAGAGAGAATCGGCAGAATTTCGATGATTAAATTCTCATTCTATTTAGCATCGGACCGCCACACCCACGACGGTAAGCTTTCGAAGCTTTCTCTCTTTAAGTCCAGTTTTTTTGCGAAACTCCATTTGAGCTCATCCTTTCATCAAATCATATGATTCAAAGTGCAATTGAATCATATGAAGGTGTAGGAACTCCAATCTAACTTCAATTTCAACAATTAAACTCATTTGATCGGTCAATTTGATGAAATTAAATTCGGCTGAGTTAGAAGGTTGAAATTGAGGGAAATTTGGGGATTTCAAACATTTGATGGACTAAAGTGCAATTTCATAAAATTGAGGGCCAATTGAACATGATAAAGATGTTTGAGGACCAATTGGGCACTTTTTGGAATTTTTGTGGCAAAACTTACTATTTTTGTAAAGTAGGGGCAAAATGGTAATTTTGGAAAAGTTGGGGACCAAATTGGAAATTTGGGAAACTTGGACCCCTTTATGTGATTTTAAATAAATTGAGGTCCCAAAGTGAATTTTAGAAATTTTGGGTCTCAATTTGAGGGAAAAACAACATTAGGGACCTAAAGTTAAAGAAAAAGAACTTTAGTGATTTAATTGCAATAAATAAAAAAGTTTGAGTATTTCATCTATGCACGATAAATGAAGGCTATTAGGCCAAGGGATAATAAATAAGGATATTCATATCATGTAGGAACACGAAGTACCAGTAACGCCAACAAGGACAAGCTCGCGTGAAGACAAAGAACCAGTCGAGAGGAATTCATTGCATTAACGGGTGAGTGGAATATTTAATATCATACCCGGTTGGTATGATAAGCACCTCAGAAATGAAAACCCTCTACTAAGTGGTATTTTAACCATCACACTTGTGAGGAGTGATGTGGAAATCATGCGAAAAAACTTCTCACCATTTGTAAGTAGATCATACCCATTTGGTAATGTACTCATACCCGATTTGTGTGATGGATGGCTAAAAATTCATTTTTTTTGGAAGTGCCCTCCTTTGACTGTGTGCCACTGCTTAAACATTTTGGGAGACCTTATTGATGGGAGCACGAATAGCTCATATAGGTCGGAGACCTCGGTTTTGGAACATGGGAGCTAATATGCCCAATTTTAAAAATCTCGAACAGTGAGCCCTAGGCTAGTTGGCACGAGCAAGAGCTCGTAAACGAACATGATTATAAGCCATGAAAACTTAAGTGAATGAATTGTTTGTCCTCATATGGACACAGTATTTTTGTCTGAGGATGGGATGTCAGAGACGTTCACTCAGACTTCGGGTAGAAGTCAGAGACTTCTATCAGGGTCAATGGTAAAGATGCTCTGATCCACAAGTGGGTGCAGTCGGCATAACTGCATCTTGTGAATGTGTGTGATCCCTTCATGATAAAGGGTGTGTTGTTTGTGAAACACACCGAATATGGAAATGGGAAAAAAGGTTATGAGAACCTTGGAAAAGAATTGGTAAACCTTGAAAAAAGGTTTTGAAAATCGAGAATTAAGAATGAAGTGTTTTTAAAGAAAATAAAGAGTCTAACACACTATAATTCAAACTATTTTATAAGAAACTCATGTTTCAAACACCCATTCACAGAGTTGTCGAACTCACCCTCTCCCTTTACCCCATTCAGGTAACTGAGGGAAAAACCTACCTATAGACATTCCATAGCTAAACCTACAAGACAGGTATGTAAGTTTATATTATTCAGTCTTGATTATGTTATTCTATGAAAGGTGCAAGTATAAAGGACGCCTTACTCCCTACAGTTTAAAAGAAGGGAAAAACCCTTAATAAACCGGGAGAGTGGCGGGTTGCTCACGGGGATCCAACCAAACCGAATCGGGGCATGACAACTTGAGTGGTATCAGAGCATGTTTCCTCGAATACATTATCAAGACTATATACCATAATATCTAAAGGAAATTTTTAAAAATTTCAGATGGCTCCCAGGAGAGGAACCAAGAAAACTAGGATTGGCGTTACCTGAGTCCCCGTAGGAAAATCACCCTAAAATACCCAAGAAGTTCCAAAGGACCAAGAGACGTTAGTGGGAAGTATCCAGGAGGATGGTGCCAAGAATTGTGAGTCACAATCCTGAGTACGAAGGAAGCCAAGCCTAAGGTCTGGAATGCCATCAAAGGTGTATAATCTTACCAAGGAGGATGCTTAGACACTCGTAGCTCCCTATCTGTTAAGTAACTACTTTTTGTAATAGGGCTAAAACCCAAACCTTTTGTACTCCTCTATTAATGAAGTACTCAAAATTCCTAAAATCCTATCTCTCGATGATGTGATCTTGCTAGGAAGATGATCCCAAGAATAGTAAACAAAGAAACCCTCACTACCATAGAAATTACGAAGAATCCCATCCCAATGAAGGAAGATGAATTAGGGAATTAAGAAATATAAGAGGACTCCTAGAGTGACCATTTGGCAAAGAAGACATAATAAGAAAACTTTCAAGGTGTTCAAGGACAGCGAAGCACCAAACCACCAATAACCCCTAGAAAGGCCCTGTAATACTCAAAGGAAAGGAGGAACCACAACGGTCTATGCAAGGGAATAACCTATTACAAGTGTGAACGATGGGGACACTACATGAAGAAGTGCCCAACCTTACTAAGGACAAGTACCAAGATAACTTGTTATATGTGTTAAAGAATAGGATAGGTAAAGGAGGACTATTCCACACCTCATAGATTTAGGGCAATACCTCCTCAAAGGTCACGAAAGACATAAAGGACTGGTGATCAAAACCATGGAGCAGGTTATGTAAGCATTTCACAAGAGGTCAAGAAATGGTGAGGTAAATGCCAAATTTAAACTTCTTCTTAAGAAGGTCATACCGAGAAGGATACCACAAGAAGAGATGTAAGGTACATGGAAAGTATACCTAGAACCCCCTCATAAGGGGTAAACATAGAAAAGCGTCCTCTGGAAACTCTAGGGTATGGCATAGTAAGAGTGAAGAAGAGAAGAAATACTCCATGAAAGGGAACTCTGGAGGGATGCATACAACCAAGTACCCTTGAACGAATCATTGATGGGCGGATGGACATACTGTGGAGTGCAAGGAACCAACCCTTAATTAGGAACATCTCGAAGGAAGGATGTATTGTGATAGCCTAGTGTGACTTGTTTGGAAAGAGCAGAAAAGCCAAATAACTAGTAGCAATGGGATGGTCAAGGAGAATAAACAATGCCCTAAGAAGATCTAGGAAGTAGTAAAGACTACACTCTATGAAGGACAATAGGATGGGCATGAAGTACTAGTGATACAGCTACCCAGACAATTGGACAAGAAAAATAGTAGGAAGGAGGCAGTTAAAGAATTGGCCTTCGAGAGAACCATTGATTTAAACCATGACAAAGAAAGAAGAAGTAAAAATGCCAAAACATTGGAAAAGAAGGATGAAGGAAATCCTTAAAGAGATCAATGGCTAAGACCGGAGTTACGATCAAAACCCATGAGATGGTTAAATGAGCCTCTCGAAGGATGATTAAGAGATTTTGAAACCAGAAGGATGTGAGCTCTCCTTAAAAAGAAATAGACATGTATTGGGGTACGAGTGAGAACAAGGATGGAGTACGAAGGACGTACTCATAAGATTTCAAAAGTAAAGGTAAGCATGAAAGAATGGCATCAAAGGATGTCATTTAAAGTTAGGTGCCTTCAAAGATGAATAAAAAAGGAATTTCAGGAGAAAAAGGGTAAGAATCCTCCCAGGGAAGGAAACCCTGGGAGGGGATACATGTCCCAACAAAAGGAAATTGAACTAGGTGACAAGGGATTAGGAGACGAATTTGCAAATAAAATGCATACTAAGACGAAAGGAAACCCGGGGAGCATACTAGGAGGATCCAAGTTGTAAGTTAAACCCAAGGAATGGGTAAGTTAGAAGATATCATCAAAAAATGATGTACGAGTAAGAAAGGGGAGGACTGCCCATAAAAAAGGGGAATAGAATAAAGTACATCTAAGCAATCTTGGAGAGGTAAGTCCTCCAGTTAAGAAGTGACTAAAGTTAATGACCACTGATATCAAGGCTAGTTGTGGTCCATGCCCAAATAATTAGAACTAGAAAGACCTAATAAGGAAGTTGGGAAAGGACGAGTGGGTAAGGAAAATCAACACGGTGATGTAAGTTGATTGGATAACGATAAAGGTAGTCAAGGAATACTACTAAACAAAAAGAGGGATGAAGTTATATGATCCCTGAAAGGTTATAAGTTGCAAACAACTGTAAAACAAGTGTCATAGAAATCTCATGGATAGAGACAGATTCTGGAAAATGTCATGTTATAGTGGACATGTAAACATAACAGTTCCGAGGAAAAATGTGACTCAAGTAAGGGAAAATCTGTTAATAAGCATGATGAGGTCAAACGTAGTTTGGACTAAAGTTGTAATCAATGATGGATGAAGGAAGGATCAAATTAGGATGAAGGGATAATAACATCGGAACCCGTACGTAATGCTTGAAAGAATGTAGAGCTAAGGGTTCCAACGATGAAGAAGAATAACTAGACAAAGGAACGATTGGGGATCTTGTAACTCTCAATCCTGAAATCTTGAGTAAGAACCTCAAAAGGAAGAATCTTGCCCTAAGCAAAGGGAGATGTGAACCTAGGGATATACCATTGGATTCACAGGCAAGATATACTAGTTATGATAAAACTCCATGGAAGAAGTGAACAATATAAAAGGAAAAGAAATTCCTTAAGTGTGTGATTTAAGGTGGACTAAGTGAAAGAATGACCAAAGTATCAATATGTCTAAGTTGACATTAAGGGAATTTATTCCAGAGTGAAAAAAAAATGTTGATTTAGTTTTGGGGACAAAACTCCTAAAAAGGAGGGGAGAGTTCTAAACCCTGCCCTTTGGAGTTAAGGAAAATCAGGAAAAGAACCGGTGAAACCGAGTGACAAACACTGAGCCGGTTTACAAACCCGATCATTAAAGAACGGGAAATTTGGGAAATTTACAACTCTCGAGTGACCCAAAGGGTTCATAAAAGCTTGGAAAAGAACCTCATGACAAATTGGAAGAGAAAAACTAAACTGGTTCAGATGAACTAGATCCAACTAGATTGAACCAGTTTATGAACCGAGTCGGTTCATGAACCAAAACCAATATAGAAAGGGTAAACCAGGAAATTTATAAATCTCAAGTGACCTAAAGAGTCACAAAAATCAAGGAAAAGGGACTTTAGGATGAATTAGAGATGGAAACGAAACTGATTTAGGTGAACTGGATCTGAACCAAATTGAATCAGTTTGGACCGGTTTGAACCACTATTGAACCAGATGCTAAATTTATTTTTCTAGGTGACTTAGAAAATTCAAATTAGAGATTTGAGGCTACCATTGGATATAAAATGAATATAGAAATTTTTAATTTTGAAATATTCGGCCCAATCAGGCATGAACCGATCGATTTAAGCTTTGAATTCGGTTCGGATTGGTCCAGTCCGGTTCGGAACAATGTCGTCTATTTTCTTCAGATGATAGCACTACTCACTCGTCAAAAAATTGAGCAGTGCCGATGAAGCTGAAAAGTCTCTGGCTAGGGAGTTTCATGCAATGAATGACCGCCATTAAGGTGCCAATCAGACGACCAAGAAGTACCCGAGCTTCCTATATGAAGAGCCCCTCCTCATTCATCCTCTCCACACCTGAAAACTCCATTCTCTCTCAACTACTCCAATTTTTGGTGAAGCTTAAACCAGAGCTCCGATATAGGGTCTTTTTTTAGCCAAAGAAGGTGTGGTCTAGTTTTGTAGAACCGGGAAGAAGTCAGCTACCCGAGGTAGTCTCCATTTGCTCCGAGGATTGCCAAAGAGATGCCAGCGTGATTGAATAATGAAGAAGCTCCGACGGATCAAAGCTTCCCTATTTTGGTCGAGCTAAAAATGGCCAATTTGAGCCCTCCTCAGGCCAAACCAAGCCCTTCCAACACCTCCACAACTCTCCTACAGTTGATTTAGAGCGGAAAGGTAAGCCAATTTGGCTCCATTCTGTAAATTCTGATTGGTGCTAGAGATAGAACCAGTAGAACTTTGATGACTAAATTCTCATTCAATTCAGCATCAATTGATACAATTCTTAATCCTAGAGGAACCTTAGGACGAGAGATATCTGCCTAGTTCGAAAGCTCATACTATCGCACCCTTGACATAAGCTTTCACAGCTTTATCTCTCTAAGTCTAGTTTTCCAATAAAGCTCCGTTTGAGCTCATTCCGGCATCAAATCGCACGATTCAAAGTGCAATTGAATCGTATGAAGGTGTAGGAACTCCAATCTAACTTCAATTTTAACAATTAAACTCATTTGATTGGTTAATTTGATGAAATCAAATTCAGTTGAGTTAAAAGGGTGAAAATAGGGGAAAATTAAGGTAAATATAGGGATTTTGAAAATTTGAGGCACTAATGTGCAATTTCATAGACCTCATTCCGACCCCATCCCGGTCTCATGCGCATTAAGCTACATCGAGCTTCCCTGACTGCTGGCATGACAAACTGCCCTTATCTCCACCATGTCGTCTAATAGCCCCTATGACACATCACTACCCATCTTGGGCATCTTGATGGTCCCAAACCTTAGTGCATGCACAAAAAATAATTTTCCATATAAGCCATTAATCTTTGGTGCCATTGGTCTAACGGTCCTGACCTTCAACTCAACCTGTAGCTATTTGTCTAGACCGGTCTGTCGACTTGGTCTTATCGCACTACCGCTATGCATCGAGTATGTTGGTCCTGTCTTGGTACCATGGCCAAATCACATCATTCATTAAAATTTTCATGGCTTAACATTATGTTTGTTTACAAGCTTCTGCTCGTGCCAACTGGCATTGGGCCCACTATACGAGATTCTTAAAATCGGGCATTCTATCCCCCAAGTTCCAAAACTGAGGCCTCTGTCCTAACTGAGCTATTCGAGCTCCCCTCAAGAAGGACTCCCAAAATGTTTAAGCAGTGGAACACAGTCAGGGGAGAACACTTCTGACAAAAATCTCTTTCCACTTATCTATGACACCAACCAGGTGTGATGACATCTCCGCTTACTACCGGTAAATGGATTTTCCACTTCCTTGCATGAAGTTTATCTTACCAACCGAGTAAGATCTACTTACACCCGTTAAGTAGTTTTTCTGCATGTTTCTCAAATCACCCCAACCAGGTGTGATGTTAAAATTCCACATAATTGTGGGTTTTCATTTCCGAGGTACTCATCATCCCAACCGGGTATGATGTGAAAATTCCCACTCACTTGATATTTGTAGTGTATTTTTCCTCTTAATAGACTATTTTCCTTACGCAATCTTATCCTTGTTGGCGTTCCTAGTACTTCGTGTTCCTACATGGTATGAACATCCCTATTCATTAACATTTGGCCTAATAGCCTTCATTCATCACTAATGAATAAAATGCCTAAACTTTAAATTATTTGTATTTAGGTTCATAAAGTTCTTTTTCTTTAACTTTAGGCCCCTAATGCCAATTTTTCCCAAATTGAGTCCTGAAATTTTTAAAATTCACTTTGGGACCTCATTTTATTCAAAATGACAAAAAAGGGTTCAAGTTTCCCAAATTTCCAATTTGGTCACAATTTTTCAAAAATTACCATTTTGCCCATACTTTACAAAAATGGTAAATTTGACCCCAATAATTCCAAAAATTAACCAATTGGTCCTCCAACATCTTTTTCATGGCAAATTGGCCATCAATTTTGGGAAATTGCACCTCAGTACCTCAATTTTATGAAATTCCTATATTTTTCCAAAATTTTCCTAGAATTTCCCCCTTTCAAACTGGTCGAATTTGATTTAATCAAATTGACTACTAAAAAACCCTAAAAACCACTCAACTGGGTTTAATTGTTGAAATTGAAGGTAAAATTGAGTTCTTACACTTCTACACGATTCAATGGAACTTTGAATCGCATCATTTGGATACAAAATGAGCTCAAACAGAGCTCCATGGGAAAACTAGACTTAGAGAGAGAAAGCTTGTAAAGCTTACTGTTGGGGGTGTGACGGTTTGAGCTTTTGATCTGAGTAGATAGCTATCATCCTGAGGTTCCTCCTATGATCAAGAATTGCATCAATTCATGTCGAATTGAGGGAGAATTTGATCAGTGAAGTTTCGCTGGTTCTCTCTCTAATACTGATTAAAAATTATAGATGGGAGCCAAATTGGCTTAACTTTCCGCTCTAATTCAATCGTATGAGGGTTGTGGAAGTGTTGGGGGAGATTGGTTTGGCCTGAGAAGGCTCAAATTGGTCATTTTTAGCTTGGCCAAAATAGGGCAGCTTTGGTCTGTCAAAGTTGCTTCACTGTTCGATCTCGGTGATGCTTCTCTGACGATCCTTAAATCAAATGGAGACTACCATCGTGTAGCTGACTTCTCCCCGAATCTAAGGAACTCGACACTGCCTTCTTTGGCTAAAAAAACCCCAATGTCGGAGCTCTAGTTCGAGATTTAATGGAAAATAGAGCAGAAGGGAGAGAGAGGAATTTTCAAGTGTGAGGAGGATGAGTGAGGAGGGGCTCTTTATATAGGAAGCATGTGGACTCCTTGGCCTCCAGATTGGTGCCTTTGTGGTGGTCATTCATTTTCTGAAACTCCCTGAATGGAGACTTTTCATCTTCACCGGTGCTGCTCAATTTTCCAGCAAGCGGACAGTGCTGTCATCTGAAGGAAGATGGCGACACTGTTCCGAACCGAACTAGACTGGTCCAAACCGGGTTCAATGCTTAAACTGGTCGATTCAGGCTCAATTCGACCTAGTTTTTCTAAATTAAAAATTTTTAAATTCATCTAAATTTATTTTGTATTCGATGGTGGCTTTAATGCTCCAATTTAAATTTTCTAAGTCACATAGAAAAATGAATTTAGAAATTGTTTCAATAGTGGTTCAAATCAATTCAGGTCCGGTTCACCTGAACTGGTCTGGTTTTCACTTCCAATTCATTCCAAAGTCTTTTTCCATGACTTTTATGACTCTTTAGGTCACTCGTGATTTGTAAATTTCCTATTTTTCCCTTTGTCTAACCGTTGGGGTTCGTGAACCGGTTCAGTTTTCTCACCTGGGTTGACCAGTTCTTTCCTTAGTTTCCTTGTCTTTAAGGGACGGGGTTTATAGCTCTCCCCTCCTTTTAGGAGTTTTATCCCCAAAACTTAATTAGCAACCTTTGCATCAAGAATAATTTCCTTGGGTGACAGCTTGTGGTTTGCTTGACATGCTAACTCTTCGATTGTTCCTTGCGTTAGCCCTTTTTACATCATTCACTTAAGAAATTTATTTTCCTTTCTATTGTTTACTCACTCCATGAAGTTTATCATAATTAGGCATGTCTTACCCACTACTCCAAGGTACATCCTTAGGCTTACTTCATCCTTAGGATTGGGAGTTCCAAGCTGCCCAATCGTTCCCTTGTCTAATTATTCTCTTGGTCATTGAAACCCTTATCTTTGTGTCCTCTCTAGTGCTACATACTTGTTTTCACGGATTTCGGTGTTATTCTCTGTGTCTATATGAGGACAGAGACCTCATCCCAACTCCACCCTGGTCTCATGCGCATGAAGCTACATCAAACTTCCCTAACTATTGGCATGATAAACTGCCATTATCTCCACCTTGTCATCTAGTAGTCCCTAGGACGCATCACTACCCCTCTTGGGCGTCTTGATGGTCTCGAACGTCAGTGCATGCACCGAAAATTTTTTTCCATATAAGCCCTTAATCTTTGGTGCCACTGGTCTAATGGTCCTAACCCTCAACTCGATCTACAACTTTTTGTCTAGACCATTCCTGTAAATCCCATCCTTTGATAATAAGAAAACTGGGGAAAAAACCGGTCATTTTTCAATTTGAAAACTGAGTCGGTCTACAAAATGGAACTGATAGAGAAAGGGCAAACCAGGAAATTTATGGATCTCACTGACCCAAAGAGTCCTAAAAGTCGTGAAAACGGTGTTAAGGATGAATTGGAGATGAAAATCAAACCGATTCATTGAACTAGATTCGAACCAGATTGAACCGGTTTAAACCACAATTGAACCGAATGCTAAATCCATTTTTCTATGAGGCTAAAAAAATTCAAATTTGAGATTTGAGGCCATCATTGGATAGAAAATGAATTTAGAAAATTTTAATTTTGAAAAATTTGGTCGAATAACGCCTGAATCGACCAATTTAAGCTTTGAACCTAGTTCGGACCGGTCCGGTCCAGTTCTGAATAGTGTCGTCTTCTTCCTTTAGATGACAGCACTGTTCACTCACCGAAAAATTGAGCAGCACCGATAAAGATGTAAAGTCTCCGACTAGGGAGTTTCAGGCAATGAATGATCACCATTAAGGCAACAATCGGACGACCAAGAAATCCCCGAGCTTCCTATATAAAGACCCCCTCCTCATTCATCCTCTCCACACCTGAAAACTAGATTCTCTCTCAATTGCTCCAATTTTCAGTAAAGCTCCGACAAGAGCTCTGATATAGGGTCTTTTCTGAGCCAAAGAAGGCCTAGTCGGGTTCTTTGGATTCGAGGAGAAGTCAGCTACACGCCTGTGGTCTCCATTTACTCTGAAGGGTTGCCAAAGAAGCGTCGGCATGATCGAATAGTGAAGCAGCTCCAGCGGGCTGAAGCTGCCCTGTTTTGACTAAGCTTAAATCACCCAATTTGAGCCTCCTTAGGCCAAACCAAGCCCTCTCAATACCTCCACAACACTCCTATAGCTAAATTAGAGTGAAAAGGAAAGCCAATTTGGCTCACCTCTGTAAATTCCGATTGGTGCTAGAGAGAGAACCGATAGAACTTTGATGACTAAATTCTCATTCAATTAGGTATCAATAGATGCAATTCTTTATACTAGGAGGAACCTCAGGATGAGAGCAATCTGCCTAGATCGAAAGCTCGGACGTCGTACCATCAACGGTAAGCTTTCAAAACTTTCTCTCTCTAAGTCCAGTTTTTGGCGAAGCTCCGTTTCAGCTCATTCTAGCATCAAATCATGCAATTCAAAGTGCAATTGAATCGTATGAAGGTGTAGGAACTCTAATATAACTTCAATTTGAAAAAATAAAATAATTTGATTGATCAATTTGATAAAATCAAATTCGGCTAAGTTAGCATGTAGAAATTGGGGGAAATTTGGAAATTTTGAAAATTCGAGGGACTAAAGTACAATTTCATAAAATTGAGGGCCAATTGGGCATGATAAAGATGTTGGAGGACCAATTGGGCAAATTTTGGAATTTTGGAGGCAAAACATACTATTTTTGTAAAGTAGGGGCAAAATGGTAATTTTGGAATAGGGACAAAATTGGAAATTTGGGAAATTAAACTTGTTTTTGTGAATTTGAATAAATTGAGTTCCCAAGGTGAATTTTAAAAGTTTCGGGACTCAATTTGAGGAAAAACTAGCACTAGGGACTTAAAGTTAAAGAAAAATAACTTTTGGTACCTAATTGCAAATAAAGGAAAAGTTTGGTTTTTTCATTCATTTGGGGTGAATAAGGGCTATTAGGCCAAAGGATAATGAACAACAGTGTTCATATCGTGTAGGAACATGAAGTACCAAGAATGCCAGCTAAGACAAGTTCGAGTAAGGACGACAAGCCGACTAAGAGGATATTCACTACACTATCGAGTGAGTGGGATTTAATATCATACCCGATTGGGTTGATAAGCACCTCAAAAATAAAAATCTACTGCAAAGTGGTATTTTAATCACACATCTGAGAAGAGTGATGTGGAAATCACATGGAAAAACTACATACTAGTTGTAAGTAGATCATACCCGGTTGGTATGATGAAACTTCCTAGAAGGAAGTGGAAAACCCGCTTATCAGTTATAAGCGGAGGTGTTCTCATACTCGATTGGTATGATAGACAGTTGACAAGTTTATTTTGTCAGAAGTGCTCTCCCTTGACTATGTGCCAATGCTTAAAATTTTTGGGAGACCTTTTTTACAGGAGCTCAAATCATATAAGTCGGTGAACTCGGTTTTGGAACTTGGGGGCTAATATGTCCAATTTTGAAAATCTCGAACAGTGTGCCATAGGCCAGTTGGCACGAGCGGGAATTCGTAAATAAACATGACTATTAAGCCATGAAAATCTAAGTAAATGAGTTGTTTGGCCATAGTATCGAGACAGGACCGATATACTTAATGGACTAGCAGTAGTGCTACATGACAGGTCTTAAGACTAGTCAAGACAAATAGTTGCAGGTCGAGTTGAGGGTCGGGGCCATTGGACTAGTGGCACCATAGATTATATGGCTTATGTGAAAAACTATTGATTGGGCATGCACTGTGTTACGGGACCTTCAAGACGCCCAGGAGGGGTAGTGATGCGTCCCTGGGCTCTAGATGACCTGGTGGAAATAAGGGTACTTAGTTGTACCAGAAGTCTTGTGAAGCTTGACGTAGCTTCAGGCACATGAGACCGGGGTGGGGACAGGATGATGTCTCTGTCCTCGTATGGAAACAGAGTTTTGTTATGGGATTGAGGGTCAAATCTCGCGAACATCCACTCATTCTTACGGTAGAAGTGGATGTGCTTCTATCTAAGTGGCTGGTAAAGTCACTACGATGCCACAAGTGGGTACAGTGGATGGGCTGGCCTATGATTGTGTGTTCCTTCATGATGAAAGGCATCTGTTGGTTGATAAACACACCGTTATGATGGTCGTGGATACCAAAAATTGAGAATGAAATGTTTTTAAAAGAAAATTAAGGAGTTTGGCACACTCTAAATACAAACTATTTTTCTAAAAGTAAATCTTTGAACACCCATTCACTAAGTTGTTGAACTCACCCACTCCCTTATATCCCTTTCAGGTAACCCTAGAAAGCTTACCCCCAAAGACCACCAGTTAAAGAACTTGTAAGGCAGGTATGATAAGTTTAAAATTTTGTTTAGTTTTGATTTATGTTATTCCAGGAAAGCTGCAGGTTAAATAATGCCTTACTCCTCGCAGTTTATAAAGAAGGGGCAACCCTTAGTAAACTGGGAGAGTGGCGGATTGATCACTAGGATCCGACTAAACTGGGTCGAGGTGTGACAGGTCCGTTAACCTAGTCTTATCGCACTACTGCCAGTCCATCAAGTATGTCGGTTCTGTCTTGGTACTAAAGCCAAATCACATCATTCATTAAAATTTTAATGGCTTAACATCATGTTTGTTTACGAGCTCCTACTCTTTGCCAACTAGCCTTGGGCCCACTGTACGAGATTTTCAAAATCGGGCATTCTTGCCCCCAAGTTACAAAACTGAGGCCTCTAGCCTAATTGAGCTATTCGAGCTCCCATCAAGAAGGTCTCCCAAAATGTTTAAGCAGTGGCACACAGTCAAGGGAGGACACTTCTGACAAAAATCTCTTTTCACTTATCTATCACACCAACCGAGTGTGATGACATCTCCGCTTACTACCGGTAAATGGGTTTTCCACTTGCTTCAAGAAAGTTCATCATACCAACCGGGTATGATATACTTAAAACCGGTAAGTAGTTTTTCTCGCGTGTTTCTCACATCACCCCAACCAGGTGTGATGTTAAAATTCCACATAATAGTGGGTTTTCATTTTTGAGGTACTTATCATCCCAACCTAGTATGATGTGAAAATTCCCACTCACTCGATATTCATAGTGTATTTTTCCTCTTAACCGGCTTATTGCCTTACGCGAGCTTATCCTTGCTGGCGTTTATGGTACTTCATGTTCCTACACTGTATGAACATCCTTGTTCATTAACCTTTGACATAATAGCCTTCATTCATCACAAATGAATAAAATGCTACAACTTTTAATTATTTGTATTTATGTCCCTAAAGTTCTTTTTCTATAACTTTAGGTCCCTAATGCCAATTTTTTGCCAAAATGAGTCCTGAAACTTCTAACATTCACTTTGCTACCTTAATTTATTCAAAATCACAAAAAGGGGTACAAGTTTCCTAAATTTACCATTTTGTCCCCAAGTTTTCAAAAATTACCATTTTGCCACTACTTTACAAAAATGGCAAATTTGACCCCAATAATTTTTAAAATTGACCAATTGGTCCGCTAAAATCTTTTTCATGGCTAATTGGCCCTCAATTTTCTAGAAATTGCACCTTAGTCCCTTAATTTTATGAAATTTCAAAATTTTCCCCCAATTTCCCCCTTTCAAACTGGTTGAATTTGATTTCCTCAAATTGACCGCTTAATTAGGTTTAATTGTTGAAATTGAAGGTAAAATAAATTCCTACACTTGCACACGATTCAATGGAACTTTCAATTGTGTCATTTGGATTCGAATTGAGCTTAAATGGAGCTTCATCGGAAAACTTGACTTATAGAGAGAAAGCTTCGAAAGCATACCATTGGGGGTGCGGGGGTTCAAGCTTTCGATCTAGACAGATAGCTCTCATCTTGAGGTTCCTCCTATGATCAAGAATCGCATCAATTCATGTCAAATTGAGGGAGAATTTGGTCAGTGATGTTTTGTCAGTTCTCTCTCTAACACTGATAAAAAATTACAAAGGGGAGCCAAATTAGTTTACCTTTCCACTCTAATTCAGTTGTATGAGGGCTTTTGAAGTGTTGGGAGAGCTTGGTCTGGCCTGAGAAGGGCTCAAATTAGCCATTTTTAGCTCGACCGAAACAGGGCAACTTCAGTCAGCCGAAGCTGCTTCCTTGTTCGATAATGCCGGCGCTTCTTCGGCAATCCTCAAAGCAAATGGAGTCTACCGTCGGGTAGTTGACTTCTTTCCGAATCTAAGTAACCCAACCTCACCTTCTTTACCTTAGGAAAACCCCAATGTTGGAGCTCTCATTTGAACTTTATCGAGAAATGGAGTAGTAGGGAGAGAGAGGAGTTTTCAGGTGTGAGGAGGGGCTCTTTATATAGGAAGCTCGGAGACTCCTTGGTCGTCTGATGGGTGCCTTTATGGCGGTCATTCATTGCCTAAAACTCCCTGAACATAGACTTTTCATCTTCGCTGGTGCTACTCGATTTTCTGGTATGTGAATAGTGTTATCATCTAAAGGAAGAAGATGACACTATTCTAAAACGGACCGTACCGGTCTAAACTAGGTTCAATGCTTAAACTGACCAATTCATACCCAATTCGACCGAGTTTTTCAAAATTAAAAATTTGTAAATTCATCTAAATTCCTTCTCTATCCAATGGTGGCTTCAATTCTTGAATTTGAATTTTCTAAGCCATTTAGAAAAATGAATTTAGAAATTGGTTCAATAGCGGTTCGAACCGGTTTAGGTTCAGTTCACCTGAACCAGTCTGGTTTTCACTTCCAATTTATCCCAAAGTCCTTTTCCATGACTTTTATGACTCTTTAGGTCACTCAGGATTTGTAAATTTCCCGTTTTAAGCTTTCTCTAATGGTTGAGGTTTGTGAACCGATTCAGTTTTCTCACCCGGGTTGACCAATTCTTTCGTCGGTTTCTTTGTCTTTAAGGGATGGGGTTTACACCTCATCCCGACCCCACCTTGGTCTCATGCGCAAGAAGCTACAATGAGTTTCAAGACTGACTGGCATGACGAACTGCCCTTATCTCCAGCATGTTGTCCAGTAGCCCTTAGGACCCATCACTATCCCCTAGGGCGTCTTGATGGTCTTGTACCACAAGTGCATGCACAAACAAGAGTTTTTCATATAATAGCAATCATCTTTGGTGCCAACGGTCCAACAACCTCGATGCTCAACTCGACCTGCAGCTATTTGTCTAGACCGGTCCCTGGACCTGGCCTTGACGCACTACTACTAGTCCATCAAAATTTGTCAGTCCTGGCTCAGTACCATGGAGAAATCATACAACCAATTCCATTATAAATTTTCATGGCTCTTTCTTAAACAAGATTGTTTACGAGCTTCTACTTGTGCCCCCTGGCCTTGGGCCGACTGCACGTGTTTTTCCAAAATTGGGCATTTAGCCCCATGAGTTCAAAAATTGAGGCCACTAGCCTATCTGAGCTATTTTAGCTCCCGCCAAGAAGGTCTCCCAAATGTTTTAAGCATTGGCACACAGTTTGGGGAGAACACAAAGTTCATTTTCAACTTCATCACACCAATCGAGTGTGATGATATCTCTGCTTACAACCGGTTGGTGGGTTTCTCCTTTCCTCAAGGAAACTCATCATACCAACAGGGTATGATTATCTCTAATTACAACTAGTAAGTAGGTTTTATCTATTAAAGATAGTGCTCATCATCCCAACCAATATGATGTGTAAATTAGCCCACTCAATTGATGATTGTGACGTGTTTGTCCCTAGGCAGTTTTATAAGTCCATGCTAGCTTTTCCATATTGACATTCCGGTCTCTCATGTCCCTACACAATTTGGGCATTCTTATCAATTAAGATTTGGCATGACAGCCATCGTTTTCTCAGGTATGAGCGATTAGACTTAAAAATATTGGTTTATTGCACATAGGTCCCTAAGGTTCATTTTCCTTAACTGTAGGTCCCTAAAGCTAACTTTTCCCTAAATTGAGTTCCAAGGCTTCCAAAATTCCCTTTAGGTCCTCAATTTACTCAAAATTGTGCAAGGGGCTTAAGTTTTCCAAATTTCCAATTTGGTCCCCAACTTTTTAAAAATTATAATTTTGCCCCTACTTTCTAAAAATGGTAATTTGACCCCAAATGTTTCTAAAATTGGCCAATTGGTCCCCCAACATCTTTCTCATTGTCAATTGACCTTCAATTTTAGGAAATTGCATGAAGATCCCTCAATATTTTGAAATCCCCAATTTCTCCCCTTTAAATTGACCGAATCTGATTTCTTCAAATTGGCCATTCAATCGGGGTTAATTGTTCCAATTGATGGTATAGATTAGTTTCTACACTTCCATATGATTCAATTGAGCTTTGAATTGCATGATTTGGGTCCGAAACGAGCTCAAACAGAGCTTCACCGGAAAATTGTTCATTGAGAGAGAAAGCTTCGAAAGCTTACCTTCAAATGTGCAACGGTTCGAGCTCTCGATCTGGGGTGGTAGCTCTTGTCCTAAGGTTGCACATAGGATCAAGAATTGTTGCAATTGATGTCCAAATGAGGGCGAATTTGGTTAGTGAAATTTAATACTCTCTCTCTAACACTAATCTACAATGACGAAGGAGGGCCAAATTAGTTTACCTTCCAGCTCTATTGAGGACGTGTGAGGGTCGTAGGTGTGTCGGGGAGGCATGGTTTAGCCGTAGGAAGGCTGAATTTTGTCGAATTCAACTCGGCCAAATTAGGGCAGCTTCAGTCTGTCGGAGCTGCTTCATTGTTTGATTCTGTCGATCCTTATCCGGCAGTCCTTAGAGTCTAAAAGACCCGACCTTTCCTTTTGAGGCTAAGAAAAATGCCCAGGTCATAGCTCTGGTTCGAGCTTCAACGAAAAATAGAGCAATTGAGAGAGAATGGCGACTTGAGGTGTGTGGAAGATGAATGGAGAGTAACTCTTTATATAGGGAGTTCAAGGACCCTCTATATAAACCCTGTCACTTGAAGATAAGAAAACCGGGGAAAGAACCAATCAACCCAAGAGAGAAAACCGAACCAGTTCATGAACCTTAACCAATAGAGAAATGGCGAATTAGGAAATTTACAATTCCCAAGTGACCCAAAGAGTTATAAAAACCTTGTAAAGGAACTTTAAGACAAATTGGAAGAGAAAACCAGACCGATTCAAGTGAATCGGACGTGAACTAGATTTGACCGGTTTTGATCAGTTTGAACCATCAATGAACCGGTTGCTAACTTCATTTTTCTAAGTGGCTTAAAATATTCAAATTGGGGAATTTAAGCTACCATTGGATAGAGAATGAATTTAGAAGTTTTAAATTTTGAGAAAATCGGTCAAATCGGGCCCGAACCAACCGGTTTAAGCATTGAACCCATTCGGACTGGTCCCATCCAGTTCGGAATAGTGTCGTCTTTTTCATTCAAATGATGACACTATTCATTCAATCCATGAATGAGCGGCACCGATGAAGACAAATCATCTTTGTTCAGGACATTTCAGGGCGAGGATAAGCTCAACCAAGGGGGAAACAGTCGGGTAAAGAGTCCTCGAGCTCCCTATATAAAGATCTCCTCTCCATTAATCCTCCTCATAACTAAAATCTCCATTCTCTCTCAACTGCTCCATTTTCCGGTGAAGCTCAAACCAAAGCTCTAACTTGAGCAGTTTTCTTAACCTAAGAAGGTGAGGTCATATTCTTTAGAGCCCGGGGGAAGTCATCTATCTAATAACAACCTCCGTTTGATCCGAGAACCATCGGAGAAGCATCGGTGGAATCAAACGGTGAAGTAGCTCCGATAGATCGGAGCTGGCCTGTTTTGACCAAGCTGAAATTGGCCAAACTTAGTCCTCCTCCGACAAAACCAAGCCCTCCTAACACTCCCACGACCCTCATACGACTCAACCGAGCTAAAAGGTAAGCCAATTCGGCATTCCTCGGTCTTTGTAGGTCAAAGTTAGAGAGAGAAACTACGAAATTTCACTAACGAAATTCTCTTTCGATTCAGGGTAATTATAAGAATTCTTGATCCTAGAAGTTACCTCAAGAATCCCTGGTTCCCTTGAAACATTATTAATACTAAGCACTAACACTAATGAAAACTTAATTACCATGTAGGAAGGAGAGTTCCAAGGAAATTTGTCATGCGATCCAAACCCCCACATGAAATCGTAAAAAAGACACCTACCTCCAGAGAGGCAGTCGTTCAACGATTCCTAGAGGGTGATAAGAGAGTGCCCAATGACATTGTCGAGGACTATAGGAAATTGGTCGGAGCCCTATTAGAGTTAGAAGGCATCACCTATCCTCCTCCAAGGCAGTAAGAACCAATCCCTCCTCCAAGGAGCCCAACACCTCCTCTAGCCCCACCAAAACCAAAAAGCACTCCCGCTAAGAAGGAGGCCTTGGACAACTATAGGGCTGCCCACACCACCTTTGTGAAAGTCCACCAAATACCCCTATCTGCTCAATCCAACTTCACTCCTTCTCAATGGATGAAGTGAACTTACGAGTGCGAGGTCGAGGTGTTGAGAAGGTACGGACTTGAGACCATTCATGAAGTTTGTCCTATAAGGGAAATCCAAAGGGAATATGTATGGACTTCAACCAGTTCATCAAAGCCTCCAAACCATGAATTCCGCAACCGTTCATAGGCTAACTGTAGGCCTATGACTCCAAGGGACTAGGAAGTAGTGAATTCTTGTAATAAGCCGAGTACCATGAGAAACTATCTCTTGGAATGAATGAAAGTTTAGTTTTCTTTAATTAAAATTTAATCTCCCTAATAATGTCAAGTACAACTAACATAAGTGAAAGTATACCAATCATGATCGGGGTAGTAGATAAAGAAAAGACCACCTAAGGAGGAAAACTACAGGTCACCTCTAGTTAACCCTAACACTAGGATAGCTAAATAAGTTCTCCTACAAAGACCAGAAGTATGGAGTAACAAGGCAACAAGACTGGGAAAGAAATTCTAGAGGAGTCTGCCTAGAATCACTAGGAAGGACATAACCTAACTAAGGGTAGGAAGAGGAGGAAGAGTGTGAAGTACAGTGTAAAGGAAGTAAGCATCAAAAGGTGCAGGAGTAGTAAAGGAAAACCTAAGGACCATAAGGAGTTAAGGAAGAGACTCCATAGAAAAGTTAGGAAACCAAGAAGAATTTGGGTTGCCCCAAGGGAAACCAGTTTAATGGAAGATAACCAAGAGGAAAGTAAGGTACAAGGAAGAAGTGGGAGCACGAAAAGTGCTAAGCCACTTTAGGATAAGACATGGAGAGTCGAAAGAGGAAAAGAAGTGTGATAGGAGGAGAAATCCAAAGGAATAGATTAGTACCCTTAAAAGAGTTAGTGATAGACAGAACACAAATTATTTGGAACTCACCAACAATTAGGAGCCCCTTGTAGGAAGGATAAGGAATGAAAAGGAATTTAAGGACAGGGAAGGATCAACGGCAAATAACCATACTAATGTCAGAAAGGTGTAAGAAAATAAAGAAGGAAAAGCCTTCAAGGAGTGTTAGGGAGGTTGAACATGAAACTCCTAGGACAGAAGCCCCTAGGAAGAAGGATAAAGATAGGAAGTGAGACCATGGAAAGAGAAATTCCCAAGCTAAGTAACCGATAGATGAATCATAAGATGTTTATATTGAAATAAGGAACCTCATTAAAGGGCATATGTGGTTAAGGATGTACTAGGATGGCGAAGTGTGACCTGCTCTAGAAGAACAGAGAAGCCAATAGGGATTTCAGACAAACTTGGTGAAAGGAAACAACTAGTAACAATAAGATAGTCAAGAAGAATAAACGATTCCTTAAAAAGGATCGATAAGTAGTAAGGACTACGCCCTAAATAGGGCAATGGGATGGACATTAAGGACAAGAAGACTCTGAGAGACAGCTGTCTCAAAATAATTAAACAAGGAGAATAGTAGGAATGAGGTAGTTAACGAACTGACCCTCATGAAGGTCAAAGCTCCAGTAAAGAAGGGAGAGGTGGAAAGGCCAAAACCTCTGAGAAATAAGGATGAAGGACAACCTTAAAGAGATCTTAAAATAAAGAGGATGTGAGTTCTCCCTAAAGGAAATAGACGTGTACTGGGATACAAGTGAGAATGAGGATGGGGTACAAATGATGTGCACGTAAGGTTTCAAGAGTAAAGGTAAGCATGAGAGGATGGCATCAAAGGATGTCATTTAGGGTTAGATGTCCTCAATGGCAAATAAGAAGTGAATTCTGGAAGAAAAGAGTATAAATCCTACCAAGGAAGGAAACCTTGGAATGACATACGTGTCCCAACTAAGAAGTAATGAAACCAACATAGGTGAAAAAGAAGATAAGCTCATAAATGAGATGTTGGTTGAGATGGAAAGATCAAGTATAAAGGAAAAGTACTCATGAGGGCCCAAAGAGTAGTTAAAACCCAAGTAACAGATAACTAGGAAGATAGCATCAAAAGATGTCGTACGAGTAAGAAAGGGGTGGATTACCCATAAAAAGGAAATATAGGAAAGCACAACTAATAACCCTTGGAGAAGTAAGCCCTCCAGTTAAGAAGTAATTAAAGTAAATGATCACTGACATCAAGACTCGTTGTGGTCCATGCTCAATTGATGGAGCCTAAAGAGTGAACTGCTAAGTATAGTGTGGAGTACATGGAATAAGACTGATAATCAGAAGTTTCTCAA
Source organism: Trapa bicornis (assembly GCA_030064425.1). Taxonomy (NCBI): domain Eukaryota; kingdom Viridiplantae; phylum Streptophyta; class Magnoliopsida; order Myrtales; family Lythraceae; genus Trapa; species Trapa bicornis. The sequence goes on from CM057749.1 coordinate 6,104,329, forward strand.
GTAAGGAATAAGAAATGAAACGGAAATTTTTAGATGAAGAATGATTCAAAGCGGACAAATGCACCAATATAGAAAGGGGTGTGAAGAAATGAAGAAAGAAACCTTTAGGGAATAGTAAGAAGGTTGAGCATATAGCTCCTAAGGTGGAAGTCTCTACAATGAGGGACATAGTAGAGAACAAAACCGTAAGAAGTGAACACCCCCAAACAAAGTAATAGACACATAGAATGAAAGGGATTAAATTAGAATAAAGAATCATGAAATGGTCACGAGCGAGTAAGAGTGGATTTAGAAAAAGGAAAGTCCTTGAGGAAACGATGCCACTAGAAATGAGGAAGGACATACGAATGGAAGAACCCTCGCATGTCGGTAAGTCATGGGGAAACCCAATGATTGGAACTGGAAAGACCTAATAAAGAAGTTGGGAAAGGATGAGTAGGTAAGGGAAACCGACATGGTTATGTAAGACATGATGTTAAAGGCAAGATGGACGATTGGATAATGGTAAAGGTAGTATAGAAATACTACAAGATGAAAAGAGAGATGAAGTTATACGATCCCTGGAGGTTGAGAACAACCATTAAGGAAGTGTTCTAAAACTTTAATGGCCAAAGACAGGTTCTAGAGCATGTCGAGCTGTAAGGGGCATGTAAGCCCAACAGTTCCAAGGAAAAATATGACTCAACTAAGGAAGGGTCAGTTAGTTAAGTATGACAAGGTCAAACATCAAATTTAGACCAAAGTGGTAATAAGCAACAGATGAAGGAAGGGGCAAAATAGGGCGAAAAGGTGATAACATCGAAACTTGTGGAAGCAAGTATGTAGCACTCGAAAGGACACCGAGCTAAGGGTCTTGACGATAAAGAGAATAACTAGACATGAGAATGATTAGGCATCTTAGAACTCCCAATCTTGAAATACTAAGCAAGAACCCACAAGAGGAAGAATATTGCCATAAGCAAAGGAAGATGTAAACTGAAGGTATACCTTTGGACTCACTGGTAAGATATGCTTAGTTATGATAAACTCCATAGATTGAGTAGACAACGGAAAGAAAAAGAAATATCTTAAGTGCGTGACTTAAAAAGGGGCTAAGTGAAAGAACAACCGAAGTGTTAGCATGTCAAGCAAACTCCAAGTTGATATCAAGGGAAATTATTCCCAATGCAACAAATGCTGATTAAGTTTGGGGGAAAAAATTGCTAAAAGGAGGGGAGAGTTGTAAACCCCGTCCCTTAAAGATAAGAAAACGGGGGAAAAAACAGGTCAACCCAAGAGAGAAAACTAAACCGGTTCATGAACCTTAACCAAAAGAGAAAGGAAAATTTGGGAAATTTACAAATCTCGAGTAACTCAAAGAGTCATAAAAACCATGGAAAGGAACTTTCAGACAAATTAGAGAGAAACCTAGACCGGTTCAGGTGAACCGGATTGAACCAGTTTGGACTGTTTGAGCCATCATTGAATTGGTTGCTAAATTCATTTTTCTAGGTGGCTTAAAATATTCAAATTGAGGAATTGAAGCCACCATTAGATAGAGAATGAATTTAGATAAATTTAGAAAATTTTAATTTGGAGAAAATCGGTCGAATTGAGCCTGGACTGGCTAGTTTAAGCATTGAACCCGGTCGGAACGGTCTGATCGGGTTTGTAATAGTGTCATCTTCTTCCTTCAGATGATGATAATGTTCATTCAATGCATGAATGGATGGCGCCGACGAAGAAAAATCATCTCCGTTTAGGGCATTTCAGGGCGAGGATAAGCTTTACCAAGGGGTGAAACAATCGGGTAGAGAGTCCTCAAGCTCCCTATATAAAGAGATACTCTCCATTCATCCTCCTCACACCTAAAATCACCATTCTCTCTTAATTGCTCCATTTTTTGGTGTAGCTCAAACCATTGCTCCGACTTGGGCAGTTTTCTTAACCTCAGAAGATAAGGTCAGGTTCTTTAGATTCAGGAGGAAGTCATCTATTTGTTAGCAACCTCCATTTGACTTGAGGACCACTGGAGAAGCGTCAGTGGAATCAAGCAATGAAGCAACTCTGAAGGACTGAAGCTTCCCTATTTTGGCTGAGCTAAAATTGGCCAAACTCAGCCCTACTCTGGCCAAACCAAGCCCACCCGACACTCCAACAGCCCTTATAAGATCTCAACCGAGCTGAAAGGTAAGCTAATTCGGCCCTCCTCAGCCGTTGCAGGTCAGATTTAGAGAGAGAAACTACGAAATTTTACTAATGAAATTCTCCTTTGATTTGGGGTCAATTGTAGGAATTCTTGATATTAGAAGGTACCTTAGAAAGAGAGCTACCTTCCTCGATTGAATGCTCGGACCACCGCACCTTCGATGGTAAGCTTTCGAAGATTTCTATCTCTACGTACAGTTTTTTTGGCGAAGCTCCGTTTGAGCTCGTTCTGGCCTCAATTCTTGCGATTCAAAGCGGCATTGAATCATATGGAAGTGTAGGAACTGATTTACACCTCCAATTGAAGCAATTAACCATGATTGAATGGTCAATTTAAAGAAATCAAATTCAGTCAATTTGAACGGGTGATATTGGGGGGAAATTTGGGAATTTCGTAAAATTGAGGGACCATTTTGCAATTTTCTAAAATTGAGGGCCAATTGGCCATGGAAAAGATGTTGGAGGACTAATTGGTCATTTTTTGGAGCAATTGGAGCCAAATTGCCATTTTTGGAAAGTAGGGGAAAATGGTAATTTTTAAAAAGTTAGGGACCAAATTGGAAATTTGGAAAACATAAGCCACTTATACAATTTTGAGTAAAATGAAGACTCAAAAAGAAATTTTGGAAACCTTGGGGCTCAAATTGGGCAAACATGGGCATTAAGGACGTAAAATGAAAAGAAATAAACTTTAGGGACCTAAGTGCAATTAATGGAAAATTGTGAGACTAGGATTTTTGTAAAACCGAGAATGATAAGGCTGGCCAAATTGTGTAAGGACACGTGTGACGAGAATGCAAGCAAGAGAAAGCTCGCATAGAATTGGAAAATCGGCCGAGGACGAACACGTCACGGTTATCGGGTGAGTAGACTTATCACATCATGCCCAGTTGGGATGATAAGTATTTTAGAAATGAAAAACCACTTATAAATAGAATTTTGACAAAATACCCGATTGGGGTGATGGGAAAATGAAGTTAAAACCTATTTAGTAGTTGTAAGTAGAGGAAATCATACCCAGTCGGTATGATGGACTTCCTTGAAGGAAAGAGAAACCCGCTTGCCGGTTGTAAGCGGATGTATCATCACAACCAATTGATGTGATAAAGTGAAAATTATATTTTTGTTAGAAGTGTTCTCCCCTGATTGTGCCAATGTTTAAACACGATGGGAGACCTTATTGATGGGAGCTAGAATAGCTCAGATAGGCCAAAGGCCTCGATTTTTTGAACTTGTGGGGCTAAATGCCCAGTTTTGGAAAATCACATATAGTGGGTCCAAGGCTAGTGGGCACACGCAGGAGCTCATAAACAAACATGAGATATGAAAGCCATGAAAACTCTTAATAAATGGTTATGTGATTTCTGCATGGTACCAAGACATGACCGACATACTCGATGGACTGGCAGTAGTGCGCCAGGGCCTGGTTGACGGACCGGCCTTAACAAAAAATTGCAAGTCGGGTTAAGGGTCGGGGCTGTTGGACCAGTGGTACCAAAGATAAATGGCTACGTGGAAAAACTATTGTTTGTGCAAGCACTTGAGGTACAAGATCATCAAGATGCTCAAAAGGGGTTGTGATGCATCCTAAGGGCTACTAGAAGACATGGTGGAGATAAGGGCAGTTTGTCATGCCAACAGTCGGGAAGCTTGACGTATCTTCTTGTGCATGAGACCGAGGTGGGGTCGAGATGAGGTCTCTATCCTCATATGGATACGGACTTATTTTTAGGTTCGAGGGTCAGATGTCACGAACATTCACTTAGACACAGGATAGAACTGGATGAGCTTCTATCTTGGTGGCCAATAAAGAGGCTGCAAGCCACAAGTAGGTGCAATGGATGGGCTGCCCTGCGAATGTGTAATCCCTTCCTGATGAAGAGCGTGTGTTGACTTTTAAACACATCTAATATGGAAACAAGGAAAAGGGTTTTTTAAACTAAATTCTGAGGAGAATCTCTTTTGAAAGAAAAATAACAACCTTGCCACACTTAGTCAAAAACTATATGTTTTAAAATTTACTTCTAACCCCCACTCACTAAGTTGTAGAAACACACCCCTCTTTTATATCACTTTTCAAGAATAAAGAAAAAATAATTAAAGAAAACACCAAGATATACCCTTTATAAGGTATGCTTAAAAGTTCTTTTAATCTTGTATTTTTTATTGATTTATGTTATTCTAGGGAAAAAGATTTAAATTACATCTAACTCCACTTGATTAAAGAAAGGGGAACCCCTCTTAAACAAAGGGAGCGACGAGTTGATCACAAGGATCCGACCAAACCGAGTTGGGGCGTGACACTTTGCCCGTTCACTTTACTTTTTGGTCGAGCTTATCCTCGCTCGAAAATAGCTTGAATGAAGCGGTTACACCTTCGCTGGAGAAGGAAGTTTTCTACATTAATAAACAGTGTTGTCATCCTGAGGAAGAAGATGACACTATTCTGAACCAGGTCGGACCGGTCCGACCAGGTTCAAACCTGACTCGACCAGCTTTCTCAAAATTAAAACTTTCTAAATTAATCTAAATTTATTCTCTATCTAATGGGTCTTCAATTTCCCAATTTGAACATTTTAAGCCACCAAGAAAAATGAATTTATAAACCAGTTCAAGTGTGGTTCAAACCAATTCAATCCAGTTTAGGTTCGGTTCACCCTGAACCGGTCTGGTTTTCTTTTCCCATTTGTTCCAAGGTTCTTTTCCTTGATTTTTATGACTCTTTGAGTTATTTGGGATTTTCCAATTTCCCATTTTACCCTTTCTTTATCGGTTTGGGTTCATTAACCGGTTCGATTTTCTCTTTTGAATTGACCGGTTCTTTTCTCAGGTTTCTTATCTATGATGGGGCGGGGTTTACATATTGTGTAAGCCCTATACATGTTATTATCCAAAGAACCCAATAATCATAACCTCCAACCGGAGCTACCCCTATTGAATGGAATACTGGGTCCATGATCTTAGTATAGAAGTGACCTTGATGAATATGTCATAATGGAATATTGACTCAAAGATGTTGGGAAATCTAAAGTGGAAAACTTCCACAAGAATATTGTGAGAAGTACTAAAGAAAGTAGTATGAAGATTTCGGGGAGAAATCGAGTAAGTATCTTTTGAAATTATATACGAAACCTCAACGAGACAACAAGTATTAGAAAAAAAAATTCCTCTTGAGATAATATCTAAGTATACGATCTTAGATAATAATGGCCTAAGAGAGTAAGGTCATAAATAGTTACCGACTTGAGAATGTGGGGGAAGAACGAGAGGAGTGTAAGTAAGAGTTTCCACAAAAATTAAAAAAGACATTATACAATTGTTTTAGAAGAAATAAAAAGGTTTTGAAGGCATAATCTTGGCTAGAAAGTTTAACAAAAGGTGATAAACACAGTAAACCCTACAAGTTTTCTTGATGAGAAAATTGGAGAATCGATATATAAGAGAGAGTACACGATCTTTATCCCAAGAACCAAATTTTATATAGAATGCAAGTGAAACCAAGAAGCTTATATGAAGGACATGAATATACACCTAAGAAACCCCAAAGGGATTATACCCCAAATGATGGGTAAGGTAGAATAAACACCAAAGGATGTCATAAATAGACTAAAAGGATAGAAATCCACTTATAAGATGTAAGAAAATGTCTTGGAGTGAAATTAATGAGTCATACTTCAAATGACCAACAAACAAAATGTGTAGTACATGAGTCTAAAGGAAAGGCTGAATGATGGATAAAGCTCCAGAAGATGAGAAATCGGGTATAAAATACCAAGAAGGGTAACTCGAGAAACCCATACCTTGACACTAAGATGGGATCCCTTGACCCAATAAACAAAAAAATGGAGGGAAATTTTATGAGCCAACGAAACCCTAGAAAACATTTTCCTTTAATGGATATTAAAGAATAATGGGTCACGTTTCATCTCAAGTGATTAAAGTCGAATGAAGGGGCAAGTGTGGGAAGTATAAAGTAAAACCTTGAAACATAAAGTCCTTTGAATATGGCACAAATTAAAAGTGAGTAAATCAAAATACAATTGTGGGATGGTTATGAACAAATACACTAATATAAGAGTGTAACTATGTGAAAAAATGGGACTACTCGAGTAGGATGCCTCAACGTGCCATGTCATGGATGATAAAAGCACTAATTATTCAAAAGTATATGGTATGGTAGATTCAAGGGATATTACGATATCTATATAAAAGAACCCATAAAGTAATGTGGAGAGAAATTAGAAGAATAATGGAGACATGAGTTAATGGAATAATGCTAAAGGAAAGGAACAACTATGGCTCGCCGGAAGAGATAGTCGAGTGGTTTGAATGAAATTTTGTGGAAATAACATATAAACGTATCCCATAGGTGAATAAGTAAATAACAGCATTACCAAGGAATTGAGGTATAACTATAGAAAAGACCAGTGACGATCATGAAGGTTTTGACACATAAGCCTAAAGTGTGGAAAACGATGGTCAAATAAAGTCAATATATTCGTGAAGAATTATCATCAACCTAAGGCACCCTAAAATACAATCAAGTGTATAAGGTATCACTAAGGATACTGAAGGGGAGTAAAGCTTAAAGGTTAGAGCATAACCTTAATGCCACAAATATTACAAACAGTAATGGTGGTATGGATCTGTGAATAAATGGTCTGAAAAAATGGAGTGAGAACAAGGAAGAAAACATGCAAGATAAAGTATCGAGCACCACCCTCTCGATACCCAAGAAGGGTATTACCAAAATAATAAAAAAAAAAGGGCATCATTAGAGAAGAATGATGTCAAGGATTAAAGCATGATCATTATCCTGAATAAACTATATGAGAATATTCACAAAGTAAATTGTGAAATTTAGACAAAATTTTGGACAAACATTTTTCCTAAATAAACCGAGAAGCATGTATTCCCCTGGGGAATTTGCTAATGAGGTGGGAAAACAATGATGAAACGCCAAAGGAGAAAGAGTTTAGAGGAGTAAAGAGAAACTTAAATCTCTATATTGAGTTGGGACCTCTAATAGAGATTCAAAAAAATAACTCTTGATGCAAGTCTCGTTGGTGATAATACATAGTGGAAATTTACCTGAAATGAAAAGTGGGATGAAAGGAAGGGGATCGACCCCATAGGAAGTGTGATAAGTTGGTACTCCTAAGGAGTTGAAAGATGGAAAACTCAGTCAATAATGACTAAGTGTGACACTAGTACTCATGGAGCACATGAACAACACTCATAAAAATAAAGGACTGATGTTGGTAGCAAGAGCTAACATGATAATCTTTATCGATAGATAATTGGTTGGACAATGAGAAGGTCATCTTACGAATGGGTACATGACAATCCGAAATGTAGAAATGACTTTGAGGATTGTCAAATCTAATACAAAGGAATGATCAATATTATGTGAACAGTTGGTTACCACCTTATCGCACGAAAGATGAAAATGTACAAATGATGTAATACGCCTATTATAAGAAGTTTGAAATGTAAAACAAGATGTCTTAAGCATGTACAACAAAAAGGGTGATGCAATTGACCAAGATGTACCAAGAGGACCTGTATGGATAAAAGAGATCATGAATAATAAATATCAGTTAACCTAAAATGCAACAAGGTATAATAATGGTAAATGACTCAAAAGGTGAAATATGGATAATTCAATATTTATTATCGAGGGACATGATTACTATGCAAAAAAAGACGTAAACATAAGTGGTGGAAAGAGATGCATAGTTCATAAGTGAAAACTAAAAACCTATGTTACACAAGTTTTGAGAACAAAGCTACTAAAAAACTGGGGAGTAGTTGTAACACCATATTTTAGTGACCCAAAAATTTTAAATCATAAAATTTTCGGAATTTCATTTTTTGTCTAAAATCCAATGGAGTTTATTTAAAATTCGATATAAATTATAATAGATCTAATTTATTTAATGATACCTAGTTAGTTAGGATAAATGACTAGAATGAACTGAGTTAAATCCATTGAATTGAGTGGAAATAAATATTTATTAGTTATATGTTTATATAAATATATATACATGCATATTTTGTGAAGGATAAATTTAAGAATATAATGGTGTATATATATGTATATACATGTATATGTATTGTAAATATATTAAAATTGAATTTTCAATTCAATATAAAATAATTATAAGTGGGACTAAGCCTATATATTAAACACAAAATAAATGGGTTGTGTTATATTGATGATACCTGTAAAGCATAAGGAAAACATTGGGCTTAAATAGTATCCATGTACAAAAGAAAGTACACCTAGAGAAGGCCAAATGAAAGTATAACCAAAATAGATTGGTAAATATATGGGCTATAAGGAAGTGTCCAAATAAATTAGTATACATAAACCTCAACAGCCCAAGAAAAAATTTAGATGTAATAATAGCATGGAAGGCCCAAAGGATGAGATGTTGGAATTCAAGGAGGGGAGGCCCTAATTGTCAAGCCCCGACCTAGTTTGGTCGGATCCCCGTGATCAACCCGCCACTCTCCCGGTTTATTAAAGGGTTTTCACTTATTATAAACCGTAAAGAGTAAGGCATCTTTTAAACATGTACCTTTTCATGGAATAACATAAATTAAAACTGTAAAATATTTTAAATTTGTCATACTTGTCTCACAGGCATCTTAGTTGATGGTCTTTAATGGTAGGCTTTCCGAAATTTCCTGAAAGGGATATAAGGGAAGGGGTGAGTACAACGACTCAATGAATGGGTTTTCAAAACTTTTAACTTTTATGAAAAAGAATTGTATTGGAGTGTGCTAGACTCCTTTCTTTCAAAAATCCTTTCATTTCAAATCTCAGTTTTTACCACCATTTCTTATTAACCACGGTGTGTCATCACCCAACACACATCCTTCATCAAGAAGGTCAAACATACATTCGTAGGCCAGTACGTCCACTCAACCCACTTGTGGCATCGAAGCGACTTTACCGGCCACCTAGATAGAAGTACATCCACTTCTACCCTAAGAATAAGTGGATGTTCATGAGATCCGACCCTCAATCCCGAAATCAATTCTCCGTGTCCGTATGAGGACAGAGACCTCATCTTGTCCCCACCCCAATTTCATGCGCTTGGTGCTACTCCAAATTTCGCACGGTCACCTAGTACGACGAACTGCCCATATACCCACCAAGTCATCCAGTGCCCTTACGACGCATTGCTACCCCTCTTGGGGGTCTTGATGGTCTTGTAATCACAGTGCATGCACAATTAGTATTTTCTTATCATGACATATAATCTATGGTGCCACTTGTCTAACAACCCCGACCCTCAACTTAACCCGTAGTTATTTGTCTTAACTGGTCCGTCGACCTGTCATGTCGCACTGTCGCTAGTTGACTGAGTATGTCGGTCCTGTCTTGGTACCATGGCCAAAAAATTCATTTATTTAAAGTTTTACGGTATATTACTCATGTTTTTTTACAAGTTATTCATTCATTTATTTAAAGTACCATGCTCAACTGGCCTTGGGCCCACTGTATGATATTTTCAAAATCGGGCATATTAGCCCCCAAGTTCCAAAACCGAGGCCCCCAAGTTCCAAAACTGAGGCCCCCAGCCTATAAGAGATATTCAAGCTCCCGTCAAGAAGGTCTTCCAAATCGTTAAAGCATTGGCACACAGTTAGGGGAGAGCACTCCGACAAAATATGTTTTCAATTGTCCATTATACTGACCGAGTATAAGGACATCTCTGCTCATAACCGATGAACGGGTTTTAAATTCATTCTCTATCCAATGGTGGCTTCAATTCCCCATTTTGAATATTTTAAGCCACCTAGAAAAATTAATTTAGCAACCGGTTCAATTTGGTTCAAGTCTAGTTCACCTAAACCGGTCTAGTTTTCTCTTCCAATTTGTCCCAAAGCCCTTTTCCATGATTTTTATGACTCTTTGGGTCACCTGGAATTTGTAAATTCCCCATTTTGCCCTTTCTCTATCGGTTAAGGTACATGAACCGGTTCAGTTTTCTTTCTTGAGTTGACCGGTTCTTTCCCCAATTTTTTTATCTTTAAGGGATGGTGTTTACAATTCTCCCCTCCTTTTAGGGGTTTTGTCCCCAAAACTAAGTCAGCACTCATTTCCACTGGGAGTGACTTTCGTTGACATCTTTCTAAGGTTTGCTCAGCATGTTATCACGTTGGCTCTTCTCTTCACTCAGTCCTTTTGCCATGTACTTGAGAAGTCTTTCTTCCTTTATATCTTTCATTCACTCCATGGAGTGTTTCATGATTATTCGTGTCCAAATTACCCATCCTCAGGTACTTCTTTAGGTCTCCTTCTTACTCCATTCAAGGTAAGACTCTTCTTCTTAAGGGTTCTTATTCGTGTCATTGGGTTGGATGTTCCATGCACATTTGATCATCCCTATTTTCCCTTCATTTCTTAGAATGTTAATGCTCTTAGTTTAGTATCTTTTTTTTACTCTTCGCCCTTACTCTCGTGGGTTTTGATATACCTTCTTCCTTATCTTGTGTGGTCATTCCTCTAGGTTTGGTTTACCACGATTCTAGTTCCATTTCTTAGGTTGGACCATCGGATTGCGTCCTCCTTAGGTCACCTTTCTTGGAACTCAACATGTTTCTTACAATAGGTTTGGTTCTAGAATTGTCTTTACTCCTTATGGTTACAAAGTGTGTATCCTTGATAACGGTTAATGTCTTTCCATCCCGTTTAGGAGTCGCATGGCTTCGCTCCTCTCCACTTCCCAGTAGTGTTTCCTAACAATCTTTTATGTTGTCCAATTGTCTCTTAAATTTCTTAATACTAGAATCGTGTCGGTTTCCCTTTATTTATTCATTCTTTATTAACTTTTCTATGAGTTTTCTCACGGTTCCAACCATCAATTTTCTGATAGCTTATCGACACATTGGGATTATGTCCTTTACATCAGCGTCTTTCACTCAAGGGCTTTCCTTTCCTCCATCATTTATTGCTCGCTTGTGGCCATTCACCGACTCCTTATTCCGAATTGACCCCTTTTCGGTCCATGTATTGATTCCTTATTTGAGAATGTCTCCCTTTTATGATTTTTATTCTCTACTATGTCCTTCTAAGTAGAAATTTCATTTTAGGGTGATACCCTTGATCTTCTTACCATTCTTTGAAGGTTCCTTCCCTTTACCTCCCTATAATCTCTTTATTTTGGGGCATTTGTCCTCTTTTAAGTCTCCTTTATCTTAAAATTCCCATTTTATGCTTCATTCATATCCAATAAATTTTGGGGTTTCGGGTCTTATTTCTTGTATTCCACAATATGTCAAACAACGCAGTGGTTATCCTTTAGGTTAGATTAAGTCATTGTGGACCATGACAAGCCTTGATGTTTGTGGTCATTTCCATTATTCACTACGATTTTTATTTCTATTGGTGAAAGGTTCTCGGTCTTTTTATTGTCAAGGTTGTTCCATCCCCTTCTAAGAGCCTACTTAATTCCTTTTGTGGCCTTCCCTTCCTTCGTCCTTACTCCCCTGAGTTGGGTTGGCCTTTCCACCTTTCCCTTCCTTGTTGAAATTTAAATTTATGATCGTCCCCAAGGTAAGTTCATTAACTGCCTCGTTCCTATTACTCTACTTGTCACACCGTGTTTTTAGTAACCCAAAATTTCATTCCGAAAATTTTTCCATTGAATTTAAGCGAAAATTAAATATTATATACATAATTGTTAATTATGTATATATATATGTTGAAGAGAATTTTACATATAAGAGTGTGTATATATATATATATATATATATACCTGTACAAAATTAATTTTCAAACAAATATAAAGAAAAAGGGGATTTTGAGGAATTGATATCAGTATTAAATAAATACCCATAAATCAATACCTATAATCAAATATTGAAATTAATACCCATAAATACCATCAATTTCCCAATTTAATGATAATAAATACCCATAATATAGAAATAAATCTTCCTCATGTAAAAAAATAATTTTTACAACTATATAATGAGCTACTCCCCATTCATTCTCCTCACACATGAAAACTCATCTTGCTCTCTACTGTTCCATTTTCCAGTGAAGCTTGAACCAGAGCTTCGATTTGGGCATTTTTCTCAATCTTAGAATGTGAGGTCGGGCTCTTTAGACTCTGAGGGAAGTAGCTATCTGATAGCAACCTCCATTTGATCTGAGTATCACCGAAGAAGCGTCGGCATAATCAAACAGTGAAGCACCTCCAGCATACCGAAGCTGCCCTGTTTTGGTCGAGTTGAAATCAACCGAATTCAGCCCTCCTCCTACCAAACCAAGCTCTCCCAACACTTCCACAGCCCTCATACGACCAAATTAGAGCAGAAAGATAAGCCAATTTAGCTCCCCCGACAATTTTGGATCAGTGTTAGAGAGAGAACTGGCAAAAATTCACTAACCAAATTATCCCTCAATTTGACATGAATTGATGTAATTCTTAATCCTAAGAGGAACCTCAGGACGAGAGCTACCTGCCCCGATCGAAAGCTCGGACCGCCGCACCCCCGACGGTAAGTTTTCGAAGCATTCTCTCTCTAAGTTTAGTTTTGCGATAAAGCTCTGTTTAAGCTCAATTCGGACCTAAATGATACAATTCAAAGCTCTATTGAATCATGTGGAAGTGTAGGAACTGATCCATACCTTCAATTGGATCAATTAACCCTGATTGAATGGTCAATTTAATGAAATCAAATTTGGTCAGTTTAAAAGGTGGAAATTAGGGAAAATTTTAGGGGAAATTGGGGATTTTGTAAGATTGAGGGACCAAAGTGCAATTTCCCAAAATTAAGGGCCAATTGGCCATGAAAAGGATGTTTGAGGACCAATTGGTCAATTTTTGGTATTTATTGGGGTCAAATTGTCATTTTTGTAAAGTAGGGGCCAAATAGTAATTTTTGAAAAGTTGGGAACCAAATTGAAAATTTGGGAAATTTGAACCCCTTAAGTGATTTTGAATAAATTGAGGACACAAAGTGAATTTTAGAAGTTTCAGTACTCAATCTAGGGGAAAATTGCATTAGGGACCTAAAGTTAAGGGAAAAAAATTTAGGGACCTAAATGAAAATAATTGAAAATCTTAGGCATTTTGTTCATACGTGAAGAATGAAGGCTATTATGCCAAATGTTAATAAACAAGAATGTCCAAATCGTGTAGGAACATGAAGGATTGGAACGCCAGCAAGAATAAGTTCGTGTAGTGGCAAAAAGCCAATTTAGAGGAAATACACTACAAATATCGGATGAGTGGGAATTTTCACATCATACCCAGTTGGGATGATGAGCACCTCGGTAATGAAAGCCCACTACTATGTGGGATTTTATCATCACACCTGGATGGGGTGATGTGAGAAAACGCACCGAAAAACTACTTATCGGTTGTAAGTAGATCATACTCGGTTGGTATGATGAACTTCCTAGAAGGAAGTAGAAAACCCGCTTATCGGTTATGAGTGGAGATGTCCTCACACCCGGTTGTGTGATGGATAGATGAAAAATTATATTGTCAGAAGTACTCTCCTCTCGCTGTGTGTCACTACTTAAACATTTTAGAAGACCTTGACGGGAGCTCAAATAGCTTAAATAGGCTAGAGGCCTTACTTTTAGAACTTGGGGGCTAAAGTGTCGATTTTGAAAATCTCGCACAGTGGGTCCAAGGCTAGTTGGCACAAGCAAGAGCTCGTAAACAAACATGAGATTAACATTAATGAATGATGTGTTTGGCCATGGTACCAAAACAGGACTGACATGCTCGATGGACTGGCAGCAGTGCGACAAGACAGGTCGAGACAAACAGCTACAAGTTGAGTTGGGGATCGGGGCCATTGGACCAGTGGCACCAAATATTAAATGGATTATGAGTAAAACTATTGTTTTGTGCATACACTAAGGTTTGGAACCATCAAGATGTCCAAGAGGGGTAGTGATGCGTTCTAGGGGCTATTGGACGACATGGTAGAGATAAGGGCAGTTTGTCGTGCAAGCAGTCAGGGAAGTGTGACATAGCTTCATGCACATGAGACCAGGGTGGGGTCAAGATGAGGTCTCTGTCCTCATATGGACATGAAGTATTTTGGCTCTAAAGGTAGGATGTCGGAGACGTTCACTCAAGCTTCGGGTAGAAGTTAGAGACTACTATCAGGGTAGATGGTAAAGATGCTCTGATCCACAAGTGGGTGCAGTCGGCGTAACTGCATCTCGCGAATGTGTGTGAACCCTTCCTGGTGAAGGGCATGTGTTGTTTGTGAAACACGTCTAATATGGAAATGGGAAAGAGGTTATGAAAATCGTGGAAAGGATTTGAGAATCCTTGGAAATGAATTGGTAAACCTTGGAAAAAAGGTTTTGATAAACCGAAATTTGAATAAAAGCATTTTTAATGAAATGAGGAGTTTGGCACTCCAATTAAAATTGATTTTGTGAAAACTCTCACCCAACATTCATTCACTGAGTTGTCAAACTCACCCCTCCCTTTACCTCCTTTTTAGGTAACCAAGGGAAAACCCACCTAAAGTTGAACCTGCAAATAGGTATGTAAGGTTAATATATTTAGTTTTAATTAATATTATTCCAGGAAAGGTACATGTGAAAAAGGGCCTTACTCCCCATGGCTTAGAGAAGGGGAAAACCCTTAATAAACCGGGAGAGTGGCGGGCTGTTCACGGGGATCCGGCAAACCAGGTCGAGGCGTGACACTTCTAGTCCACTTTTCTTGGAACAGTTGTCCTTTAAGTTTACTCGTCCTCAAGGCCTATCATGTTGTCCTTTCTAGGGTGTAGTCGCTACTATTTTTCCAATTCTTCATAGAGCATCATTTTATTTACCATGATCCTTTCGTTATTTCTAATTGTCTCCCATTTGACTACTTTCCTTCTTCCAAAGCAACCGCACCTATCATTTAGAGTCATTCTTACCTACTTATGTTCCTTTCTTGGTTCTCTTATTTTTAGTTATGCCTCTTATGATCCACTCTTTCGTTCCTTAGCTTGGAACTTTTTTTCTCATGGTCTCACTTCCTACATTCATCCTTTTCCTTAGGGACTACCGTCCTGGAATTTCCACATTCAACCTCTCTAATGCTCCTTATGGGTCTTTCCTTCCTTCCTTTCATACACCTTCCAACATCGGTACGGTTTTCCGTTCTTTATTCCTTCCCATCCTCTAGTTCCCCTTTTTGTTTCTTATCTTTCCTTGGAGGAGTTCCTGATTGTTAGTGGGTTCCTAATATTTTATGTTCTTCCTATCAATAACTCTTTCAAGGGTACTTGTGTATTCCTCTAGAGTTCTCTTCCTAACACACTTCTTTTCCTCTTCCCTCTCTCCGTGTCTTATCCTAAAGTTAGTTAGTACTTTTTCGTGTTCCCCTTTCTTCCTTGTACTTTACCCTTCCCCTTAGTTATCTTTTCATTCAACTAGCTTCCCTTGGGGCAACCCAATTCCTCTTGGTTTCTTAACTCTTGTATGAGGGGCTCTCCCAATTCCTTATGGTCCTTAGGCTTTCTTTACTCCTCCTACATTTTTGTGCTACCTTCCCTTATACTGGACTCCTTATGAACACACTCGTTCCTTCTTCCTACCCTTGATTAAGGTATGACCTTTTTGGTGACTCCTTTCTAGGTAGACTCTTGGTTCTTCTCTTCCTTCTTTTGTATGGTTGCCTTGTTACTCAAGTTTCCTAGTTCTTGTGGGAGAACTACTTAGGCTATCTTAGAAATAGTCTTCCTCCTTTAGGTGGCCTACTCTCCATTTACTTAATCATGATTAGTTTACCCCAATCTATTAATCGTCTTATTAGAGGAGACTATCTTTTTAAATAAAGAAAATAGTCTTTATTCATTAAAGGAGGTAATTATCGCCATACTCGACTTATTACAAGGATTTTCCACTGATTCTTAATCCCTTGGAGTCATTGGTCGGGAGTTAGCCTCCGAACAGTTTCGAGATTCATGGTCTGAGGGCTCGGATGAACTGGTTGATGTCCATCCATACTTTTGTTGGATTTTCCATATAGGATGAACTTCATGAATAGCCCCAAGTCTGTACCTTCTCAACACCTCAGCCTCGCACTCATAGGTCCACTTCATCCATTGAGAAGGGTTGAAGTCGGATTGAGTTAGTGGGGGTACTTGGTGGACTTTCATAAATGTGGCGTGGGCATCCCAATAGTTATCTCAGGCCTCCTTCTTAGTTGGAGTCATTTTTTGTTGTTGTGGGGCTAGAGGAGGTGTCAAGCTCCTTGGAGGAGGGATAAGTTCTTCCTGCCTTGGAGAAGGATATATGATGCCTTCTGGCTCTAGTAGGGCTCCAACAAGTTTTATATAGTCTTCTACCATATCCTTGGGCACTCTCTTTTCACCCTCCAAGAATCGTTGAACGGCCGCCTCCCTAGATAGGTGTCTTTTTCACAATCTCGTATGGGGGTTTGGTTCGCACGGCGAACTTCCAAGGAACTTTCCTTCCTACAAGGTAATTAAGTTTTCATTAGTGTTAGGGCATAGTATTGATAACGCTTTCAATGGAGCATGGTTCTGATACCACTCAAGTTGTCACATTCGACCCAGTTTGGTCAGATCCCCATGATCAACCCGCCCCTCCCTTAGTTTAAGAGGGGTTTCCCCCTTCCTTTAATCAAGAGGAGTCATGCGTAATTTAAACCTTTTTCCCTGAAAAGGCATAAATCAATAAAAATGCAAGCTTAAAAGAACTTTTTAAGCATACCTGATAGAGAGTAGATCCTAATGTTTTCTTTAGTAATGTTTTTCCCAACTCTTGAAAAGGGATATAAAAGAGTGGTGAGTTCTACAACACAGTGAGTGGGGTTAGAAGTGAATATTCAAAACAAATAGTTTTAAACTAAATTGTGTCAGGGTTGTTGTTTCCTTTCCAGGAAAGTTTTTCTCATGTTCCAGTTTTCAAAATATTTTTCTCATTTCCACATTTGGTGTGTTAAACAAACAACATGTGCCTTTCATCAAGAAGAGAACACACATTCGCAGGTGCAGCCCATCCACTGCACCCACTTGTGGCTCGAAGCATCTTTATCGATCACCAAGATAGAAGTCCATCCACTTCTACCCTTGGTCTGAGTGGATGTTCACGACATCCGACCCTCAGACCCAAATACAACTCCATGTCCGTATGACGATAGAGACCTGATCCCGACCTCACCCCAGTCTCATGCGCAAGAAGCTACGTCAAGCTTCCCGACTACTGGCACGATAAACTGCCATTATCTCCATCATGTCATCCAATAGCCCTTAGGACGCATCACTACCCCTCTTGGGCATCTTAATGGTCATGTACTTCAAGTGCATGCACAAAACAACAATTTTTCATATAGCCATTTATCTTTGGTACCACTAGTCCAACGGCCCCAACCCTCAACCCAACTTGCAGCTATTTGTCTAGGTCGGTCCATCGACCTGGCCCTAACACACTGCCACCAGTCCATCGAGTATTGTCAGTTCTAACATGATACCATGGTAAAATCACACAAACATTTCATTTAAAATTTTTCATAACTTTCAAATCTCAAGTTTGTTTTACGAGCTCCAACTCGTGCCACTAGCCTTGGGTCCACTACATGTGATTTTCTAAAACCGGGCATTTTGCCCCATAAGTTCAAAAACTGAGGCCTCTGACCTATCTAAGTTGTTCTAGTTCCCATCAAGAAGATCTCCCAAAAAGTTTAAGCATTGGCACACAGTAAAGGGAGAACACTTCTGACAAAACATATTTTCACTTCATCATACCAACTAGGTGTGATGATATCTCTGCTTGCAACTGGCAAGCGGGTTTCTCATTCCTTCAATGAAGTCCATCATATCAACCGGGTATGATGTCAAAATTCTACTTACAAGTGGTTTTTCATTTCTAAAGCGCTCATTATCCCAATCGGGTATAATGTAAGTAAGCTCACTCACCCGTTAACCGTGACGTGTTTGTCCTCGGTTGGTTTTCCAAATTAATGCGAGCTTTCTCTTGCTTGTGTTATGGTCACACTTTTCCTTACAAGATTTGTACATCTTTATCACTTACGATTTGGCATAAAAGCCTAGGCTCACAAATTATCGATAAATTACTTTTAGGTCCCTAAAGTTTATTTTTCTTAACTTTAGGTCTATAATGCCAACTTTTGCCCAATTTAAGTCCCAAAATTTCCAAAAATTCCTTTTGAGTCCTCATTTTACTCAAAATTGTATAAAGGGCTCAAGTTTTCCAAATTTTCAATTGGGTCCCCAACTTTTCAAAAATTACTATTTTTCCCCTACTTTCCAAAAATGGTAATTTGACCCCAATTGTCTCAAAAATTGACCAATTGGTCCTCCAACATCTTTTTCATGGCCGATTGGCCCTCAATTTTGGGAAATTGCAAAATGGTCCCTTAATTTTATGAAATCCCCAAATTTCCCCAAAATTTTCTCCAATTTCCCCCTTTTAAACTGGCTGAATTTGATTTCTTTAAATACACCATTCAATTGGGGTTAATTGATTCAATTGGAGGTGTAAATCAGTTACTACACTTCCATATGATTCAATTGAGCTTTGAATCGCATGAATTGAGGCCAAAATGAGCTCAAACGAAAGTTCGCTAAAAAATTGTGCGTAGAGAGAGAGCTTCGATAACTTATTGACGAAGGTGTGACGGTCCGAGCTCTCTATCGTGGAAGATAGCTCTCGTCCTGAGGTTTATTCTAGGATCAAGAATTCCTACAATTGACCTCGAATCGAGGGAGGATTTCATTAGTGAAATTTCGTAGTTTCTCTCTAACTCCAACCGAAAATGATAGAGGGGGCCGAATTGGCTTACCTATTAGCTCTATTACGATCGTGTGAGGACCGTGGAGGTGTTGAGAGAGCTTGATTTGGCCAGAGGAGGGCTGAATTTGGTCGATTTCAGCTTGGCCGAATCAGGGTAGCTTGGGTCCTTCGGAGCTACTTCACTGTTTGATTCCGTCGGTGCTTCTCCAGCGGTCCTTGGGTCGAACGGAAGATGCTATCAAATAGTTGACTTCCCCCGTAATCTAAAGAACCCGACCTCGCTTTCTGAGGCTGAGAAAAATACCAATGTCGGAGCTCTAGTTCGAGTTTCGCCGGAAAATGGAGTAGTTAGGAGAGAATGGAGATTTTAGGTGTGAGTAGAATTAATGGAGAGAAGCTCTTTATATAGGGAACTCGTGGACTCTCTACCCGACCATTTCAGATCTTGTTCAAGCTTATCCTCGCCTTAAAACAGTCTAAACGGAGCCGTTTTTCCTTTATCGACGCTGTTCATTTCCATATTGAATGAACAATGTTATCATCTGAAGGAAGAATACGATACTATTCCAAACCGGACCGGAACAGTCCAACCGGGTTCAATGCTTAAACCGGTCGGTTCAGCCTCAATTCGACCGATTTTCTCAAAATTAAAATTTTCTAAATTTATTCTATATCCAATAGTGGTTTTAATTCCCCGATTTGAATATTTTAAGCCACCTAAAAAATGAATTTAACAAGCGGTTCAATGTGGTTCAAACAGATTTAAATCGGTTCAATTCAATTCAAGTTTGGTTCACCTAATTAGTTTTCTCTTCTAATTTGTTCCAAATCCTTTTTTCATAATTTTTATAACTATTTTTGTCACCTGTGATTTATAAATTTTTCATTTTGTTCTTTCTCTATCGATTAAGGTTTATTAATCAGTTCAATTTTTTATTTTGAGTTGAACAATTTTTTTCTTGGTTTTATTATTTTTAATGGACAGTATTTATATATTTCATTTTTTATTAAGTGAAACTCGGGGTTCCATCCTAAGTGTTCTTAACATTTTGTTCTTAAGTGGAACTCACGGTTCCGTCAACAGATTTTCTTACCCTTTCTTTATTTCCTTGCATGAACTCATGGCTTCATCATTGGTGCTATTTTTTCCCTTTTTTCTTGCGTTGGTTCCATTTCTAAGCATTGTTGCATTTTTTTCTCGCCTCAAACTTATGATTCGATCGCGTAGCCATTTTTTCATTTTTTTTGTATAGAACTTGTGTTCCATGGTTGGATGTTGTTTCACTTTTCCTTTCTTTTTGGATGAAACTCCCGTTTCCATTACCGAGCATTATTATAATCTTCTTCCTTTTTTTTGTTGTGCGGAACTCGTAGTTTTCTGGTTGGGCATTAGTGCCAATTTTTTTTCTTACGTGGAACTCGTCATTTATGGGCATTCTTGCCCCTTTTTTCATTTTTTTTTTTGTTTACATAAAACTCGTGGTTCTGACCGTTGATTTCCATCTCACCATATCTATAATTCACTAGAGGAAGAACGTTCAAACCTGGTCTGTTGGAGTAGTCCCATTGATTATCGTTTGAGTCAATATAGTTGGGCAATCTAGATGCGAATATGATCATGGTCGATATCAACATGCACAAGCTATTGATTCTTTGATGTGCTTCGAAACGGAGGGCGAAACTCAACTCCAGTGTTTCATTCGCTCGGCTTCCTGCAATCACAACGTAATAGGGAAATTAATAGGGCCTCAAAAACTTATCAGTTACAAGACAAGAACGGTCTTGGAGCTTAGCTAATTGGAGCTAACGAAACAAAAATAATGCTCTCAATCATTCTGGGCAAATAATGCCTCAATAATATTATTTCTCACTAGTACTATTTACTTTTCAAGTGGTCATCTAGTAATGGCCATATGCCAACTATCCATACATATAGCTTTTATTACGCCCCAACTTCACTTGCCTTAAGTATCATTATGTATGTAACGTCATAGAGATGGCATATTATTATGCTAAGTGTGCCCTAGATCACCACATTTAATGCATCACATGAGTACAATTGATTGCCTGCTCATGTCATATAAGGATAGATATATATACATCACAGATTCACAACCAACATTACGCATTAGGCATACATTTTATCAAGCGAGGACTTGGCCTTTCTAGTCTTCACCTTCAACAAACCCTTGTGTCTTTATTTATAATTATTATTACTGGAATACTGTGGAAACAAGCAGTGAAAGGCTGCCTAATGGGCCACTGGGGCTGAGGTAATGAGGATACCTGTTGACATCTGAGGTGGCTGGTCGGAGATCCCTTCTTCAGATTTGAAGCTAGTGCAAGACTGATTAGCTGAAGAAAGGGCTGCTCTAAGCAGATTCTGGCAGGGTGTTGTGGTGGCTCTATCTTATCTGTAGGCTGTAATTGGAACAGTAATTGGACATTGTACAAGACTTTCTTTTTCTATTAGCCTTGTTCACTTTCTTAGAATTCAAATCGAACACTACATTATTTATGTTTCCGATGACAACAAATTGTTTCCCACATGGTCACAGCTGCATGTGGGCCACCCCATGGCTCATTCCGAGCCCATACCAGTATGCTTGGCCATTTTTTTTGGGTAATAAAAATCAGTATCACTACTTTCTCTTACCCTATAAACTACTTATATCAAACTCTATTCACACTTGTATTTATAAATTAATTAATTGATTTAAAATCGAATAAAATTGATCACATCATTCATGCAGATATCAATCTATATTAAAATATGCATCATACTAAATAAAGGGACCTAGTTACATGATATCCCTTTTAATCTACATCTAAGGTAAGTGTCCATTCAATCTTCTTCTTCTTCCCCTTTCACCTAAATCCATGACCTCCCAAGTAGTCATAAAAAGGGAAAAGATATGCATCATACTCATATTACCCATGTAAGATCTTCAACTATATTACATGCTTCATGGAGACAACTCTTGTGTTTTTTTTTGTCATTTCATCAAGAAAAAGGGGGAAAGGAAATGATAATATTTTTACATGCTAGCATAGGGCAAAACTAGAAACTCATCCACCACTAACATATTACATGAACGACACGAGCTCTCATCTTCTTATTTTATCTTTCTTCTGCGTATACAT